>CAWUFW010008368.1:0-600000 GCA_963921515.1 Calotriton arnoldi
TAACGCCCGCCATCGTAATGAGCCCCTTAGTGATGTCGACAATGTCCCCATCGGCCAAGTGACACCCTCCCCTTGGCCAGGATGTAGCATATAGAAAAACAGAATGCAAAGGTAAGCAGAGCCAAAAACGCTTGTAACAAACAAAATGCGCATTTAAAAAAAAAAAGTTTAGGTTAATAATTTAAAAAATTTAAAAATATTTTTTAAGGCGAGTCCAGAAAATTCACCAGATTGTGTGCACCATGGAATGCAAGCTGTTCCAAAAGGTCATCCCTGTCGTTCATAGCAAAGAGGGATGCCATCCAGTTGAGCAGATCGAAGGAGCATACGTGCTCCTCATAATCCAATGCATCCAGGAGCATATCTGGGCAACTTGCATGATATTCGATGAAACTCCATTGCAAGAGGCGCCATGCAGCCTCACAGGTATTCCAGCCTGCCAATACTCCAAGTGCAGCCGCACGCATCAAACGGCCATCCCCAGAACATGCCTGGTCATGGGCCAGTAACGGTCAGCAATAGAACACAGGTTGCACGCAAGTGAAATAGGCGAAGTGAAAGGTAAGCCCATAACTCACACCAAGCGTCGCCAATGGCAAGCATCCAAAAAGTTGTTGCATTCGTTCACGGTACAGCCGCAATTGGCCGAGTCTGAGCAGTACCACATGATGGGCAGCCATTGACTAACAGGAGCAGAAGTACCAGCACGCCGAACGCCAGCAAGAGGATCAATGGAAACCCTCCGAAGGTGCTGGAAAAAATAGAATGAATAAAAGCCATTATTACTCCAAAAATCGTCTGAAAAGATGAAACAGGGCCGGATCCCATAAGCTTAAAAAAATTTGCAAGGCCTTCAGTATCAGACGCATTAAATATTTGATGAATCAGTTCCCCAAAATGTAGTGAGAGATTCGTATTCAGCAGTGACTGAATCTCACTAGATGTTCTAGCCACCTGCAATTCGAAGGTTTCTCGAGCCGAAGTGAGAGCGACTTCTTGTTGAAACAATAGCGCTTTGAGTCTGCTTAGTTTATTGAAATCCGTTTTCAAATTGGGAATGGGAGGCCACAGTGAACTATCTACACTGCCGTGTGGGGGCGGAAAAAGAACATTGCTACAACAAGTAATACGTTGGGAAACAGTTACTATATACGGAATGCCGGCTTGTAAGCCGCAGCAGTTGTGGTTATTCAGGATGAGATAACTTCTGTTAGAAAGCAAGGTTAACGTGGGAATAATTGAAGGGACTGGTATTCCTTTTAGAACACAGGCCAAATTAGGTGCTGAGACGTTGCAAGCACGACGAAGCTTAACTTGAGTGCATTCTAAAGCATGTCCCACTGTAGAATCACAGTCCTCCCCTGTTAGGAAAACCTCCTTTTCATCATGTTGACAGTGAAATTTGAATGGTAAGGACCACAATTCGTGCAGGAAAGTACTACCAAGGGGCTCAGATCTACAGATTGGAAAATGTTTCATGCACGCAGTAAACTGAAATAAGGAAATGGGCAATGAGATACCTCCGTGTATTAACCATACTGAAGAATCAGTCTCCGCTATTGAGAAGGGTAGCTGGTCTAGTTTCTCAATATGCAGCAAAGTGTATGTGGAATCTTTCATGGACATAAGCTTTGGTTTATCTGTCAGATTGAAGGTCAAAAACAGGGCAGTAGCGTTCAAATAATCCCATGGGACTTTTCCATTTTTTAACGTTTGTAAAGTCCAACCAAATTGCATTACAGAGCGCAATTGATTTTGAGCATGATACAACACAGATACATCATTCTTTACAATGGCAATAACAGATGAAATAATATTATCCAAGGTGTAAATACATGAAGACAAAGTATTGATACTGTTATAAACCACATCTAAAACTTTTCTCAAATTGTCTTGATCAATTTGTCTTAAGCGGAAAGCGGCCTCCTTCTGGGACAGTTTCCAAAATTCATCATATGCAGCATACACAAACCGTTTAGGGTGAGGTGATTTTGGACTTGAAAGGAAGTCAGCCAGATCAATGTCACCTGATAAAAGCAAGAGATGTTGTTTCACAGACGACAAAGTAGAATGTTCCAACCATTGCTGACACAATTTACCCACAGAATATGTAGTAACCAAATGTGATTGTGGGAACGAGGGTCTGGTCTACTGAGTGTAAATCGACTGGATGCATTTGAGAAGTGCAACTGACAAGCATTAGTATTGAGCGTCCATATTAACCAACCCAAGGGATTAATAGTGGATGAGTTAAGGGTACCGTTTTGGACCATATTATTGAAATCATCTAGAGTACAATTTGTATATCGCTGCCAGGTGTCATAGGCTGCCAACGACGGAAACAATGGAAAGTTTCAATTTTTAGCAGTAGCTAAACCAAAACAAGTAGTCTGTTGTACAGTCTGATTCAGGAACAACAGCTGTGATGGTATCAAACACGCATGATTCAGTTCCCTGCACCTGCAAATCTTTGGTACCCCATATTGATTTTAAATCAATTATGTCCTTCCAATAATCATTAACTTTCAAGGATAAATCGGTTATGAAAGTCGAATAATATACCAATTTAGTATGGGTCAGCATAAATTTCGTGTGTGTTGGTGCATTCAACCTATAATAATAAGATTTTGGATCTGAGAGATTATATTCAGAAAAATAGACAAACGTTTTCATCTGTGTCTGCAAACTACCCTGAAACGGTGTTGGACAATGTTCCTACTGAGTACAATTAACCTGAGTTCTGACTGTGTTGGATTTATGTAAAAAATGATGACCATAATGTTGAAAACAGAATAAATCAGCATAATTAGCGGAATTTTAATACAAATCCTCAGTTTCAAAAGCAGTGTAATATTTTAAATCTGAAAACAGTGAATGGACGGCATTAATATCCCAGTCATCAAAATGCATTCCTGGCATGATGACATCATCTAAGGAAACGCAAAAGACGTATGGCCTTCAAATTGTTTCCTTCGGACCGTAAATCTCATATGGAACTTTATCCCAAACTATGCCATTGCCGACTGGAAATGCTGAGATGTGAATGTTGGGTTGATCCCTTTTCATTTTGTGAGACGAAGTGTGTGGGGTAAATACTCCATCGACTGAATGGACAGCAGAGCATTCAGGTAAATAATGGCCATTTATTAGAAGGAAAAAAAACTGTCACAAACCCAATCCACATGAAGAGGAACACCATCGTAAGCACCATCCATATGTATGTCCATGGAGGAACCAGATAAGTTTCTCTAAACCATGAATAGAAAATGGAAATAAGACTTGGGGGCTCCGCCACAGTGGAAGTTGATGAAGAAGATGAAGAATTTGAAGAAATGTTATCTCTGTCCATATAATAACCACTAGCACCCAGGCGAAACAATGGGGGCTGATCAGCATTAAAAGATAAATGGAGCGCAGTATCGGGAACATGAACAGAGTGCTCCACTGGCGAAGAGGCATAGTCATGAGACGTAGCAGTTGAAGTTGATGATAAAACGGGCAACAAATCAATAGAGGTCTCCACTATGCGTTCCTGTTACGACGGATTTGCTGTGGAAGACATCAGGTGCAAAGAAACATCCCACTGAGGAACGCTTCTAGGCATACTATTCAGTATTGGCCAAATGGTGTAATTTGACATGTTCAATGGAAATGAACCGATTCTCCTTTCGACCAGGCAGTGGAGGTAAAATCACAGTACGAGTACCCTTCAATCCAAGAACTGGGACGGGTGCACGATAGGGGTGACCAAATTATTTTTTGTTCTCCAACTTCTCTCGAACCAGATCACCAACTTTAGGAAGCCAGCCAGTTACAGGAATCAGCACTTCTGCTTCTGTGGACGAGGACAACTGATCCTTTGCAAGAGCATCTCGAGTCTTTTGTAGATCCTGTAACATAGCACAATGGTTATCTACGTCAAATGTTGCGGCAGCGACCGCAACGTCTAGACCAACAAGGTCTGGCACAAACATTTTGATGCCAAAGAGCATTTCGTATGGGGTCCGCCCACCCAGAGATCTTCTAGGGAGATTATTTAGTGCACGTTGAACTCCATAAAAATGAGTCAGCCAACTCCTGCCAGTACCTACGACTCTAGCTGTCAAAATTTGCTTTAAGTCACGGTTCATCCGCTCCACTACTGAATTGCCCTCCAGTCTGTATGGAGACGAAAATTGCACCAGCACCCCCAGCGACTTCATCGCATCCTTGTAAGCCTTAGAGGCAAATGCTGGACCTTGGTCAGAATGGAAGGTGCCACAGGCAAATGTCCCGACAAAGACACGCAAATCTCTAATGACATTTTGAGCGTCAGCACTATGTTGCAGCCAAACCCAAAGGAATCTAGTGCACGAATCCACTGCAACCAAAATATGTTTATATGCAGTGTCTGATGTCAAAGGACCGCAGTGATCAAGGTAAATACAACCAAATGGATGATTTGAAATGTAAAGCTGCGTATGAGGTGGACGTGCAACTGTGGACGGCTTAATCTGTTGACAAATGTCACAAGAAAGGACATAATTATGAGTCTGTCTATACAAGCCATGCCACCAATAACACTGCTGCAAGAGAGACACTGTCGCTGCAACTCCAGCATGTGCAGATGCCATGCCTTCATGAGCGTCAATGATCAAAGGAAGTCTGCGGTCCTCATTGGGAATCAGCCGATCCCCAACAGACGGTATCGTAGCAAATGGAACTTGCTCAGGTGACAAATGATAGGAATACTTTGAAGGGAAACCTTGTGGGAACACCGTCCCACCCTTCGTCACAGCTATAGCTGCAAGAATATCATGCCATCGAAGCTGAAGCATGGAGACTCAGTGCTGGTGCATCAACGACAAACAAGGAAGTCGGACAGCATCTTCTCCAGTGAACCAATAACAATAACAAATGTCAAAGGGCCCATGATAACAGCGGCAGCAGGTTCCTACAGGATGACCAGAAACAGCTCACACTTCAAGGACTAAGGACATCAGATGAGGAAGAAGGAGAGGCAGCTCCTAGGAGCTGCGCAAAATCTATCAAAGAGGAAGTAATAGTCAACACGGAAGTAACAGCACACCACGGTGAGAGACGGGACCAGGGTGAAGTAATAGCAAATGAAGGAGCTGGAATATCCTGACCAAAGAGAGTGAACAGAAATCCAAAGAGGCTATTCGAAGACATATAGTGATGGGGGTAGCAAGTAAGCATCACCAGAAGCAAAGCAAACAAGGACGATCAGAATGTAGCAGGACAATGATGACAGTGCTTTCTGTCTTGGGACCTGCCAGTGTGTTTCTTTCTCTCTCTCTCTCCCTCTCTCTCTCTCTCTCCTTTTCTTCTTTTCTTTCCACAATAGGGGGAGATATCGTGACGTGGTGGAGAGGGCACTAGAACCTTGCACCAGAGTGAAGGGAGGGGCCAGCCACCGGACACCAGTTCCGGTCAGGGAAGGGGCTGGCACAGTACTAGGTGAGCAGGGCAGCAGTAGGACGTGCCTGTGAGCACAGAGGGCTATAAGTGCAATAAAGAGAATTGAAGTCAGTACCTTTGTCCTGGTTATCCTTGGGGGCCGAGGTACAAGAGAGACACAACACTATACCATGTGGGTTACGTGGTTGGAAGAGTATTTTGTATTTTTGTGAGCCTATTTAAAAGAGTTTTGGTGTCATGGGTGAGTGGCCACAACAGGCGCTCTTTTCATGTCTTTGGTCACAGGGCTCAATAGAGAAGAGGGGTGAAGAAACCTGAGACATAAATAGTACATAGTTTACTAGCACTTTTAAAGACACAATGGTTTTACACACCATGCGGGACACATCCGGAGGCAAACTACCATGCAGGAACTGATAAGCAACTGGGGCTTAGATTGTCTAATTTTTTTGGGTGGGCAGGTGAAAATATGTAGGCAGCTACATTGCACCATCCTGGCCACACGGGCAGTGTGATGCTCACAGAAGGTCAAGTTATGCAAATGGAACCATGGACAAGGAGGGAATTCTGTCAAATTAGTAAAATAATGCCAAATGTATGAATAAGAGTCGGAGCAAGAAAAGAAGTTAGTGATGAGAGCTGTAGCCACACACTTTCTAAATGATGGCAGAGACAATTAACTTCTGGAATGTGAGCACAAACTACCCAATCAGCAAAGGCCCAGACTTAATCTGCTCCTGCTTTGTCAAAAGAGGCACATTTTTGAGGCGGTGTTCACACCTCAATCCCCTCTCAAGTTCCCAAAGGCTACCAAAGATAGACGGTGCTCAGATCCTAACCAGCCTGGTACCCTGCACAAGTGAGGGTGAGACACAAATTGCTTGGTGGGCTGCTGCCTTCAATAAACAAGACTGATAAAACCCACCCTTCAGAGCCTAATTTGAGTCAGTGGTTGCAGGTAGGGCCCTCCAGCACTTACTTTTCTTCATTAGAATTTAACTTACAGCAAGAGAGAGCACAAACAAGAAGGAAAGGAGGAGGAATAGAAAGTGTTAGGAATGGGGTTTCTTGTTGGCTAGGGTATGTACCTAAGCCAGGCAGAACCAACCACTCTAATCAGGGTAAGGGAGTTACACACACAGGATAACCCCTGCTCACCCCCTTGGTAGCGTGGCAGATTAGTCAGGCTTATCCCAGAGGCAATGTGCAAAGCGTTTGTGCAACACACACACACACACACACACACAACAATGACACACTAGGCACACCACAAAAGAGACTCCACACAAGGGTTTATAAAAAATACCCTTTGTATTGAACATAAATCACATTAAACCATAAACACATAAATCACTGTGCCACTAGGCACTTGTCATGATGTCACATAGATCAAAACATTTTGCCACTAGGCAATGGTCATAACTTCACAAGTTAGTGCAATCAAGTAAATTCTTGCAGATTGCACACATTATAAAAAACACCCCAACATTGTGCATATAATGTACCTTCTTAAATGATACTTGTTATCGTGCTCTTGCAAGGCATCATACGACATACATAGTAAATCAAGGCACAAAAGGGAGTTGGGTAATGCAGAACACAGCAGAATTACTTACAGTGTATCCATTAAAACATAGGCTACCATAAACAACACCAAGAGCTGCACCTGCTCTCCTATTATATGGCACCTGGTGTCTCTGTGCCCTGACCGTAGGCTTCTAGGCCACCTGCCCGCCTATGACAGGAAATGTGGTAATTACCGCTCCCAACCGGGACCTCCACTGTTCCTCCTATTTCCAAATGAGGAGCAGGGGCCTCCGTCGAGATTTACCCCATCCTGTCAAATCCTCTACCGTGCCCTGAGTTATGTGTCTGCACTGGGGGGGGCAAACACCATAGGCGAGGGCAGAGTGACCCCACTGGATCCCCCACGGGCAAATAAATGGCAAAGGAGCGGCTGCCCTTTAACTCTCAGGTGCAGCGGTGGGCAGCGCAAGGGCCGTGGCTCAACACGGGTCCTAGAAACCGTCTTGCCCGTGCCGTGATGGGACTCACCTGCCCACTGAAGCATCTGCTGCACAGCCCTCACCACTGAGGCCACAGGGTCACGGTACTCAGCAGCATGAGGCTTCTCCCTGGGGTGCGGGTCGGGTCTCAGGCATGCTCAGTATGGAGCGACCTCTCTGTCAAGCTGAGAGCCTGCCTAAGTGAAGTTCCTCCTCTCCACAAGCTGCCAATTAAGCAGCGTCCTGGCTGTAAATTATGATGGGACCACATACTGGCCTCTAGGGAGAGTGCTTCCTGCCTCAGCTCTCCACTTCCTTCACTTGAACACACGAAGCAAGGGCAGCGTTGCACGCGTTATTCCAGGGAATTCCCGAACAGCGCTCCTCACGCACTAGAATGGAAACCAAAAGCGCTCCTCATGTGCTTTTCTTTCAAAGCAGAAATCCACCCCTGCTGGAGCCCTCTCTACGCTCCTGCAATTGAAGTGAACAATCAAGTGCTCACCACACGCTTTTCAACTCAAACAGCGGAGGCCACCAAGCCCTGGGAGATCACTGGGGGCACCAAGAAGGAATAGGTGTAGCAGACCAGCACACAGAGTCCTTGTAGGGAAGCAGGCAGTCCTTCTTGTAGCCCAGCAGGGCACAGGTCAGCACAACAGACAAGGGAGTTCAATGGCGGTTCCTCCTGACAGTACAACAGTTCCTTCTGGCAAGGTGCAGTCTGTAAAGCCAGCAGCATCTGGTTACAAGTCCACGCAGTGTCTAAAATCAGGGGGTCACAGCCAGGCCTGGGCGGAGTTCGTGGAGTTCTGCTACGCGGAACTCTGCAAAGTGACAAAAAACTTTGCGTAGTTCCGCAAGTGGCAGAGTGCAGTGCGAACTGCCGTTCACGCTGATGCAGAAAATTCAGCAAACTCCGTGAACAGAGCAGAGTTCACCGCCCAGGCCTAGTCACAGCCCCTGTACTTATAGTCCAAAAGTCTTTGTTCTGGGGGCACTTCAAACAACTTTCAGAAATGCACAACACCCCCCATTCAATCCCAAGCCCTGGCTCCAGACACACTACAGGGGGGCGGAGACAGCATTGTGAAAGTCAGGCATAGCCCTATTCAGGTGCAGGTGCAAATCCTCTCGCCACTCTAAATCCAGACCAGTCCTATTCAGGTACAAGGGAAACTCCTCCCACCAATCTAAATGCAGCCAAGGTCTATTCAGCCCAGCGCTGATTCACATAGGAAAGTCAGGACACACCTTAACCCCCCTTGTGACTGTCTAGAGTGAATGCACATCCCCTTCTCCTATCAGTCTTAACCAGACGGTGAATACACAACCAGGCAGGGCACAAAGAATCATAAGCACACAGAAATAACTACTTCTAAAAGTGGCATTTCTAAAATAGTACTAAGAAATCCGCTTTCACCAATAAGCAGGATTTATTATTATTATTCTAAACTTACAAAACATGGTCACGCTACCCCTTTCATTTCAGAAATTACCCCTGGAGCGGCAGAGGCCTACGACAGGTTTGAAAGGCTACTTTGGTGGGTGGCGCAAGCAGTGCTGCAGACCCACTAGTCGCATTTAATATACAGGCCCTGGGTATATGGGATACCAATGTACAAGTGACTTATAGGTAAAATAAATATGCCAAACAGGTGTAGACCAATCTTACCAAGTTTACAAGAGGGAGCACACACACTTTAGCACTAATCAGCAGTGGTAAAGTGTCCAGAGTCCTAAAATCAACAAAAACAGGTCAGAAGAAATACAGGAGAAAGGCAAAAAGTTTGGGGATGACCCTGCAAAAAGGGCCCGTTCCAACAGAAAGACAGAAAAATAGTGACAAACTGAAAAAACAGAGATGAAAATGAATCTGCATCAAGGAGGCAGGAAGTGAATGGCGGTGAAAGAAAGAGACATGAGGTGGACTCAAGAGTGCAAATCCTTGCATGGAACAATTCCAATATTCGTCAGCAGCGGCTGCGAGCTTCTTAGAAAAACTTTGAAAAAAGGCACATATTATTTTTTCAAATTAAACACTGGGCCATCCTAATATTTTTGGATGGATCCCATAGGCCCTTCCTCTCTCCCTCGTTAGCAACAAGCGTTTTCTCCTGCACTATTAGTATTCCATTACAGACAGTTTACACTTTTACTACTAATGTGGAAATTAATTTTCCCGGAAAAAAGAAACAGTGTGGTGAAAAGGAAACTGACCCCTGCTTCCAACGCTTCAGCTAGGATACCATCATGGCAGAGAAATAATGCTGATTTTATGCTCCTGTGAACAGATGCTATTTGCTTAACTATGCAAGCCATGCTGTTGGTGTTCAGCTAGCCAGCACCAGCACTGCAGTGAGACGGGAGTGCCTGTTTTGTAGCCTAACAGGTCTTCAAAACAATGTGTAGAAAGCTTGTTTAAACCTCACTGTGGTGAGGCTGCTTTTTCTGCACACCAGCTGTCAGTGGCCTTGAATTTAGCCAGACCCCAGTCACCAATTGACTGACACTGAGTTTGCCCTGCCGGCTACTTCTGGGGTGCCTATGCACCATGTCACTGGAGGAGACTATGGAGGTGCTTATACACTCATTGCATTGTCAGAGAGTTGCTACATGTTTTAAAGTGTATCAGGCAACAGAAGCACAGTGACACTCCTACCAGTTGGCAGGCTCTAACAATGGTAGTAAGAACACTCAGGGAGCTGAGCAGACTGACAGCAAATGGCCAGCTTCAAAAACCGACCCCATGCTTCCAGCCCACCAAGGGATTGTAAGGCACCTGGAATACCCAAACCTGCCTAACCAGAAGAAAGAAAATAGGAAGCAGGGGTTTTATATGAACTGGTAATCCCCTAATAATCCTCCACTTGTTTATTAGACACATTAAAAACAATGTTCACAAACTTTAAACTTTACGCATGACTTTCATGAATCCACTGTTGAGTAAATACAAAGGGGTGCCCGGAACAGTAGACTTTTAGGTTTCGCCTGCACAGCGCTTGTGCTGTGCTTGTGATATCTATTATAAATAATAATAATTCATAAAAGAGGCTTACATGCCACCCTTCCTTTTCATTCGTTCATGTGCTTGATACTTACTTTTCCTCTGTTTCTATTGGTTGTAGCATACCATTTCCTGTTGTTCTCTGTGTCTTCATCTTATCAGTGCCATAAGGCCAAAGTACTCCTTTCCATCTGCTTGAACTTCTTTGTTAATTTAATTAAAACCAAGCATGCTGCTTTTTATACCAACTTTTTGGTGACTGTGATTCTCACAGAATTTAAATTTAACATTTCTTTAATTTGGTGTGAGTTCTTTGCATATTTTCATACTTTTAGGCACAGGAAGATTAAGCGATTTGCTTACAGGACGTTGAGCCAATGCCGAGACTCGAACCTGGTACCCTAAGTCTAAAGTAAGCAACTCTGGCTGCAACACCACATCCTCTCCCCTCTCTCCAAGTTTGCTTTCTCCAGCTGTCTGAATGGAAGGTGCATTAAGCAAATCAAGGAGAGACATAGCAAGGGTGTCATATGCCCTAAACACATTCCATTTGACTGCATCATAGGACGCTCATTCTTTTCAGTGGATTTGCAAATTACCAAATTAATTGCCTAATGAGTAAACATTATATTTTTTCAATTACTCTAAGGCATTTATAACAACAGTCCCCAAGGCAAGACTTCTACAATGGCTTTTACAATGGCTACAGCTGGCGACTCTTATAACTTGAAAACAACTTGGAGTTTTGGCGTCATGTGAATTTGGGAAAATTAGTTCACAGCTTTGTTCCCTTTCGAAATGCACTTTGTGTGAGCAGCATCCATAGTCAAGGGCTTTTTCTTCTTGCTTCCCCCATCATCTTTGCTTCCTCATCGTTGGTGCTTGCACTTCTCTCATCCCGACCTCTCCATGGCCTGCGCTCCTCCTCTTTCCAAGATGGAACTCACCCTTTTGGTAAATTTGCTTTCAGCAGCGGCAGGATCTTGCTGCAAGTGCCAAGGAAGACTGCTTTACACCTTTATTATGCAGCACTCCTTCAAACCAAATCACACCTCTCTCAGACTGTTTACCCAGTTCACCAGAGCTGTTACACAGCACTAAAAACCAAGAGTTACGGATGCAAAACTCTGCAAACAGCCTGTCATTGTTTAACAAAACACAATTTACAGCCTACAGCAAGTAGTTTGATTTCACCATTATTTCTCTGGTTTGTCGTGTGAGGGAGGGGTAATTGTTGTGCATTTATAATGAGTTAAATTGTCCTGTTTGCAGTTTAGTAAAATGTACTTTGTGCTTCACATGAGCACCAGTTACATTCATTTTTCATAGTCGTGGGGAGATAAAATGATTGCCCAGAATGGTAAGATGTTGAGCTGACGAGACTTGAACTGTGGTCCACTGGTCCAAAGTCGGCAGCTCTGACTGCTACCCTGCATCCTCTTCTCGTCACTTTAGGGAGTTTTTTGGGACAGAGCCAAGAGCACAGAATTCCATCAGGAAGCTCACCTAGCACTTAGCCTCTTCACTTGTGTTGCTTGTTTGCATTTCATAACTAGCGCTTCTTACGAGGGCATCTACAGGCCGTATCTCACTCCTCGTGTCTTGCTGCCTCCTCCCGGGTCACACCTCATCGCTTCCCCCCTCGTTTTATTTATTTATCTTTCCACAGATACAGCTCCTATCTTTTTGACATCATTTGCCCCATCCAATAAACTAGTCTCTGGGTCATTTAAATCTGTTACCTTCAGACTACAGGGATGAACATTAAGTCCTCTGTGCAGAGGCACATAAGGGACCCTGGTGGCACAACTCAGCATTTATCACTGTGAGATGTCTTTCCAGTCAGAGCAAGGTGCAGCCAATGACATGTGGTGCAGTCTAACCTAATATCGGTCCCTGGCCTCATCTGCATTCTTACTAAGGAGCCAGGGGCTGACATGGGCTGCCAATTGATCGAGGAAACCGGTAATCACTGCCCTCTGTAACGTGGAGAACCACTGTGTCTGGTACATGCTGTGTAATGTCAGACAAGCCAATGGGATGCAGATATCGATTTTTTCCAGAGCGTGCAATACAAGCAAGCCTATGATTTCAAGCATTTTGTTTCATTTCCATTGTACTAATTGTTTCTGTGTAGCTCCAGTACAGCCGGACTGGTGCTTTAGAGAGCTCAGGGGACAGCCATTAACATTTTGAGATGTAAATCACCAAACACACAGATGTTAACATGTAGTACTGTAATGGGGTTCTCTGTAGGGTTGTGTGGTGAGATCCTGGCAAAGTTTGAAATCTGCTGCGTGCGCTAGGAGAATTTACAAAATATTAAGATCGATATGTGTCTGATACAAAAGGTCAGTTTTTCATTAAATCTGCATATGCTGTAACAGCAGAGAAGCCTGACGCCACTCTTGAGTGGTTGACAAAGAACATGGAAGAGATGGTGCACTGACTCATTTGAAAACCATGGCCTTCGCTACCCCTCCTTCCAAGATGGAACTCAACCCTCTTGGCAGATTTTCTTTTAGCAGCGGCAGGATCTTGCTGTGAGTGCCAAGCAAGGCTGATTTTTGCCTATATTATGCAGGGCTCCTTCAAACCAAATCACACCTCTTTCAAACTGTTTACTGTTTACGCAGTCCACCCAAGCTGTTTCGTAGTGCTAAAAACCTAGAGATACCGCTGTAAAACACCGCAAACACCCTGTGGTTGTTTAAAAAAACACAATTTACAGTCTGAAGCAAGTAGTTTGATTTCACCACATTTTCTGTGGTTTGTTGTGTGAGGAATGGGTAATTGTTATGCGTATATAATAAGTTAAATTCTAATGCTCGCAATTTAGTAAAACATACTTTGCGCTTTACATGAGCACCAATTACATTGCACATTCATTTTTTGTAGTTGGGGGTAGATTAAATGATTTGCCCCGAGTCACAGGATGTTGAGCTGATGCCAAGACTTGAACAGTAATCCCCCGGTCCAAAGTCAGCAGCTTCGACTGCTACACCACATTCTCTTCTCATCTCTTGAGAGTGTTTTGTGGGACAGAGCCAAGACTACAGAATTCCCTCCAGAAGCTCACCTAGCGCTTAGCCTCTTCACTTGTGTTGCTTGTTTACATTTCCTAACAAGCACTCCCCCCGAGTGCATCTGCAGGTCATCTTTCTTCTCCCCATGTCTTGCAGCCTTCCCATGGGTCACACTTCATTGCTTCCCTTCTTATTTTATTTATTTCTGTTTCCACAGATAAAGCTCTCATCTTTTAGACATCATTCTCCCCCATCCAATGAACTAATCTCTGGGTATTTCACATTGTTTCCCTTCAAAATACAGGGATGAACATTAAGGGGCGGATTACGATGGCGGGCGGCCTGGCGGGTGCTGTTTTGCCAACCACGGTCGCGAATCCCCGACCGCCATATTACGATGGGCAGACATAGCCCAAATCCCCACCGCTGCGGTGTTTTTAGTACCGCCAGTACTTTGGTTCCGCGACGAGGGCGGACGTAGCCAGTAGCGGGAGACCGCCGTGCGGAATGACGTGTGGACCGCCGTCCAAATCACAATGCCTCAAACAGGCAATCCGACCGCAACGGAGAAACCACCCATTGAAACACGGCGGAAGCAAGACTGCGGTGGAAAACGGCAATAACACACAACTCCACGCGGATGCTACCGCAATGGATCCTGCTCTACAAGCCCTACCGCTGCTGTTCCTGATCCGCGATCACAAAGACGCCGCCGCCGTCGACAACACCGCAGGTACGTCAATGCCACACCTCCGAATCGGGGTCATCCAACAACAACGTCATCACCGCATCCTCCCGGTCACGTCACCGCAGCGGTGAAGACGCGGGAAAAGTTCTGCACAATCCAGTAGGCAGCTCCAGCGGCACGCATGGGCAGTCAAGGGGACGTGTAAGGATTGTGTTGGCCCTGGCCCAAATGTATATTGTGTGCCTCTGTTGGTAGCAGCTGTCATTACCTGATACCATCACAGCTCCTACCATCCCACCCTGTTCAACATCAAAATGTGTGCCCATCTGATATTCAGGGATAGTGATGTATGTGAACAAGTTCATAGGTGTATTGTGGCAAAACAACACCTGCATAGTAATGCCAAATAGGTGCATGTGATGTGAACCCCCTTCCTGCCACTGCCAAGATGAGTAATAGGTGGCAAAACAACACCTGCAAGGAAATGCCAAAAAGCTGCCTGTGGTGTTAAACCCCCTTCCTGCCACTGCCAAGATGAGTATGAGGGGGCAAACCCCACCTGCAAAGTAATGCCAAAAAGGTGCTTGTGGTGTCAAACCCCCTTCCTGCCACTGCCAAGATGAGTATTAGGTGGCAAAACAACACCTGCAAGGTAATGCCAAAAAGCTGCCTGTGGTGTTAAACCCCCTTCCTGCCACTGCCAAGATGAGTATTAGGTGGCAAAACAACACCTGCAAGGTAATGCCAAAAAGCTGCTTGTGGTGTTAAACCCCTTCCTGCCACTGCCAAGATGAGTATGAGGGGCAAACCCCACCTGCAAAGTAATGCCAAAAGGTGCTTGTGGTGTCAAACCCCCTTCCTGCCACTGCCAAGATGAGTATTAGGTGGCAAAACAACACCTGCAAGGTAATGCCAAAAAGCTGCCTGTGGTGTTAAACTCCCTTCCTGCCACTGCCAAGATGAGTATGATTGGGCAAACTTCACCTGCAAAGTAATGTCAAAAAGGTGCTTGTGGTGTCAAACCCCCTTCCTGCCACTGCCAAGATGAGTATTAGGGGGCAAACCCCACCTGCAAAGTAATGCCAAAAAGGTGCTTGTGGTGTCAAACCCCTTTCCTGCCACTGCCAAGATGAGTATTAGGGGGCAAACCCCACCTGCAAAGTAATGCCAAAAAGGTGCTTGTGCTGTCAAACCCCCTTCCTGCCACTGCCAAGATGAGTGTTAGGGGGCAAACCCCACATGCCAAGTAATGCCAAAAAGGTGCCTGTGGTGTGAAACCCCCTTCTTGCCACTGCCAAGATGAGTATGAGGGGGCAAACCCCACCTGGAACATACACGTTTGTAGTTGGCATGTACAGGGCCACATACACCTCAACACCACTGACAAGGACAGGCCAAGCACACTGTGTGACCACTCAACTGCACACATCCAAATATACCCATGTGAGTACGAAGACAGGCCTTCACAAGATTACCACACACACACTGCTGTTCACATATCCAAACACATCACACAAACATCACCAACCTTGAACACCCCGCAGGTTAGACTGTGTGTAGAATTCACCTCTGTTGTGGTATAGCCCCGTAACATGACATGTGCACAATCATACTGAAATCAACAGCGAATGATGATTGCAAGAGTACATCAACACCCACAAACATCATTGCACCCCCAAACCTCAGAGTCAAGCAGACCAAAAGTGTGTGTTACGTTTGCCAAACAATGACAAAGTGAATGAAGTAAATGGCAATGTGGTAGTGCCATGCAGAGCATGTGGCACATTTATCCATACCCACACATCAAAATGTTTAATTAAGCAAGGGCAGTAACAAACGATACGACAGGAGTAACAGTGTTTATTGCAAAATATCGTGATAGTCACAAAATTTCAAACAAATAAAAGGCCATTGGCCAGTCCACAGTCCAAACAATGCACATGTGTGCATGAAAATGTTTACAGTGAATGTGTAACACCGTACACTGCCATGTGAATGACAAAAGCACCGGGGCTATCAAAGCTCAGTCCAGGCACCGCTGTGGGATAGATGGGTATGGGAGGGGGTCTGTGCCTCAGACTTGCCTGTCAGTTGGAGTGGGAGGTGGCTGATTGTCGTGGCCACTGGCAGAACTGGACTTGGGAGAGAGAGGATCATCAGAGTCAGAGTCAGCAGTGGCTGTGGCAGGCGTAGGGCTGCTTGGACCGGGTGGCATGGTGGCACGTGGAGGCGGAGAGATGCTGCCGTGAGACACAGAGGCAGTAGTGGCTGTGGCAGGTGTAGGCCTGCTTGGAACGGGTGGCATGGTGGCACGTGGAGGCGGAGAGATGCTGCCGTGAGACACAGAGGCAGTAGTGGCTGTGGCAGGTGTAGGGCTGCTCGGACCGGGTGGCATGGTGGCACGTGGAGGCGGAGAGACGCTGCCGTGAGACACAGTGGGTGAGGGTGAATGTTGAGGGCTGCCTCTACACTTCTTGGGTATCCGATATTGCAGAAGTGTCTTGGGAGTAGTGGGAAGTGTGGCTGGCACAACAGAGTCACTCGCCACCAAAGGTGTGACAGGTGCAGGTGGCCCTCCTTGTGGGGATTTGCTGGATATGGACTTAGCCTTGCTTTTTGCTTGCCTTTTGCCCTCCATCCCCTGTGGTCCTGGTGAACCACTAACATTGCTCTCCTGACCACGCTTCACAGGGGTTTGGGTGGGAGTAGAGGTCCTGGGTGAAGCAGTCTTAGGTTGCTTTGTGGGCTTTCCCTTCTGCGGCACCAGCACCACAGCAGGCATGCCAACTGTTTGTCTGTCACTTGGAGCAGTTGTGTGGATGGGAGTCTCTTGTGATGAGTGCAATCTTGTGGACCGTGAGCTAGAGGCCTGCTTCTTTGCCTGATGCCCCTGAGTGTCATGTGAAGGGCTTTTTTCTTTGCGTCCCTGTGTGCCTGTGTCACTTTTTGGGGATGGTGTCTGTGGTCTGGCATGCTTGGAATGCTGCTGTCGTGTGCTGGGTGTGGACGACTCGGGGCCTGAGGGCTCAGTTGTGTGGTCACTCTCCTCAGGGGTTGCCACTGGCAGGGTGGTTGGTGAAGGCATTGGGGCTGGACTTGGATGCTGTGATAGCTGAATGGCTGCCATCACGGTGGAGGACAAACCCTGGACAGTCCTGTGTAGCCCACCCACGTCCGAATGAATGCCCTCCATAAATGCCAGAAACTGTCCCAACTTCTTGTCCTAATCCTGGAAAGCATTTAGGAGAGCTGTCTGACCCACACACAGTTGGCGCAAGAGTTCTATCGCCTCAACACTGAGGGCAGCAGGGGAGACAGGGGCAGGGGCAGCGGTGCCTGGGGTGAAGGCGACTCTACCCTTAACAGCCCTGCGGGCACGGACAGCACGAGTGGTAGTAGCCGGGATGGTGGGCACTGGCCGATGTGTGGTGGAGGAAGAGGCAGCATTGTCACCCCCTGTGACCACCATTGTCGCTGACTCCCCACTGGAGTCTGATGATGTTGAGGTTGTGCTTTCTGCACGTGAGTCCTCAAGGACACTTATGTCCCCCTCCGAGGCGCTGGTCACCTCAGTGTCAGTGATCTCATGGCTATCATGCGTGCCACATGCTTCAGCACTGGTGTCCATATCATGGCCTTCCGTGCACTCGGTAGATGCTGCAATGGACAGAGACATAGGTTCAGTACAGTGCCATACACACAAACATCAAATGCAAGCACAGAACTAGACTAAATAATGACAACCCCATGTTGCACAGCACCCTGTGCAGTCTGCATGTGAAACAATCATGCTGAACACAGAAGATGCATGGAAATATGCATTGTTTACATCAATGAGCCATGTGAGGTGCACACCGGCAAATAGCAGGTCCCTGCCTCCTTGTCATCCAACATAAACATCTCTGCAAGCATACCCATGTGCCTGTATGTGAGAGAGGCATACATCTCAGCATGTTGCCTCTGTCACATATGGAGTCACTGTAAAAGGACAACACAGATACAGATTCAAATTTGTACGTAAGAATGTCCATGAGCTACTGATGTCTAACAAGTTGAGCAATTCATAATGCAAACTGTTGCATGTTGGTGTCAGATGTGTACTTCACACCATTTACAAGTCCTGCAGTGCACACATCGTTAAATGCACACTGACATGATGCACACTGCTGTACACTGCCTGGTGATGTCCATGACACCCAGAATGCAGAAGATGTCATAAGGCCACATCTCATCATGCAATGTCAAGGACCATTGTATGAAACACATGATCAAGTCCATCTATGGGAAAATACATGACACCTGCACTGAACACATAGGCCCCTGAGAAGTAGTTCCTAAAAATTTACACAGCAGCAAGATCAGCAAGGGCTCCCAGTCGCCATTCATGCATTCACTCACACCCAAAGTCAGCCTACGCAGAATACTCACCTCTAACTCCCTGCTGATGGTCCCTCAAACTTTCATACAGCTCTGGCTGTGTCACAGACAAGATGCGGGACATTAGTGGAGTCATGGTTCTGCGCGCCAACCTGCCACTGCGAGGGGTGAGCCCCACCGTCATCTCTGCCACGGTCCTGCTCAGACGGGAGATGTCGTCCCACCTCTTGTGGCAGTGTGTGTGCCGTCTGTTGGATACACCCAGAGTCCGCACCTTCCGTGCAATGTTCTTCCATGCGGCCTTACGCTGGTGGACCTTCAGCTGCAGGCATAGGAGACAAGAAAAGGAAGTATCAGTGACCCTGTGTCATTCTCACTGTGTTGCAGCACAGGAGAACATAAATGCATGGCACAGAAATCGCGACATCTTCATTAGAGGCCATACAGCATGACACATAGTACATGTTCTTTACAATACCACATAGAAATGAATGCATGTATGACGCGGCATCTCATACACATGCACAATGGCAGCACAGACAGCTATGTGCAGAAGGCCCTCATCTGTGATACAGTATGTGAGTGAGCATGACATGCAATACAGTGCCAATGAAGTGTAGTGGCAAACTCACTATGTCCACCACTACACACCCCTCGATGCCCTTGGCCTGTGAATGGCTCAATGCATTTTTCAGGAAACATTTTGGGACATAATCTGAATTATCACGCCCTTCTCACAATGTTAAGTCCTCGATTGTGCAATTCTCAGGACTATGATGGCTCAGTGAGTATTAGGTGTGTGGACTAAACACATGTTTGACTCAGTCCAGTTAGGCATGGCTCAGAGTAACATTGGACAGTGTCTGTGCAGGCCAGAGGAACTCACAGTGCGGTTCAACATGGTCCCTCAGATGAATCACATGGATGTACAGCATGAGAGGGTGAAAAGTGCCAACACATGCGAGACCGAACACATGTTCAAATCAATGTAAGGATGACATCTACTACTTACATTGATGTGAAGTGTCATAGTTGCATTAACATCAAGTGGGTTCCACTCATGCATTGGACTATTGTGCATGATGCTCACATCTACATAGTGCAATTGAGAAATATGCAACACACATTAGTTAGTGCTCCGTTCCAATATACATTTCAACAGTCACATATGAGGTTGTGAAGAGTGAGTGGACAGTCATATAACATGGCACAGTAAAAATCAGTCCTGACTTGTACTGTTTCAGAACACCATCATATCTGTGTGGCTGTTTAAAGAATGCATGTCTCCCCTACCTTCAATCAACTTATGTAGGTGTGGAAATAAGCCTACAGACACCATTGACATGAAGTTAGCATGCATGGCAGTGTAACACACATTTACATCACCTAGTCTCAGACCAACATGTTCATTAAGTTTGTGCAAGAATGGCTGTAGGAGGGTCCATTTTCTACACATAATCAAATTCAATTCACACAGAACATGTATGGAGCATGCCATGTTAACTATTAGGATACCTGTACATCGACTTGCACTCACAGGCACATACTACTGCACAGCACCATCATGGTATCATTTTGATCACTCTCACACTTGGAATCAGGAACACTTACCAGTACATCTGGTGCACCAAAAAGCCTCCCATACTGTGCAAGGACCTCGTCCACCAGAAGCTCCAGCTCCTCTGTAGTGAAGGGACGGGCCCTGACATTCTCTGTTCTCTCCATCACTGGGTCCAGGATACAGCAAGATATGTAGTTGGAGAGGAATGGCAGTCAGCAGTGTCTGAATGCATGTGAAATGTGTGGCTCTCCCACAGAGATTTATAGGCCCCTGGGTTGGTATCAGTGGCAGGCAGATGCTGCAATTGGTCCACCTGGCTGGCATCTTTCAATTGTGGCCAATGAGCGGCCCGAGGTGGCGGTGCACGCCTACCGCGGTTCCCAAAGTAGCATTTCACTACCGCGATCGCGGTTCCCATTGGCTGCAATGGCATTGGTGGTGTCACACCGTGGAGGACAGGCGGTCATTACCGCTATGCTGCATCTTTCAATTGTGGCCAATGAGCGGCCCCGCGGTGGCGGTGCACGCCTACCGCGGTTCCCAAAGTAGCATTTCACTACCGCGATCGCGGGTCCCATTGGCTGCAATGGCATTGGTGGTGTCACACCGCGGAGGACAGGCAGTCGTTACCGCTATGCTGCATCTTTCAATTGTGGCCAATGAGCGGCCCCGCGGTGGCGGTGCTCGTCTACCGCGGTTTCCAAAGTAGCATTTCACTACCGCGATCGCGGGACCCATTGGCTGCAATGGCATTTGTGGTGTCACACCGCGGAGGACAGGCGGTCGTTACCGCTATGCTGCATCTTTCAATTGTGGCCAATGAGCGGCCCCGCTGTGGCGGTGCACGCCTACCGCGATTCCCAAAGTAGCATTTCACTACCGCGATCGCGGGTCCCATTGGCTGCAATGGCATTGGTGGTGTCACACCGCGGAGGACAGGCGGTCGTTACCGCTATGCTGCATCTTTCAATTGTGGCCAATGAGCGGCCCCGCGGTGGCGGTGCACGCCTACCGCGGTTTCCAAAGTAGCATTTCACTACCGTGATCGCGGGACCCATTGGCTGCAATGGCATTTGTGGTGTCACACCGCGGAGGACAGGCGGTCATTACCGCTATGCTGCATCTTTCAATTGTGGCCAATGAGCGGCCCCGCGGTGGCGGTGCACGCCTACCGCGATTCCCAAAGTAGCATTTCACTACCGCGATCGCGGGTCCCATTGGCTGCAATGGCATTGGTGGTGTCACACCGCGGAGGACAGGCGGTCGTTACCGCTATGCTGCATCTTTCAATTGTGGCCAATGAGCGGCCCCGCGGTGGCGGTGCACGCCTACAGCGGTTTCCAAAGTAGCATTTCACTACCGCGATCGCGGGTCCCATTGGCTGCAATGGCATTGGTGGTGTCACACCGCGGAGGACAGGCGGTCGTTACCACTATGCTGCATCTTTCAATTGTGGCCAATGAGCGGCCCCGTGGTGGCGGTGCACGCCTACTGCGGTTCCCAAAGTAGCATTTCACTACCGCGATCGCGGGTCCCATTGGCTGCAATGGCATTGGTGGTGTCACACCGCGGAGGACAGGCGGTCGTTACCACTATGCTGCATCTTTCAATTGTGGCCAATGAGTGGCCCGCGGTGGCGGTGCACGCCTAGCGCGGTTATGGACACATTATGCACTAGCAATGGCAATGGACAAATTTGACAATTGAACACTATGCCTCCATAGTGTCTTACTGCACTTGTTTTGTACAATGAATGCTGGTGTGACATTCAACTTACTGATGCCTACACATGCCATGTCTGTGGAAAATGTGACATGCATTGACATGCACTTACTCACGTCACCTATGATATGTGTGTGGATGTACATCTATTGGTTGTTTGATGTTGTCTCATCTTTGAAATCGACTTAATGTGTGAGATGGGTAATCAAACAACAGTAATGATTGCCTGAACACATAATGGTGGTATTTTACTGTGCCCATAGCTGATTTAAGTAGGATATGTGATCAGCTTACACACACTGTGAACATTGTGATGATAACTAGTGGTCTGTGCAACTTAAGCAAGAAGGTGTGGCAGGTAAAGCAGCTACATATGAGTCAGCAGTGTTGCTGTCTCATACCTCTGCTGTGTCACCTACTCCTAGGCCTGGGGACACCAGATGGATTGGTATACCATTCCTAACCTCTGAATATGTTTTTGGGGTAGTCAGTATGTACAACATGTCCACTTGTAAAAACACATGTGGTGAAGGTGTCTCTGCATCTGAGTTGTGGATTCAGCAATTGTTGGAGTACGTTCATTGTTTCTGCTGCGTGAATCAAGATGTGAGAAGTCGGACACATCTCATTGTGTAATTTGAATAACATTAGTCCTCTCCCATTGCCCGGGGCCTGGTCCGCCCAATCTTGCTGAAGACTCCTGGGCTGTTCTCCGGGACCGGACGGGGGTCCGAGCTCCGGCTGCGGATTCTGCCGGTGAGCGCTCGCCTGCTTGCTCCGGTGAGTGTTGTTTCTCGTGGGGGCGGTCTGTGGCGGGGCTGGGGGCACGCCCGTTGTACCGCCAGGCCTGGGTGCCATTTGCTGCCTCCCTACACTTGCGGCCCCGGCTTTCTTCTCCGGGCCTGGCGAAGGGGGCGGTGCGCCCCGCGACTCCTCGCTGCATTCGCCCCCCTTGCTCCCGGAGGGCTGCTGCTGGGCCTTGGACGCCGGTCCCGCGGCCTCATACGGAGCCTTGCTGCCCCGAGCCGGGCGCCCTCTTTGTGGTGGGCTGGGCCCTGGCCTACAGCCTCTCCGGCATACTACTGCCTGGACACTGTTACGGGGAGTGGCGCCTGGCTGTGGCTCTGACTCCACACCGGCCCGCCGTGCCTGGACTGGCTGACTTGCCACACCTGCCCCTGGAACCCCTGGGGGGGCGGACTTAGCGGTGCCACACCGGCTGGGCCCCCCCTTGTCAACAGCTTGCTGCCGTTCAACGTTTCGGACCGGGTGGCCACCATTTTGTGCCCGCAAGTTGTACCGCCGGGCTCGGCGCTCTGTTCCTCTGCCTGGCACCACTCCTGTGAGCCCTCCTCAGTGCGTTGCTAACGTGCTGCCACCTGCTCTGCTTGGCGACCTCCGGGTGGTGCTTCTCCCCGGTCTGGCGCGGTCCTTCATCCTGGGACCCCCACCGGAGGCCTTCCACACTGACTGTGGGTACCGAGGGGGCGCTGCCTTACCTTACCACTGGTACACCGGCTTCTGCCACCTTATTCCTGTGCTGGTGGTCGGGGGGTTCGGGCGGCTGGCCCGCGACTGTCGAGCCTGCTAATCACTCTGCCATCGTTTCCACGAGTGCGGGCGCTGGTCACTCCTGAGCCTGGACATCACACCTGCCCCGCTGGTTCATCGTCATTTGGGCCTGACTGCCTCCCGTCGCACTTGGGTCTGCTCCCCACTGCCTGATCGCCATGGGTCGAACGGATCCCAAGCAGCCCAGACTTACATTTGACCTACGGCGCCAGACGCGCCAGGAGGGTGGCGGAGTGGAAGGGGAGGACTCTGCGTCACCACCCGACCCACCGCAATCTCGCAAAGATGACCTGAAAGCTATCATGCTGGATGTAAAATCCACCGTCACCAACATCGCGGCCCAGCTAGACCAACTGTCAACTCGCTTGGACAATGTGAAGGCCCGGGTGGACACGCATGACGCTAGGCTGCTTCATGTGGAAACAAGAGTGTCGGACGTGGAGGATGCGGCCACCCAGGATCGGCAGAAACTGCTACACATGGACAAACTCCTGGCCGTAATCCGCAATAAGAATGAGGATTTGGAGGCGCGCTCCCGGAGGAGCAACCTCCGCATCACGGGTGTGCCAGATTCCACCAACATATCCCGTATGGAGGATTTCGTGGAGCAGCTGGTCCGCGAGCTGTTCGGAGATGCCCTCTCGCCCGTGTTCATCGTGGAGCGGGCCCACCGTTCCCTTGGTCCTCGCCCTGCCCCAGGCCTGCCGGCACGCCCCATTATCACTAAGATCTTGAACTTTAGGGACCGGGACGCCATCCTCAGGGCGGCTAGAGAGAAGGGCGAGATCCGCCACCAGGGCAATTCCCTCTCGTTCTATCCCGACTACACTCAGGCTGTCCAGGCGGCGCGTCGTGAGTTCCTGCCTGCCAAGAAACTCCTTCAGAAACACGACATCTCCTACTCTCTGGCCTATCCAGCCAAGCTATGAATCCGTCAGGGCTCCAAGACTCTCACTTTCCCGGATCCTAGGGAGGCGTTGGTGTTCGCTAAGAAGCTTGACCGTCCAGAACGCTCTTCTCCAGCAGGCTCCCGGGCCGCCTCCGAGGCCCCAATCAGTGACAATGACTGACCTAAATATTGACTAGATCTCTGTGTTTGTGGGCGATGTTAATTGATCGGACTCTTGGCTGACCCTGGGCACTGCGGGTCCTCCGTGCCGCCACTGGCACTGATGTTCGAAGCTTGAGACTGGGCGGAGCACTTCTGTATTCTGGGTGTATTTACTTGTTGTCTGCTTGACCACGTAGGCTTGGCCACCCTGTCTTATTGGCAGGGGTGTACGCTGGGCGCTGCCATGCCCCCACGGGATAATTCCCTTGTTGGCTGCTCACTGTTTCCTTCCCAGTTGCGGGTTCCTGGGGTGTAAGTAAGTAAGTAAATTTATTTGCATAGTTAATTAAAACCATTGCAATACAAACATCGAGAAAAAAATAAAAAAATTAAAACTTGCTCTACATGCATTGGTAAAATTGATATATCATGAATCTTAGTTTTTTTGTTTAAAACCATAAAAGGATATACTTTTTAGCAGCCTTATGTGCAAAATAGATACAATTTCATACATCAGTATTTTTCAAAATCATAAAAATATATGCTTAGCAGCGATCTTGAATTAAAATAAATCCAGTTTTGTATTATAAATCTATCTAAAGGACAGTTAAGAATCAAGTTCTGGCATTTTCCGCTCCACCACCTTCATAAACTTCACAAGTCTACAGTTCAGCTGTGGATCCTGGGGTGCAAAACAGGCAAGGACTGCCTGTCTACGTGAGCGAATCCCCGCTGATTGAAATGGAATTTTAGCAGATGTTTTCGTTCTTCCAACAGTTTATCACAGGAGCAAAGCAAATGCAGCATATCCTCCGGCGCTGAGCCGCATAACCGACAGAGAAGACCAGCCTTATCCTTAAGCCAATGTGGTAAATGCCGGATACAGGGAAGCAAGCCCAACCTGTACTTTAAAAACTTCATTTTGATTGCTTTGGCATAACCCAAATCAAGGTAGCTCTGTGATACTTGTTTGGAGTAGGAATTCAAAGTCATCCAGCCATGTGACCTCTTCGCAAGGGATGCCTTGTCTTCAATCCATGAAAGATGTTTGATGGTTTTCCTAACCAGTTTTTTAAGTGTTATATGATTTGTGGGGGTATTCCAGAGCTGAATTAAGCCAGTATTTGCCAAACTGCTTTTTAAATACTTGGCAGCTGGAGACGCTGAATGTTGCTCTAACTCCATCCATAAATAATTATTTAGAGTTCCTTCTTTGGATTTTCGCACTTTGTCCCAAGTAGTTATATATGCCCCCTGTCTCATCAGGAGCTGTTTCTGGGCGCCGAACTCTAGCCTAATTTGAGCTGGTGAAGTATATTTGGGCAGACTAAAGATAATCCTATAGGCAGCTATAACAGTACTATCCAAAATCATTGCGTCTCTACCTCTCTGTACTTCACTCCCGTAAGTAATTGTTGGCAGGAGTTTAGCTTGTATTACTTGTACCAGTGGTAGAAGAGATGGCCCAGTAAGCTTGCTGTTTAGTGCTTTTAAAGAGATTGCTAAGGCAAGGCCTTTACCTCTGATGCTGGTTTTCTGTGCAGTAAAGTGACCGCTGTTGTCGATTTGTACTCCCAAATATTTGTATACTAACGTGTTCTCAATACGGACATTGTTCCAAAACCAAATAGACGATTTTTTCCTGTTCTTACTAATCGTCATTGTCTGCGTTTTCTCCAGGTTTATGGTCAGTTTATTTGCTTCAGAATAGCCCTGCGTAGCATTCACAAGATGTTGTAGCCCTACTTTTGTATGGCTAATTAGGACTATATCGTCCGCATAGAGAAGACACGGTAGTAGTAGCCCACCTAATTTGGGGGCATGCAAGTTACAGCTGTTTAGGATCGGGACGAGGTCTCCTATAAACAAATTGAATAATGTGGGGGCTAAAACACAGCCCTGTTTAAGGCCCTTGTTGGTTGGTATACGTCTTGACAGAAGTGATCCGTCACCCAGTTTTATCTGGACCCAAGTTTCTGTGTGAAGGTTGATCAACAAATCCAACAAAGATCTTGGTATCCCCCAACTATTCAATTTGGACCACAAAATATTCCGATTTATGTGGTCAAAAGCAGCCTTATAGTCTATAAAACAGAAGTGAATGGGCATTTTGGTTGATCCAGCCTTATCAATCAACATACCTATAGTTAGAATATTGGTGGTTGTCCCAACTGATTTTACAAAGCCTGTCTGGTTAACCAGAATTAGGGATTTCTCTGAGGCCCAGGCCTGCAGCTCCTCCAAAAGTATACCTGCAAAATACTTTGCCTCGTTATCCATTAGGGCCACTAATCGATAACTTTGCGGGAGAGACTTATCCCCAGACTTAAAAATCGGAGAGATAATTGAGCCCTTCCAGGAGGCAGGCAGTATATTGAAAAGTCTTATTTCCAAAAATAGAGGCTCAAGCGCTGTTGCCCATTCATTCTCATCTTGTTTGTAAAAGATGGGTGGAATTCCATTCGGGCCTGGCGCCCCTCACTTCTTCCTTTTTTAATTTGGCGCTTGACGATGTTTCGCATACTTAACAATCCATTATTTATAGGTGGTGCGTGGCCTTCTGAATTGCTGAACCTCCTATGGAATATCTCTTTTTATTTGTAACGAGCCTTTTTATTGCATTGTCGCTTTTAGTCTCACATTTACCATCCATATCCTGATTGAAATGATTCTTAAGATGGCTTGCCCATACCTCTTCGGTAATATTAGAGGAAAGCCCGTCATGCATTGGTCTTATAAAGTGGTTTATGGTTTTCCAAAACTTGCACCATCGTTCCCTTTTATATCAGCATGTAATTTTGCCCACATTTGGTCCTCCATTGATCTGTTGGCTTCCCATTTTATTTTTTTCAACGTTGCCTTTTGTTTCCGTAGAAAATCATGTTTTATCGTATCCATAGGATTATAACGAAGTTGTCTCATCGTTTGATAAATTGAATTTTTTATACACCTAAGCTTCTCTTTGTATTTTTGTGGAAAGTGTTTCATGTTGCTGCACCTCAATTGGCCTTGTGGTTTTAATCTTGTTGCATAAGCTGCCATAGATATTGTAAATTGCTCCCATTTCTCGACTTCACTAGATCCGATTCTGGCATTGAAGTGCTGTTTAGCCTTTTCCAATATATTTTCGTCAGTTGCTACTGAGTACTTAATCCTTTTATAGTTAATAGTATACACCGACTCCTTTGGCACCGCGGATAACTCGAATTTAGGCTTGCTAATATTAAGGACCGTTTCTTGAGGGCAATGATCACTATCAGCTTTTCCACCTATCTGAAATGAAGTCATGTGCTGAAATAGAGATAATGAAATAAAAGTATAATCCAGGATAGTATGAATTCTTGTGCAGTAGAATGTATTGGCAGGAGGATTATCTCCAATAAATCTTCCATTTAATGCTCTGATGTTAAAAAGCTCAAGGTCCTCTAGTATCTGCGTTCCTAATTTAGTTTGTTTGGAACTTTGTGGTTTCCCTTGTAATGTTATGTCCCAGGCTGAATTTTGAGATAGAATCTCCTCATCTGGCGAGGTTCCCATAAGATTTAGATTGAAGTCCCCAGTAAGCATAAGATCTATTGTGGGACTTTCCCTTATACACTCCTCCACAAAGTTGCATAATTCTTTTACTGCCTTTGCTTTCCTTTTTGGATGGACATAAACATTAATCAGGATAAGTTCCATTCCCCCTGTGCCTGGTTTAGGTTGCGAGGTAAAAAGTTTTATTGCCACTAATTCTGAGGAGGTTGGACCAGCTTTTTGACCACCTGGGTACAAGTAGCTGACACATAGGTTACTAAACCGCCTTGGAGGTGGCCGTATTTTGCATTCCGAATTGCAGCGGTAAAGAAACGCAAGTAGCCCTGAAGATGCGGGGGGTCTGCCAGCCATGTTTCCTGTAGTACAACAATGTCAAAAGATCTTATGTAGTTAACAAATTCTAAGTCAGACAATTTGGAAGCTAGACCATTTACGTTCCATGAACATATTCGTAGATGATTGTGCTTACTCAATCTTAACTGTGAGCCTGTTTGTCAATTTGTATTATTATTTATTGTTCTTGCAATCCATCTTAGATCAGTTAATTCGGTTGGTATTAATGCTCCATCTTGGATACTTCTAATGATTCTGGAATTATGCACATCACTTGTTCCGCATTTCCCCACCGCTCCTCGGAGCACCGATATTCCTGGTCTGTTCTCAGACGCCTGAATTCCCACCGTTGGTGCCGGAATCAATAATTCTGGGTATCTTGGCTTTTTATAAGGTGTTATTGTTATCCCCCAATTTTTAAATGTGTGAACCTCTGCTAGTATTTTGTGTGCAATTGTTGATGTTGCCCATGATGCTTTTGTTTTTTCCCCACCTACTCCGTCGTCGTCTATGAATTCGATTGAGACCAGGTCCAACGTTGTCACTTCTTCCAGAGAGGGAATATGAGATAACAACCGTAGAATATTACCTCTATTTAATATATCATGCCTACCCTTTGAGATGTAGTCCGGACGAAACCATATAGCACTTATCTCATTCCTTAATTCATCTGTGCTCCTGGTAGGATCATATCCTCGTAATGCTGTTAATGATACTGGATGGATGGAAAAATCTACATCATCTCTCTCTATTTGATGTGTTGTTTCCTGTCTTAGTGTGAACGAATGGCCTTCCTCTCTGTGCCTAGGGACATCTAACGAGGATCCTAATGCTTTTACGTGTGCCTGCGGTTCTTGTCTCAGCTTAGCTCGTTTATATATCGATGAGGTCATTTGAGTAGTAGAAACCAATTGATTATCGTTTAATTCTTTAGAGCTATACCGTATTGTTTCTCCTGGCTTTTTGATCCGTGCACATTGGTCGCTTTCATTCTCAAACATTATTACTGGGATATATTCACAGTTTGCTGATCGATTAACAGTAGAGCGTGTCGGAATATTGCACAATTGTAATTGGGTCTGTTCGGGCTCGAGAGATGTTTTTTCCTCTTTAATTTGTTGGAGAATCATAGCAGGCCCTTCTCGATTTAGGCCTTCTAAGTCTTCATTAGTAGTATTCCCGAAAACTTGTGATTCCTCCATTACATGCTTCGTTCTATTAACCGTCTGCTTGATTACTTTTGCAGCTACTGTTTTTTGTACAGAGAGCCCTGCTAAACTGATGTCATTTCTAGGTTTGAGATCACTTTGCACTGATGGAGATGATGTCCCAAAAAGACGCATAAATCCTTCATTATTTAAATTTGTTTTTTGATTTCTACCTTTCCGCTTTTTTGCTCGCCTTTGTTTTGCATTTATTTGTTTGTCAGCATTATCTCCCAATAAGGTTTCAGACATTTGGCCAACCAATGTTACAATGTCACTACCCTCTGTTCTATTAATCGTTCGTGCCAGGGTATCTTTTATCCTGGAATGACCCTTTTCATTTGCTTTGCCTGAGACTATATTTATCGGATCGCTTTCTTCTTTTTCCGGGAGGACCTCAAAAAGTTGGTTATAAGGGACCTGCGAGGACCTTTTGAGGTGTGTACACAGGTCACTCAGCATCACTGGAAGTGAGGCTAATTTATCAATGATGGGGCCACATCCGCAACTCAAGTTCGCGCCCTGCGATTGATCTTGCTTGTTTTGTAGAAGCGTGTTTAATGAACCCAATTTCCCATCGATGGCAACCACAAAGACAGCCAGAGTATCTAGTAACGTTAATTGAGTGTCCATCTTGTCGGATTGATAATTGAGGGCCTCTACCAGAAGTTGCATTGTTTTTAACAGACTTGGCCACGCACTTTCATAATTTATATGTTTTGATGACCCCTCTTGACTTCCTGGATTTAATGTAGCATTTTGATCTCCCTTGGTCACCCCCTCCACCTGTCGTTCATGTTTACCTTCAGTTGTCATGTTTAAAGTGTGTATGGTAGGCCCACTCCTACACTTATCTTGGGCGTAGGCTGCCATAAGATCTTCCCACTCTTCTTTCCCCAGATACGACGAGACCTCTGTCTCTTCTGAGGAGTAATTTACTGGCCTATCCTCTTTATCCTCGTATTCCTTCTTCCCCCTGATCCTAACATTGTATTGCAATCTGTCACTTGTTCGTTCGGGTGAGTACCTGGCGCTGGATCTGCCAGCGAGAAATCCTTTTCTCTCCATTCTTCCCTTGCCCTCATTTGTATATACTTTGTATTACTAGAGTACTTTATTTCCTCTGGACTTCTCTGTTCACTAATCGATGGTGCCTCTATTGTAGCGCAGTTGGCAGTTGTATTTCTACTGTGAAGTGATCCACTGGCCCCAGCTGCTTCATAGATATCTGTTTTGCTTTCCTCTTGGTTATCCGCAGATATTTCTTGTGCTTCATTAGACCTATGTACTTGGATTAGTTTAGTATCGATTACAACATCCTTACTGGTGGTAATAGCCTCATTAGCTGTCCAAATTATGTTACATTGTGGAATCGGTGTTACTTGCAGTGGAAAGCTGCCTGACGTACTGGGACTTTCTTTTTTATATGTGTTTTCCTGTGCGCCAGTGAATTGTAATGGTTGTAATGGCTGAAGAGGTGATTGAAGACCCGGCACTTCTCTAACATTTGAAAGTAGAGTATCCCCCATATTTTTTAAAAAGCAAAATTTTGAGTATATTTTTGGTTGAAATGAAGTTTGAGAAATTTTTGATTTATTGTTTATTTCCGTTTTTAATGGATATCCGCTCTTTTGCTTCCCTGAAACATTTGTATCTATTGGTGAATCTGTTATTATTTCAATTAAGGAGCAGTCCTCTGAACTGCTAACCTGGTTTTAGGTGGTGGCTCCTCCCTACTACCTTCTAGCTTCTTGATGTTTCGCTTACGCTTTTTGTAGCACCTTTCACCGTAGGACCGCCTCGAACACGGCCTGACCTCATACTGAGCTTTACCAAACCTAATTTAACTGTTTTGATTCAATTAGAGCAAAAATACACCCTTTTGAATGATTTTCCAACTGTGTTCTATTCCAGCCTTTGGTTTCTTAATTCCAGACGTTGATTTTCTTAATTCTTAATTCCAAGTACTGTCAGCACACCAGTACTTGTCTTCAGTTGTTTCTTATGTCACTTTATGTCACTTCTCCCTCACTTACATGCCTTGCTCCTGCCACTTTAAAAAGATGAAACTCGCAGGAATCCGTTACTCTCGTGATTTTCCTTTTTAGCACCTGAAGAGGCTTTACAGCTCCCACGCTGGGAATTAACTCGTGGCAGCGCTCCAGACAAAACTTATGTGGACCCCTATGGATCCTACTGTACTTAGGAGAACGCTGTGCAGCGCCAGCAAAAGCAAGGTGAGGTGAAGGTAAAGGTAAGGCAAAAGGCAAGAACCGCTGCAAGCACCTGTATCCGCGGCCCCCCGGCCACACTCCTGCTACACTAGGAGAGCCCCTAGGTTGTTAACCCCCTCACCATGAGAGTGAGAGTCGGCGGAGGTGGGGGCGGGGGCGGTGGAAGTAGAGAGCAGTAAGCTGCAGCCGTAGACTGCAGCGGTTCAATTACCTCTTTCACTCTTTAACTGAGGGTCCAACCATCTGTGAACACTCCCCCGTGTCTTCCACAATAAAAGATAACCCACGGCTCCAGCCGCGTGTTTCTGCAGCTCCTGCTGCCTACGGGGGGTGTCCTGCGGCGTCTGCCACTCACGGAAAGCCTCTTACACTTCCAGCAGGCTCCCACCGCTCACAGGAGGCTTTCGCGGTTTTTCCCGCGGCTCACGGGAGGCTCTCCACCACCCACAACAGGAGGTACTCACGGCTCCTGCAGTGCGATAAATGCGTGCGGTACGGCGGCCTCACCAGTCTCTCAGGCTCCGGTCTCAGACCTGCACCGGCACGGCACTCCGACGATGACAACGATGACCGGCACTCCGGCACACCGGTACTCCGCTGCTCCGCTGCTCCTCTCTAGCTCTAGCTCTGTGGCCACTCCTCCTCCAAAAACAAAGGAAGGACTCTCAGCTGTCAAATGTTCCTGGGGTGGGTGTGGGTGGTATCTCAGCCTGATTGGGGGTTGGTGTGGGTGCGGGGTGGGGGGTGTTCGGGGGTCTCAAGTAGGGAGGGTGGGGGTTGGGAGGGGGGTGTGCTCGGGAATGTGGTCGTCTGCACTCTGTATGCTATTGACTTGCCAGGAATTGGTTTTCAGATTGCGTTATGTGCGGCGGGCTGGGTCGGGTTGGGGGGGGGGGGTTTCTCGTGGGTTTTGTTTATTATTTTATGGGGATCATTTGGTTGTTGTGTCCTCATTCTCTGTTTCTCATAAGAAAGCATCACGCCACTGCTAGTCATGTTCAAATTTGCACGACTGTTCACGATATCCTCTTCCTCCTTGATGGCACTGTTTTTCCTCCCCTTTTTGCTCTTAGCGCACTTGCTGATCCCTCCAAGGTTGGGCCTTCTCGAATGGAGGGCTACTGGCTGGCCCCACTATCTGCCTCTGGCGAATGTCCTGTTCCCCTCCTGGTCGGGTATTGGTTGTCCCAGCGCTTACATTGGCTCACTCTGCTATCTGGCCCCCTGCTCTGCGTCCTAGCTTTATTCAGGTGTAGAGTACCATGACTGACACCATATGTTGGACTTGGAATATCCGTGGTCTGAATGATCACCGTAAGGCCAGGCTCATTCACTCTCACTTACAGCGTCACAGGGTCGACGTTTGCCTATTACAGGAAACCCATCTGCTGCCCGAAACAGCTACCAGACTCCAGTCGCGCTATTGGGGGAAATGCACTCTTCTTTCTATTCCTCTTATTCTAGGGAGTCTCCATTCTGATACGCAGGGGCTGCCCTGGCAGACTACTCAGGTATTCAAGGACCCGGACGGACGGTATGTTATCTTGCAAGGTTCCCTGATGTCCCAGCCGGTGACGATTGCTGCTGTCTATGGCCCTAACTCGGACGACCCCGATTTTTTCACACATATATGGCACCTCATCTCTTCCCTGGGCCCGGCGGCCCTCGTCTGGGGTGGGGATTTCAATATTACTCTCTCCGCGGCCCAGGACCGCTCTGGCTCACACTCATCGCACCCTCTCTCTACAGCTCTCCTTCAGTCCATACTTACGGACAACTCGTTATATGACGCCTGGAGGCACATGTGGCCTGACGCCCGTGAGGGCAGTTGCGTCACCGGAGCCCGGGGTTGCTGGTCCCGTATTGATCTATTGATTGCTTCACCGGATGTCCTCACTTGGCTCACTTCTGTTAAACATATGGCGTGCACTTTCTCCGACCACGCTCCCGTTCAGCTCTGTCTTCGCCCCCCCAACTCCCCACAGCGTTCATTCACATGGCGGCTCCCTCCGAATGCCCTCTGTGATTCTGTTTTTAGCGATGAGATCCAAACGGCGATTATAAACTACTTTGATTTAAATGTCGGCTCGGTGGAATCCCCGTCCATCCTGTGGGAAGGCTTCAAAACAGTTATACGAGGCGAGTGCATCTCCAAACAGGCAGGTGTCCTCCGCTCCATCCGCGCGTTATTGGACAGGACCGAATCGGAGATTAAGGCCCTGGATGTAGAATATGCTGCCCACCCCAGGTCAGAGACCCTTGCGATATTGCGTGCTAAGCACTCTGAATTTGTTGCGGAGGCCGACAGGGAACTCTCTTTTCTGGGTGGGGAGGCCAGAGCCCGTCGCTTCGGTGAGGGCGATCGACCCGGCAAGACCCTGGCCAATCTTCTACGTCCCCCCCGGGCGGCATCGTACATCGCGGCTCTTCGGGATGGCGGTCTTGCCAGAACCACCTCCCCTGCAGAAATCCAGGTCCGCTTTATGGACTACTACTCGCAACTCTACGCTGCGGGCCCCTCTCCTTCGCCCGAGGCCTTTGAACAGTATTTCGATACTCTTGCGCTGGTGTGGCTTGAGGACCACCATCATGAATTTTTAGATGAGCCCTTCTCTAAGGAGGAGATACTAGCGGCTATAAATAGTCTACCCAGCGATAAGGCTCCAGGACTGGACGGCCTACCCGCCTCGTTCTACAAGGCTTTTGCAGCGCATCTGGTGCCACATTTGGCCGCCATGTATAACGACTCCTTCGATACAGGCCTCTTTCCGTTATCACTCCGCGAGGCAATGATAACGCTACTCCTCAAGCCGGACAAACCTGCTGACAGTAGGGACTCCTATCGCCCCCTCTCTTTAATTAACATCGATAATAAGATCTTCGCTAAGTTATTGGCCTCCCGTCATCTCCACCTCATGCCCCTTATCGCCCTCCCTGATCAGTCCGGTTTCATTCCGGGCCATGCCACCTCGCATAATCTTCGCACTATATTTTCGGTCCTTCATCAAATAAACCCTAACCTCCCCACGGTTGCCGCGCTACTCGATGCCACTAAGGCATTCGATACGCTGGAGTGGCCCTTCCTCTTTCTTCTCTTACCGCGCCTAGGTTTCAGTAACGTTTTCATTCGTAAGATATCTCTTCTTTACACTCGCCCCTCTGCCCGCCTACGAATTAATGGTCAGGTATCAGCACCCATACTGATTGAACGTGGCACTCGACAAGGTTGCCCGCCCTCCCCTATGCTCTTTGCGATTGCGATGGAGCCGCTTGCGGCCCGGCTCCGGCAACACCATACTCAGAAGGGTATTGGCTTTGCAGCCCACGCCCTCTTGGTTTCCTTGTATGCCGACGACATCACGCTGTATGTCCGGCATCCCCAAGATAACCTCAGCCCCCTAGTCCGTGAAATTATTCGATTTGGGGGACTGTCTGGTATCCAGGTGAACTGGAGCAAGTCAGTGTTGTTCCCTCTTACCGATGCCACCTCGCCGTTCACTCCGGACTTTCCTTTTGTCTGGGCCTCCGGTCCCACCCGTTATTTGGGAATATGGCTGAGCAGGAACTTTGACGACCTCTGGAGGGCCAACTTCGGGCGCGCAGTGGACTGGCTGGAATCTAAGATATCCCATTGGAACCGACTCCCCCTGTCTCTGGCGGGTCGCATAGCCATTGCCAAGTTGGTGGTCCTCCCGAAATACCTTTATCTCTTCTTAAACATTCCAATACCTCTTACTGCACATTTCTTTTGCAAAATCCGCTCTTTGATCATTTCTCTGGTCTGGGCGGGCAAACAGCCACGGATTGCATATGACATCCTGACTCTCCCAATGTCATCGGGCGGTATGGGCGCTCCCAATTTCAAACTCTATGCCTTAAGTGCCCAGGCCAGTTTCCTACATTTCTGGATTCACCCCACCCCTTATCAGCCGCATGTGGCGGTTGAAGCTGACCTGGCGGCTCCCTGGCCGCTGACTACCGCCCTGTTCACCCCGAAGTGTCGCCCGGGTGGCGAGGTGAACACGGTTGAGACACTGCGTTGGGCCTGGCAGGGATTGCGCCGTCTATCTAATGCACCGTCGTTATCGGCTAACGCTATGCCTATTGTGCGACACCCTGCCTTCCCCCCTCTCCAACCCACAGGCATGGCCAAACATGCTGCCCGAATGAAGCTGACGATTCTGGCTGACCTTTACCCCGGTGACACTTTTTATTCCCCTCCAGCCTCATCGGGCCCGATGGACACACTGCTCTTTTACCAACTGCGGGCTATCTGCAAGACGCTGCACCCCACGTTTCCCCAACCCCCATCCTCAATGCCGGCTCTTGACTACATATACACATCCCCCACTCCTCACAAATTGGTAACTAAATTATACGCCATAACGCTGTCGACCACCTCCATCTCCACCGACCGTGCACGCGCGGCATGGGGCGAAGAGTTGGGCATGGACATCGCACAAGCAGATTGGCGATATTGCTGTAATCAGAAGAAGAGGCTATCTCCCAACTATCGCCTTTGTCTCATCCATTTTAAATATTTGCATAGGCTGTATCGCACTCCGGTTCAGCTACCTAGGCTGGGACTTATTCCCCACGATAGATGCATGCGGTGCTCCGCCCCTGTCGCGGATTTTACTCACCTTGCGTGGTTGTGCCCCAGGGTATCGGATTTCTGGCTGGCGGTGTGTGCCGCCATATCTGAGATCACTGCTGCGCAGGTTCGGCCTGACCCCCCGTTGTGCCTGCTGGGCTTTGTTAAATTCTGCCCGGATGCTTCACGCCGCCTGATCGCGATGCTGCTTGTCCTCGCCCGGCGCAGGGTGGCTATGTGTTGGGGTCGTAGACCGGCGCCTAAATTCACCCACTGGCTTGAGGATGCTTCGCGATGTCAGACCTCACTATCTGAATTTTGGGACTTATTGCCTGCAAGATCCCGCCCATCTGATATATGGGGTCCCCTGGTGTTGTACCTCCACTCCCGTCCTCAGACGAGTCGGGCGGCCTCTCCCGCGCTCCCCGCCAGCACTATGCCCGCGGCGGGCGCCGGTGCTGGACCGTGATTGCCCTTTTCCCTAACCCCATCTTTCCCTCCGACTGGGACTGCTCCTCTCCCTGTGGCGCTTTTCTTTTCAAAATGCTGTTCACGGTGCCATAGTCGTGCAGTACGGAATAACGAGTCTATCTGAATGTGATTGACTTCTGATGTATAATTCAGTGAACAACGGGTTATGTATGATGCTCTAAATTGATAAAGTTTGTAATTTGTCTATGCAGAATTTGTTAATAAAGGTTTTGGAAAATTAAAAAAAAAAAAAAAAAAACTCTCTGGGTGCAGTATGCCAAGCACCTTCTCCTCCCATGCGTTGAATGTTCTTGGTGGAATGGGAGGGCCACTGCCAGTCCGGTTTTCCAGCTCACGGTTCTTGCTGTTCTTCTCCTTGACCTTGCTCTTGAGGTCAGTCCACCTCTTCCTGATCTCCTTCCTGTTGCGTGGAACTTGCCCTACAGCATTGACTCTGTCAACTATCCTTTGCCACATTTGATTTTGCCTGGCTGCTGGGGTCTGTTGGACCCTGCTTCCTAAAATATATGGCTCAACTCTTATTATCTCATCCACCATGACTGACAACTCACCATCAGTGAATTTGGGCATCTTATGTGCCATGGTGTGTGATGTGCTGCGTGGTTAAGAGTGCAGGTGTGAAGGTGGTGGCGGTGGTGGTGATGTGTGTGGTGTGTGTGTGTTTGTGATGGTGTGATGTGTGCAGGGTTGCCTATCCTTTGTGTGATATTGTTGGGCCCTTCAGTTCTGGAGTTGTGGAAAGAATTGTGGTCATGCAGGGGCTGGTTTTATGGTCTGCTATGTGGGTGGGTCCAAGCTGAGTATTCATGTCAGGTGTGTTGTCTGTGTTGAGCTGGGATTTGTAGTTCTTATTTGCCAGGGGCATGTGTCAATGGGGTGTGTTAGCTGTTTTTATTGGCTGAGCCAGATACACAGCCACATTTGGTGGTTTTGTGGTGTAGTTGCTTTCGACCGCCATTACTATTTCCGCGCGGACACCGCGGTCGGACTGCAATGGTTATTCCTCCAGCTCTCCCATTCATCATTGCTGTAATTCGCGGTGGTTGGAAACAAGCGGTCGTACCGCAGGCACCGCGGTAAGATCATAATTGCACTAGTGGAAATTCCGCTTGTGTATCGGCGGTTTGTGAGCTTTCCGCAGTGAATCCGACCGCCGTGGAGGGTATTTCGCCTTTTCTGCACATGCGCCGCCGGTGGTTCTTGGGTTCCGACCCCCGTGGCACAGCTCAGCATTTATCACTGTGAGATGTCTTTCCAGTCAGAGCAAGGTGCAGCCAGAGACACAAGGCACAGTTTCACCTAATCTCAGTCCCCGGCCTCATCTGCAGTCACAATGTACTAATCGGGTACGTGTTTTTTTCCTTTGTCCTCCCCCATTTACGTAATCTTCCTACTTTATAATACCATCAGTAACAGCACAATATATATTGCCTTTCTCAATATACAACTCACAACACTTTAATGGAGTTTCAGTAACTTATATTGCACAACTAGTCACCAGGCTACAACTTACAACAAAAAGCAGCTTATTATTAATTATATAGGCGAAACCTATTGTATTTACCAATTCTTGTTTGTTCAGCAGACACTGTGTACCTGGTCTTCATATAGTAACACCTATACATGCTTTATGTCTACATGATCATCAGACAATTCCATTCAATTATGCTGCATCTGGGTGTCTTTGCACTAATGGGTGGTAGGTAATAGTGATATATCAAATAATATTTTTCAATCTGGTAATGTGTTTCTGTGAGAAATTGGGCTGTAGGATAAGGGGGGCAGTGAAACCCTACTCCAGCAACAGCCACAATCCTTGTCAGGGGGAACCACAAAAAGTCACTAAATTAACTTCTGCTTATACCTCTGGTAGTCTGGCACAAAAGCAGTCAAGCTTAACTTAGAGGCAATGTGTAAAGTATTTAAGCAGCACAAAAGCAGCAATAAAGTGAAAACACAGGACAAGAAAAATCCCACACCAACTTAGAAAAATAGAGTAAACTGTTATAAATTATTTGACACAAAAAAAACAACAATCCAATCAGTAGAACTGGATATATCGAATTTTATAGATTTAGATTGATGTAGTACAAAAAGCTCAAAGCACCAACTGTGGTTATCTCATTGGGCCGGACTGAGACAAAGTCACAAGTTCAGGCCAACTGCCATGGAGTGCGGGCTGGATGCAGGGACCAGGTTAGTCCCACTGCGAATTGTAAGTTATGTTCTCGATGTCGAGCATTGTGTCACACTATTCCGGTACCAATGAGGAACTGCAAGGGCTGCGATGCAAGGTCCTTCGTCGAGTTGCATTGCACTGTGTCTGTTCCAATGAGGCGGCAGTTCAGGGGCTGCAAGGTGCTGTGATGCAAATCCTGTGTTGTGCTGCTTCGAGGTGCATCGTGCTGCATTGGTTCTGAGAAAACCCACAGTTTGGCTAGTAGGAGTACACTCTGATGGCAGCCAAGTGTCTGGGACCTTGGGGGGCACCTCTTGGGGATCAGGACTCACTCCAGCAGAGGCCAGCAGAGGTCAGCGGCAGGGCACAAGCAGGTCCAGTTGAGTATGGGCAGATAAAAGGTAGGTCTCTGGAACTTGTCATGTCCCTGTAGCTCAGAACAGGAGGACAGTCAGCTAGGTCTAGTAGTGACTCTGGTGGTTCTGGGTTCAAGAAGCAGAGCCAGTTCTTTCTTTTTCAGGCTGCAGGGTAGTCCTTCTTGCAGGCAGCAAGGGAGCAGGACAGATCATCCAGGAGCAGGGCAGCAGAGCAGTCTGAGTCTTCCACAAGACCCTAAGTGATCTGAAGTGTGGGTCTGATGGTCCTACTTTTATGAATTATACCCCCACAGAGGTGTTTGGAATTTCCTGCCTCCCTGGTCCCAGTCTGTCTGTAGTCACAATAATCTAGTATGAAGTTCTTTGTGGTTGAGCTGAGGCAGTGCCTTTGAAGTGCAAGTGTGACTGATGACAGCTCCACCCCCTCATCAAATGACAGGATAGCCCATCCTGCCAACACAAAGACCCTCTATAATGTGCAGCTCTTGGGGAGGAATACACAAAAACCAATTGCCAACTACACCTAATCGTGTGACCCAGGAGCAAGCTGCAGGCACCAAATGGTTATGGCAAGAAAACGCCAACTTTCTAAGTGACAAAGTGACATTTTCAGAATTATGACTTAAAATCCGACTTTACCATTAAAAAGGGGTTTTAATACAATTCCTCAGACACCAAACATGACGGGCCCGAATCACAATAGTAATCTGAGACAAAATCCTAACTTTTCAACTTTCGATATTCACAAAGGGCATTTAGGAGTAGTAAAGTTAGGAATCCTAACTTTACTACTCCTAAATGCCCCTTGTGAATACCAGAAGTCGTAAAGTTAGGATTTTGTCTCAGTTAAACTTAAGTTTTGGTCTTTTAAATGGGGTCAAGTAGGAATTTTTGTGGGATAGGAAATCCTCTGTAATCCCATACAAATTTTGAAGACACACATAAACATGGTCATAATATTAAAATATTTCAACTTGTGGGCTAAGCTAAGCAATAAGAAATGGTATCAAGATGAGTGGACTCACTTTTGATGGGTAAGCTGGGTCCAGCCAATCTACCATGCCTCTATTCTAAACACTGGCTGTTGTACTCTACTTGTAATCCCCAATGGCTCACCTGAATGTCTATGAAAATATGATGGTTACAGAATGTTGTATTAAGCAATCATGAGCATTCTGCTTGTGTGTTTTTTTGCACCAATAGTGACATGCAAAATTTGAAATCACTACAGTGTAAAACATATTTGACAAACAGATGTTAGCTTTAAAACAGAGGCGAGTGTACAGTGGCCGAAATTAGCACATGTTGATCAGTAATATGTGAAGTAGGCAACAGCCTGTATATAGCTGATTGTCCACAAAATTGCTAAATGTCATGCTTCTTTTGGGTCTTCTGGGAGGCAGTCCATTACCACAATTGTTTATTAAGTAGACTAGTTTTGGGGAGACAGCAAAGACTTATGCTGTCTCACACACACACACATACACACACATACACACACCCATACAGGCACTAACACAGTAACTCAACCACCAATACAGATGCTCACACACATACTCACTCAACCATAGAGGCACTCACAAACACACTCACTTGCCCATACAGGCGCTCACACACTCACTCACCCACCCATACACACAGTCACACACCCACTCATTCAGCCATACAGCCGATCATTCACCCTCTCACTCACCCATATACAACTCATTTAAACTAACACATATATAAGCATATACAGACAGGTGTTTACAATGAAATAATACTGAAAAACATATATATATATATATATATATATATATATATATATATATATATATATATATATATATATATATATATATATATATATATATATATATATATATATTATCTACTGGCGGTCGCCAGTAGATAGTTATAGTTAGAACCTATTTTCCATAGGAAATCCGCGACATTCTATTTGAAATAACTCTCTTGCCGGTTGACGTATCTTCGCAAAATTTTCAAACTTTGTGGGCGCTCCGGTCCGCTCCTACCCTGAAAGTCTCGGGGTGATTCGTCAAGCGGGGGCCGAGAAAAAGGGGGTCCCAAAACGCGTTTTCCCCATTCATTTTTCCATAGGAAACTTTAGACACGGCTACAGCCTGAACTGCTGAACGGAATTACACCAAATTTGGCAAAGAGGTAGTTCTTGGTTCAGAAAGAACCCTTTTGTTAAATGGTGTAAATCCGTTCAGTAGTTGCTGAGAAAATCAAAAGTAAAAGTACTTATATATCTATGGCCGCGTCGGATTCGCGCACCCTCCCGATCACGAGCTGCATGCTAATTGGCTGTCAACACTCCAAATCAGGAAGTGTTGGCAGCCATTTTACCGAGGACAGAAACAAGTGCGCAAAACGCACAAAGGGGGCAGGGTAGAAACACCCTGACCCCTAGGTCTGCTCAGGGGTCCCACAAGGACCCCTGGGCAAATTTCTTTTTTTTTTTTTTTAAATCGGCAGGATGCGCTCAGGGAGCGCGGATCCTGCCGGAAAAATCGAACCGCGGTCTCCGCGCTCCGATGTTAATTGGCCCCGGGTGGCCCAAGTCCCGGGGGCATGGTGGGGGTTTTAATTTATGTAGGGGGCCTCTAAGCCTCCTAAGCCCCGAGGACCGCCACCCCCGGGCTTTATTTAAAATGATGGCGGGAGGGCTCTGAGCCCTCCCGCAGGCCCGGGACCGCCACCTCCCGGGGCTTCTTTTTTTTTTTTTAAACCTGTGTGGGGGCTCCAGCCTCACATGCCCCGGGACCGCCACTTCCCCGGGCACTAAACATTTAAGCCCCGGGACCACCACCTCCCGGGGCTGTGCACTGAATGGGAGGGGGCCGCGCCCGGGACCACCACCTCCCGGGGCTGTGCTGATGTAGGGAGGGGCCGCGCGCCCCCTCCTGGAGCCCTTGATGGCCCTGGGGACCACCACCCCCAGGGCCGGCTCCTGCAGTGTCCCGGGTGCCTACCCCGGGACACTGCTGTTTGCTATGACAGGACTGGAGCCTCGCGGCTCCCGTCCTGTCAGCAAAGCTTGGTTTGCATTTTGAAAGAGAGAGCAGGAAACCTGCTCTCTCTTTCAAAATGCAAACCAATTAGCTTTCCACATGGGGAGCAGCATGTTAGCTGCTCCCCATGTGGAAAGCAATGCCGGCTTCCGCAGGAGGCGGGGAGCCGGCTGGGACTGTGGGGGATTGGGGACCCCCACAGTCTACAACGTGAGGCCAGGCCCCGGGGGATGGGGTCCCCGGGCCATAAGTGGCCCGGGAGGCGGGCCACGCAGCCCCCCTCCCCAAAGTAAAAAAAAAAATTTAAATAAGGGAAAGGCCGGCCCCGGGGGATGGGGTCCCCGGGCCTTAAACGGCCTGAGGAGGGGGCCACGCAGCCCCTCCAAAGAAAAAAAAGAAAAATCGAGGCCATGCCCCGGGGATGGGGTACCCGGGCCAATACAGGCCCAGGAAGGGGCCACGCGGCCCCTTCCCGTTTAAAAAAATAATTTACAACAAAAAAATGCTCAGGCCCCGTGGGATGGGGTCCCCGGGGCCAAAAGTGGGCAAGGAAGGGGGCCACGCAGCCCCTCCCATTAAAAAAAAAAAAAAAAACAACCGGCATCGTGCCGGAGGCCCCGCCCTCCCTGCAGTACTCTGCAAACGCGCCCCTGGCGCGTTTGCAGAGGGGAATCAATCCCCTTGAATACTGGGGGTCCTGGGAGCCAACTAGCCCACCAGGAACCTCCAGTATGCGCCAGGGGCTGCCTTGCAGAGACGTGTACATAGGCCATGCCCCTTTACACCTCTCTGCAACGCAGCTCTGTGGCGCTTTGGAGGTATATGGTGGGCTAGTTGGACTCAGGGACCCTCAGGATTCAAGGGGACTTAATCCCCCAACTTAAAACGCGCCACAGGGCGCGTTGCACAGTGGTGAAGGGAGGGGCGGGGCTTCATGTGACATGTGTGCAAACAGGCCCGTGGCGCGTTTTAAGATGGGGATTAAATCCCCTTCAATCCTGAGGGTCCCTGAGGGCCAACTAGCCCAACAGGTACATCCAGAAAGCGCCACAGAGCTGCGTTGCAGAGAGGTGTAAAAGGGGTGTGGCCTCTCTACACGTCTCTGCAACGCAGCCCCTGGCGCATACTGGAGGTTCATGGTGGGCTAGTTGGCCCCTAGGGAACCTCATGATTCAAGGGGACTTAATCCCCAACTTAAAACGCGCCACGGGGCGCGTTTGCACAGATGTCACCTCAGACCCCGCCCCTCCCTTCACCATTGTGCAAATATTCCTCTAAAATCTGCCTTACTACGAATTCCGATTTACTCACCTGTTATCAGGAGAGACCTCAGTGCTGCATCTTTCAGCCCAGTACTGGTCCTGAAAAGTAATTTTAACCGTACTTACCGGTAACTTGAATTTCCTTCATAGGCTAACATTGACTGGTTTCACTTGGAAATTCTTCTAAGTGTGGAGTTTTGGAACTTTAAAATATTCCTCTAAAATTAGCCGAAATACGAATTCCGATTTACTCACCTGTTATCAGGAGAGACCTCAGTGCTGTATCTTTCAGCCCAGTACTGATCCTCAAAAGTAATTTTAACCGTACTTACCAGTAACTTGAATTTCCTTCCATAGGATATCATTGCCTGCTTTTTGCTGAAAAAGTTTCTAAGTGTTGATTTTTGAAACATACAAATATTCCTCTAAAATAGGCCGAAATACGAATTCCGATTTACTCACCTGTTATAAGGAGAGACCTCAGTGCTGTATCTTTCAGCCCAGTACTGGTCCTGAAAAGTAATTTTAACCGTACTTACCAGTAACTTGAATTTCCTTCCATAGGCTAACATTGACTGGTTTCACTTGGAAATTCTTCTAAGTGTGGAGTTTTGGAACTTTAAAATATTCCTCTAAAATCAGCCGAAATACGAATTCCGATTTACTCACCTGTTATCAGGAGAGACCTCAGTGCTGCATCTTTCAGCCCAGTACTGATCCTCAAAAGTAATTTTAACCGTACTTACCAGTAACTTGAATTTCATTCCATAGGATATCATTGCCTGCTTTTTGCTGAAAAAGTTTCTAAGTGTTGATTTTTGAAACATACAAATATTCCTCTAAAATCAGCCGAAATCCGAATTCTGATTTACTCACCTGTTATCAGGAGAGACCTCAGTGCTGCATCTTTCAGCCCAGTACTGGTCCTGAAAAGTAATTTTAACCGTACTTACCGGTAACTTGAATTTCCTTCATAGGCTAACATTGACTGGTTTCACTTGGAAATTCTTCTAAGTGTGGAGTTTTGGAACGTTAAAATATTCCTCTAAAATCAGCCGAAATACGAATTCCGATTACTCACCTGTTATCAGGAGAGACCTCAGTGCTGCATCTTTCAGCCCAGTACTGGTCCTGAAAAGTAATTTTAACCGTACTTACCAGTAACTTGAATTTCCTTCCATAGGCTAACATTGACTGGTTTCACTTGGAAATTCTTCTAAGTGTGGAGTTTTGGAACTTTAAAATATTCCTCTAAAATCAGCCGAAATACGAATTCCGATTTACTCACCTGTTATCAGGAGAGACCTCAGTGCTGCATCTTTCAGCCCAGTACTGATCCTCAAAAGTAATTTTAACCGTACTTACCAGTAACTTATATTTTCTTCCATAGGAATCCATTGTCTGGTTTTCAGCAGAAAAGTTTCAAAGTGTCGATTTTCGCAAACTACAAATATTCCTTAAAAATCTCCTGTATGACTTAAACGCATTCTTTCAACTGTTTACAGGAGATGCACCAGTGCTGGATCCAGGATCCAACACTGAGTAAGAAAAAGTAACGATAACAGTTTTTACCTGCTAAGTGAATTTCCTTCCATAGGATAACATTGGTGATTCTATGAGAAAAAGTTTCTAAGTGTCAACTTTTAAAATACAATAATATTCCTTAAAAATCACGACTGTAACCAAAACGCTTTTACTCAACTGTTTACAGGAGATGTACCAGGACTGAATCTAGGATCCAGTCCTGTGGTTAGAAAAGTAATCCATAAAGTAACTAATTGCATTTAACTAGAAATTCACATTGAGCTGAATGTTGCATTGTGTTTGAAAATGTGTTGCCCATTGCAACAACTGTAACTACTGTACTTAAAAGTCTATTGCCTATGTGCAAAGTATTTAAACTAAAGTAATTCATTCTGAGAAAGTATTTTTGTAATGTAATGTATAATGTAATTACAATGTAATTTAAAAATAAAATATGTAAAAAAATTGTTTCTAAAAATGTAGTAAATCAGTATGAAAAAATTAATATAACAATTAATACATTTAAAAATTGTCATTTACAAAACCTTTGAAATTCACTGAAAAACCGTAGGTTTCAGACATGTTATAGTTAGGAATTAGCATTTAAAAAACCTTTGAAATTCACTGAAAAACCATAGGTTTCAGATATGTTATAGTTAGAAATTAGCATTTAAAAACCTTTGAAATTCACTGAAAAACCATAGGTTTTAGGGACAGTTATAGTTAGTTGGACATTTTACTCGTACAAAACCCGTGAAATTCCCCGTTATAGTTAGTTCAGCTAACTATAACTCGCGCCCCGCAATGCACTGCTGATGACATCACATATTACATCACTCATGACATGGTCAGTGACATCACTGATGACATCACTGATGACATCTCAAATGACATCACTGATTACATCATCCACGTGATAATCTGATGCAGCTCTTCACATCCTAATATAACCTTTGATACACCCAATCTAAATTACAGACTGCCATTCGCAAAACCATAGACACTCCAACACCAACTAACTACATACCCACTCACTGATTCTTAGGTCTACACACACACATCCACTCAGTCACCCGTACAGTCACTCATACTTATGGTCACTCAGTACAGGACTATCATATGCACTCTTACTCCTATATAGACACTCAAACACCGCCACTCATCCATAGAGGTACTCACACACCTAGTCAGTCATGCAAATAATTAAACACACTGCCATTTACTCACCTATGCAGTTATACACACACCAGCTCACTTAATCATACAAATACTAGCACATTGTTACGCTCTTATATAATCACTGATACAAGCACACACTCATCCATACAGCCACTATCACAATCACTCACTCTCGCTTATAGCTATTTATATACTCCAACACACATATATACTGCCTTTCACATATGTAGTTACTCACACATGTACCACTGGGACATACATTCACTCACTAACACACTCTTACACACACTTACCCACCCATACAGTCTATCACAGATGCACTCTTGAAACCATCCACTCCAGTGAATCACCCACTCACACATCTATGCACAGTCGCACACACCCCATCCACACAAACACTCAGGCACCCATACAGATACTCAGACAAGCATTCAATAACTCATATAGACACTCATGTAGCTATTCACAAACACATGCAGCCACTTACACAGCAACAGACAGACGGATACAGACATTCACCCAGTTTAGTCACTAACATGTACATCCAACAAGGGCAGAGACTGTCAGTTGATTCCTTTGTGTTCTACTGCAGCTTCCCTTCTAAAGAACAACTAGAGTGCTAACAGCCTTACTTATGACAAAATTATGGCACTTCTGAAGCCATCTTGATTGGAATAAACATATTACATCACTCATGACATGGTCAGTGACATCACTGATGACATCACTGATGACATCTCAAATGACATCACTGATGACATCATCCAGTGACTGTGTTTCTGTAAAGTTTAAATATGTTTAATATATATAGGGAAAGGCGTATTGAAGAATGAGTGGGTGTATAAGTGTCTGAATGGATGATTTAGTACGTGAGTGACTGACTCTACAAGTGAGTGATTAAACGTATCTTACTGAATGCATGGGTTAGTGACTAAACTGTGTGAATGTCTGTATCCGTCTGTTTGTTGGTGTGTAAGTGGATGCATGGATTTGCGAATAGCTACATGAGTATCTATATGGGTTATTGATTGGTTCTCTGAGTATCTGTATGGCTGTCTGAGTGTTTGTGTGGGTGGGGTGTGTGTGACTCTATACATAGATGTGTGAGTGGGTGATTCACTGGGTGCATGATTTCAAGAGTGCATCTGTGATGGACTGCTTGGGTGGGTGAGTGTGTGTATGGGTGTGTTAGTGAGTGAATGTATATCTCAGTGGTACATGTGCGAGTAACTACATATGTAAAAGGCAGTATATATGTGTGTTAGAGTATTTAAATGGCTATAAGTGAGAGTGTGTTATTGTGAGAGTGGCTGTATGGATGCGTGTGTGCTTGTATCAGTTATTGTATAAGAGCGTAAGAATGTGCTAGTATTTGTATGAGTAAGTGAGCTGGTGTGTGTATAACTGTATAGGTGAGTAAATGGGTGTGTGATAAATTTTTTGCATGACTGACTAGGTGTGTGAATACCTCTATGGATGAGTGGCGGTGTGTGAGTGTTTATATAGGTGTATGAGTGCATCTGATAGTCCTGTACTGAGTGACTAAGTATGAGTGACTGTACAGGTGAGTGAGTGGATGTGTGTGTAGACCTAAGAATCAGTGAGTGGGTATGTAGTTTTTGGTGTTGGAGTGTCTATGGTTTTGAGAATGGCAGTCTGTAATTTAGAGTGGGTGTATCAAAAGTGATATTAGGGTGTGAGAAGATGCATGAAATTATCACATGGATGATGTCATCAGTGATGTCATTTGAGATGTCATCAGTGATGTCATCAGTGATGTCACTGACCATGTCATGAGTGATGTAATATGTGACGTCATCAGCAGTGCATTGCGGGGCGCGAGTTATAGTTAGCTGAACTAACTATAACAGGGAATTTCACGGGTTTTGTACGAGTGCAATGTCCAACTAACTATAACTGTCCCTAAAACCTATGGTTTTTTCAGTGAATTTCAAAGGTTTTTAAATGCTAATTTCTAACTATAATGTGTCTGAAACCTATGGTTTTTTCGGTGAATTTCAAAGGTTTTTTAAATGCTAATTTCTAACTATAACGTGCCTGAAACCTATGGTTTTTTCAGTGAATTTCAAAGGTTTTTAAATGCTAATTTCTAACTATAACGTGCCTGAAACCTATGATTTTTAAGTGAATTTCAAAGGTTTTTTAAATGCTAGTTTCTAACTATGCCAACAGAGGTAGGACATGTGAAGAAAGAAGAAAAAACGCACAGAAAGAAGCAAAAGATGTGCAGAAAGAACCAACAGAGGAGCAGAAAGAGGCCTTGTTGCAAAATCATCCTGTGCCCACAACTTTTTCAGACGGGTACTGGTGGTAACTGACTCTGACTAACCAGAGCCAGTGCGCGTTTGCACAGTGGTGAAGGGAGGGGGCCTGAGGTGACATGTGTGCAAACGCGCCCGTGGCACGTTTTAAGTTGCGGGATTAAGTCCCCTTGAATCCTGAGGGTCCCTGGGGCCCAACTAGCCCCCAGGTACCTACAGTTAGGACCACAGAGCTGAGTTGCAGAGAGGCGTTCCGAGGCCACGCACCTTTTTCACCTCTCTGCAACGCAACTCTGTTGTGCTTACTGAAGGTACCTGGTGGGCTAGTTGGCCCCCAGGATTCAAAGGGAATTAACTCCCCAACTTAAAACGCACCACAGGGCGTGTTTGCGCACATGTCACCTGAGGCCCCGCCCCTCCCTTCACCACTGTGCAAACGCGCCTCGTGGCGCGTTTTAAGTTGGGGGATTAGGTCACCTTGAATCCTGAGAGTCCCTGGGGCCCAACTAGCCCACCAGGTACTTCCAGTAAGCACCACAGGCCTGCGTTGCAACGCCTGTAACAAATTGTGCAGTTGTGTTTAGGTAGTGAAGAGGGTCGTGCTGGGGGTAGTGTTTTAGGGTTTAGGGTAGTGCAGTGGTGTTTGTGTAGTGTAGGGGGTCATGCTGGGGGTAGATTTAGGGTTTAGGGTAGTGCAGTGGTGTTTGGGTAGTGTAGGGAGTCGTGCTGGGGGAGTGTTTTAGGGTTTAGGGTAGTACAGTGGTGTTTGGGTAGTGTAGGGGTCGTGCTGGGGGTTAGTGTTTTAGGGTTTTAGGGTTTAGGGTAGTGCAGTGGTGTTTGGGTAGTGTAGGGGATACTGCTGGGGGTACTGTTTTAGGGTTTAGGGTAGTGCAATGGTGTTTGGGTAGTGTAGGGGTACTGCTGGGGGTAGTGTTTTAGGGTTTAGGGTAGTGCAGTGGTGTTTGGGTAGCGTAGGGGTACTGCTGGGGGTATTGTTTTATGGTTTAGGGTAGTGCAGTGGTGTTTGGGTAGTGTAGGGGTTCGTGCTGGGGTAGTTTTTTAGGGTTTAGGGTAGTGCAGTTGTGTTTGTGTAGTGTAGGAGGTCGTGTTTTAGGGTTTAGGGTAGTGCAGTGGTCTTTGGGTAGTGTAGGGAGTCGTGCGGGGTAGTGTTTTAGGGATTAGGGTAGTGCATTGGTATTTGGGTAGTGTAGGGGTCATGCGGGGGTAGTGTTTTAGGGTTTAGGGCAGTGCAGTGGTGTTTAGGTACGTACGGTGTTCGGGCAGTGTAGTGGTCTTTGGGTAGTGTAGGGGTTGTGCGGGGGTAGTGTTTTAGGGATTAGGGTAGTGCATTGGTATTTGGGTAGTGTAGGGGTCATGCGGGGGTAGTGTTTTAGGGTTTAGGGCAGTGCAGTGGTGTTTAGGTAGTGTAGGGGTCGTGCTGGGGGAGTGTTTTAGGGTTTAGGGCAGTGCAGTGGTGTTCGGGTAGTGTAGGGGGTCGTGCTGGGGGAGTGTTTTAGGGTTTAGGGCAGTGCAGTCGTGTTCGGGTAGTGTAGGGGGTCGTGCTGGGGGAGTATTTTAGGGTTTAGGGTAGGGCAGTGGTGTTCGGGTAGTGTAGGGGTCATGCTGGGGGTAGTGTTCTAGGGTTTAGGGCAGTGCAGTGGTGTTCGGGCAGTGTAGGGGGTCGTGCTGGGGGTGGTGTTTTAGGGTTTAGGGCAGTGCAGTGGTGTTTGGACAGTGTAGGGGGTCGTGCTGGGGGTGGTGTTTCAGGGTTTAGGGCAGTGCAGTGGTGTTCGGGCAGTGTAGGGGTCGTGCAGGGGGTGGTGTTTCAGGGTTTAGGGCAGTGCAGTGGTGTTCGGGCAGTGTAGGGGGTCGTGCAGGGGTGGTGTTTCAGGGTTTAGGGCAGTGGTGTTCGGGCAGTGTAGGGGGTCATGCTGGGGGTGGTGTTTCAGGGTTTGGGGCAGTGCAGAGGTGTTCGAGCAGTAAAGGGGTCGTGCTGGGGGTGGTGTTTCAGGGTTTAGGGCAGTGCAGTGGTGTTCCGGCAGTGTAGGGGGTCGTGCAGGGGTGGTGTTTCAGGGTTTAGTGCAGTGGTGTTCGGGCAGTGTAGGGGGTCGTGCTGGGGTGGTGTTTCAGGGTTTAGGACAGTGCAGTGGTGTTCGGGCAGTGTAGGGTGTCGTGCTGAGGGGTGGTGTTTCAGGGTTTAGGGCAGTGCAGTAGTGTTTGGGCAGTTTAGGGGTCGTGCTGGGGGAGTGTTTTAGGGTTTAGGGCAGTGCAGTCGTGTTCGGGTAGTGTAGGGGGTCGTGCTGGGGGAGTATTTTAGGGTTTAGGGTAGTGCAGTGGTGTTCGGGTAGTGTAGGGGGTCATGCTGGGGGTAGTGTTCTAGGGTTTAGGGCAGTGCAGTGGTGTTCGGGCAGTGTAGGGGGTCGTGCTGGGGGTGGTGTTTTAGGGTTTAGGGCAGTGCAGTGGTGTTCGGGCAGTGTAGGGGTCGTCTTGGGGGTGGTGTTTCAGGGTTTAGGGCAGTGCAGTGGTGTTCGGGCAGTGTAGGGGGTCGTGCAGGGGTGGTGTTTCAGGGTTTAGGGCAGTGCAGTGGTGTTCGGGCAGTGTAGGGGGTCGTGCAGGGGTGGTGTTTCAGGGTTTAGGGCAGTGGTGTTCGGGCAGTGTAGGGGGTCGTGCTGGGGGTGGTGTTTCAGGGTTTAGGGCAGTGCAGTGGTGTTCGAGCAGTAAAGGGGGTGATGCTGGGGGTGGTGTTTCAGGGTTTAGGGCAGTGCAGTGGTGTTCGGGCAGTGTAGGGGTGGTGCAGGGGTGGTGCAGGGGTGGTGTTTCAGGGTTTAGGGCAGTGCAGTGGTGTTCGGGCAGTGCAGGGGGTGGTGCAGGGGTGGTGTTTCAGTTTAGGGCAGTGCAGTGGTGTTCGGGCAGTGTAGGGGTCATGCTGGGGCTGGTGTTTCAGGGTTTAGGGCAGTGCAGTGGTGTTCGGGCAGTGTAGGGGGTCTTGCTGGGGCTGGTGTTTCAGAGTCTATGGCAATGCAGTGGTGTTCGGGCAGTGTAGGGGGTCTTGCTGGGGCTGGTGTTTCAGGGTTTAGGGCAGTGCAGTGGTGTTCAGGCAGTGTAGGGGGTCGTGCTGGGGGTGGTGTTTCAGGGTTTAGGGCAGTGCAGTGGTGTTCGGGCAGTGTAGGGGGTCGTGCTGGGGCTAGTGTTTCAGGGTTTAGGGCAGAGCAATGGTGCTCAGGCAGTGTAGGGGTTGTGCTGGGGGTGATGTTTCAGGGTTTATGGCAGTGCAGTGGTGTTAGGGCAGTGTAGGGGTCGTGCTGGGGGTGGTGTTTCAGGGTTTAGGGCAGTGCAGTGGTGTTCTGGCAGTGTAGGGGGTCGTGCAGGGGGTGTTGTTTCAGGGTTTAGTGCAGTGGTGTTCGTCCAGTGTAGGGGGTCGTGCTGGGGTGGTGTTTCAGGGTTTAGGGCAGTGCAGTGGTGTTCGGGCAGTGTAGGGTGTCGTGCTGAGGGGTGGTGTTTCAGGGTTTAGGGCAGTGCAGTAGTGTTTGGGAAGTGTAGGGGGTCGTGCAGGGGGTGGTGTTTCAGGGTTTAGGGCAGTGCAGTGGTGTTCGGCCAGTGTAGGTAGTCTTGCTGGGGGTGGTGTTTCAGGGTTTAGGGCAGTGCAGTAGTTTTCGGGCAGTGTAGGCGGTCGTGCTGGGGCTGGTGTTTCAGGGTTTAGGGCAGTGCAGTGGTGTTCGGGCAGTGTACGGGGTTGTGCTGGGGCTGGTGTTTCAGGGTTTAGGGCAGTGCAGTGGTGTTCCGGCAGTGTAGGGGGTCGTGCAGGGGTGGTGTTTCAGGGTTTAGTGCAGTGGTGTTCGGGCAGTGTAGGGGGTCGTGCTGGGGTGGTGTTTCAGGGTTTAGGGCAGTGCAGTGGTGTTCGGGCAGTGTAGGGGTGTCGTGCTGAGGGGTGGTGTTTCAGGGTTTAGGGCAGTGCAGTAGTGTTTGGGCAGTGTAGGGGGTCGTGCTGGGGGAGTGTTTTAGGGTTTAGGGCAGTGCAGTCGTGTTCGGGTAGTGTAGGGGGTCGTGCTGGGGGAGTATTTTAGGGTTTAGGGTAGTGCAGTGGTGTTCGGGTAGTGCAGGGGGTCATGCTGGGGGTAGTGTTCTAGGGTTTAGGGCAGTGCAGTGGTGTTCGGGCAGTGTAGGGGTCGTGCTGGGGGTGGTGTTTTAGGATTTAGGGCAGTGCAGTGGTGTTCGGGCAGTGTAGGGGTCATCTTGGGGGTGGTGTTTCAGGGTTTAGGGCAGTGCAGTGGTGTTCGGGCAGTGTAGGGGGTCGTGCAGGGGTGGTGTTTCAGCGTTTAGGACAGTGCAGTGGTGTTCGGGCAGTGTAGAGGGTCGTGCAGGGGTGGTGTTTCAGGGTTTAGGGCAGTGGTGTTCGGGCAGTGTAGGGGTCGTGCTGGGGGTGGTGTTTCAGGGTTTAGGGCAGTGCAGTGGTGTTCGAGCAGTAAAGGGGTGATGCTGGGGGTGGTGTTTCAGGGTTTAGGGTAGTGCAGTGGTGTTCGGGCAGTGTAGGGGTCGTGCAGGGGCTGGTGTTTCAGGGTTTTGGGCAGAGCAGTGGTGTTCGGGCACTGTAGGGGGTCATGCTGGGGGTAGTCTTTCAGGGTTTAGGGCAGGGCAGTGGTGTTCGGGCAGTGTAGGGGTCGTGCTGGGGGTGGTGTTTCAGGGTTTAGGTCAGTGGTGTTCGGGCAGTGTAGGGGTCTTGCTGGGGGTGATGTTTCAGGGTTTAGGGCAGTGCAGTGGTGTTCGGGCAGTGTAGGGGGTCTTGCTGGGGGTAGTGTTTCAGGGTTTAGGGCAGTGCAGTGGTGTTCGGGCAGTGTAGGGGTCATGCTGGGGTGGTGTTTCAGGGTTAAGGGCAGTGCAGTGGTGTTCGGGCAGTGTAGGGGGTCGTGCTAGGGGTGGTGTTTCAGGGTTTAGGGCAGTGCAGTGGTGTTCGGGCAGTGTAGGGGGTCATGCAGGGGCTGGTGTTTCAGGGTTTAGGGCAGTGCAGTGGTGTTCGGGCAGTGTAGGGGGTCGTGCTGGGGCTGGTGTTTCAGGGTTTAGGGCAGTGCAGTGGTGTTCGGGCAGTGTAGGGGGTCTTGCTGGGGCTGGTGTTTCAGGGTTTAGGGCAGTGCAGTGGTGTTCGGGCAGTGTAGGGGGTCATGCTGGGGGTGGTGTTTCAGGGTTTAGGGCAGTGCAGTGGTGTTCGGGCAGTGTAGGGGGTCGTGCTAGGGGTGGTGTTTCAGGGTTTAGGGCAGTGCAGTGGTGTTTGGGCAGTGTAGGGGGTCGTGCTGGGGGTGGTGTTTCAGGGTTTAGGGCAGTGCAGGGGTGTTCGAGCAGTAAAGGGGGTGATGCTGGGGGTGGTGTTTCAGGGTTTAGGGCAGTGCAGTGGTGTTCGGGCAGTGTAGGGGTGGTGCAGGGGTGGTGTTTCAGGGTTTAGGGCAGTGCAGTGGTGTTCGGGCAGTGTAGGGGTGGTGCAGGGAGTGGTGTTTCAGGGTTTAGGGCAGTGCAGTGGTGTTCGGGCAGTGTAGGGGGTCGTGCAGGGGTGGTGTTTCAGGGTTTAGGGCAGTGCAGTGGTGTTCGGGCAGTGTAGGGGGCGGTGCAGGGGTGGTGTTTCAGGGTTTAGGGCAGTACAGTGTTGTTCGGGCATTGTAGGGGGTGGTGCTGGGGCTAGTGTTTCAGGGTTTAGGGCAGTGCAGTGGTGTTCGGGCTGTGTAGGGGGTCGTGCTGGGGCTGGTGTTTCAGGGTTTAGGGCAGTGCAGTGGTGTTCAGGCAGTGTAGGGGGTCGTGCTGGGGCTGGTGTTACAGGGTTTAGGGCAGTGCAGTGGTGTTCGGGCAGTGTAGGGGGTCATGCTGGGGCTGGTGTTTCAGGGTTTAGGGCAGTGCAGTGGTGTTCGGGCAGTGTAGGGGTCTTGCTGGGGCTGGTGTCTCAGAGTCTACGGCAATGCAGTGGTGTTCGGGCAGTGTAGGGGGTCTTGCTGGGGCTGGTGTTTCAGGGTTTAGGGCAGTGCAGTGGTGTTCAGGCAGTGTAGGGGGTCGTGCTGGGGGTGGTGTTTCAGGGTTTAGGGCAGTGCAGTGGTGTTCGGGCAGTGTAGGGGTCGTGCTGGGGCTAGTGTTTCAGGGTTTAGGGCAGAGCAATGGTGCTCAGGCAGTGTAGGGGGTTGTGCTGGGGGTGATGTTTCAGGGTTTATGGCAGTGCAGTGGTGTTAGGGCAGTGTAGGGGTTGTGCTGGGGGTGGTGTTTCAGGGTTTAGGGCAGTGCAGTGGTGTTCCGGCAGTGTAGGGGGTCGTGCAGGGGGTGGTGTTTCAGGGTTTAGTGCAGTGGTGTTTGTGCAGTGTAGGGGGTCATGCTGGGGTGGTGTTTCAGGGTTTAGGGCAGTGCAGTGGTGTTCAGGCAGTGTAGGGTGTCGTGCTGAGGGGTGGTGTTTCAGGGTTTAGGGCAGTGCAGTAGTGTTTGGGCAGTGTAGGGGGTCGTGCAGGGGGTGGTGTTTCAGGGTTTAGGGCAGTGCAGTGGTGTTCGGCCAGTGTAGGTAGTCTTGCTGGGGGTGGTGTTTCAGGGTTTAGGGCAGTGCAGTAGTTTTTGGGCAGTGTAGGCGGTCATGCTGGGGCTGGTGTTTCAGGGTTTAGGGCAGTGCAGTGGTGTTCGGGCAGTGTACGGGGTTGTGCTGGGGCTGGTGTTTCAGGGTTTAGGGCAGTGCAGTGGTGTGCGGGCAGTGTACGGGGGTTGTGCTGGGGCTGGTGTTTCAGGGTTTAGGGCAGTGCAGTGGTGTTCGGGCAGTGTAGGGGGTCGTGCTGGGGGTGGTGTTTCAGGGTTTAGGGCAGTGCAGTGGTGTTCGGGCAGTGTAGGGGGTCGTGCTGGGGCTGGTGTTTCAGGGTTTAGGGCAGTGCAGTGGTTTTCGGGCAGTGTATGGGGTCTTGCTGGGGGTGGTGTTTCAGGGTTTAGGGCAGTGCAGTGGTGTTCAGGCAGTGTAGGGGTCTTGCTGGGGGTGGTGTTTCAGGGTTTAGGGCAGTGGTGTTCGGGCAGTGTAGGGGGTCTTGCTGGGGGTGATGTTTCAGGGTTTAGGGCAGTGCAGTGGTGTTCGGGCAGTGTAGGGGGTCTTGCTGGGGGTAGTGTTTCAGGGTTTAGGGCGGTGCAGTGGTGTTCGTGCAGTGTAGGGGGTCGTGCTGGGGGTGGTGTTTCAGGGTTTAGGGCAGTGCAGTAGTGTTCGGGCAGTGTAGGATGTCGTGCAGGGGGTGGTGTTTCAGGGTTTAGGGCAGTGCAGTGGTGTTCTGGCAGTGTAGGGGGTCATGCTGGGGGTGGGGTTTCAGGGTTTAGGGCAGTACTGTGGTGTTCGGGCAGTGTAGGGGGTCGTGCAGGGGTGGTGTTTCAGGGTAGTGCAGTGGTGTTCGGGCCGTGTAGGGGTCGTGCTGGGGCTGGTGTTTCAGGGTTTAGGGCAGTGCAGTGGTGTTCAGGCAGTGTAGGGGGTCTTGCTGGGGGTGATGTTTCAGGGTTTAGGGCAGTGGTGTTCGGGCAGTGTAGGGGGTCTTGCTGGGGGTGATGTTTCAGGGTTTAGGGCAGTGCAGTGGTGTTCGGGCAGTGTAGGGGGTCTTGCTGGGGGTAGTGTTTCAGGGTTTAGGGCAGTGCAGTGGTGTTCGTGCAGTATAGGGGGTCGTGCTGGGGATGGTGTTTCAGGGTTTAGGGCAGTGCAGTGGTGTTCGGGCAGTGTAGGGGGTCATGCACGGGGTGGTGTTTCAGGGTTTAGGACAGTGCAGTGGTGTTCGGGCAGTGTAGGGGGTCGTGCAGGGGTGGTGTTTCAGGGTTTAGGGCAGTGGTGTTCGGGCAGTGTAGGGGGTCGTGCTGGGGGTGGTGTTTCAGGGTTTAGGGCAGTGCAGTGGTGTTCGAGCAGTAAAGGGGTGATGCTGGGGGTGGTGTTTCAGGGTTTAGGGCAGTGCAGTGGTGTTCGGGCAGTGTAGGGGGTGGTGCAGGGGTGGTGTTTCAGGGTTTAGGGCAGTGCAGTGGTGTTCAATCAGTGTAGGGGGTCATGCTGAGGCTGGTGTTTCACGGTTTAGGGCAGTGCAGTGGTGTTCGGGCAGTGTAGGCGGTCGTGCTGGGTCTTGTGTTTCAGGGTTTAGGGCAGTGCAGTGGTGTTCGGGCAGTGTAGGGGGTCGTGCTGTGGCTGGTGTTTCAGGGTTTAGGGCAGTGCAGTGGTGCTCGGGCAGTGTAGGGGGTCGTGCTGGGGGTGATGTTTCAGGGTTTAGGGTAGTGCAGTGGTGTTCGGGCAGTGTAGGGGGTCGTGCAGGGGCTGGTGTTTCAGTGTTTTGGGCAGAGCAGTGGTGTTCGGGCACTGTAGGGGGTCATGCTGGGGATAGTCTTTCAGGGTTTAGGGCAGTACAGTGGTGTTTGGGCAGTGTAGGGGGTCGTGCTGGGGGTGGTGTTTCAGGGTTTAGGTCAGTGGTGTTCGGGCAGTGTAGGGGGTCTTGCTGGGGGTGATGTTTCAGAGTTTAGGGCAGTGCAGTGGTGTTCGGGCAGTGTAGGGGGTCTTGCTGGGGGTAGTGTTTCAGGGTTTAGGGCAGTGCAGTGGTGTTCGGGCAGTGTAGGGGTCATGCTGGGGGTGGTGTTTCAGGGTTTAGGGCAGTGCAGTGGTGTTCGGGCAGTGTAGGGGGTCGTGCTAGGGGTGGTGTTTCAGGGTTTAGGGCAGTGCAGTGGTGTTCGGGCAGTGTAGGGGGTCATGCAGGGGCTGGTGTTTCAGGGTTTAGGGCAGTGCAGTGGTGTTCGGGCAGTGTAGGGGGTCGTGCTGGGGGTAGTGTTTTAGGGTTTAGGGTAGTGCAGTGGTGCTTGTGTAGTGTAGGGGGTCGTGCTGGGGTAATGTTTTAGGGTTTAGGGTAGTGCAGTGGTGTTTGTGTAGTGTAGGGGGTCATGTTTTAGGGTAGTGCAGTGGTGTTTGGGTAGTGTAGGGGTCGTGCTGGTGGTAGTGTTTTAGGATTTAGGTTAGTGCAGTGGTGTTTGGGTAGTGTAGGGGGTCGTGCTGGGGGTAGTGTTTTAGGGTTTAGGATAGTGCAGTGGTGCTTGTGTAGTGTAGGGGTCGTGCTGGGGGTAGTGTTTTAGGGTTTAAGGTAGTGCAGTGGTATTTTTGTAGTGTAGGGGGTCATGTTTTAAGATGCAATGCTCCAATACCTGACCAGTCTGCACTACATAAAACTGCAAAAACTAAAAATAAAAAGTGTTTTGCACACTTTTGTCATTGGGCTATATGTGGGCTACATCTGGGTAATATTTGTGCTACATTTGGGCTCTTTTTTCACTGGTGGCCATCTTGGAAGACTTCTTTGTTATGAAGTTTCCTAATTTCTTCATTTACTGCAGTCTTCTCAGTAGGAAATGCTTTCAGTTTTTTACTTTGATTCCATCAATAAGGCATTCAGATGTGTCTCACATCTGCCATAAATTCAGAATGTTAGCACTCTAGTTGCTCATTAGATCACTGGAGTAAAGCTACTGCTCACCAGGGAGTTAACTGGTAGTCTGCTGCTGGTATTGAAAGTGATTGTTTCAGTCTGCATGTCAGAATTTTCTAATGAAATAGAAGAGGATATGAGATCTCACTTAAAACATGCCCTAATTTTTCTTTCTGCAGCACTAACCATAATTTCTATTTCAAAAAGAACCCCTCATTTTGTTCCTTTTTAAATTAAATGTTTTAAGTGTTACCGGTTTATTCCAATCAAGATGGCTTCAGGTGTGCCATACTTTTGTCATAAGTAAGGCTGTTAGCGCTCTAGTTGTTCTTTAGAACACTCTGGGAAGCTGCAGTAGAACACAAAGGCATCAACTGGCAGGCTGCTCCTGTTGAAATATAACAGGAAGATATTTGAGATCACACTTGAAATATGTCCTAATTTTTCTTTCTACAGCACTAACCATAATTTCTATGACAAAATGAACCCCTCATTTTGTTCCTTTTTAAATTAAATGTTTTAAGTGTTACCAGTTTATTCCAATCAAGATGGCTTCAGGTGTGCCATACTTTTGTCATAAGTAAGGCTGTTAGCACTCTAGTTGTTCTTTAGAACACTCTGGGAAGCTGCAGTAGAACACAAAGGCATCAACTGGCAGGCTGCTCCTGTTGAAATATAACAGGAAGATATTTGAGATTACACTTGAAACATGTCCTAATTTTTCTTTCTACAGCACTAACCATAATTTCTATGACAAAATGAACCCCATCATTTTGTTTCTTTTTAAATTAAATTGTTTAAGTGTTACCAGTTTATTCCAATCAAGATGGCTTCAGGTGTGCCATACTTTTGTCATAAGTAAGGCTGTTAGCACTCTAGTTGTTCTTTAGAACACTCTGGGAAGCTGCAGTAGAACACAAAGGAATCAACTGACAGTCTCTGCCCTTGTTGGATGTACATGTTTTACTGAGAATGTCAGACTTCATTCTCACATGAGTGAGAAAGATAATGTGAATTTACAGAAAATATGCTCTCATTTTAGCTTCTGGAGCACCTTCCAAACCTCCATGGGACAAGCATGAGAAAATAGTGTTCTCTCAAACATGATTCATGATATCCCAGCAGAAGGTTTTTCACATGGTAAAATCACCTTAGAATACACCACAATTCCTAAAATTAGTATGGTACCATCAACAAATAAATTCTAATGTAACTAAAGCCTGTTATCACCCTTTATAGTTCTCCTTTTGGTGACCCTCAAAATCTTCTATTCACTACAATGCATTTCAATGAGGTACTATCATTTATATTGGTCCCAAGATGGCTGCCAGCAATTCCAGGATGAAGTGCTGACAGCCAATCAGATCTCACGATGACATGTGTGGTTAGGCTCCGCCCAGATATATATGTGACTTTACTTTTGATTTTCTCAGGAACTACTGAACGGATTTACACCATTTAAGCAAAAGGCACGACACTGAACCAAGGGCTACCTCTTTGCCAAATTTGGTGTAATTCCGTTCAGCTGTTCGGGCTGTAGCTGCGACTAAAGGTTCCTATGGAAAAATGAATGGGGAAAATGCATTTTGGGACCCCCCTTTTTTCTCGGCCCCCGCTTGACGTATCACCCCGAGACGTTCAGGATAGGAGCGGACCGGAGCGCCCCAACAAGTTGGAAACTTTCGCGAAGATTCGTCAACCGGCGCCAACGTTATTTCAAATAGAATGTCGCGGATTTCCTATGGATAATAGGTTTTAACTATAACTATCTACTGGTGACCGCCAGTAGATAATATATATATATATATATATATATATATATATATATATATATATATATATATATATATATATATATTAGTTATAATTATTACAATGTGAATACATTCGACCTTCCATTTTGGAAGCGTAAAACATTTAAAATGATACATATATATATATTCACTGAAAAAACCATAGGTTTCAGACACGTTATAGTTACAAATTAGCATTTAAAAAACCTTTGAAATTCACTGAAAAAACCATAGGTTTTAGGGACAGTTATAGTTAGTTGGACATTGCACTCGTACAAAACCCGTGAAATTCCCCCGTTATAGTTAGTTCAGCTAACTATAACTCGCGCCCGCAATGCACTGCTGATGACGTCACATATTACATCACTCATGACATGGTCAGTGACATCACTGATGACATCACTGATGACATCTCAAATGACATCACTGATGACATCATCCAGTGACTGTGTGTTTCTGTAAAGTTTAAATATTTTTAAAATATATAGGAAAAGACGTATTGAAGAATGAGTGGGTGTGTAAGTGTCTGTATGGATGATTTAGTACGTGCGTGACTGACTCTATAAGTGAGTGATTTAACGTATCTTACTGAATGCATGGGTTAGTGACTAAACTGGGTGTATGTCTGTATCCGTCTGTCTGTTGCTGTGTAAGTGGCTGCATGTGTTTGTGAATAGCTAAATGAGTGTCTATATGAGTTATTGAATGCTTGTCTGAGTATCTGTATGGGTGCCTGAGTGTTTGTGTGGGAGGGGTGTGTGCAACTCTGTGCATAGATGTGTGAGTGGGTGATTCACTGGGTGGATGGTTTCAAGAGTGCATCTGTGATAGACTGTATGGGTGGGTAAGTGTGTGTAAGAGTGTGTTAGTGAGTGAATGTATGTCCCAGTGGTACATGTGTGAGTAACTACATATGTGAAAGGCAGTATATATGTGTGTTGGAGTATATAAATAGCTGTAAGCAAGAGTGAGTGATTGTGATAGTGGCTGTATGGATGATTGTGTGCTTGTATCAGTGATTGTATAAGAGCGTAACAATGTGCTACTATTTGTATGAGTAAGTGAGCTGGTGTGTGTATAACTGTATAGGTGAGTAAATGGCAGTGTGTTTAATTATTTGCATGACTGACTAGGTGTCTGAGTATCTCTATGGATGAGTGGCGTTGTTTGAGTGTCTATATAGGAGTAAGAGTGCATATGATAGTCCTGTACTGAGTGACCGTAAGTATGAGTGACTGTACGGGTGAGTGAGTGGATGTGTGTGTGTAGACCTAAGAATCAGTGAGTGGGTATGTAGTTATTGGTGTTGGAGTGTCTATGGTTTTGCGAATGGCAGTCTGTAATTTAGAGTGGGTGTATCAAAGATTATATTAGGGTGTGAGGAGGTGCATCAGATTATCACGTGGATGATGTCATCAGTGATGTCATTTGAGATGTCATCAGTGATGTCATCAGTGATGTCACTGACCATGTCATGAGTGATGTAATATGTGACGTCATCAGCAGTGCATTGCGGGGCGCGAGTTATAGTTAGCTGAATTAACTATAACGGGGAATTTCACGGGTTTTGTACAAGTGCAATGTCCAAGTAACTATAACTGTCCCTAAAACCTATGGTTTTTTCAGTGAATTTCAAAGGTTTTTTAAATGCTAATTTGTAACTATAACGTGTCTGAAACCTATGGTTTTTTCAGTGAATTTCAAAGGTTTTTTAAATGCTAATTTGTAACTATAACGTGTCTGAAACCTATGATTTTTGAAGTGAATTTCAAAGGTTTTTTAAATGCTAATTTCTAACTATAACGCCCCTAAAACCTATGGAAAGAAATTCAAGTTACTGGTAAATACGGTTAAAATTACTTTTCAGGACCAGTACTGGGCTGAAAGATGCAGCACTGAGGTCTCTCCTGATAACAGGTGAGTAAATCGGAATTCGTATTTCGGATGATTTTAGAAGAATATTTGCACAATGGTGAAGGGAGGGGCGGGGCCTGAGGTGACATCTGTGCAAACGCGCCCGTGGCGCGTTTTAAGTTGGGGGATTAAGTCCCCTTGAATCCTGAGGCTCCCTAGGGGCCAACTAGCCCACCAGGAACCTCCAATATGCGCCAGGGGCTGCGTTGCAGAGACGTGTAGAGAGGCCACACCCCTTTACACCTCTCTGCAACGCAGCTCTGTGGCGCTTTCTGGATGTACCTGTTGGGCTAGTTGGACCTCAGGGACCCTCAGGATTGAAGGGGATTTAATTCCCATCTTAAAACGCGCCACGGGGCCTGTTTGCACACATGTCACCTGAAGCCCCGCCCTCCCTTCACCACTGTGCAACGCGCCCGTGGCGCGTTTTAAGTTGGGGATTAAGTCCCTTGAATCCTGAGGGTCCCGGAGTCCAACTAGCCCACCATATACCTCCAAAAGCGCCACAGAGCTGCGTTGCAGAGAGGTGTAAAAGGGGTGTGGCCTCTCTACACGTCTCTGCAACGCAGCCCCTGGCGCATATTGGAGGTTCCTGGTGGGCTAGTTGGCCCCCAGGGACCCCCAGTATTCAAGGGGAATTTGTCTCTCTCTGCAAACGCGCCAGGGGCGCGTTTGCAGAGTGGTGAAGGAAGGGGCGGGGCCTGCGGGCCCGATCGTTTAAAAAAAAAAAAAATGTGTCTCCTGGAAGGGGGCTGTGTGGCCCCCTTCCTTTTCCTCGTTTTTGGGCCCTGGGGACCCCATCCCCCAGGGCCTTACCCCTTTTAAATTTAATTTTATTAAAAAAACGGGAAGGGGCCGCGTGGCCCCCTTCCCTGGGCCTGTATTGGCCCCGGGACCCCATCCCCGGGGCATGGCCTTTTTTATTTTCTTGGGAGGGGCTGCGTGGCCCCCTACTCAGGCCATTTAAGGCCCCGGGGACCCCATCCCCGGGGCCGGCCTTTCCATTTTTTTTTCTTTTCTTTTTTTTTTTTTTGGGGGAGGGGGCCGCGTGGCTCCCTCCTGAGCCACTCACTTGCCCCGGGACCCCATCCCCCGGGCTGGCTCTCTCCGTTGGGGACTGTGGGGGTCCCCAATCCCCCACAGTCCCGCCTGGCTCCCCACGTCCCTTGGGAGCCGGCATTGCTAGCTCCACATGGGGAGCAGCTGACATGCTGCTCCCCATGTGGAAAAGCAGTCGGCTTTGGATATTGGAAGAGAGAGCAGGTTTCCTGCTCTCTCTTCCAATATCCAAAGCAGTTTGCTATGGCAGGACGGGAGCCGCGAGGCTCCTGTCCTGCCATAGCAAACTACAGTGTCCCGGGGTAGGCACCCCGGGACACTGCAGGGAGCCGGCCCTGGGGGTTGCGGTCCCCAGGGCCATCAAGGGCTCCAGGAGGGGGCCGCGCGCCCCCTCCCTACATCAGCACAGCCCCGGGAGGTGGTGGTCCCTGGGCTTCGGGGGTCCAAAACGGACCCCCATTTTAATTTGTTAGTGCCCGGGAGGTGGCGGTCTCGGGCGTGTGGGGGGCTGGAGCCCCCACACAGGTTGTTTAATTTTTAAAAAAGCCCCGGGAGGTGGTGGTCCCGGGCTGCTGGAGGACCTCAGAGCCCTCCGCACCATTTTTAAAGAAAGCCCGGGGTGGCGGTCCTCGGGCTTAGGGCCCTTTGAGGCCCCCACACATAAAATTAAACCCCCACCATGCCCCGGGACTTGGGCCACCCAGGGGCAAAATACAATCGAGCGCTGGAGACCGCGCTTCGATTTTTTCGGCAGGATTCGCGCACACTGAGCGCATCCTGTTGATTTTAAAAAAAAAAAAATTTTTGCCCAGGGGTCCTTGTGGGACCCCTGAGCAAACCTAGGGGTCAGGGTGTTTCTACCCTGCCCCTTTGTGCGCTTTGCACACTTGTTTCTGTCCCTCGGTTCTACCGAGGGACAAAATGGCTGCCAACATTTCCTGAATCGGAATGTTGACAGCCAGCTGACAGCCACTAACATGCAGCTCGTGATCGGGACGGTGCGCGCAGGGTTCGCTGAGGGTACGCGGATCCGACGCGCCCATAGATATATATGTGACTTTACTTGTGAATTTTCAGGAACTACTGAACGGATTTACACCATTTAAGCAAAAGGCACCAGTCTGAACCAAGGGCTACCTCTTTGCCAAATTTGGTGTAATTCCGTTCAGCAGTTCGGGCTGTAGCTGCGACTAAAGGTTCCTATGGAAAAATGAATGGAAAACGCTGCTTTGGGACTCCCTTTCTGCCTCGCTCACGTATCACTCGAGACTTTCAGGTAGGAGCGGAGCGAGCGCCTAACAAGTTGGAAACTTTCACGAAGATTCGTCAACCGGCGCCAACATTATTTCAAATAGAATGTCGCGGATTTCCTATGGATAATAGGTTGTAACTATAACTATCTACTGGCGACCGCCAGTAGATAATATATATATTATCTACTGGCGGTCGCCAGTAGATAGTTATAGTTACAACCTATTATCCATAGGAAATCCGCGACATTCTATTTGAAATAACTCTCTTGCCGGTTGACGTATCTTCGCGAAATTTTCAAACTTCGTGGGGCGCTCCGGTCCGCTCCTACCCTGAAAGTCTCGAGTGATATCGAGGAGGCCGAAAAGAGAGTCCTAAACGCGTTTCCCATGCATTTTCCATAGAAACAGATATGGACCACTCGGGACGATAATGGTGAATGAAGTGCTTTATTTAATAGCATGACTCCAGCAGCAGTCAATCCTGGCCAGTGCCTCAGCATGACGCATTTCGACAGAACAACTCTGTCTTGTTCACACATATATATATATATATATGTTCCAACAAAAGACCCTTGCGCTCTGACAGGGCACATAACGCTCTCCCCACCATCCGGTTGTAATGCCTTGCCGACGCTCATATTCCTGACCTTCATTCGATATCCACCATGTCCGACGCAGCTTCAAGCGCTGTTCCGCCCCTTATTCATGGACTCTGCACAGAGGGAAAAAAACTCACCATTACTTTCTTTCCGACCCTTTATTGATGGAAAGACCGCCCATAGTGGGAGTGGCACATTTCAAGGTAACCAGCAGCATGCTGGTAATTACAGTCCATAAGAGGTGAGTACAATAATAACCTTAAGTAGGCTCAGTCCCCCTGTTAGTTGCAGCTTTTAATCATCCTTTAGTAGGAGAGAAAGTCAGGTTTGCGTGCTATTGTTCACCTTAGGAGAGCGTGCTTCAACAAGGAAACGGTTTCCTTCTTGAGCCTTTCCAGTCTTCAACTTCACCTATAGTCGAGGCGAAAATGGTGCTCCTCTCCACTGCCAAGGGTAGCCGTACAAATATGTGTTCCAACAAAAGAGCCCTTGCGCTCTGACAGGGCACACAATGCTCTCCCCCACCATCCGGTTGTAATGCCTTGCTGAAGCTCGTATTCCTGACCTTCATTCGATATCCACCATGTCCGACGCGTTTCAAGGCTGTTCCGCCCCTTATTCATGGACTCTGCACAGAGGGAAATGAAAACTCACCATTACTTTCTTTCCGACCCTTTATTGATGGAAAGACCGCCCATAGTGGGTTACCTTGCTGCTGGTTACCTTGAAATGTGCCACGCCCACTATGGGCGGTCTTTTCATCAATAAAGGGTCGGAAAGAAAGTAATGGTGAGTTTTCATTTCCCTCTGTGCAGAGTCCATGAGTACGCAAACCTGACTTTCTCTCCTACTAAAGGATGATTAAAAGCTGCAACTAACAGGGGGACTGAGCCTACTTAAGGTTGTTATTGTACTCACCTCTTATGAAATGCGTCGGACATGGTGGATATCGAATGAAGGTCAGGAATACGAGCGTCAGCAAGGCATTACAACCGGATGGTGGGGGAGAGCGTCATGTGCCCTGTCAGAGCGCAAGGGCTCTTTTGTTGGAACACATATTTGCACGGCTACCCTTGGCCGTGGAGAGGAGCACCATTTTCGCCTTCGACTATAGGTGAAGTTGAAGACTGGAAAGGCTCAAGAAGGAAACCGTTTCCTTTCGTTGAAGCACGCTCTCCTAAGGTGAACAATAGCACGCAAACCTGACTTTCTCTCCTACTAAAGGATGATTAAAAGCTGCAACTAACAGGGGGACTGAGCCTACTTAAGGTTATTATTGTACTCACCTCTTATGGACTGTAATTACCAGCATGCTGCTGGTTACCTTGAAATGTGCCACGCCCACTATGGGCGGTCTTTCTATCAATAAAGGGTTGGAAAGAAAGTAATGGTGAGTTTTCATTTCCCTCTGTGCAGAGTCCATGAATAAGGGGCGGAACAGCCTTGAAACGCGTCGGACATGGTGGATATCGAATGAAGGTCAGGAATACGAGCGTCAGCAAGGCATTACAACCGGATGGTGGGGGAGAGCGTTGTGTGCCCTGTCAGAGCGCAAGGGCTCTCTTGTTGGAACATATATATATATATATATATGTGTGAACAAGACAGAGTTGTTCTGTCGAAATGCGTCATGCTGGGGCACTGGCCAGGATTGACTGGTTGCTGGAGTCATGCTAATTAAATAAAGCACTTCATTCACCATTATCGTCCCCTGAGTGGTCCGTACCTGTCTGTGTGCCATGGAGGAGTGGTGCCATTCGGGATTTGTCTTTATATATATATATATATATATATATATATATATATATATATATATATATCCAAGAAAGAAGTGACTCAAACAGATTCACCAAAGAACAAAAATATATTTCAACTACAACGTTTCAGCTTCCGCCTTCCTCAGGTAGTACAAGATGGTTTGCTCAGTGGCTGCACAGATGACACAGCTGAATTTTCAAAAAGCATCATGAGTGAAGATTCTATTTGGAATGTGGAATCAATGCAGTCCTGAGAGCTCTTGAGATATGCAGTAATCAGGTTGTATTATCAGTAATGTTCAGTCCATCTGGATGCAGTGATTTTAAACGGTACATCCAGAAGTTTTCTCTGGAGTCCAGTAGTTCTTCCTTTGAGACATGTTCCACGGGGAAAATCTTCAAATCTGATAGTAAATGATCCACAAGGTTAAAATGATTGGCTACAGGCTGGTCAATTTTCTTATTAATTATTGCCGATTTGTGGTTCCTGAATCGTGTACGGAGGTCATTCACTGTTTGGCCTACATATTGTTTTTACAGCTTTGCCGTTGGCACTGAATCACATAAATAATGCATGTTGAGCGACATGTAAGATGCTGTCTTATTCCATAGGTCCTTCTTGTAACAGAACTAGTTACTGATGATGTTTGTAAAAGGTATTCACACGTGATGCACCTTTTAGAGTCACAGCAATGAACCCCTGCATTTGTTACAACTTGCTTGAGTTCAGCTCTCACAATAAGAGATCGTAAATTTGGAGCTCTGCGGTAAGCAATGACTGGCGGTTTTGGAAAAACCTTTTGCAATTTTTCACAAGTAGACAGTAAGGGAAATGTTTTTTGCATTATATTTCTGTAGTTGGGAGCTGATGGATGATAGTCAACCACAAATGGAGTTCTGTCACTTTTGTTTCTGCCGTTGGTATTCCAAATAAGTGCTTCTCTGGGTAACTGCAAAGACTTGTCAATTTGTTGCTGTATGATATGCAGAGGATAGCCTCGTCTTTTAAATAATGTAGCAAGCTCCTGTAGATGGTCTTTACAGGTTTCCTCATTGCTGCAGATGCGTCTTATTCTGAGTGCTTGGCTGTAGATGATGCTCAGTTTAGTGTGGTGTGGGTGACATGAAGTCCAGTTTAGATACAAATGAGCATCTGTAGGCTTGTGGTACAGATCAGTTGTAATTTTTTGTTCTTGAATGGTGAGTAGCACATCCAGAAAAGGGAGATGATGCTTCTGTTTAGTATTGCTGCTGGTAAATTTGATGGTAGGATGGATATTGTTGATATAAGCTGTAAATTGTTCCAATGCTCTACTTCCTGCATTCCATATTATAAATATGTCATCAATGTATCTTAGCCATACCAGTGGTTTGATGCTATAAGTAGCAAGTATACAGTTCTCTAGTTTGCCCATGAAGATATTTGCATAGGATGGAGCCATCCGAGTGCCCATGGAAGTCCCTTGTATCTGCAGATAGTGTTTACCATTGAATGTAAAATTGTTGGATTTAAGGATAACTCTTGCAAAGTTGGTAAGCACATTTGTTGATGGCTTTTTCACAGTTCTTTTATTAAGAGCTTCAGATAATGCCATAAGCCCATCCTCATGTGGTATATTGGTGTATAATGATGTAACATCAAATGTAGCCAGAAGAGTATCATCATCAAATGTGTAGGTTTGGTTTAATTTTTCAATAATCTGAAGGAAGTGACTGGTATCTTTAACAAATGATGGAAGTTCCTGTACAATGGGCTGGAGGTGCAGGTCGACAAATAAAGATAGTCTCTCAGTAGCTGTGTCATTGCCAGAGATGATGGGACGGCCAGGATTGTTCATTTTGTGAATTTTGGGAAGCATATAAAATCTCCCAGGTCTTGGTTTGGGATGAACAAGTATATCTGCTGTTGTTTCATCAATGAGGTTTAAGCTCTTGTACCTTACAACCATGTTCTTAATTTCTTTGTTTAAGTCTTCTGTGGGATCAGTTTCTAAAGGTTTGTAAGTGTTGGTATCCATTAGTTGTCTCATTCCTTCCTCAATATAATCACTTACTTTCAAGGCAACCACTGCACCACCTTTGTCTGCCGGTTTTATAATGACATCCATTCTCTGTTGAAGGAGGTGGAGAGCTTTTCTCTCTTCTAGGGTAATGTTATCAAAAATCCTCTTAGGTGTTGATTCCTTGATGAGTTTGTTGTTTGTTGTTTGTAAAAAACAATATGTAGGCCAAACAGTGAATGACCTCCGTACACGATTCAGGAACCACAAATCGGCAATAATTAATAAGAAAATTGACCAGCCTGTAGCCAATCATTTTAACCTTGTGGATCATTTACTATCAGATTTGAAGATTTTCCCCGTGGAACATGTCTCAAAGGAAGAACTACTGGACTCCAGAGAAAACTTCTGGATGTACCGTTTAAAATCACTGCATCCAGATGGACTGAACATTACTGATAATACAACCTGATTACTGCATATCTCAAGAGCTCTCAGGACTGCATTGATTCCACATTCCAAATAGAATCTTCACTCATGATGCTTTTTGAAAATTCAGCTGTGTCATCTGTGCAGCCACTGAGCAAACCATCTTGTACTACCTGAGGAAGGCGGAAGCTGAAACGTTGTAGTTGAAATATATTTTTGTTCTTTGGTGAATCTGTTTGAGTCACTTCTTTCTTGGATATTTTATTTCTTTGTGACTCATTGTATCCTTTGGGATCCAGATTTTTGCCCTGGCTGGCTGTTGTTTTCTTGTGATCCTCCATCTTCAAGTATATATATATATATATATATATATATATATATATATATATATTATCTACTGGCGGTCGCCAGTAGATAGTTATAGTTACAACCTATTATCCATAGGAAATCCGCGACATTCTATTTGAAATAACTCTCTTGCCGGTTGACGTATTTTCGCAAAATTTTCAGACTTTGTGGGGCGCTCCGGTCCGCTCCTATCCTGAAAGTCTCGGGGGGATTCGTCAAGCGGGGGCCGAGAAAAAGGGGGTCCCAAAACGCGTTTTCCCCATGCAATTTTCCATAGGAAACTTTAGACACGGCTACAGCTCGAACTGCTGAACAGAATTTCACCAAATTTGGCAAAGAGGTAGTTCTTGGTTCAGAAAGAACCCTTTTTGTTAAATGGTGTAAATCCGTTCAGTAGTTGCTGAGAAAATCAAAAGTAAAAGTACATATATATCTATGGCCGAGTAGGGTCCGCGTACCCTCAGCGCACCCTGCGCGCACCGTCCCGATCACGAGCTGCATGTTAATTGGCTGTCAGCTGGCTGTCAACATTCCGATTCAGGAAATGTTGGCAGTTATTTTGTCCTCGGTAGAACCGAGGGACAGAAACAAGTGCGCAAAGCGCACAAAGGGGGCAGGGTAGAAACACCCTGACCGCCTAGGGTTTGCTCAGGGGGTCCCACAAGGACCCCTGGGCAAAAGAAAAAAAACTTTTTTAAAAAATCGGCAGGATGCGCTCAGGGTGCGCGAATCCTGCCAAAAAAAATCGAAGCGCGGTCTCCGCGCTCGATTGCATTTGGCCCCGGGTGGCCCAAGTCCCGGGGCATGGTGGGGGTGGGTATATTGTTTGTATGGGGGCCTCAAGGGCGCCCCCAAGCCCCGGGGACCGCCACCCCGGGGCTTTATAGAAAAATGGTGCGGGAGGGCTCTTCTGCCCTCCCGCAGCCCCGGGACCGCCACCCCCGGGGCTTCTTTTTTATTTAAATAAGGTGTGGGGGTTCCAGCCCCACACACGCCCGGGGACCACCACCTCCCGGGGCACTTATAAAATAAATGTGGGGTCCATTACGGACCCCCAGAGCCCCGGGGACCACCACCTCCCGGGGCTGTGCAATTTAAGGGAGGGGGCCGCGTGGCCCCCTCCTGGAGCCCTTGATGGCCCTGGGGACCGCCACCCCCAGGGCCGGCTCATGCAGTGTCCCGGGTGCCTACCCCGGGACACTGTAGTTTGCTATGGCAGGACGGGAGCCTCGCGGCTCCCGTCCTGCCATAGCAAACTGCTTTGGATATTGGAAGAGAGAGCAGGAAACCTGCTCTCTCTTCCAATATCCAAAGCCGATTGCTTTCCACATGGGGAGCTGCATCTTAGCAGCTCCCCATGTGGAAAAGCAATGCCGGCTCCCAAGGGACGCGGGGAGCCGGCTGGGACTGTGGGGGATTGGGGACCCCCCACAGTCTCCAACGTGAGGCCAGGCCCCGGGGATGGGGTCCCGGGGCCATAAGTGGCCCGGGAGGGGGCCACGCAGCCCCCTCCCCAAAGTTTAAAAAAAAACAAAACAAAAAAAAAGGGTATGGCCGGCCCAGGGGATGGGGTCCCCGGGGCCTTAAATGGCCAGAGGAGGGGGCCACGCAGCCCCCTCCAAAGAATAAAATGTAGAAATAGAGGCCATGCCCCGGGGGATGGGGTCCCCGGGGCCAATACAGGCCCAGGGAAGGGGGGCCACGCGCCCCCTTCCCGTTTTTTTACATTTTAATTAAGATAAGGGTAAGGCCCTGGGGGATGGGTTCCCCAGGGCCCAAAAACAGGAAAAAGGAAGGGGGCCACACAGCCCCCTTCAGAGGACAAAAAAAAAAAATGATCGGGCCCGCAGGCCCCGCCCCTTCCTTCACCACTCTGCAAACGCGCCCCCTGGTGCGTTTGCAGAGGAGGAACAATTCCCCTTGAATACTGGGGTCCCTGGGGCCAACTAGCCCACCAGGAACCTCCAGTATGCGCCAGGGGATGCGTTGCAGAGAGGTGTACAGAGGCCACGCCCTTTTACACCTCTCTGCAACGCAGCTTTGTGGCGCTTTTTGGATATACCTGTTGGGCTAGTTGGCCCCCAGGGACCCTCAGGATTCAAGGGAGTTAATCCCCGACTTAAAACGCGCCACGGGGCGCGTTTGCACAGTGGTGAAGGGAGGGGCGGGCTCAGGTGACATCTGTGCAACGCGCCCGTGGCGCGTTTTAAGTTGGGGATTAAATCCCCTTCAATCCTGAGGGTCCCTGGGGCCAACTAGCCCAACAGGTACATCCAGAAAGCGCCACAGAGCTGCGTTGCAGAGAGGTGTAAAAGGGGTGTGGCCTCTCTACACGTCTCTGCAACGCAGCCCCTGGCGCATATTGGAGGTTCCTGGTGGGCTAGTTGGCCCCTAGAGACCCTCAGGATTCAAGGGACTTAATCCCCAACTTAAAACGCGCCACGGGGCGCGTTTGCACAGATGTCACCTCAGGCCCCGCCCCCTCCCTTCACCATTGTGCAAATATTCTTCTAAAATCATCCGAAATACGAATTCCGATTTACTCACCTGTTATAAGGAGAGACCTCAGTGCTGTATCTTTCAGTCCAGTACTGGTCCTGAAAAGTAATTTTAACCGTACTTACCAGTAACTTGAATTTCCTTCCATAGGATATCATTGCCTGCTTTTTGCTGAAAAAGTTTCTAAGTGTTGATTTTTGAAACCTACAAATATTCCTCTAAAATCAGCCGAAATACGAATTCCGATTTACTCACCTGTTATAAGGAGAGACCTCAGTGCTGTATCTTTCAGCCCAGTACTGGTCCTGAAAAGTAATTTTAACCGTACTTACCAGTAACTTGAATTTCCTTCCATAGGCTAACATTGACTGGTTTCACTTGGAAATTCTTCTAAGTGGGGAGTTTTGGAACTTTAAAATATTCCTCTAAAATCAGCCGATATACTGAATTCCGATTTACTCACCTGTTATCAGGAGAGACCTCAGTGCTGCATCTTTCAGCCCAGTACTAATCCTGAAAAGTAATTTTAACCGTACTTACCAGTAACTTGAATTTCCTTCCATAGGATATCATTGCCTGCTTTTGCTGAAAAAGTTTCTAAGTGTTGATTTTTGAAACATACAAATATTCCTCTAAAATCAGCCGAAATCCGAATTCTGATTTACTCACCTGTTATCAGAAGAGACCTCAGTGCTGCATCTTTCAGCCCAGTACTGGTCCTGAAAAGTAATTTTAACCGTACTTACCAGTAACTTGAATTTCCTTCCATAGGCTAACATTGACTGGTTTCACTTGGAAATTCTTCTAAGTGTGGAGTTTTGGAACTTTAAATTATTCTTCTAAAATCAGCCGAAATACGAATTCCGATTTACTCACCTGTTATCAGGAGAGAACCCAGTGCTGCATCTTTAGCCCAGCACTGACCCTGAAAAGTAATTTTAACCGTACTTACCAGTAACTTATCTTTTCTTCCATAGGAATCCATTGTCTGGTTTTCAGCAGAAAAGTTTCAAAGTGTCGATTTTCACAAACTACAAATATTCCTTAAAAATCGCCTGTATGACTTAAACGCATTTTTCAACTGTTTACAGGAGATGCACCAGTGCTGGATCCAGGATCCAACACTGAGTAAGAAAAAGTAACGATAACAGTTTTTACCTGCTAAGTGAATTTCCTTCCATAGGATAACATTGGTGATTCTATGAGGAAAAGTTTCAAAGTGTCAACTTTTAAAATACAATAATATTCCTTAAAAATCACGACTGTAACCAAAACGCTTTTACTCAACTGTTTACAGGAGATGTCCCAGGACTGAATCTAGGATCCAGTCCTGTGGTTAGAAAAGTAATCCATAAAGTAACTAATTGCATTTAACTAGAAATTCACATTGAGCTGAATGTTGCATTGTGTTTGAAAATGTGTTGCCCATTGCAACAACTGTAACTACTGTACTTAAAAGTCTATTGCCTATGTGCAAAGTATTTAAACTAAAGTAATTCATTATGAGAAAGTATTTTTTGTAATGTAATGTATAATGTAATTACAATGTAATTTAAAAAATAAAATATGTAAAAGAAATTGTTTCTAAAAATGTAGTAAATCAGTATGAAAAAAATTAATATAAAAATTAATACATTTAAAAAATGTCATTTAAAAAACCTTTGAAATTCACTGAAAAATCGTAGGTTTCAGGCACGTTATAGTTACAAATTAGCATTTAAAAACCTTTGAAATTCACTGAAAAACCATAGGTTTCAGACACGTTATAGTTAGAAATTAGCATTTAAAAACCTTTGAAATTCACTGAAAAACCATAGGTTTTAGGGACAGTTATAGTTAGTTGGACATTGCACTCGTACAAAACCCGTGAAATTCCCCCGTTATAGTTAGTTCAGCTAACTATAACTCGCGCCCGCAATGCACTGCTGATGACGTCACATATTACATCACTCATGACATGGTCAGTGACATCACTGATGACATCACTGATGACATCTCAAATGACATCACTGATGACATCATCCACGTGATAATCTGATGCAGCTCTTCACACCCTAATATAACCTTTGATACACCCAATCTAAATTACAGACTGCCATTCGTAAAACCATAGACACTCCAACACCAATAACTACATACCCACTCACTGATTCTTAGGACTACACACACACATCCACTCACTCACCCGTACAGTCACTCATACTTATGGTCACTCAGTACAGGACTATCATATGCACTCTTACTCCTATATAGACACTCAAACACCGCCACTCATCCATAGAGGTACTCACACACCTAGTCAGTCATGCAAATAATTAAACACACTGCCATTTACTCACCTATACAGTTATACACACACCAGCTCACTTAATCATACAAATACTAGCACATTGTTACGCTCTTATACAATCACTGATACAAGCACACACTCATCCATACAGCCACTATCACAATCACTCACTCTCGCTTATAGCTATTTATATACTCTAACACACATATATACTGCCTTTCACATATGTAGTTACTCACACATGTACCACTGGGACATACATTCACTCACTAACACACTCTTACACACACTTACCCACCCATACAGTCTATCACAGATGCACTCTTTAAACCATCCACCCAGTGAATAACCCACTCACACATCTATGCACAGTTGCACACACCCCATCCACACAAACACTCAGGCACCCATACAGATACTCAGACAACAAATCAATAACTCTTATAGACACTCATGTAGCTATTCACAAACCCATGCAGCCACTTACACAGCAACAGACAGATACAGACATTCACCCAGTTTAGTCACTAACCCATGCATTCAGTAAGATACGTTTAATCACTCACTTATAGAATTAGTCACGCACCTACTAAATCATCCATACAGACACTTATACACCCACTCATTCTTCAATACGCCTTTCCCTATATATATTAAAAATATTTAAACTTTACAGAAACACACAGTCACTGGATGATGTCATCAGTGATGTCATTTGAGATGTCATCAGTGATGTCATCAGTGATGTCACTGACCATGTCATGAGTGCTGTAATATGTGACATCATCAGCAGTGCATTGCGGGGGCGCGAGTTATAGTTAGCTGAACTAACTATAACGGGGGAATTTCACGGGTTTTGTACGAGTGCAATGTCCAACTAACTCTAACTGTCCCTAAAACCTATGGTTTTTTCAGTGAATTTCAAAGGTTTTTTAAATGCTAATTTCTAACTATAACGTGTCTGAAACCTATGGTTTTTTCAGTGAATTTCAAAGGTTTTTTAAATGCTAATTTGTAACTATAACGTGCCTGAAACCTACGGTTTTTTCAGTGAATATATATATATATATCTTCAAACCGGATAAGACGGTTTTTTTAACTTTGTTTTTTTTGCTGATCTGAAGTTTTTATTTTTTTATGTTCATTTTGAAAAAAGCATCTGGGAAAATGAAACTAAGAAACACCATGCACAAAATGTGTGCAACTAGATAAAAAAATACATCTGTGGCACCTCTTTGCTTTAGGAATAGCAGTAAAAGACAGCTCACCCACAGACAAAACTTTACTACACTTTCTGAAAAATGTCCCCATGTCTGCAGACTCTGGGATCATAGAAGGAAAGTCTTGGGTTTCAGGCACAGCAATGGCGTCACCAACTGCTAGCTACCCCATAGGATGTGTTGAATCTGCTTCTCTTTCTTTTTCTGCTCTGATGAGATTGGTGAGGTGAATAATTTGCCGATGCTTCAGCATGGAGGTGGTCCAATGGCTGTGTTTTTTAGCCATACATCTTGATAGAGTTTTTGAGCACAGCTTACACTGCACCTCTCTCGTAACAACTTTTTTCCCCAGAATGGATAGTAAAGAATGTCCAAGTTATGCTCTCTTTTCTTTTTGGCAGCTGTTCCTCCTCAATAGAACTATTGTGGTCTTCTGGGTCTGGAGCCTGAGTAGATGTAGAGACTGCAATTTGTTAAATATAAAAATCCCACCCAAAAAATCAGGAAACTGAAGCTGTACTGAGAGGTGTCAAATACCACAGCTACACCCAGAAGTAAAAAAAGGTGGGAGGCTACTTCCTCTGCATAAACATGAAAACTGTTTCAACCAATCATATTCCTTTATTCATGTGCCGCATGGTATTTAGGAAGACATTGCGATGACTTCGTGATTTCACCACAAATACCGAAATATATATTAAAACATGTGTGTAACATAAAATCACTTATGACTACATAAATGAATACATAATATTAGTAAACCACTTACCTCAAATATAAATTTTAATATGTCTACATATCGTTTTAAGAGTTTGAAAAAATCACGCTGGTTTCGCGAAGTTACTGGAAAGTACATATCAGGACAGTTCGAGAAGGATTCACGAGTATCAAAACAATTAAAAAAACAGCAGATTCTGCAAATTTCAAGAAGGTTACTCAAATAAAAAATATAGAATCTTTAAAAAAAACATGCACACAAGGTCACTGCAGACATCACCTTGTGGTCCGTAAATGCACCTGTAGTGTAGAGTATGGATTAGATATTTACCCAACACAGTAGCAGTTATAAATTAAGTAGTAGAAAGTATTGTAACTTTGTACTCACTTATGAAGAAACTGTGGACTCTTCTTGGAGAAAATCTGCTTTCATTATGGCGCAGATGCTCATTACCCACATATTAAGCGTCAATGGGAAGCAGTTACAAATACACACATAGAAGGTGTCCCAGCTGAAACTGCACTTCTGTAAATCACAAATGATTCTAATTTCTTGGACTTAGTGAGCACAAACTTAGTGTTTTCCCTCTTGTATTCCACATTTATAAACAATCTGAAATCCTCACTGAATATCAATGCATTGTTATCTATTGGAGTGGAATCTGATCTGCAGCGTCTGTGACTAGTGGTTTCTTTCTTGTCATACCCATATAGACACTCACACAGCAACTTACTCTCTCACATATAAAGTCACTGACACACCCACTCACAGATCCACTAAGGCACACACATTCCCACTTCCCAACCGATACAAGGGCTAAAACACCCACTCTGAAAGTTTACAGATGGCAGTTAGGAAATTAGATTTGCAATAATTTCGGAATTCGCTGTTAAAACAAAAGATTACAGGGACGTTACAGATAGGAAATAGAATTTAAAAAGAACATTGAAATTCACAGGAAAAACCAAACTTTACAGGGACTTTACAGTTAGGAAATAACATTAAAAAGCCATAGAAATTCACTGAAAAAACACAAATGTTACTGGCATGCTATAGTTAGGAAATCAAGTAAAAAAAAACCCTAGATATTCACTGAAAAAAGCAAAAGGTTACAAGGATGTTATAGTTAGGCTTATATTTCACTCATACAAAATCATAGAAATTCAGCAGTTATAGCTACCTGAGCTAACTATAATTTATACCCCAGCAATGCATTGCTTATGACCTCACATATTACATCACTCATGACATGGTCAGTGACATTACTGATTACCTCACTGATGAGATCTCAAATTACATCACTGATGACACCATCCACAGAACCACTCACACACCAACTCACACCCCATACAACTTCTCATACGCTCACTCATACAACCAGTCACATACCTTTTCACAGACCTATACAAGTACTCTTACATCCACTTATTCATCCATAGCACCAGTCATACACCCAGTCACTAACTCATACAGCAACTCACACAACCACTCACTCACCCATACAGCTACTCAACTAGTCGCTCACTCACACAGCCTCTCAGCACAGCCACTCACTTACCCATGCAACCAATCACACACTCACTCAAACACCCACATAACCACTTACATACCGATTCACATATCCATACAAGTACTCACATACCCGTTCACTCATGCATACAGCCATTCATACAGACACATACTCACAACACAGCCCCTCATACATCAACTCACTTAACCAAACACCTACTGAAAAAGCAACTCACTCACCAAGACAGCACACTTCTACACCCAGTCACTCACTCATACAGCCTTTCAGATACCCACTCACTCACCCATACAGTCACGCTCATACACTTATCCACCCATACAGCCACTGACACACCCACTCACTCACCAATACAGAGATTCACACACCCACTCACTTACGCACACAAATATTCGCACACCAACTTATACACCCATACAGCCATGCACACACTCACTCACACACACATATAGCCACTCAGATACCCACTCACACATGGATACACACAGCCACTCACATATTATATGAAAAAAGTAGTATCACTTATTAGTAGTACATCTAGTATACTAATTAACATTTTGTAATAGCTTAATAGAGATGTTTAACACTTATAAATTCTTAGAAAACACTTACACTCACTGGATGATGTAATCAGTGATGTCATTGGAGTTGTCATCAGTGAGGTCACTGACCATGTCATGAGTGATGTAATATGTGAGGTCATAAGCAGTGCATTGAGGGGGCATAATTTACAGTTATGTCAGGTAACTATAAATGCTGAATTGTTATGGTTTTATACGAATAAAATCTGAGCCTAGATATAATGTCCCTCTAACCTTTTTTTTTGTGTGAATTTCTAAGGATTTCTTAATTCTATTTCCTAACAATAACGTCCCTGCAACCTTTGTCTTTTAAGTGAATATATATTTAGATATATTTATATAACATGCATAATGTGTGTGTGTGTGTGTGTGTATATATATATATATATATTACCTACTGGCGGTCGCCAGTAGGTAGTCATACTTAGGACCTTGTTTCTATTCAAAAAGCGTTTTTTGCTTTTACCAATATCTTTGGCGCCGTTTGACGAATCTTCGCGAAATTTTCAAAACTAATGGTTAGCTCAGGTCAGCTCCTGCCTTGAAAGTTTCGGGGCGATTCATCAAGTGGGGACCTAGAAAAAAGGAGGATCCCAAAACACTTTTTCCCCATGTTAATTTCCATAGGAACTTTAGAAAAAGCTACAGCCTGAACTGCTGAACGGAATTACACCAAATTTGGAAAAAAGGTCTTGGTTCAGAAAGCGTGCTTTTTTTTAAATGGTGTAAATCCGTTCAGTAGTTGCTGAGAAATTCAAAAAATAAAAATATCGATATCTGAGCACCGAGGAGGATTCGCGAACCCTCCCGAGCACGAGCTTCATTCTGATTGGCTGCCAACACTCCAAACCAGAATGTGTTGGCAGCCATCTTGTGACTCAGTAAAACCGAGTCACAAGAAATCAGTTAAAAAAAGGATAAAAAAGAAGAAAAGGGGGCAGGGTAGAAACACCCTGACCCCCTAGGCCTGCTCAGGGGGTCCCACAAGGACCCCTAGGGCCAACAAAAGCATTAAAAAAAAATATGCATATTTGAACAAAAAAAGCCTTGTTTCTAGCTCAAACGGCTCAAACGTTACCAAAAATGCAGCGACAAGTATTACAGGGTGGTGGAAGGTCCTTTGCAAACCTAGAATGGTCACCTGTTACTTATTGCTAAATGTGGGTGTTAAATTGGTACGAATGATGTGTAAGCCACTCTTGCTTCTTTCTGCGCCTCTCTTGCCTCTTTCTGCATTTCTGTTGCTTCTTTCTGCACCTTTCTTTCTTTTTCTGCACTTGTCTTGTTTCTGCAAATCATATCTACTTTCTGCACCTCTTTTGCATCTTTGTGCACCCCTCTTGCCTCTTTCTGCACCTCTCTTGTCTCTTTCTGCACCCCTCTTCCCTCTTTCTGCACCTCTGTTCCTTCTTTCTGCACTTCTTTTGTTTCTTTCTGCATCTCTCTTGCTTCTTTCTGCACCCCTCTTGCCACTTTCTCCACACCTGGTCCCCCTTTTTGCATCTCTGTTGCTTCTTTCTGCACTTCTCTTGCCTCTTTCTCCACCCCTCATCCCTCTTTCTGCACCTCTGTTGCTTCTTTCTGCACTTCTGTTGCTTCTTTCTGCACCTCTGTCCCTTCTTTCTGCAACCCTTGTGCCTCTATCTGCATCCCTCTTCCCTCTTTCTGCACCCCTCTTGCCTCTTTCTGCACCTCTGTTCCTTCTTTCTGCACTTTTCTTATTTATTTCTGCAACTCTCCTGCTTCTTTCTGCCCGCCTCTTGCTTCTTTCTGCACCCCTCGTGCCTCTTTCACACCCCTCTTCCCTCTTTCTGCACCCCTCTTGCCTCTTTCTGCACCTTTGTTCCTTCTTTCTGCACTTCTTTTGTTTCTTTCTGTACCTCTCTTGTTTCTTTCTGTATCCCTCTTGCCTCTTTCTGCACCCCACTTTCCCCTTTATGCATGTCTGTTGCTTCTTTATGCATTTCTCTTGTTTCTTTATGCATCTCTCTTGCTTCTTTCTGCACCCCTCGTACCTCTTTCTGCACCCCTCATCCCTATTTCTGCACTCCTCTTGCCTCTTTCTGCACTCCTCTTCCCTCTTTCTGAACTCCTCCTGCCTCTTTCTGTACCTCTATTCCTTCTCTATACACTTCTTTTGTTTCCTCCTGCACCTCTCTTGCTTCTTTCTGCACCCCTCTTGCCTCTTTCTCCACCCCTCTACCCCCTTTCTACATCTCTGTTGCTTCTTTCTGCACTTCTATTGTCTCTTTCTCCACCCATCTTCCCTCTTTCTGCAACTCTGTTGCTTTCTGCACCTCTCTTGCTTCTTTCTGCACCCCTCGTGCCTCTTTCACACCCCTCTTCCCGCACCCCTCTTGCCTCTTTATGCACCACTGTTCCTTCTTTCTGCTCCCCTTTTGCCTCTTTCTGAACCCCTCTTCCCTGTTTCTGTACCCCTCTTGCCTCTTTCTGTGTGAGAAGTTGGCCTGGTATATGCTGTCCACTAATTATAGTGGGCACCTTGCACCAGTCCAAACAACCCCTTATTGGAGATAGGTTAAAGACAACCTTTATTGAAAGCTATCCTAGTGGTAGCTATGGAGAGCAGCCTTCAGGCTAAGTCTTGAAGGAATGTAAAGCAGCTTGTTTTACCAGTCTATAATCTCTTGAGTGACCAAATGAAAGAGGACCACACCAGGTATATATTCAAAATATATGTATTTATTGCTAAACACACCCCTCTAGTCTCTTTATGAGGCTAGAGTTCGAAGTACATAAGTTATAAGTTAGTTATCAACAGTAATAGTACAAATACACGTTTGAGCCCTAGGGGCGTACCAAACCATATACCAATAAAGTGGTATAAGAACCACGACTGAGCTAGACACAAGGCCTAGAGCCTGTAGAAGTGCTTGAACCACAAGGAACCACCCAAGGTAGTGACACAGGGGACCCACGGGGGACGCGTGCAGTGTGAGAACACAGCCGCGAATCGCCGTTGACTTCTATGGGGAAAGTCAAGGTTGGAATTTTAAAGAAAAGGGACACTTAGAGGAGGACTTGGAGCAAACCCCTTTAGAACTGGGTTGTTCTAGAGTCTATACCCATGGGAGCACCGGAGTACTCGGGTTACCTCACCCAGGGAAGCCGGGTGCATAGATGTCTTTCGGGGTCGGGTTTCGTCGTCGTTTTCAATGGCGATCTGCTGCAAAGTGCTGCTGGTGGCCAAGTCGAAAGTGTTCGGGTGGATCCAGAGGTGGATCGAAGATCTGAAGAACCTGAAAGCAGAGGGGACAGAGTCTGGGTCACTAGCCAGTGACCAGGAAGGCGATGAGCGGATGCCCACCGATGTCAGGTGCTTCAGGTAGGTTGACGGTTGTCTTGACTCTTCAGCCACGTGGTCCAGGAGGTGTCGACGATGACCAGGAGCTGGATTCGAGCTGTCCCACGTTGTCTGTCGATTGTTGAGGTGTCGGCGACCGGATTGGACCCAACAAGCCTTGGCAACGGCAAGTCTTGTGGAAATAGAAGAAGGACGGTGGTGCAGACCAGAAAGATCTGAGGGACTCACCCAGCAAGGGTAAGTCAGGGCACGCCTGGAGCAACCAGGGAAGCCCATGCAGAAGAAGATTGGCCTTTGGAAGGGCCTTCTAGCCAATGGACTAGCAACCGCAAAGGAGCCTTCAGTGGACGCACTTAGAGCTGGCTCACGGGACACTCGTGGAGTGGAGGCCAGTGATCTTCGGTGCAGTTGGTGCTGGAGGTAGGGGCTACTCGGAGCCCAAAGCACAACTTCGTGGGAGACCAGGAAGAGATTGCACTTGCAAATGCGCTCGGTGTCCAGGGGTCACGGTTCCACGTTACCCACGATAGCTACGGGCCTCAGCTTTGCTGAGAACTCAGGGCAGCCTTGGAGAAGTCTAGAAATCCACCTCTGGTGATGCAAAGACTTCGGCATCCGGCGGGAGCTTCAGCGATGCAGACCGGACAATTGCTTTGTTGGTGCCTGCCAAGCAGGGGAGTCACTCCTTGACCCTAAGGGAGATTCTTCAGTCCTCTAATCTTAAAGTAGAGTGTCAAAGGTCCAGGATTCTGTATCAGAGTTTCGTACAGGTAAATCTAAAGTCCTAAGGACTGGGGTCCCATACTTATACTAAGTTAGGGGGTTGGACATACTCTGGGGACCCACCTATGGGAGGGTCAGGGAAGAGGGGTGGTTACACCCATTCCCTTTGTCCAGTTTCGCACCAGAGCAGGGGCTGGAAGCCCCTGAACAAGTTTGAACTGGGGTATGCACAGGGACACCAAGTGTGCCCCCAGTGCAGGACTTCAAAGCACCAGAGAGTGCTCCCGCCCAGCCCCAATACACATTATCCTGTCTGGGGAGGTGGTTACACCTCCCTGGGACAGGAAACCTATTGTCCAGGCCTCCCCTGCTGGAGTTTCAGTCAGCAGCAGGAGGCCAGACCCGTGTCTGTGGCAGCGGCATCCATTTTGTGATGCCAGGGCTTGGAAAGAAGTTACCGGGCAGGCCGGTGTGTACATGTCTCTCCTCTAGAAGGGTGGAATGCTACCCCAGCCGCCAGAACTGGTGGGGGGGGTAGTATCCCAAGATGTTTGACACCAAACACGACATGTTTCCGTGCAGCCATCCCAAAGTTAGCATTTAACGCGAGGTTATAATGCGCTTAAGAGTATATGGTCAGGCTGCCCTACAAACATCATCAGAGAAGGGTCTCCGAACGCTGCAGAGGGGTTCTGATCATGCAGGGGCACCCTCTCACATAGGAACCAAGCACTCTGCCTTCAGGATTGACAAGGCCTGCCATAGGAGTGACTTATAGGTTTATATGTGTGTATGTATGTAGTGATATAGGTAACCTGTATCACAGTAAGGGGTGCATGCACCACCTTACCCAGGCTGCAGTAGCAGACCTGTGGTGTCCTTTTGGCTGGCCTTCCACGGGTGGCACAATACATGCTTCAGCCCCTGGCAGGCCTCTGAGGTACCTATGCCCTGGGTACATAGTATACCATATACTATGGACTTACAAGGGCACTCCAGATTCCAATCAGAGATGTGCCTAAGGCACCTGGAAACCATTTTAGAGAGGAAGCAGCTAGGCTGGGGTTCTGATTAGCAGGGCCCCAGCCAGACTAAAGTCAAAAAACAGTGAAGCATCAGCAAAAAGTTGGGGTACCCATGTGAAGCAGATCCTACTCTCCTACACAACCCCCCCCCAAACGTAGGGACATTAAACTAACCTTGTCCAGTTAAGTCTTCATGTTCTAAGTGGAAGTACCTAGAGAGTCCATCTGCATTGGCATGGTTACTCCCAGGTCTATGTTCCACTGTGAAGTCCATCCCCTGTAGGGAAATGGACTACCTAAGCAGTTTGGGCTTTTCACCCTTCATTTGTTTTAGCCATACGAGGGGCTTATGGTCTGTTTGAACAAGGAAGTGAGTACCAAACAAGTATGGCCTCAACTTCTTCAGAGCCCAGACCACAGCAAAGGCCTCCCTCTCAATGGCTGACCAACGTTTCTCTCTAGGGGTCAGCCTTCTGCTAATAAAAGCTACTGGCTGATCCTGACCTTCATCATTCAATTGTGACAGTACAGCCCCTATCCCCAATTCAGATGCATCTGTTTAGACAATGAACTTCTTGGAGTAATCAGGACTCTGTAGAATGGGAGCAGTGCACATTGCCTGCTTTAGGTCATCAAATGCCTTTTGACAGCTAACTGTCCACTGAACCTTTTTGGGCATTTTCTTGGAAGTTAAGTCATTCAGGGGTGTCACTATTGATCCATACTCCTTGACAAATCTCCTATAGTACCCAGTCAGGCCTAAAAAGGCTCTCACCTGAGTCTGGGTAGTTGGAGCAGTCCAGTCCATGATGGTCTGGATCTTGCTCTGCAGTGGTTGAACCTGGCCTCCACCCACAAGGTGGCCCAGGTACACAACCTGACTCTGCCCTATCTGGCACTTTGTGGCCTTTATAATCAGACCTGCTTTCTGCAGGGCCTGCAAAACATTTCTGAGGTGGACCAGGTGATCCTCCCAGGTGGAGCTAAAGACAGCAATATAATCTAGATATGCTGCACTATAGGCTTCCAGACCTGTAAGGACTGTATTCAGCAACCTCTGAAAAGTGGCAGGTGCATTCTTCAGACCAAAGGGCATCACCACAAATTGATAATGCCCACTAGGGTTGAGAATGCTGTCTTTGGCTTTGCATCATCAGCTAGTCTGATCTGCCAGTAGCCAGCTGTCAGGTCAAATGTGCTTAGATACTTGGCTGAGGCCAAAACGTCTATTAGCTCATCTGCCCTAGGTATTGGATGGGCATCAGTCCTAGTGACTGCATTGAGACCCCTGTAGTCCACACAAAACCTCATCTCTCTTTTCCCACCACTGGTGTGAGGTTTTGGCACAAGGACCACTGGACTAGCCCAAGGGCTATCTAAGGGTTCAATAACTCCCAAATCCAACATTTTCTGGACTTCTGTCCTGATACAGTCCCTGACATGGTCAGGTTGCCTAAAAATCTTATTTTTAATAGGCAGACTGTCCCCAGTGTCCACTTCATGAGTGCACCAGGTGGTCTGACTTGGAGTCAGAGAGAACATATGTCTGTACTGATTGAGCACTTGTCTACAATCAGTTTGCTGCTGAGCAGTGAGGCTGCCTGCCAAGGCTACACCATCCACTGACCCATCATCAGGGTTCTGTGAGAGCAGGTCAGGGAGTGGGTCACTCTCTTCCTCCTGTCCCTCATCAGTAGCCATGAGCAAGCCCATGTCTGCCCTGTCCACATATGGTTTCAATCTGTTGACATGGAGAACCCTGTGGGGACTCCTGGGTGTTCCTAGGTCTACTAAGTAGGTAACCTCACCCTTCTGTTCAACAATGGTATGGGGTCCACTCCATTTGTCTTGGAGAGCTGCTGGGGCCACTGGCTCCAACACCCACACCTTCTGTCCTGGCTGGTAAACAGTCAGTACAGCCTTTGGTCATGCCAGGCTTTTTGAAGTTCCTGGCTAGCCTCAAGGTTTTTAGTTGCCTTTTTCATGTACTCAGCCATCCTGGAGCGGAGACCAAGTACATAGTCCACTATGTCTTGCTTTGGGGGCTTGAGAGGTAACTCCCATCCTTCCTTCACCAAGCACAATGGACCCCTGACAGGGTGACCAAACAAAAGTTCAAAAGGGCTGTAGCCAACCCCCTTTTGAGGCACCTCCCTGTATGCAAATAAAAGGCAGGGCAAGAGTATGTCCCATCTTCGCCTAAGCTTCTCTGGGAGCCCTTTAATCATGCCCTTCAAGGTTTTGTTGAATCTCTCAACTAAACCATTGCATTGTGGGTGATAGGGTGTGGTGAACTTGTAAGTCACTCCACACTCCTTCCACATTGCTTTCAAGTATCCAGACATAAAGTTAGCACCCCTGTCTGATACAACCTCCTTAGGGAAGCCCACCCTTGAGAAAATTCCCAGGAGGGCCCTTGCCACCACAGGTGCTGTAGTGGTCCTAAGAGGAATAGCCTCTGGGCACCTGGTGGCATGATCCACTACCACCAGGATAATCCTGTGCCCAGATGCTGTTTGGGGATCCATGGGACCAACAATGTCAATCCCCACCCTTTCAAAGGGAACCCCCACCACAGGTAGTGGTATCAGGGGGGCCTTTGTAGTGCCACCTGCCTTGCCACTGGCCTGGCAGGTTACACAGGAGCGACAAAACTCCTTGGTGTCTTCAGACATGTGGGGCCAGTGAAAGTGAGGGACAATTCTGTCCCAAGTCTTGTTCTGGCCCAGGTGACCTGCTAAGGGAATGTCATGGGCTAGGGTCAATAGGAAGCCCCTGAACTTCAGAGGTATAACCAACCTCCTGGTGGCACCAGGCTTGGGGTCTCTACACTCTGAGTACAAGAGTCCATCATCCCAATACACTGTATGGGGACCATTAGCTTTCCCAGCAGCCTCAGCAGCAGCTTGCTGTCTGAGGGGTTCAAGAGAGGGGCAGCTCTGCTGCTCCTGGCTCAGATCTGCCCTGGAAGGGCCCCCTGTCCCTAAGAATTCAACCTGATCAGGCTCAAGCTCCTCTGGGACAGTTCCTTCCTCAGGACTGAGATCATCTCCCTGAAGAGACTGATCTTCCTTCTGAGCCAAGGGGGAAGGCACTGCCTTTACCCTACTACTCCTCTTCTTGGAGGGCACTTGGTCCATTATTCCAGAATCCAAGGCCTGTTCAGTGTTAGACATTTTGGCCTGTGACCTGGTCACAGCAAACACATCTGCAGGGATGCCCAGCATTTTTGCATGGGTCCTGAGCTCCACTTCTGCCCAAGCTGAAGTTTCAAGATCATTGCCAAGCAAGCATTCAACTGGTAGGTCTGCACTTACCACAACCTTCTTAAGGCCAGTTACCCCTCCCCAGGAGAAGTTAACAACTGCCAGAGTATGGTCTGTTCTGACATTGCTAGCATTGGTCACTTGGTACATTTCACCAAGTATAATCTGCCCAGGATCCACAAGATCTTGTGTCACCATTGTGACACTTGCTCCTGTGTCCCTAAATGCCAAAGCCTCTTTTCCATTTATTAATGGCTGTTGCCTGTACTTGCCCAGATTACTGGGACTCACAGAGGAGGTCACATCCATGCCTCCATCACAGACTAGTACAGCCTGAGTGAGTTCTCTGACTAGGTCAGAGCTCATCTCCTTACCCAGGGTCAACCCTACTAAACCCTTGGCTTGTGTAGTCCCACCACCAACTGTAACTGCACTAGGGGGAGCAGGTGCCTTAGGGGCATTGGTGGGGGCTGGAGTATAGTCTTTGGACTTGGTGCAATCACTGGTCCAGTGGGTCTTTTGCTTACAGACCTTGCACCATGGTTTCTTTTGGCCTTTCCCTTTGTTAGACTGTGAATCCCCACCTGAAGAAGATTTTTAGGGGCCTTGTGAAGACTTCTGGTCTTTACCCTTCTCCCCACCCTTATCAGAGTTCTTAGAATCTTGCTTCTTTGGGTCACCACCTTGGTTCTGTACCTTCTGCCTCACCCTGGTTCTGACCCATTTGTCTGCCTTCTTTCCCAATTCTTGGGGAGAGGTCAGATCAGAGTCCACCAGGTACTGATGCAACAGCTGATTTTGACAGTTATTAAGAATCTGCTCCCTCATGATAAGATTGTACAATCCTGTGAAGTCACATACCTTACTGCCCATCAACCAACCTTCCAGAGCCTTAGCAGAACAATCCACATAGTCTACCCAGTCTTGAGTCTGTGCTTTTTGGGTATCTTTGAACTTTAACCTGTATTGTTCAGTTGTTAGGCCAAACCCATCAATCAGAGCACTCTTCAAGACTTTGTAATTATCAGCATCCTCTTCTCTTACAGTGAGGAGCTTGTCTCTACCTTTGTCTGCAAAGGAGAGCCACAAGATTGCTGCCCACTGCTCCTGAGGGACCCTCTGTACTTTACAGGCCCTCTCTAGTGCAGTTATCCATTTGTGGATGTCATCCCCACTCTGGTAGGGAGGGACAATCTTGCTCAGGTTTCTATGGTCATAAGACCTTTCCCTATCTCTGGGGAAATTGCTGCCACCATGGGACTCTAGACCCAACTTTTTCTCTCTCTATAGAGATCTAGGGACTCCCTGTCTATAGCCAATTGCTGTTTTCTGAGTTCAAGATGGGCTTGCTCATACTGAATCAGTCTCTTCCTCCTCTCATGAGAGGATTCCCTTCCATGAGAGGAGACAGAGGTCCCTACTGAGGTGTCAGAGTGGTTAGACTCCTGAGAAGGAGATCTAGGCCTTATGGGCACACTCACAATTCTTCCTGGGGGGGCAAAGGGGAGGTCATTCTGATCCTCCTCCTCCACCACAGGAGGAATTGGGTTTTCCAGGTCAAGGTCATTTTCACCTTCCTGGCCAGTTTCAGAGGGGGGGCCCTGGGTTTCTTCACCCCTGAACCTTCCTCATTTTCTGCCCCATTCTCTGTGCCTACCCCTTCAGACCCTAGGGGCCTGCTGAGATCATCAGCCAGTAACACCTCCCTGAGGTGTTGGGTACTGGCACTTTTGCCTGCCTTCAGCTTCCTAGTATTGCACAATGCTCTCAATTCCAAGAATGGGAGATTATCATACTTGGAGGGAAGAAGCCCACTGGCTTCTGGCAAGGACTCACTGGGTCCTGCCTTTGAAGACATTACTAGTGAGGTGTGGTGTATGCACTACCTACTCTAGTGTGGCCTACTAAACTCTCTTGAGTTGTAGAAAGGGTGTGCTATCCCTTAACACACAACTCTAAGTTCAGTAGAACTTACTGTATCCTAAGCTTGATTTATATGTACCTAAGGTACCCTTAGTGGTTTTCAGTTAATCAATTCAATTGAGATTATCTGGTAAAACAATAGCAAGCTGGAATCCCACACGCTGCACACCAATGTGAGAAGTTGGCCTGGTATATGCTGTCTACTAATTATAGTGGGCACCTTGCACCAGTCCAAACAACCCCTTATTGGAGATAGGTTAAAGACAACCTTTATTGAAAGCTATCCTAGTGGTAGCTATGGAGAGCAGCCTTCAGGCTAAGTCTTGAAGGAATGTAAAGCAGCTTGTTTTACCAGTCTATAATCTCTTGAGTGACCAAATGAAAGAGGACCACACCAGGTATATATTCAAAATATATGTATTTATTGCTAAACACACCCCTTTAGTCTCTTTATGAGGCTAGATTTTGAAGTACATAAGTTATAAGTTAGTTATCAACAGTAATAGCACAAATACATGTTTGAGCCCTAGGGGCGTACCAAACCATATACCAATAAAGTGGTATAAGAACCACGACTGAGCTAGACACAAGGCCTAGAGCCTGTAGAAGTGCTTGGACCACAAGGAACCACCCAAGGTAGTGACACAGGGGACCCACGGGGGACGCGTGCAGTGTGAGAACACAGCCGCGAATCGCTGTTGACTTCTATGGGGAAAGTCGCAGTTGGAATTTTAAAGAAAAGGGACACTTAGAGGAGGACTTGGAGCAAACCCCTTTAGAACTGGGTTGTTCTAGAGTCTATACCCACGGGAGCACCGGAGTACTCGGGTTACCTCACCCAGGGAAGCCGGGTGCATAGGTGTCTTTCGGGGTCGGGTTTCGTCATCGTTTTCAAAGGCGATCTGCTGCAAAGTGCTGCTGGCGGCCAAGTCGAAAGTGTTCGGGTGGATCCAGAGGTGGATCGAAGATCTGAAGAACCTGAAAGCAGAGGGGACAGAGTCTGGGTCACTAGCCAGTGACCAGGAAGGCGATGAGCGGATGCCCACCGATGTTGGGTGCTTCAGGTAGGTTGACGGTCATCTTGACTCTTCAGCCACGTGGTCCAGGAGGCGTCGACGATGACCAGGAGCTGGATTCCAGATGTCCCACAACGTCTGTCTATTGCTGAGGTGTCGACGACCAGATTGGACCCAACAAGCCTTGGCAACGGCAAGTCTTGTGGAAATAGAAGAAGGACGGTGGTGCAGACCAGCAAGGTCTGAGGGACTCACCCAGCAAGGGTAAGTCAGGGCACGCCTGGAGCAATCAGAGAAGCCCACACAGAAGAAGATTGGCCTTCGGGAGGGCCTACTAACCAATGGACTAGCGACCGCAAAGGAGCCTTGAATGGACGCACTTAGAGCTGGCTCATGGGACACTCGTAGAGTGGAGGCCAGTGATCTTCGGTGCAGTCGGTGCTGGAGGCGGGGGCTACTGGGAGCCCAAAGCACAACTTCGTGGGAGACCAGAAAGAGGATGCATTAGCAAATGCGCTCGGTATCCAGGGGTCACGGTTCCACGTTACCCACGACAGCTACGAGCCTCAGCTTTGCTGGGGACTCAGGGCAGCCTCGGGGAAGTCTGGAAATCCACCTCTGGTGATGCAAAGACTTCGGCGTCCGGCGGGAGCTTCAGCGATGCAGACCGGACAATTGCTTTGTTGGTACCTGCCAAGCAGGGGAGTCACTCCTTGACCCCAAGGGAGATTCTTCAGTCCTCTAATCTTAAAGTAGAGCGCGAAGGTCCAGGATTCTGTATCAGAGTTTCGTCCAGGTAAATCTAAAGTCCTAAGGACTGGGGTCCCATACTTATACTAAGTTAGGGGTTGGACATACTCTGGGGACCCACCTATGGGAGGGTCAGGGAAGAGGGTGGTTACACCCATTCCCTTTGTCCAGTTTCGTGCCAGAGCAGGGGCTGGAAGCCCCTGAACCAGTTTGAACTGGGGTATGCACAGGGACACCAAGTGTGCCCCCAGTGCAGGACTTCAAAGCACCAGAGAGTGCTCCCGCCCAGCCCCAATACACATTATCCTGTCTGGGGAGGTGGTTACACCTCCCTGGGACAGGAAACCTATTGTCCAGGCCTCCCCTGCCGGAGTTTCAGTCAGCAGCAGGAGGCCAGACCCGTGTCTGTGGCAGCGGCATCCATTTTGTGATGCCAGGGCTTGGAAAGAAGTTACCGGGCAGGCCGGTGTGTACATGTCTCTCCTCTAGAAGGGTGGAATGCTACCCCGCCACCAGAACTGGCGGGGGGTAGTATTCCAAGATGTTTGACACCAAACACGACATGTTTCCGTGCAGCCATCCCAAAGTTAGCATTTAACGCGAGGTTATAATGCGCTAAGAGTATATGGTCAGGCTGCACTACAAACAGCATCAGAGAAGGGTCTCCGAATGCTGCAGAGGGGCCCTGCTCATGCAGGGGCACCCTCTCACATAGGAACCAAGCACTCTGCCTTCAGGATTGACAAGTCCTGCCATAGGAGTGACTTATAGGTTTATATGTGTGTATGTATGTAGTGATATAGGTAACCTATATCACAGTAAGGGGTGCATGCACCACCTTACCCAGGCTGCAGTAGCAGACCTGTGGTGTCCTTTTGGCTGGCCTTCCAGGGTTGGCACAATACATGCTTCAGCCCCTGGCAGGCCTCTGAGGTACCTATGCCCTGGGTACATAGTATACCATATACTAGGGACTTACAAGGGCACTCCAGATTCCAATCAGAGATGTGCCTAAGGCACCTGGAAACCATTTTAGAGAGGAAGCAGCTAGGCTGGGGTTCTGATTAGCAGGGCCCCAGCCAGACTAATGTCGAAAAACAGTGAAGCATCAGCAAAAAGTGGGGGTACCCATGTGAAGCAGATCCTACTCTCCTACATTCTGCACCTCTGTTCCTTCTTTCTGCACTTCTTCTGTTTCTTTCTGTACTCTCTTGCTTCTTTCTGCACCCCCTTGCCTCTTTCTCCACCCATCCACCCTCTTTCTGCACCCCTGTTGCCTCTTTCTGCACCTATGCTCTTTCTTTCTGCACTTCTTTTGTTTCTTTCTGCACATCTCTTGCTTCTTTCTGCACCCCACGTGCCTCTTTCTGCACCCCTCTTACCTCTTTTTGCACCCCTCTTGTCTCTTTCTGCACCTCTGTTGCTTATTTCTGCACTCCTTTTGCTTCTTTCTGCACCCCACGTGCCTCTTTCTGCACCCCTCTTCCCTCTTTTTGCACCCCTCTTGTCTCTTTCTGCACCTCTGTTGCTTATTTCTGCACTCCTTTTGCTTCTTTCTGCACTCCTCGTGCCTCTTTCACACCCCTCTTCCCTCTTCGTGCACCCCTCTTGCCTCTTTCTGCACCTCTGTTCCTTCTTTCTGCACTTCTTTTGTTTCTTGCTGTACATCTCTTGCTTCTTTCTGCCCTCCTAGTGCCTCTTTCTGCACTCCTCTTCCCTCTTTTTGTACCCCTCTTGCCTCTTTCTGCACTTCTGTTACTTCTTTCTGCACTACTCTTGCTTCTTTCTGCACCTCTCTTGCTTCTTTCTGCACCACTCGCCCTTCTTTCTGCACCCCTCTTCCCTCTTTCTTCACCCCTCATCCCTTTTTTTTGCACCTCTGTTGCTTCTTTCTGCACTTCTCTTGCTTCTTTCTGCACCTCTGTCCCTTCTTTCTGCAACCCTTGTGCCTCTTTGTGCACCCCTCTTCTCTCTTTCTGCACCCCTCTTGCCTCTTTCTGCACCTCTGTTCCTTCTTTCTGCACTTCTTTTGTTTCCTTCTCTATATCTCTTGCTTCTTTCTGTACCCCACGTGCCTCTTTCTGCACCCCTCTTGCCTCTTTTTGCACCTCTTTTCCTTTTTTCTGCACTTCTTTTGTTTCTTTTTGCACATCTCTTGCTTCTTTCTGCACCCCACGTGCCTCTTTCTGCACCCCTCTTCCCTCTTTTTGCACCTCTGCTCCTTCTTTCTGCACTTCTTTTGTTTGTTTCTGCACATCTCTTGCTTCATTCTGCACCCCACGTGCCTTTTTCTGCACCCCTCTTCCCTAGTTTTGCACCTCTGTTCCTTCTTTCTGCACTTCTTTTGTTTCTTTCTGCTCATCTCTTGTTTCTTTCTGCACCCCACTTGCCTCTTTCTGAAACCACTCTTGCCTCTTTCTGCACCTCTGTTCCTTCTTTCTGCACTTCTTTTGTTTCTTTCTGCAACTCTTTTGCTTGTTTCTGCACACCTCTTGCTTCTTTCTGCACCCCATTTGCCTCTTTCTTCACCCCTCTTCCCTCTTTTTGTACCCCTCTTGCCTCTTTCTGCACCTCTGTTCCTTCTTTCTGCACTCCTTTTGCTTCTTGCTGCACATATGCTGCTTCTTTCTGCACCCCTCATGCCTCTTCCTGCACCCCACTTCCCTCTTTTTGCACCCCTCTTGCCTCTTTCTGCACCTCTGTGGCTTCTTTCTGCACTACTCTTGCTTCTTTCTGCACCTCTCTTGCTTCTTTCTGCACCACTCGTGCTTCTTTCTGCACCTCTCTTCCCTCTTGTTTCACCCCTCTTGCCTCTTTCTGCACCTCTGTTGCTTCTTTCTGCACTACTCTTGCTTCTTTCTGCACCTCTCTTGCTTCTTTCTGCACCACTCGTGCTTCTTCCTGCACCCCTCTTCCCTCTTTCTTCACCCCTGTTGCCTCTTTCTGCACCTCTGTTCCTTCTTTCTGCACTTCTTTTGTTTCTTGCTGCACATCTCTTGCTTCTTTCTGCACCCCTTGCGCCTCTTTCTGCACCGCTGTTGCTTCTTTCTGCACTACTCTTGCTTCTTTCTGCACCTCTCTTGCTTCTTTCTGCACCCCTCTTCCCTCTTTCTGCACCCCTCTACCCTCTTTCTGCACCCCTCTTGCTTCTTTCTGCACCCCTTTTCCTTCTTTATCCACCCTTATTCCCTCTTTCTGCATCTCTCTTGCCTTTTCTGCACCACTGTTCCTTCTTTCTGCACCCTTCTTCCCTCTTTCTGCACTTCTCATGCCTCTTTCTGCACCTCTGTTCCTTCTTTCTGCACTTCTTTTGTTTCTTTCTGCACCCTTCTTCCCTTTTTTGCATCCCTCTTGCCTCTTTATGCAGTTCTTTTGTCATTTTCTGCACCTCTCTTGCCTCTTTCTGCACCTCTCTTGCTTCTTTCTGCAACTATCTTGCCTCTTTCTGCACACACAGGGCTACTTTTAAACTGACCTCAGGCTCAGCAGTGCACACATGGAAGTGCAGAAAAGGGCTGCTGGCCTGTAAACTGCCATGCCCTATTATATACTAGGGACTTAGAGGTAGTTTTAATCCCCCTGCCCTATTATGTACTAGGGCCTTATAGGGGAGGTCATGCCAATCACAAGGGTACCCCAACCCATAGTGTACCCTACTGTATGTAGCAGTTTTCACTGTATTCTAAGTGTCTTTCAGCATAGCACTGGCTCCGGGTCTGGTTAGGCAGAGCCCAGGGTCAGTCAGAGTCAGTTACCACCAGTACCAGTCAGCAAAAAGTTGGGGGGTGCCCACGGCACAAGATGACTTTGCAACAAGGCCTCTTTCTGCACCTCTGTTGGTTCTTTCTGTATATCTCTTGCTTCTTTCTGCACCTTTCTTCCTCTTTCTGGACTTCTGTTGCCTCTTTCTGCATTTCTCTTGCTTCTCTCTGCGCCTTTCTTCCTCTTTCTGCACATGTCCTACCTTTGTAGGCATAGTTAGAAATTAGAATTTAAAAAACCTTAGAAATTCACTGAAAAAACCATAGGTTTCAGGGATGTTATAGTTAGAAATTAGCATTTAAAAAACCTTTGATATTCAGTGAAAAAACCATAGGTTTCAGGGACGTTATAGTTAGAAATTAGCATTTAAAAAACCTTTGAAATTCACTGAAAAAAACCACAGGTTTCAGGTACGTTATAGTTAGTTGGACATTTCACTTGTACAAAACCAGAGAAATTCGGCCATTATAGTTAGTTGAGCTAAGTATAACTCGCGCCCCCGCAATGCACTGCTGATGACATCACATATTACATCACTCATGACATGGTCAGTGACATCACTGATGACATCACTGATGATATCTCAAATGACATCACTGATGTCATTTATAAGGACTAAGGGAGCTGACACTGGTAAAGATATAGGGGAACATATGATACTACAGGGAGAAACCATTCAGCCCATCACAAGGATTCAAGGTTCGTCAGAGGGCGATTGCTTAAAAATGCTATCATGGAACCTTGTGGGAATAAAGTCTAAACTCCTAGACCCAGAGTGGGGTATGTTTGTTGACTCACATCACATTATATTTCTCCAAGGCCATTAATCCAATACTTCACCCAGGTTTCTTGACTTTTAGCGATAATGCAGTTCCATCTCTGGCTTGGTATCCATCAGGTGGCCTCTTGATTTAGCTAACTCTGGACTTATTCCCAGTGGTAAGAATGATACCTACTAATTCTAGTGATCTACTTGCCCTACAAATTAAACTCAAGAACTTGAACGGGTCCCTTATATATAGCCTTGGTAAATATATATATTAGATCATTTCCCCCAAACGCCCAATCCATTACTGTAAGCATGATAGATGGCCTTTTGGGACAGTTCAATCAGAAAGCTTTAAAAATTGTAGCAGGAGTTATTAACACTAACATTCCGCCAACTGTTGGGTGTAGCCACCTGGAAATGTCCTCCCCACGAGAATATAAGAAAACAGCAAAAATATCAAAAGTGGGCGCCCAAATTGTAGAACTTATTATCAATCGTGGCCTGAGAATTGTACACAGTAATACCAAATCTGACTGTCTGCCTTGTCCTACTTTTAAAAGAGGTCCCAGTTCATCAAGAATTGATTATATACTAGTGGAGAACAACCTAAGGCCAGATCTACATAATATGCAAGTCATCCCCAGATCGGATAGCGACCACCAGGCCCTAAGTTCATCCTTTTCTATGATCCCTTTTAAAGATGTTAAATGGAGAATGGTTGTTACTACACCCTCAATTGCCACTACAAATAATTTAAGAAATGTTAGATGGGCATATCTGCTGATGGATGTAAAGCAAATGCCACGCATATACAATCTCTTTGTGTACAAATTATCCCAGATAGATCTCATAAATGTTCACAATATTAACTTTGTTATCGTACATTGTGAACTTATGGATGCACTAAGGCCATGTTTTATGAGGGAACAGAGGAGAGGTGCTCTTAAAAAGAAAATTCCATCCTGGTATAATAAAGCTTGTTGACTAGGAAAAACCCATTTACTAAGAGCCATTAAAAGGGTTCAAGGCTGGAAATCATAAAGTCCAGGTCCGATTATAGAACCCTCCTACTTAAAGCCAGAAGAGAATGCGAGAAGGACGAATGGTTATTAATTGCTGAAACTCTAGAGAAGGGCGACCACAAAAGTTTATGGAAATTAATATCAGTTAACCCCTCTAATATTAACCACCTAGACCCAGTAATAAAATCTGGCACTTGGGTCACTCACTTTAGTGGTCTGTATGACGGTGCACAGCGACAAAACAACCTAGAGAGCCTTCCCCTAGATGGGGCCTGTGGCCATGCAGTAATTTAATCACCAAATGAGAATAGTGAATCTTCTTCAGCTGTTGTCCACCTTACCTATACCCTATCGGAAACTTATAAAGTAGTAAAACTAACAGAAAAAGGAAAGGCAACAGGAATGGATGGCATTCCGGACAATATCTTCCTCTCCCAACCAGACATTTGGTCCCCATACCTGAATGCCCTATTTAACAGTGCAACCCAATCCCCCCAACATGGCATGGTGCTTTTATCATATCAATCTATAAAAAAAGGCAAAAGAACATACCCCATAAACTATAGACCCATTAGCTTGCTAGATAACACACAAAAAATCTTCTGCAGGCCAGGTCCTGTTTAAATTGAATGAATGGATACATCAGAACAACATTCTCGAAGAGGTGCAAGCAGGGTTTAGAAAAAAGATCAGTACACTGGACCAGGTCCTCCGCTTCAAGGTGATAACCTGGAAATATGTCACCTTGAAGCGTGACCATCTATATGGCACTTTCATTGATTTGAGAGCGGCATTCGACCTGGTCCCAAGAAAAACACTATGGGAAGGTCTGGAAGAGTATGGTATTCCTTTAGATCTACTAAGAATATTGAAAGGGTTCCATGCAAACACATACACAAAGGTGAGATGGAACACCGCAGGGGACATGACGAATAGGAAAGAGATCAAGCAAGGGGTTAGACAAGGGTGTGTCCTTGCCTCAACACTTTTTCGCCTATATATTAATGGCGCAGTGAGGAAACTGAAGGAATGCAAACACGACGCTCCTAAATTAGTGGGAGTACCTACTCCAATACTGATGTTTGCAGACCACACCCTGCTAATCTCGCGAACACCTATGGGTCTGCAATCTAAACTGAACTCCTTTGTTACCTTTTGTGAGGAAGGAGGACTAGAATTAAACCCATCCAAAGTCATCACGATAAATCCTCATAAAAATATAGAGGCAATGTGACTATAGAGGGGCTCCCTCTTGAAAAAGTCTCACACTTTGATTCTCTTGGGGTGAGGCTAAGTGATAACCAATCATGGGGTCCCCAGCTGGAAAAAATCAAAACCACCCTTCAACAGAAAGCCTCTGCAATAGGGAGAAAATATAGGAGCTGCATTGGGAGGAGCTGTGTCCCCGGTTATTACCGTATACAGAGCCTCAGCGGTAACATTATTGATATATGGAGCAGAGATATGGGGCTATGCCACAACAGAGATTTTAACTAAAATTGAAAATAAGTTCCTTAAGGCTCTTTTTAAACTTCCTCTGAGTTCACCTGTTACACCTTTGAGATTAGACCTAGCCCTTAACCCTATTCATTTAATTGTTTTATTAAAACCTCTGCTATATTGGGTTAGACTATGTTCCACTCATGAACTGGTAATATACAGAGACTGTGTAAAAGATCTGCTAGGCCTTGATAGGGACCAGAGTACCCCATGGCTGAAGAACATCAAAGAAACTTCACATAGAATTGGCAGGGACGAATTATGTACTTCCCCTGAATCAATTGTCAAAGGAGATGCACAAAGTGTAAAACAGCTATATTGGGAGGCAGTCTTGTTGCAAACGTGGGAAGTCTATCAGGACAGTAGCTTAACAGGCCAGTTTCTGAACCATAAGTGTGCACCAAGGTTTGAACCATATATGGACAGAATGTACCCATTCCAGTCCAAATGCCTATATGTGCAATTTAGATGCGGGCTAGTCTCTTTGAGAGCTCACACTTCAAAATGGGTTAACGTGCCTTCCCATTCCAAATTTTGTCCAAATTGTCTCAATACTGAGGAATCGGAGGCCCATTTTATGTTTTTCAGTCCTTCACATAGGAATGCGCGCAAGAAATGGCTGCTAGCTGTATGCAAACTTATGGGAGTGAGACACCATTGGGAAGCTGCAAGACTTTTTAAGAGTGATACCAGAGAATATTTAGCCTTTGCGGTCTCTCAGTACTTATATAGTGCCTGGAACCAAAGGAAGAAGGCATTAGTCAATTGCGAAACATGAAAGCTTTTTAAGATATTAATTAAAACAAATGATTATGAATAGTTTTTATACATATTTATATGATTCTTTTTAGATTGCTATTTGCATATGTCTCCTTATGTAACCACGTGAATTTTTCTTAGATTGCTATTTGCACTAGAGGACATGCGCCTTTTCCAGGGACGGATCGCAATTGCTCGATCGTGCTAGGGCCTAGCAGCCACTAGCAAGCAGTTTGGTCAATAAGGAAAGCAGCTGGAATCTTACTTTAGCACTTTATAGTAATTACTAAATTGTACTTAAACTGATTGTCATGCTTGGCCGAAAATTATATGCACATATTTCAACGTCTCAAGATTCTCTTTTTTAGCATGTTTTACAGTGTGGTAACCGAAATTATGATGTAATGTACTTTGCATACTTTACAAATGTATTCATTAGTGTCTCTGTCATTTTATTGCTTGATGTGTTTTATGGGCTCTGCCCGAAATAAACATATATATATATATATATATATATATATATATATATATATATATATATATATATATATATATATATATATATATATATATATATATATATATATATATTATCTACTGGCGGTCGCCAGTAGATAGTTATAGTTACAACCTATTATCCATAGGAAATCTGCGACATTCTATTTGAAATAACTCTCTTGCCGGTTGACGTATCTTCGCAAAATTTTCAAACTTTGTGGCCCGCTCGGGTCCGCTCCTACCCTGAAAGTCTCGGGGGATTCGTCAAGCGGGGGCCGAGAAAAAGGGGGTCCCAAAACGCGTTTTCCCCATGCAATTTTCCATAGGAAACTTTAGACACGGCTACAGCCCGAACTGCTGAACGGAATTACACCAAATTTGGCAAAGAGGTAGTTCTTGGTTCAGAAAGAACCCTTTTTGTTAAATGGTGTAAATCCGTTCAGTAGTTGCTGAGAAAATGAAAAGTAAATAAGATAGATATATCTAGGGCCGCGGATCCTCCCGAGCACGAGCTTTATGTTAATTGGCTGTCAACACTCCAAATCAGGAAGTGTTGGCAGCCATTTTATCCCTCGGTAGAACCGAGGGACAGAAACAAGTGCGCAAAGCGCACAAAGGGGGCAGGGTAGAAACACCCTGACCCCTAGGTCTGCTCAGGGGTCCCACAAGGACCCCCTGGGCAAAATGTTTATTTTTTAAATCGGCAGGATGCGCTCAGGGAGCGCGAACCCTGCCGAAAAAAAATCGAAGCGCGGTCTCCGCGCTCGATGTTAATTGGCCCCGGGTGGGCCAAGTCCCGGGGGCATGCTGGGGGGTTAATTTTATGTGTGGGGGCCTCTAAGGGCCTCCAAGCCCGGGGACCACCACCCCCGGGGCTTTATGTAGAATGGTGCGGGAGGGCTCTGAGCCCTCCCGCAGCCCCGAGGACCACCACCTCCCGGGGCTTCTTTTTTAATTAAAAACCTGTGTGGGGGCTCCAGCCCCACACGCCCGGGACCACCACCTCCCGGGGCACTAAGAAAAATTACAATGGGGGTCCGTTTTGGACCCCAGAGCCCCGAGGACCACCACCTCCCGGGGCTGTGCACTGAATGGGAGGGGGCCGCGCGGCCCCCTCCTGGAGCCCTTGATGGCCCTGGGGACCACCACCCCCAGGGCCGGCTCCTGCAGTGTCCCGGGGTGCCTACCCCCGGGACACTGCTGTTTGCAATGACAGGACGGGAGCCTCGCGGCTCCCGTCCTGTCATTACAAACTGCTTTGGATATTGGAAGAGAAAGCAGGAAACCTGCTCTCTCTTCCAATATCCAAAGCCGACTGCTTTCCACATGGGGAGCAGCATGTTAGCTGCTCCCCATGTGTAAAGCAATGCCGGCTCCCGTAGGACACGGGGAGCCGGCGGGACTGTGGGGGATTGGGGACCCCCACAGTCCCCAACGAGAGGGCCAGCCCCGGGGATGGGGTCCCCGGGGCAAGTAGTGGCCCAGGAGGGGGCCACACGGCCCCCTCCCCAAAAAAAAAAAAAAAAAAACGATCGGGCCCGCAGGCCCCGCCCCTTTTTCACCACTCTGCAAATGAGCCCCTGGCGCGTTTGCAGAGGGGAACAATTCCCCTTGAATACTGGGGGTCCCTGAGGCCAACTAGCCCACCAGGAACCTCCAGTATGCGCCAGGGAGCTGCCTTGCAGAGAGGTGTACAGAGGCCACGCCCCTTTTTACACCTCTCTGCAACGCAGCTCTATGGCGCTTTTGGAGGTATATGGTGGGCTAGTTGCACCCCAGGGACCCTCAGGATTCAAGGGAGTTAATCCCCCGACTTAAAACGCGCCACGGGCGCGTTTGCACAGTGGTGAAGGGAGGGGCGGGGCTTCAGGTGACATGTGTGCAAACAGGCCCGTGGCGCGTTTTAAGATGGGGAATTAAATCCCCTTCAATCCTGAGGGTCCCTGGGGGCCAACTAGCCCAACAGGTACATCCAGAATGCGCCACAGAGCTGCGTTGCAGAGAGGTGTAAAAGGGTGTGGCCTCTCTACACGTCTCTGCAACGCAGCCCCTAGCGCATACTGGAGGTTCCTGGTGGGCTAGTTGGCCCGTAGGGACCCTCATGATTCAAGGGGACTTAATCCCCCAACTTAAAACGCACCACGGGGCGCGTTTGCACAGATGTCACCTCAGGCCCCGCCCCTCCCTTCACCATTGTGCAAATATTCCTCTAAAATCAGCCGAAATCCGAATTCCGATTTACTCACCTGTTATCAGGAGAGACCTCAGTGCTGCATCTTTCAGCCCAGTACTGATCCTCAAAAGTAATTTTAACCATACTTACCGGTAACTTGAATTTCCTTCATAGGCTAACATTGACTGGTTTCACTTGGAAATTCTTCTAAGTGTGGAGTTTTGGAACTTTAAAATATTCCTCTAAAATCAGCCGAAATACGAATTCCGATTTACTCACCTGTTATCAGGAGAGACCTCAGTGCTGCATCTTTCAGCCCAGTACTGATCCTCAAAAGTAATTTTAACCGTACTTACCGGTAACTTGAATTTCCTTCATAGGCTAACATTGACTGGTTTCACTTGGAAATTCTTCTAAGTGTGGAGTTTTGGAACTTTAAAATATTCCTCTAAAATCAGCCGAAATACGAATTCCGATTTACTCACCTGCTATCAGGAGAGACCTCAGTGCTGCATCTTTCAGCCCAGTACTGGTCCTGAAAAGTAATTTTAACCGTACTTACCGGTAACTTGAATTTCCTTCATAGGCTAACATTGACTGGTTTCACTTGGAAATTCTTCTAAGTGTGGAGTTTTGGAACTTTAAAATATTCCTCTAAAATCAGCCGAAATACGAATTCCGATTTACTCACCTGTTATCAGGAGAGACCTCAGTGCTGCATCTTTCAGCCCAGTACTGATCCTCAAAAGTAATTTTAACCGTACTTACCAGTAACTTGAATTTCCTTCCATAGGATATCATTGACTGCTTTTTGCTGAAAAAGTTTCTAAGTGTTGATTTTTGAAACATACAAATATTCCTCTAAAATCAGCCGAAATACGAATTCCGATTTACTCACCTGTTATAAGGAGAGACCTCAGTGCTGTATCTTTCAGCCCAGTACTGGTCCTGAAAAGTAATTTTAACCGTACTTACCAGTAACTTATATTTTCTTCCATAGGAATCCATTGTCTGGTTTTCAGCAGAAAAGTTTCAAAGTGTCGATTTTCACAAACTACAAATATTCCTTAAAAATCGCCTGTATGACTTAAACGCATTCTTTCAACTGTTTACAGGAGATGCACCAGTGCTGGATCCAGGATCCAACACTGAGTAAGAAAAAGTAACGATAACAGTTTTTACCTGCTAAGTGAATTTCCTTCCATAGGATAACATTGGTGATTCTATGAGAAAAAGTTTCTAAGTGTCAACTTTTAAAATACAATAATATTCCTTAAAAATCACGACTGTAACCAAAACGCTTTTACTCAACTGTTTACAGGAGATGTACCAGGACTGAATCTAAGATCCAGTCCTGTGGTTAGAAAAAGTAATCCATAAAGTAACTAATTGCATTTAACTAGAAATTCACATTGAGCTGAATGTTGCATTGTGTTTGAAAATGTGTTGCCCATTGCAACAACTGTAACTACTGTACTTAAAAGTCTATTGCCTATGTGCAAAGTATTTAAACTAAAGTAATTCATTCTGAGAAAGTATTTTTTGTAATGTAATGTATAATGTAATTACAATGTAATTTAAAAAATAAAATATGTAAAAGAAATTGTTTCTAAAAATGTAGTAAATCAGTATGAAAAAAATTAATATAAAAATTAATACATTTAAAAATTGTCATTTAAAAAACCTTTGAAATTCACTGAAAAAACCGTAGGTTTCAGGCACGTTATAGTTACAAATTAGCATTTTAAAAACCTTTGAAATTCACTGAAAAAACCATAGGTTTCTGACACGTTATAGTTAGAAATTAGCATTTAAAAAACCTTTGAAATTCACTGAAAAAACCAGAGGTTTTAGGGACAGTTATAGTTAGTTGGACATTGCACTCGTACAAAACCCGTGAAATTCCCCGTTATAGTTAGTTCAGCTAACTATAACTCGCGCCCCGCAATGCACTGCTGATGATGTCACATATTACATCACTCATGACATGGTCAGTGACATCACTGATGACATCACTGATGACATCTCAAATGACATCACTGATGACATCATCCACGTGATAATCTGATGCAGCTCCTCACACCCTAATATAACCTTTGATACACCCAATCTAAATTACAGAGTGCCATTCGCAAAACCATAGACACTCCAACACCAATAACTACATACCCACTCACTGATTCTTAGGTCTACACACACACATCCACTCACTCACCCGTACAGTCACTCATACTTATGGTCACTCAGTACAGGACTATCATATGCACTCTTACTCCTATATAGACACTCAAACACCGCCACTCATCCATAGAGGTACTCACACACCTAGTCAGTCATGCAAATAATTAAACACACTGCCATTTACTCACCTATACAGTTATACACACACCAGCTCACTTAATCATACAAATACTAGCACATTGTTACGCTCTTATACAATCACTGATACAAGCACACACTCATCCATACAGCCACTATCACAATCACTCACTCTCGCTTATAGCTATTTATATACTCCAATACACATATATACTGCCTTTCACATATTTAGTTACTCACACATGTACCACTGGGACATACATTCACTCACTAACACACTCTTACACACACTTACCCACCCATACAGTCTATCACAGATGCACTCTTGAAACCATCCACCCAGTGAATCACCCACTCACACATCTATGCACAGTCGCACACACCCCATCCACACAAACACTCAGGCACCCATACAGATACTCATAGAACCAATAAATAACCCATATAGACACTCATGTAGCTATTCGCAAATCCATGCATCCACTTACACACCAACAGACGGATACAGACATTCACACAGTTTAGTCACTAACCCATGCATTCAGTAAGATACGTTTAATCACTCACTTGTAGAGTCAGTCACGCACGTACTAAATCATCCATTCAGACACTTATACACCCACTCATTCTTCAATACGCCTTTCCCTATATATATTAAACATATTTAAACTTTACAGAAACACACAGTCACAGGATGATGTCATCAGTGATGTCATTTGAGATGTCATCAGTGATGTCATCAGTGATGTCACTGACCTTGTCATGAGTGATGTAATATGTGACGTCATCAGCAGTGCATTGCGGGGCGCGAGTTATAGTTAGCTGAACTAACTATAACGGGGGAATTTCACGGGTTTTGTACGAGTGCAATGTCCAACTAACTATAACTGTCCCTAAAACCTCTGGTTTTTCAGTGAATTTCAAAGGTTTTTTAAATGCTAATTTCTAACTATAACGTGTCAGAAACCTATGGTTTTTCAGTGAATTTCAAAGGTTTTTAAAATGCTAATTTGTAACTATAACGTGCCTGAAACCTACGGTTTTTTCAGTGAATATATATATATATATATATATGTTGCCTTACCTTAATTTTTACTTTTTTAGTTTTCATATATATAATAAGAATGAATGTGTCAATAAAATTTATTCATAAACTTGTGAAAATTTATATTAGTAAATTGAACTTATGGGTCAAATCGTAGTGCAATTAATAATAATAAAAACAGTAAAATTCACTAAAAACCAATGGTTGCAAGGACTTTATAGTTAGAAAATAGCCTTAAAAAACATGCAAATTCACTGAAAAAACAAAGGTTACAGTGACGTTATAGTTAGGAAATAGAATTAAAAAAACCTTAGAAATTTACTGAATAACCAAAGGCTACAGGGAAGTTCTAGTTAGATTCAGATTTTACACACACAAACCATAGAAATTCAGAAGCTACAGTTATACTTAACTGAAGAAACTATAACTCGTCCCCTAAGGTAACTATAACTTGTGCCCTCTCCATGCACTGATTACCCCACATATTACACCGGTCATGACATCTTCTATGACATCATTGATAATATCACTGCAACATTATTGATGAGAAAACTGTGCATTGCGGGGGCACGAGTTATAGTTACCTTATGGCACAAGTTATAGTTACTTAAGATAACTATGGAAATCAGGTCTGAAGCTTTACCTTTGGTCTTCAGACCCAATTTAGAGATAGGCAGCCAGGTCATCCTCCACCAGAGCAATGATGTATTTTTTTTTAGAACCAACCTTATTTCATTTATACATCAAGTACTTCCAATGTCACAATCAGTGAAAGCTGTGCACTTGGAATCACAACAATATATAATATGATTTAGGCAAAAGTCAATCGTTTCACATCGACAGTCCATGATAAGACCACCACTTACCCCACACCTTATCGTGTTTATGAGGACCCCCACGTGCATCATAAATTGGCTTTTCTTGTTGTGCACACAAATCGACTCCTGTGCGCCGCTGCTGGATCGAGGGGGGTGTGGGTTGCCTCCACAGGTGGGCCACATCCCTCTTCGCCACCAGACATGCCACCCCGATAATGGTCCTCACACAGTCATCCAAGCTCCTCCATGAGTCCTAGTAGTACTGTTTCTAGAGTTCAACTCAATGGAGCGTCCCAAGACCATTGAGATCTCCCAGCCTCCCCATCCCAAAAGGAGCATAGTGATGTGCAGTCCCACGCCATATGAATGAAATCAGTGGCCTGGAGTGCGCAGTGTGCGCATACAGCCTGGGTATTAGATGATATCTGTTGCATGCAGCGTGGGGATATATAAGCTGCATGTAAGTAATTTACATGGATAATATGCAGGCATGAGGAGATAGCAAATTTCCTGGGGGTGAGGCATGCCACCCTCCAATCGTCTTCATCCAGTTCACCCACCCAGTTCTCCCATTTCTACTAAAGAGAATCAAAGCCGTCGGGGACATGGATAATCTGGCAACGGTAGATCATAGATATTGCTCCCCTCTCCAGGCATCCCAATAAAAACTTGGCCTCAAGGAGGCTATTTTCAGGGAGCTGAGTATTCGGTGGAAGATGCAACCTAAAGGCATGTCAGAACTGGAGAAATCAGAAGAACTGCATGTTGGCCAGAGCATAGTGGTCTTTCAGGTCCTGGAAGGACATCAAGTTGTCTCCCTAAAATGGCGTATTTTACTGCATTGCCTTGGCAGAGATCCCAACAGCCAAAATTAGAAATGTCAGTTGGCTCAATGGGCATTTATATCATTCATAGAAACCACAGTCAAAGCGGTTCCTGGAAACGCATTGTAACTTTGACATATGGCTCAATCAAACATGACAGAGCCGTACTGCAAATGTTCAAAGTTTTTTATTTTCAAAAACAAAACCCAAAAGGGATTTTGTTTTTCAAATAAAAAATAGAAAACTGCCTCCCTCACCATGGGAATCATCTCCCTTGGCAATGGAACAATTTTATATTTTTACAGCCCTTACCACCAGTATTTTCCTGGCAGCGACAGGTAGTAAAAAAAAAGCCCACCCATCTAAATTGTGTGGGCGGACATACATACAGACAGAGTAGTCTCCACTATCACCAAACTATGGTCTGCCAGCTATTAAATTTGGTGACCATTGTGACAGAGTACTCTTTCCACCAACATATGAATCAGGCCCTTATTCTCTGAATGAAAGTGAAAACTTTTCAGCAAGGCAGCAGGCTATGGCTGAAGTGTCATGTCCTCGTCACAGGACGAGGTCTCAGTGAAGCTGTTGACTTTTGGTGGGAAAGCACCAATTGGAAGGGCTTTGAATTTCATGCTCAAGAAAGGCCCCTCACCAGATGAATACTTATAGCACCATTGGCCTGCGAAGAGTTATATTTTCAGATTTAGTCACTTTTTTGGAGCTCTGATTCGTCCAGTGGGGCATGGCTGCAGGCTGTGGCTGAAGACTGCTCCACGACGCTGGATACCTTCATTACAAGGTCCTGATGAGTCAGATTTCCTGCTACAAAAAAGCTCTGAGTGGGAGCAGCCTGAGTCTTTGGCTCAGCAGGAATGTGCCTTCATTGGATCAGCTCAGCAGGTTGGTCCCAGTCCCACAGAGGCCTTTTGAGCCCAAAAATATATATGTCTCAGGTTTCAGGAAAAATTAGAAGGAGTACACTGTGACACTAGGACCTAGGGGACAGCATTTGGGGGTCACGACTCACAGGGCCTATGTTAGGTCCAGTTGAATCAGTTAGCTGGGCAGTTGTAGAAAAGGCCTTTTGTAGCTTGTTGGCACCCCTATAGCTCGAACAGAAGATCAGTCTTATGTGTTCTAAGGAGGGACCTGTGGATGCCACATTTATTACCGGTACCAGCCTGTGGATGAAGGTGACTCTTAGCCCATCCCTAACCTCCCTAACCAATAGAGTAAATGTTCCTAGGGGAAACATTACCTTCCTACTGCCCCTAACTACCTTAAATCAAGATGGCAGAGTTTTTCTTCCTGTGTTCAGAGCTACTGCCTCCACCTAGGAGTGTGTCCATGGTAAATAGCAAACCCTGCTTCATGGTCACTCTAAACTAATTCTGGGGGCAGTGCCTGTCCTAGTTGGATTGGTGTCTGCCTGGGGGAACAAATAAAGGGTCTGACCAGGTATTACCTAATATTTGCCTATGGTAAGGTAGAAACTCTGTGAAGTTAATCAAGTTCCTCAGCACAACCCACTGGCCATCCTGCCAAGGAAACAACATCACCTCCCTACACCCAAGGCCCTATATTCCTGCTCTGGTAGCAGGTTCACGCCTCATCATGGGTGCTATTTAACTGCCAGGTGAGAGGTGGAGCTCATGCAAATGATCCTCCAGATGCTTTAAGCAGGGAAAATGTAATTTTTAAAAGTATCTTTTCCAAAATACTTACTACAGATCTGACTTCACCAGTGAATTCGGATTGTAATAAATATCTCAAAACGTCCAGGAATTACATTTGCAGCTGTTTCCTAACCAGAAATAACAGTATTAAACGTAATATTGTATCTCAATGTTTTCCTTAGAAACAGCTAACCCTGCTACAGTGAAATAACTCTTGGGACATTTTCACTGTAAGTACATGTTTAACACTAAACGTTTACATGTCTTGCTTTTAAAAACTATGCCCCCTGCCTTATAGGCAGTAACGCCTATTTTTGGGTGACTTATCATTGTTTAAAAAGAAGGTTTAGGCCTGTCAAAAAGGGGTTATTATGACAGGTTGAATATGCAGTATGAAACTGCATATCCAGGCTACAAATGGTAGGTCTGCATTGATGCTTGCAGTATCACTGCAGTGGTTGGCACAATGGGGACTGCAGTCTACTGGTGATATTTAGCTTACACTCTGTAGGGAAGTGCCTCTTTTGACATGGTTAGCCTCCACTTTTTGCGTGATGTCTGATGTAATTTCAAACTGTAAGTGCATTGGGTCCCTTCTAATCAGGTCCCCAGTGCCAGATCTCTTTCCCAAAACCTGTACCACGATTGGCATAACTTCAGTTAACCCTGTAAATCCCTAGCGAAGGGTACCCCTGGAATCTAGGGCACGGGCACTGAAGAGGGTCCTCTGGGGCTGCAGAACTGGTTGTGCCACCCCATAGACCCTTCACCAGGGCCATGCGCTCTGCCACTGCAGGCTGCATGTCTTGGTACAGAGAAATCCGAAGAGTCAACATGGCACACAGCCCTGTGTGCCATGCCATCATACACTGCATAAGATATAGGTAAGTCACCCTTACTCCAGGCCTTTAGACCTATGGCAGGGAGAACTATATTGCATGTGTGGGCATAGCAGCATGAGCAGATATGCCCCTACAATATCCAGTTATTCTGAGATGTTGTAAGTGCAAAGGGAAGCCATGAAGAGTAATTGGGCTGGATGCTTTTCAAAGCAAGTTTCACAGCTCCATGATGGTTTCACTGATTTCTAAGGCGTTTGGTACCAAACATCTTGTCTTAATAAATCCTCACTGATGCCAGTGGTGGATTTATTAATACATTTATACAGGAGACCCTTTTAGAGGGTCCCCGGAAAAACAACCAAGCACTGGTGTGGTTCCTGACTTGTTTTTGCCAGCCTGCCACTGCCAGACATGTTTCTGATCTCATGGGGTAAGATCAAGTGCTTTCAGAGGACAGGGACAAAGCCAGCTCTGGGCAGAAGTGCTTCATACCTCCTCCAGGACAGGATGGCCTTCCTGGGTGGGAAGCTTGAAAGGTGATGTCACCTTTTAATTTCAACATAGGAACGTCTAGATAGTGGGGGAAGCCAAGACCCTTTCCTGCTCCAATTTTGGTGGGTGGAATGGCAGGAAAATAAGTTAGATCACGAGGAGGTTCCCCACTTAGCCTACACCACTCCTAGGGCATTGCAGGCGATGTGAACCCCTCTCCTGAAATTCCACCATCTTGGGATGGTGGAAAAACATCTTATCAGGGCTAGGGTAGTGCCTCTTCCCACAGGAAGTGGTCACTAGAAGGTGTAGACAACATAAAGGTAGCCAATTGTCTACTACCTGCCTCTCCTTGTAAAGCCCCTAAATTCAGTATTTAGGTGCCCCCACGAGAGGCCTGAATATCAAATTCAATGGACAAGAGAAGCCCATGACAAAAAAGTTCTGCTGCACGAGAACTGAAGCCCTACTGCAAAAGAAAAAAGGTATCAAACCCTGCTTGCTGTTCCCAGGGCTTGACAATCGCTGCTGATGTGTCGTCCAAAAACCTGAGAGAACTCTGAGAATCCCGGAGCACCTCCAGCCTTCAAGAAATCACAGAGAATCTCCCTTGGAGTGAAAGTATAACTTGCATGCACACCGCAGGCACCGATCCCATGAGGTCCGGTTTGTCCACTTGCTGCTCCGCGATTACCTTGATGCAGCACCAAAGCAACAGAAGGTACAACAGCTCTGGAGAGTCAGATCTGTCTCCCCACCAAGGTTGTAGACACCAGGACCTACCCTAGCCACGGTGTACCAATATCCAGGGTACCTGATCTCCAACAGCAAACAACAAGAAGAAGAGTCACCTACTGTCTCCTGAAGCACCAGAAGCAGGCACCCATTGAGGGACATTGAAACACCTGAGACACTTTTCCTTAGTGGCCCAGGTGTCCCAAGATTGCCTCTCCAAGTTGCCTGCTCCTGACGGCGAGGGCTTCAAGATGCAAGACGCCCGGCTGACCTGTTTGCTCTGCACCTGGCCCCACCAGCCCCATCACCGACCTACCAGACCTGCTCCTATGGTCCCTAGGCCTTTGTTGCCTCAGATGAGGACCTCATGCCAGAAAGATTGACCAGGAGACTGAAGTTAGAGGGCAGCTCCTGGAAATAGAGAAAAAAAGAAAAGAGATGGGCCTTGGATTTATCACAACTGACAGCATACAAATAAATGGGGGAGTGGAGGTTCTTATGACTCAAAACTCCCCAAAGGGATTGTCCGTAACAATTCAGAGGTTGATGGCATCACCAAATGGTTTACTGCATTTGAGAGAGCCTGTTTCCCAAGAAAAGTAGCTAGACAGAATTGGGCTCCTCTCTTGTGGGAACTATTCTCAGGGAAATGCAGGGATACACTCCTGACTTTGCCTGGAAAAGATGCTGAGACTTATGACCTCATGAAGGGTTCCCTGATTGAGGGCTTTGGACTCACAACTGAGGAGTATAAAATAAGACTCAGGGAGACTCGAAAAACTGAGAGTCAGTCCTGGATAGAATTTGTTGACTTTTCTGTAAAAACACTAGGTGGTTGGTTAAAAGGTAACAATGTGAATGACTATGAAGGGCTTTAAAATGTAATTATGAAGGAGCATCTTTTAAATAATTGTTACAATTGTTGTGTAGTTCCCACTAATCTGTAGGACCTGCGCGTTTGTTGGACAACATAAACTTTGGGTGAATTGCTTGGACTGATTCCGGGCACTCCCGCAGGATATGTTGGCCAAGAGACCAGCTAGTTCCCAGTGCCAACACAAGCCCCCCTAACCTTACCAGGGAGCTAATGGTTTCTGGCAACCACTGAACATGACAACCCTAACCCCTCTGTGATCGTGGAAACAAAGCAGATCCTTTCGCTGAGTCACTCGTGCTTACTTGTGCTCAGAGAAATCCTTGTACAGAATACATGTGCTGCGATAATCAGTAGACAGAAGCAGATGAAAGTGATTACAAGCACCAAAAGTGTGAATAGTAGATATAGTTCTACCATGGTGCTAAAACAATGTATATTTGGAGGCATATAAAAAAGGCAGTATTCAGGCGTACTCCTACTATGCAAACCCACTCTGTGTGTACCTAGAGTGTGTGGAGGTGTGAAGTTAAGAATCCCCCCCAAGGGACGATCCAACCCCATTACCTGGCGGGAGAGAAAGTAGGAGCCGTCTTGGTCATATACTGGACACCCACTCATGGAGATGTCAGACCGCTGTGTGGTGAAGTCTCATCATGCAGGGACCCTTGGTGTCAGCTGAAGTACCTCCTCTGCTAATCTTTTGGGATGTTGGGATGCTCATTATTTATAATAGAAAGCATCCTTGTGATGTGTGTATAGATTAGCAATGTTATGGATATGTTGATAGCCCTGTCGCCCGTTGATGAAGATAGAACTACATTTGTACATAGTGCGTCAAGAGGCCTTGAACATGATGTGCGAGGCATCATGATAATATTATACAAAGCTAGCTATGTAAACAAAGTCATTTCAGAGAGACTAATCCAACATTGTCGTGCACACAAATATGTGCAAACGGTCACAGCAGAAATGTTATTGTGCAAAATTAGGCCGATGTAAGAAAAATGTGAAGCTCCATTACATCGGCCTAACCCAGGCACATAACACCCACTCCTCATGCTAAGGGTCGATATATGAAAGCTATCTAGAAGCCAGCAGGCCATATGAAATAAAAAACTAAAAAGGTCTAAAACCACCAATAAAATCATCTAAGAGCCAGCTTCCCTTTAAAATGTTCTTAAAAGCCTACAAAAATCATTATAGTATTTGAAATCCCAAGCACTCAGAAAGTCATGGTGCCTAGAAAAATAAAGGAAATATTGTTTCCTCTCTTTTTGTTTACAAACAGGCCAAATTGTTCCCACCATATGGCAAAGCCATGTTTCGGTGTTCTGAGTGGTAGATGCAACATTGCTGTTGCTCGCAACCACAGACGACAGTCCCGGAGGTGCACCTCGAAGAAGGTTTATTGAGCAAAGGTGATTCCATCCAGTTCTCACAGCAGCCACTGAGGGAGGGACTGCATCCTATAAGCATATCGTAGAGCTGGTGTCCAGTTTACTAGGAGCCAAAGCATCCCAGGGTGGCTCGAAGAATGCAATCATTAGCAATGTAATACACTGGAGACAACAATACCCATGGGCCTTTAAGGGGTCCATCAGTACTTCAATGTCCAGTGGCACAACCAGTTGTGATCCAAGGCATAGATCCAATACAAATTTATGGCTGCAAAGCAGGTTGTGGAATACAGGTAGTACGCAGTGAAGACAAACAGGCCTGAAAGTCAAGAAACAGTGCTCACGCAGTTCTCGAAGCCGAGGTGTGCCAAAGCAGTTTACCGTGAACTCACAGCATCACAGCACAAGCAGTGCTGTCTCCATTCTGGGTTGAACTGGGATGTCCCTTGCAGAGTACAAAAATTCAAATCAGGATTCCTGCCACAACTAGCAGGACAAGCGGGAAAGCTCTAAAAACGCTTCCCAACACAGAGTGTATGAATGATGAAATAACTCCCCAAATCAACTGAAAGGTGCTAACTGGTCCAGAGCCAATATATTTTAAAAAGTGCACTATTCCCTTTGTATCAGACATACTAAAGATCCGGTGGACCAGCTCCCCAAAATGCAGCAAGAAGTTAGTGTTGAGTAGTGTATGTATCTCTGATGAGGACCTTGCAACCTGGAGGTAAAACATCTCTCTGGCTGATGTTAAGGCCACATCTTTTTGAAATACCATGGCTTTCAGTTTGCTCAGAGAATCAAAGCGTATGTTGGAAACATTTATCAAAGGCCATAGCACTGCCTCCCTGACTGTGCTGGCAGGTAGAAACAGTACTTGTGTGCAACAAGTGACTATGGAATTAACCAGTACCAGATAAGCGATGCCCGGTTCTATTACACAGCAACCTTGATAATTTAGCATCAAACAGCTCCCATTCGAGAGCGGCTTGAAAACTGGATGAATCACGGCAGCTGGAGAAACATTCAGATAACAGGACAAGTTCGAAACTGGAGCATTGCATGCTCCATGAATTGAAATGCCCTTGCAAACTAAGGACCCGCTTAAAGCATGCTCACAGTCACAACCACTAAGGAAAACTTTGGTGTCCCCATTCCTGCATCTAAACCTGAATGGTAATTCCCAGTATTCATGCACGTAACCGTCCCCTAGCGCTTCATATCTACCTACTTGTTGCTACTGTAGACAATATTGGAACTGGAAAGTCGTGACCGGTAGGGTGATGTAACCATGGATTATCCAGTATGTGGATGGTGTCTCAGCCACGGTGAAAGGTAATTGGTCTAATTTTTCAATGTGCAACATGGTATATTTCACATCTCTTCGTGCCATTTGTGTCTGTATTTCCTTTAGATCATAGGCAGAAAACAGACTTGTGCTGTTGATAAAACGCCACAGCACGTGGCCAGAACATAATATTTGAAGCGCCCGGCTTAAAAATGGACCATAGTTATGATTGTCTATGTTATAAAGTAGACATATCTTGCTCTATTATGTCATTTGCAGAAGATGCTATGTTGCCCAGTGAATAAATTCTGGATGCTAATGTGGTCATACCGTTGTCGACCACAACCACAGCCTTTTCTCTTGTTGAGAAACTTTCCACAGCTCGCTGTATATTGTATACAAAAGCACTTTTGACGTGAGTTCCGGGGGCCTAATAGAAAATCCCTGAGATCCATGTCATCAGAAAGAAGGGACAAGTGTTGCTTTACCTGAGAAAGTGTTGAGGTTTTTAGCCAATCAAGGCACAACTTCCCAAGACTATATGATGTCATCACCCCTGAATTTTCTGATTGTACATATCGCTGATCAGGCCTATTGATCCTAAACTCTTCAGTGTTGCCTAGAAATCTAGATTGACGCCATTTGTGTCCACAGGCCAAATCAACCATCCTTTCCAATGGGGGCCTGATGATTTAAAAGAACCATTTTGTATCATGGTATCCCGTGCCTCCTCACTGTAGTGTGTGAAATGCTGCCAGTTCTCAAAGCGTGAGAATGCGGGAATATGAGGTATGTTCAAATCCTTCATCTTGGCTATTCCAAGACAGGAAGTTTGTTGCGCTGTTTTATTCGGAAAAAATATTTGATGTGGTATGAGGCATGCTCTGAATAAGGCCTCTGATCCCTGAACCTGACAATATTTTGTCCCCCAGACAGATTTTGAGTCAATTTTTATTTATTTATTTTTTATTTCTTTATTTACTAGTCTATGGTGTCTTTCCAAAAGTCGAAACCCTGTACAGATACTTGGGAAATAATGGAAGCAGAGTATATCAGCTTGCTGTTTGTTAGCATATTTTTCTTTGCGGGTGTATGTGCAAGCCTATAATAATAAGAGGCTGTGTGTGATGTGTCAAAACCAGAAAAATAAGCAAACTTATGTACAAATGTTTTTGAACTACCTTTTTGTGGTGTTGAGCAATGTTCCTATTGAGTGTAATTGTAAACAGCGTGTTGGATACTAACTTTGGGTAAAAAATGCTGACCATAATGTTGATAGCAGAACATATCGCCAAAATTAGATGTATCATCATACGATTCATCATTAGAAAATGCAGCTGATTGCTCTGGATCTGCAAGCAAATTGTGTACAGTTTCAATGTCCCAATCATCAGAGAAAGTACTTGTGGTGATGATATCATTTATGGAAATTGTGAACAAATATGGTATTTGGAAAAGTTTAGTAGGACCATGCACATCATATGATATCCTGTCCCACACTATTACTTCCGGAACTGGAACTGCTGTAATGTTCACCAGGGACAGATCCCTTAATTCATGGTGTGATGATGCGTGTGGTTTCAGAACCAAGTTCACAAGTTGTACTGGAGAGAGTTCTGGGAGATAGTGTTCATTCAGAAGCAGGAAAAAGACCGTTACCAAACCAATCCAGAGGACCAGGAAAAGTAATCCAATTGTAACCCAGAGATGTAGCCATGGTGCAACAAAGTATGTCTTTTTCGGACAAAGATACAGAGCATACATGCATAGCTTGAAAGGGAGAGGAGATGGTGGTGGTGGCTCAGGCTCACTTGAATCCGATAAGAAATCGTCATAATGCATGAAGTAGCCAGATGCCGTACAGTCTATTTTTGGCAGCTCAGCAGGTTTTGTAGAACTGGAAGATGACTTGATCTGTGGCATATTCACATAGATATCGTCAATTTTCCAAATAGAAATTTGAGTTTCTGTACTTGTTGACTGTACAGTTGTAGTTGTTTCAACAGGAAGAAGTATTACTTCATTGTTGTTGACAGCTTCTCTTTGAAGAGGGGAATCTTCTGTAGTTATTAAAGCTTCCATCTCAACTTCCTGAATAGTAGCGAGAGGTATGCAGCGGCTACCCAGGAGCCCACAAGGCCTACTTTTGTGAATCGGCCACATAGTGTGGTTTGGTCAGATGAATAGAGACAAACCTTTTGTCTCTGTGACCGGCAAGGGGTGGAAGAAGTAAAGTTCTGTGTACGTTCAATAGCCAGGACAGGTACAGGCGCATTGTAAGATTGCCCACATTTTTGCCTTGTCTACAATTTCCTCCCTCATCAAGTCCCAAATCTTCAGGACCCAGCCTGTTCTTGTCGTACGGTCTTCACTTCTCCAGTGGCGGTGCGTTTTACTTGGACGTTGCTTTGAGCTCCCCGGCATTTATTGAGTTCCTGTAAAACAGGCAAATATTCATTCATGTCAAATGGTGTTTCCGCCACCATTGCACTGACATTATCGAGGTGTGGTATCCACATTCCCACACCAAACAGGATTTTGTATGGAGTACAACCCCTCAGGAATTTTCATAGCATGTTTTTGAGGAATAGAACACATTACAATGCAAACATTTACAACACATGCTTTTACAATGCGGTTTTTACATCGCAACATCTATTACAACGCATGATTTTACAACACATGCCATCACAATGCATTTTTAGAAACTACATTTGCAACGCACTACATTTGCAACGCATTCCATTACAACGCATACTATTACAACGCATAATAGTTTTAGGGCAACAGTAGGGTAAGTGTTGGATAGTGTAGGGTTAAAAATTACTATTCCCACTCCAGTGAGTGCAACAGTAGGGTAAGTGTTGGATAGTGTAGGGGTAAAAATTACTATTCCAACTCCAGTGAGTGCAACAGTAGGGTAAGTGTTGGATAGTGTAAGGGTAAAAATTACTATTCCCACTCCTGTGAGTGCAACAGTAGGGTAAGTGTTGGATAGTGTAGGGGTAAAAATTTCTATTCCCCATTACTTACCTTATAATGCGTTGTAATTGCATGCATTGTAGCGACATGCGTTGTAATGGCATGAGTTATAGTGACATGCGTTGTAATGGCTGCGTTGTAATGGCATGCGATGTAAAGCAGTTGCTTTGTAACAAACGCATTGTAAAGGTAGTGCGTTGTAATGACTGTGTTGTAATGGATGTTTCCCGTTATTGAGTGCCCTCTGGACCCCATATAGGTAATTGACCCAACTGTGAGCCGAGACTAATACCCTTCCTGTTAAGGACTGCTTTACGTCATGGTTTTTCCTCGGAACTATTGAATTTCCCTCGGGATGATAGGGGGAGGAGTACTGCAAGGCCCCAACCAAACTTCCCATGGCTTCTTTGTAAACCTGGGAGCTAAACGCCAGGCCTTGGTCGGAATGTAGCGTGCCAATTGCGTATGTCCCGATGAAGACTTGCAAATCCTTTAGAACAGTTTGAGTGACAGCCGAGCACTGTGGTCAAACTCACAGGAATCTAGAGCATGAATCCACTGCCACCAAGATGTACTTGTAGTCCCCATCTGAGTGTAAGGGGCCATAGTGATCAAAATAAACAACCACCAGAAGCTTGTCTGAGATCAATAGAGGTGTCTGAGGTTGACGTGCTGCATTTGAGCCTTTCATCTGTTGACAGATGTCACATTTAAGGACAAAGTCCTTGGTCTGTATTGTTAGACCTGGCCACCAATAGTGCTACTTCAGTAATGAGACTGTGGCAGTAAACCCTCCGTGTGCTGAACCCAGACCCTTGTGTGCAGCTAGTATTAGTCCCAATCTGCGATCAGTGTTTGGTATTACTTTATCCCCCACTCCTGGAATCTGAGCATACGGAATGTTTTGTGCATCTAATTTGTAGGTGTACTTGAATGGAAAGCCTTTTGGCATGTGGGTGTCGTTGCGAGCCGCTTGAAAGCCACAATGATGTCTATGTCTAATCTTGTGCTTGAACGAGTGATTGCAGCAATGGCAGCAGTGCAAACTGTTGCCTTAGCGGCTTCATCAGCCATGGAATTCCCTTCAGTGTGAACGCCAACATGTTGATGACTCAATGTGTGGATAACAATAGCCCTAGGCAAGCATTCTTTCAGCTTTGCCACCTGTTCCCAAAGCAGCTTGTGCTTAATTGTGCAACCCTTGCAATCTCAAAATCCATTTTGGCCCGGATAGTGAAGATATTCATTATAGGACTGGACACAGTACTATGAATCGCACACTATAAGTGTGGGGAATCTGTGATCCATACTTTGTAGTGCCAGAATTAGAGCTTTGAGCTCTGCCAGCTGAGCTGTACAGTCCCCTAGGGATTGCATGTGTGTTTTTTCAGGACGGAACTTTGTCCCACACTATTCCGCAGAATATTGATGTTGTGTCCCTACGGCAGGCTGAGCAGATCCATCGGTATGAATGATGTATTAATATCGATCTAGAGGCATTATTTCATTCGGCAGAGGATATTCTTGTTTGTACTGCAGGAATGCTTGTGTTTGCAGTGTAGAATTGAATCTGTAATCTACATATGTTGCAGTGAAAGAGTTAGCCCATTGAATCCATTATGGATGTAATGCTTTGACATTTGGAACGCTCACTTTGGTGACCACTTCTAAGGTCGGTACTGGGGTGGCGACAATTATGCGTTTTCCCTGAGCTAATGCACTCTCTGTTCCTCACTACATCAGTTTGTACTGCTGTGAGAATTTTCTCAGTGGGTGCAAAACGAATTTCAGCATTTGTGATTTGTATGCAATGGGTACTGCATCACCGTCATTTAAAGTGATATAGGTGTACCCGGTGGGTCCCAATGACTACACGGTTCACCAGGTTAGATGTGTTTACACGTGTGTGCAAATGTTTGGAAGCTATCATATCAGCTATTACAGAATGTAAAATGTTTGTATGTTCCTGTGTTGATTGAAATATCAGGTCTGATCAAGTCGTAGAATGAGTTTACTCCTTTTGCGTAATTCAAAATGCATGTTCTGCCAAAACTGAAAAATCCTAAAATGAATTGTAGTCTTTTCAGAGTCATTGGAGGATGAAACAACGAGCATTTTAAAAAAAAATGTGCTGCCAGGCTTTTGCCTTCCATTGACAACTTGTATCCCAGAAACAGGACATTGAGGTGGGCAATTTTTGATTTTTTTAAATTACATTTGTAACCAAGGTGCACAAACCCTAAGATTATGTAGTTTACTCTAGTCAAGTGTTCCATTAGCACATCGTCCATTAGATAAATATTGTCTGCATAGGACAATGCCTCCTCATCAAAATTTTGAAGTAAGTCTCCTGGGCTGTTCTTATAACCTTGAGGTAAACGGCAAAATTGACACTGTGAACCTAGCACTTAAAACACTATCAAATATCGGCTTTCAGGCGCTACATTCTGGCAGAAGAATCCATTTGAGAATCTAGTGTATTTTTGTATTTTTTCTTTTCGATTTTTATTCAGCAGTGTGGCACTATGTGCATTTTGTACTGCAAATGTGCATATGAATGTGTTTAAATGTCTGTAGTCTAAAACTAGATGGTATGAATTGTCCGCTTTCATTATGGGAAACAAGGGATTATTCATGGTCAGGTGCAATTTCCGATTACACCTTGGTATTCAAGTTGTTCTAGGATTTCCCTAACTTGTTATTCAGCTTCATGCTTTACTGGGTACTAACTCTGGGGTTGAGGATCTGCTTTTAATGGGATTTCGTGATGAGGTGACTTATCACCCTCCCAACATGATTTCGGTATAATGCAGGAGCTAGCGCTAAAGCCCTCTCCTTGGCATCCGAATGTTTAACTGATTCTGGAACGAGGTCAGAGAAAGCAGGTAAAATTACCGATTCTCCCAGTGGGCACTTCATTACAAACTCAGGTGGCCAATCCTTTTCAGCCAAAAGAATATTGTAACCATATATCAGGTTCTCGCAAAAGAGAGCATTGATGTTTCTGGTTATGTTCCCCTCCATTTGAAGCATTATTTCGTATAAACGATGTGGGACACTTACCCTTATATCAGGTTTTTCCACTATGGTATGTTCATTCAGCACTACTTCCACCAGATAATCAATAAGGTTCCAGCAAGCTATTGCAACTTCTGCAACGCTGTCCAGCATTTTCACTGCCCATTCCCCATTCAGAAGCAGAGCCTTCAGTAGCATGGGCATGTCTTATTTTGATCCCTGCTATCTTCTTCTTTTTGAATTGTTGTTTAGGAGCCTTTTGTTTGCCTTCTTGTTTAAGGATGTAGTCTGAAGTGCTATGTGTTTGCCTTTTCAGAATCACATGCTCTTCTGATCTGCGCTCTGACCATCCACCTCTCTACGAACGTGCATCGGATGAATCCTGAAAGGAAGGAGAGGAATGTGTATCAGTATCCTGATACCTGTCAGGCTTTCTAATATTATCACAGTTTCTTAACTTATATTTTTGTCAGTGTTTTCCTGCTGAGGAGACTCACCCTGTGATTGTGTCTTATTTTGTTTATTTTTTGTTTACTGTCCCATTTCTTCCTAGAAGAATCAGGTGGCTGCTTAGAGTTTCCTTTTCAGAATTACTCTTAACCTGCGGTTTCCCAGGTCTTTCTCCCAAATTATCTCTGCCTAGCGTAGCATATGTTTCTTTGATAATTTTAGGCAATTCCCGCTGTGCAGGAGTGAATTCCCGCAGGGGTTGGTGTGTAGCCAATGCTGCTAATTCCCCCTTCATGTTACTTAACATAATGGCTGATACCGCAGCAAAATTGCCCATCAGTTTCATCCCCAAGTCCAGGGCAGGTGCTGCCCCGTACTCATTCTGTACTTGTTTCACTACTTCAGGTAAAACTGCTATTGAAGGGGTACCATGAGTTCTGGTGTAAACAGCAGCAAAGACTGTACCCCAAGTGGCACAATATTCCACCGGGGGAGCCACCCCCATTGGCAGGCAAAATGTTAAAATTCTGTGGTTTTCCAGCAGGCCTGTTATTGGGGAAAAACGCTTCACGCTGGCTTGTTTTTTGTGCTATTCAGAACGGAATTCGCTCCAGACTGGTGGGAATCTATCCCATTACGGCAGTCAGCATTTGTGGGCTGATACCCATGGTTGCCAAGTGAGGATGTGCAGCCTGAGCCATCCGCGCAGGGCTAACTTTGAATGTTTGCATTATAAACTGCGTGAGATTCCTATAAAGATTTTACAAGTTCTTTGTATTGCGTTGCTGATTCTGCTGCATCTCAATTAGCAATATTAGGATGCAGTGTATAAGCCGCTATTACCGGCCAAGTCACTCCTTCTTTACTGAGTGGACCGAGTCTCACATTTTCTACAGTATGGGAAAGGGCACATTTGAATAAATGTATGTGTTCTTGGTAAGTTAACAGAATTTCTATCTCCACAAACGGAAAGTATCCCTCTGGTGTTTCATCTTCAATGTAAGTGTGAAACAATTGTGTACATGCATCCGCAGCCGGGAACTTAACCCAAGAATAGAATACCTTTTTTCTGAATTCTTCATGTGCTTCGACCACAAAGGTAACTCCTCCACCTGTTGCCAGTAGGCCGTGATGTTGTAATTTCATAGTAACTGCATGGCTGTAATTTTCTGTAATATTTAGTCTAACTGTTTGATCTTTGCCATTATCTCTGTGTTTCAACATTGTGTGAAGAGAGAAGAAATGTAGCAAATTAATTTATGGAGATAGGGTTAGCACAATGTGGGAAACTTTTATCCTACAAGCTTGAATAACCTACAGCCAATACATAGGGCATACCTACTCAGCTTAGGCAGATTTGCCTACCACCACAGATGTCTCCAGTTTGGAGGTGAGTAGGGGTCTCTGAGAAAAGCACAACTGAACTACTCAGATAGACCGTTAAATAAGAACTCAATCAATGTTGGCGGCGCCATGTTATTTAGTTCCCACTAGTCCATAGGACCTGCCCTTTTGTGAGACAACTTTCGGTGAGGTGCCTAGATGGATTCCGAGCACCCCCGAAGGATATGTTGGCCTAGAGACCAGCTAGCTCTCAATGCCACCACAAGCCCCCTGACCTTACCAGGGAGTGAATGGTTTCTGGAAACCACTGAACATGGCAACCCTGACCCTCAGAGATCATGGAAACAGATCAGAGGCTTTCACTCAGTCGCTCGTGCTTACTTGTGCTCAGAGAAATATACAGAATACACAGTGGGATGTTTTCAATATATTTATTGAACAAAGGTTATTCTTGTATAGAATACATGTGCTGCGATAATCATTAGACACAAGTAGATGAAAGTGATGACAAGCATCAAAAGCGTAAATAGTAGATATAGTTCTACAATGGTGCTAAACAATGTATATATGCAGGCATATAAACAAGGTAATAATCAGACGTACTCCTACTATGTGAATCCTACTCTACGTGTACCTAGAGTGTGTGGAAGTGTGAAGCCAAGAATCCCCCAAAGGAATGATCCAACCCCATTACCTGGCAGGAGAGAATGTAGGATCCCGTCTTGGTCACGAACTGGACACCCCCTCACGGAGATGTCATACCACTGCATGGTGAAGTCTCAGCATGCAGGGACCCTTGGTGTCAGCTGAAGTGCCTCCTCTGCTAATCTTGTGGGGTGCTCATTATTTATAATAGAAGGCATCCTTGTCATGTGCATTTAGACTAGCAATGTTATAGATATGTAGATAACCCTGTCGCCCCATGGATGAAGTTAGAATGACATTTGTACATAGATTGTCAAGAGGCCTTGTACATGATGTGTGAGGCATTGTGATAATGTTATGCCAAGCTAGCTGTGTAAATAACATAGTTTCAGAGAAAAGAATCAACATTGTTGGGCACAAAAATATGTGCAAAAGGTCACAGCAGAAATGTTATTGTGCAAAACTAGGACAATGTAAAAAAAATGTGTAGCTCTGTTACTTTGTCCTAACCCTGGCAAATAACATAATGAGAAGATGCATCAGTATCTGGTAGACCTAGGTCCACTTTCTTCTCTAGAACTGGGGAAGAAGGCAGACCACTAGGTCAAAACAAGGGTGACTAAAACTACCACTGGTGAGGGAGACTAAAAGAAAGAAGCCAAAAAGCCCTCCCCAGGGAAAGATGGTGACTAAAAAGTGAAAAACAAAAATAAGAATTCGTCAGGCCCCAAAAATCTGTTCAGGAGGGTCAGCCCAGAAACTCATCACAGCCCAAGGAAGGGCACCAGGGTAAGAACTGGGATCCCAAAAAGGCTTGGTGTCATGAATGTAGGGCACTAGGACACTGAACTGGAGACCCTGGCTGTAAAAACAAGCAAAATGCCTATAGTTCACCTGCATTAAAGACAGTGGCCAATCTCTAGATGGGATCTCAGGAAGGCACTGACCATGTCAGAGAGCTCACTGAAGTGACCCTAGTAGGGGGTTTGGATGTAGCCACCTTAGCTGTCTGGCCCACTAACATGCACAAATACAGACAGCATCCTGTTATTAATAGGGTTAGGGTGGAAGCCCTGAGAGACACTGGTGTCAGCAACAATATGGTGACTGAGCAGCTAGTGTCCTTAGAACAGTATCTGCCTGGAAGGACCTATCCATTCACCAATGCTGACAATGTGACAAAAATCCATTCAATGGCAATGTTGTCCTTTGACTGGGGAGGGGGTGCTGAAAAGAAAGCGGTAGCAGTTCTTCATCTATACCAGGTGATTGTTTGCTTGGCAATGACTTGGAGTCCTTAGCCTGGGCTGAGGAAGATCTGAGAATCCGTGCAGAAATGCTCGGATTCCTACACTGGGTGTGTGTGAAATCCAGAGCACTGAGCAGAGTCCAGAGTGAAAAAGAGGTGCTGGAGTCTGGAAGAATGGCCAAGCCCTCCAAGAGAAAAGGCAAACAGACTGGGTAGCTAGCTGTAAATGAGACACCAGACCCTTCTCCTCAGGGGAAAGAAGAGTCAGCCCCAGAGGGAACTGAGTCTCAGGAGCTGAAGCCTTACCAGGCTGAGCGTTTGGGCCCAAAGGGACCCTCTAGGGAAAATCTGTGCCAGGGGCAGAATACCTGCCCCACTCTTGAAAGCCTGCAACAGCAAGCTGTTGCACAGGAAGGAAGTGATGTGAGTGGTCCACACAGGACCTATTGGGAGGAGAGTATCCTTTACACTGAGGCCAGATACCCCAAACCTGGTACCACCAGGACAGTGGTAGTACCTCAGGCGTTTAGGGAGTTCCTCCTCACTTTGGCCCATGACATCCTCCTAGCTGGACACCTTGGCCAGACCAAAACTTGGAGCAGGATAGTCAGTCATTTCTACTGGCTAGGGATGCGCCAGAAGGTGAAGGAGTTGTGTAACTCCTGTGCCATGTGTCAAGCCAGTGGCAAGACAGGTGGCCACCCAAAGGCCCCCTAATTTCCACTTCCAGTGGTTGACGTTCCCTTTGAGAGGGCAAGGTTTGCCATTGTTGGCCCCCTTAACCCTCCTTCATCATCAGGAAACAGATATATTCTGGTGGTACTGGAACATGCCACCAGGTATCCTGAGGTTACTCCCCTTAGGACTACCACTGCAGTGGCTAGGGCCCTCATTGTTATCTTTACCAGAGTGGGCTTCCCTAAGGAGGTGGTATCAGATAGAGGTACAAACTTCATGTCTTGTTACCTAAAACAGATGTGGAAGGTGTGTGGAGTGACCTACAGGTTCACTACTCCATACCATCCTAAGTGTAATGGCCTTGTTGAAAGGTTCAACAAGGCCATGAAAGGCATAATTGGTGGACTCCCTGAAAACCTCAAAAGGAGATGGGATGTCTTATTTTCATGCCTGCTTTTTGCCTACAGGGAAGTGCCCAGGAGCAGGCTGATTGCAGGCAAGTCCAAAATCAGTTTGCTGAGCTCTCCTCTTTGACCCCTGATCAGACTAGCTCGTGTACCCATGATGTGGACACTGGTGACAATCTACAGGCAGTCTGATCATGTTAAAGAGGGCATCAAATCTGAAGTAAGCAAGATGCTGAAATTGGGAGTCATAGACCCATCTAAGAGCCCCTGGGCCAGCCCAGTGGTTTTAGTCCTCAAACCTCATACCCAGGGTAGTAATAAAGAGATGAGGTTCTGTGTGGACTAAAGGGGCCTCAATGCTGTGACCAAAACCAATGTACGCCCAATTCTAAGGGAGGATGAATTAATTAACAGGTTGAGAGCAGCCAAATATCTGAGTACCTTTGATCGCACATCTGAGTTCTGGCAGATAGGTCCGACTCCAGGAGCAAAAGAAAGATCTGCATTTCCAACCTCAGATGGGCATTATCATTTTACTGTGATGTTTTTGGGACTGAAAATGCACCTGCCACTTTTCAAAGGTTGGTGAACAAAGCCGTAGCTGGCTTGGAATCACACAGTGCAGCTTATCTAGATGAGATAGCTGTCTTTATCTCCCCTGGCAGGATCTCCTGATCCACCGTGGGAGAGTATTAGAGGCTCTGAGAAGTGCAGGCCTTACTTTCAAGGCAAACAAGTGCCTGATAGGACAGGGAAAAGTTGAAAACTTGGGCCACCTTCTTGTTGGGGGCAAGTTCAACCCTTACAACCCAAGATCTAGACTATTCTGGACTGGGTGGCTCCAACTACCCAGGCTCAAGTCAGAGCCTTCCTTGGCTTGACTGGGTACTACAGGAGGTTTGTGAAGGATTATAGCACCATTGTGACACCTCTCACAGAACTGACCACCAAAGGAATGCCAAAAAGGTGAACTGGACAGTGAGCTGTAAAAAGGCTGATTCCTCTGAACATGGGATAGGAGCGGTCCTATCCCAAATAAATTTACAAGGTCAAGACCAGCCTGTGGTATGCATCAGTAGAAGGCTACTCCACAGGAACAGCGTTGGAGTGCCTCTGAGAGGTAAGATTTTACTGTGGTCTTGTCAAACCAACCAAATGCCTCTCAGATGGATTATGCACATGCCAGGTGAGAACCCCAAACTGCTAAGGTGGTCCATATCCCTAAAGGGAATGGACTTGGAAGTGGAACACAGACCTGGGACTGCCCATTCCAATGCAGACGGACTTTCCAGGTTCTTCCACATAGACGATGAAGTCTCTCTAGTGTAAGGTTATTCTCATCCTCTTTCATTTGGGGGGGTCATATAGGAAACTGCCTCTTTTGACATGGTTAGCACCCACTTTTTGACTGATGTCTGATGTGATTTCCAACTGTAAGTGCACTGGGTCCATGCTAATCAGGTCCCCAATTCCAGATCTCTTTTCCAAAACCTGTACTATGATTTGAACAACTTCTATTACCCCTGTAAAGTCCCTAGTAAAGGATACCTCTGGTACCTAGGGCATGAGTACGGAAGATGGTCTTCTGGGGCTGCAGCACTGGTTGTGCTACCCCAGAGACCACTCACCAAGGCTATGCACTCTGCTATTGCAGGCTGCATATCTTGGCGCAAAGAAAACTGAAGAGTCTGCATGGCATACAGCCCTGCGTGCTATGTCACCCATACACTGCGTAAGATATAGGTCAGTCACCCCTACCGTAGGCCTTTATCCCTAAGGCAGGATGCACTATATCCAATGTGTGGGCATATCAGCCTGAGAAGATATGCCCCTAAAATATCCAGTCTCTTCTGAGATGTTGTAAGTGCACAGGAAAGCCATTTAGAGTACATGGGCTGGATACTTTTCAACGTAGGTTTCACTGCTCCATGATGACTTTACTGATTTCTAAGGTGTTTGCTACCAAACATCTTATCTTAGTAAATCCTCACTGATGTCAGTGCTGAATTTATTAATAAATTCACACAGAAGACCCTTTTAGAGGGTACTCTGAAAACCTACCATGTACTTGTGTGGTTCCTGACTTATTTTTGCTAGCCTGCCACTACCAGACATGTTTCTGAACTCGTGGGGTGAGAGCCAGTACTCTCAGAGGACAGAGACAAAGCCTGCTCTGGGTACATGTGCTTCACACCCCCTCCAGGACAGGATGGCCTTCTTGGGCGAGAAGCTTCAAAGGCATGCTGCCTTTGAAATCCAACCCAGGAACCTCCATATAGTGGGGAAGCCAAGCTCCCTTTCCTGCTCCACTTCAGGTGGGAGGAAAGGCAGGAAAATTAGTTAGGTTAGGAGGTGGGTCCCCACATAGCCTACACCACCCCTAGGGTGGGCAGGCAATATGAACCCCTCTCCTGAAATTCCACCATCTTGGGATGGTGGGAAAACATTTAATCAGGGCTAGGCTAGTGCCTCTTCCCAAATGCAGTGGTCACTAGAGGGTGTAGACACCCCAAAGGTGGTAGCCCATTGGCTACTACCTCTGTCCTCTTGCAATGCCCCTAAATTCAGTATTTAGGTGCCACCCCGAGACCTGAACATCAGATTCGATGGACAAAAGAAGAGCAGGACAAAGAAAGCACTGCTGCAGAAGATAAAGATGCCAAACCCTACCTGCTGTTACCAGGACTTAACAATTGCTTCTGCTGTGTCGTCCTGAAACTTGAGAGGATTCCAAGTACCCCATATCACCTCCAGCCTTCAAGAAATTGCCAAGAAGCTCCCTTAGACCAAGATATCATTCCACTGCATACTGCAGGCATCAATCTTGTGAAGTCCGGTTTGTTGCTCCCCAACGACCTTGATGCAGCACCAAAGCAAGAGAAGGTACAACATCTTTGGAGGGTCAGATCTGTCTCCCCACCACGTTTGGAGACATCAAGACCTACCGAAGCCATGGCGTACTAATACTTGGGGTACCGGACCTCCAAAGGCAAACACAAAGAAGAAAAGTCCACTCCAAACTCCTGAAGCACCAGAAGCAAGCACCCGTCAAGGGACATCAAGACACCAGAGACCCACTTCCTAAGTGGCCCAGCTGTCCCGAGATTACTTCTCCGTGTTGCTTGCCCCTGACTGCAAGGACCTCAAGATGCATGATGCACGGCAGACCCGTTCACACTGCACCCGGCCCCGCTGGACCCAGCACTGACCAACCAGCCCTGCTCCCATGTGCAGCCCAGCTCCCAGGCCCTTGCAATCTCCTCCCTCTAAGGAGACGCATCAATCTTACCTGTAAGTCCCTCTGTGCAGTGCATTTTTAAGTGTCCCCCTTCGTCTTTGCGCACCGGCTTTCAAGACCTCAGCACTCTGCTCCCAGCCGATCTGGGATGCTCCCAAACTTCTCCTGTTGGAACTTTGGACCTGGTCCCAACATCGACTTAAAACGAGAAGGTGAAATTCATGAAAGCATTGCCTGAATTGCTATACATTTTCTGCTTTATCCCCATTGTTTCCGATGGTGTGTAATTGCCCATAAAAGTGATATATTTATCAAACTTTGTAAAATCATATCTCTGAAAGTACTGACCTTAGAATTGTATTCTTGGTCTTAAAAATTATATAAAAAATTATATTATTTTTACAAATTGGTCAGAGATTTATTCTAGAGTGTGGTCTCATTTATTGCCTCTGCAAGTACAACAAATGCTTAGCACTACCCTCAGATAAGCTTCACTGCTCGCCCACACTACCACAAAAAGAGAGTTAGTATTATCTACTTATACCTCTGCATACCCATTGGGGATTCCCCTGACTCTCTACCTAGTGTACTTCATTTTAGTTCACTGTACAGAGAGCTAGGTTCCTACAAACGCAGAGTGTAAACTCTTGTAGTGTACTGTATACTAGGACCCTATAGGTAAGTGAAATATGCCAATTAGTGGTAGAACAATTTCATCATGTTGAAAGACAGAGCACAGTCACTTTACCACTGGTTAGCAGGGTAAAGAGCATAGAATTCCACTGCCGGCACAAATAGGGTTCAGCAAAAAGGCAAAAAACCAGAGTGACCCTGAAGAAAGGGCAATTGTCCTACATATATTACCCGGCGGTGGGTGCCAAAATTAATTTATAAATATATTTTACATTAAAATATATATTTTTTAAAGAATGATACATTTCAATATTTTCCTATACTTTAGCATAGTGAAATCTCCACCAGAATGTACTAATTGTACATGCATAAATACTGTTTTAGGAGGCTCCACCCCTTCATTGGAGGGGTAGAAATATGTAAGTGTACATGCTGGCGTAAATATCCCCAATAAAAAGGCGAATAGCAAAAAGGTGGAGATTTACACCTAGGCATAACTAAAAATATATACATGCAAGTAAATAAACGTGTAAAGGTTGTGTGATGGAAAATGCATGCCTCAACAACGCATGCCTTAACCACGCGGTCTAAACCCCGCCGCATCTTTATCACACATGCCTTTACCACACATGCCTTTACCACGCAATTTTGTGGTAAGTACATGTTTGGTAAATGGGCATGTGTGGTAAGGATCACACTCCTTCCCCTTTGCCCCAAACCCTAAAAACACCCTAAACCTAAAATCCCCACCTCCCCCCTACCCCAGCCCAACTGCCCCCTTGACCTGAAAATTGCCCCAATCCTGTCCCCTACCCTGAGCCCTACAATTCAGCCCCTTAAAACTGCTCTGACCCCAGCCCCCTCCCTGAGCACTTAAACAACCCCCCATCCCCTAAAACCTAACCCCACCTACCCCAGCCCAACTGCCCTCTCAGCCTTAAAATTGCCCCTTTCCTGTCCCCTGCCCTAAGCCCTAAAACTCCTGACTCCCCCAGCCCTGAAAACTACCCTGACCCCCCACCCCCAAATCTACCCCAACCCAAATATTCTACCTGCACCTCCATCCCCTGAGCCCTAAACCTCCTGCCCTCCCATCGTCCCTGTAAACTACCCTGACCCCCTCCCAGCCCTGAAAACTACCCCACAACCCCTACAAACTACCCCGATCCCCTCAAAACCCGACTTACCTCTCCACCTCATCCCGATCCTTCCTCTTCCTGCTTCCTGCTCTTCCACCCGGCAGTAGCAGCAACTATACCGCGCATATGCCTTAACCACGCATATGAGTGGTTAAGGCATATTCGTGGTTTAGACGTGTTTGTTACCACCTGCGTGGTTCAGCCTCGCGTAGTTCACGCTACGTGGTTAAGGCTGTTTTCCATGTGTATATTTCAATTGTTAAAGGCCCTTAAGTGTTTGTTTTCCATCTTGTTGGATAATGTATGTTTAATTTACTTGTATCATTTTCTAAAAGTGACATCGAAAATAAGGATGATGACTCCATTCAAAACTACTCTAGCCCTTTGTGGAAATAAAACTAAAGGTGCAAATACTGAGGAAATAATTGTTGGAAATTTTTGGAATAGTCAAACAGTTTCCTTAGGTGTTAGGATTCAAGCACAGAAGGAAAAAAATCCCAGGGTTTGTTTGTACCTGTTTTCAGGTCTAGGTCCCTTAGCAGTGGAACACCAATAAAATTAAAACAATGATAAAATGGCTACAAATCGTTACTAACACATGCAAACCGGGAACAGAGAACATTACTTTTGATTATTCCCGATTTTTTTAAATAAAAAGTAAATCAGGTAAAAAAATCAGTAATCACTTTCATTGTACTCATCACCAGCAGACTTGACTACGGCAATGCACTCTACGCCAGCGTCACCCAGAAACAGCTCAAGAAACTACAGAACGTCCAAAACACCACAGCCAGACTGGTCCTCGACATTCCCGCCTGCAGCCACATCACTCAACACCTCCGACAACTCCACTGGCTCCCAGTCAACTAGAGAATCCCTTTCAAGCTCCTCACTCACGCCTACAAAGCTCTAAATGACGAAGAACCAGCATACCTGAACCACCGCCTCACATTCCATGTACCCGCCAGACAACTCTGGTCCTCCCAAATCGCCCTTGCCTCCGTCCCCAGGATCCACAAGACCAGAACCAGAGAAAGGTCGCTCTCCTACCTCGCCGCCAAGACCTGGAACACCCTGCCCCTCCACCTCAGGCAATTCATGTCGCTGACCCAATTAAGGAAGCACCTCACGACCTGGCTCTTCGAATGATCCTCACCCAGTCCAACCAGCACCCCCAGCACTTTGAGACCCTCACGGGTGAGTAGCCACGCTATACAAGACAATTTGATTGATTGATTGTATGTAATTTGTGGCAAGGAGTTTTTTTTTAAAACTACTTTATGTGCAGCACACTACATCAGCAAAAAACGATGGCATGTTTTAAAAAGATTCTCATGGGGGCACTCTGCTAAAACAGACATTTTCACCGCATTATTGAACATATATATAATCGTGGAAACTTCTGCCCTAACTTGGTGGATTTTCCACAATTTTAACTGGATTTTGTGGTTGGAAAATCTCCAGATCCTGATTCTGAATTGTGACCATAAAGACAACTCTCTATACACCTAAGTTATAAATATGGCTGAAAATACGTTTGTAAATTAGTATTAAGTTGTCTATAAATGTATTTAATAGCAGCTTAATGCAAGCCAATGGGGCAGATTTACCAACATTTTCAATTGTGTTGGCTTCACAAAAGTGACACAAACCAGCACAAAATGTTTTTTTATTATTTACTTTACAATGGAAAACTTCTTTTGCGATGGAAATTGGCTAAAAGTAATGCAAATTAGCACAAAGCACTGCTTTGCGTTACTTAGCAACAAGGAGGCGTTACACCATGCAACCACCATTCTTTTTGATGCAAAACCCTATCTACCAAAACATTGAGAGAGGATTTTGCGTCAAAAATTAACGCCACTTGAAAGCAGGCATTGAAAGGAGAAATGTTTTAGGGGCATATTAGCAAGACCCGCGTTAAAATTATCGCCGTTTTAGCGGCAGGAATCTGCCGCTAAAACGGCGATAATGGGCTTGCTAATATGCGTTATGGAATTCAATAGAAGCCCAGGTTAGATGTCCTGCACATCTAACCTGGGCTTCTATTGGAATTCTATAACGCATATTAGCAAGCCCATTATCGCCGTTTTAGCGGCAGTTTCCTGCCGCTAAAACAGCGATAATTTTAACGCCGGTCTTGCTAATATGCCCCTTAGTTTCTCCTTTCTTATCCGACTTTGCATGAGTGCTGCCCTGTACAGCACACATACAAAGTATGAAAAGGTTTTAAAATAATATTTTGTACTGGAAGGCTATCCTTCTAGTACAAAACCTATGCACGACTCAGGCACACACCCTTACACTATGGTGCAAAGGTGTGTGAGTGGCGCATGGCAGAAAAATTCTGCGCCCGCACTTGGGAGAAGGCATGACAGTGCCATATCTCTGTAGATGTGGCGCTCTCCTGCCCTTTCCCTGTCACACAACGCAGCGCAGCATTTTTGTCTGCTGCGATGTGTTGGGTGACACGTTGATAAATCTGGCCCAACATTTGCATTCAACGGTGATTACTTCTAAAGCGTATTTTTCATAATAATGAGAAAACATTGCACGTCAGAATTATGTTGAAACGTTTATGTTCGCATGTGCAAGCTTTTTTTTATGTATGGACAGACATCTAGGTTGCAAAACAAATCTGTTTGGAAAATGAAAATTCTGAAATACATATTGATTTCCAAAGCCAGATAATACAAACAGTGAAAAAATACAAGGTATAAAGACAAACTCATCACCCGAACCTTTTGTTAGGATGTCAAACCAATTGATGAAACCTCTTCCCTGCTACCTTTTTAAAATTCAGTGAATTCACACAGCAACTTTAATGTAGAATAATAAGTACTTGCACCTGAACGTTGTCTTCTTTTCTGTATAATCTGAAAAACATTGGACTGGGGAGCAATGTTACATTTGCAGCACTTCATCCAGTGTCTGCTCAGGAGTCTGATTGAGGCATTTTCTGATCTTAACTGAAGGAAAGGTAAATGGACATTGACTGATTCAATTAACTGATAAAATCTTTTACCTTCATGCCAAACACTCTACTCTGGGTAAAGAACCTGATGAAAAAGTAATCAGAAAAACATCTGTCATTGCCGAGACTAGACATGTCCTCTCAGACATATCTCTAGATAAATACTGCGAATGCCAAAAGACTGTAGCATCCATTTTGAAAACAATCAATTTTAAATACTATCGTACATGACATATTGCAGCTCTTTGATCACTGTTTACTTTTATATCCAGCACTCTTTCCGTCCCATTATGATATTCTAACACTTAACTTAATTGCAATAACCCGGCATCCGCAATTTGAAAAGGGAATGAATACATCTGCACGTGCAATTCGAGATCTTCAGCAGGAATAGGTGTACTTAAATCATATACAGTTTTTTTTTTTTAATTAGGGCCTGATGTGCTAGTCGGATTCACAAAACCAGGGATGTGTAAATTGCACACTAACTGGTTTGTGAATGGGACTGTAATTTGTGATGCAACATATGTGCTGCAAATTGTCCATTTGAAAAGGGTTGCAAAATGAGCAGCCTAATGTCTAGTAATAAAGCATGTTACAATTTGCAACACCCCCCGTGATTGCCTGAGAATGCAAGGATGGGTGGGGCCTGTAAGATACAGAAGAGTTCCGTCCCTGTATTTGCATCCCCCAAAAACATTTATTAAAAAAAAAAAAGTCCATGTCCATTAAAGAGACGAATGCTGTTTTTTTTATTTAAAAAAAGTACCACCTTTGGAAAGATATCGGAGAAGGAGCCATCGGCTCTTTAAATTACTGCCTTCTCCCCTGAGGACATCTGGCACGGTTCCCAAAGGAATAGCTGTACCTTAGGGCAGCTTATTCTTAGCGAATCGGTTACCTCTACAATTCAGTGGTAAGTAACTGATCAATGGATTTCGACCACAATTGCCTTCAGAAACCATAGATACATATCTTTCTGAAGAACAGGTTAAAGAGGGCACCCATTTCATGCCACCTCCTATTTGCAATTCAGAAACAATCTCATAAGCCCTTTTAAGGATTGGGTAAACTTTTCTGACACGTAAAAGCGATTTTCTACATTGGAAAAAGCACTTTTGCAGCCTCAAAGTGTTAGAACCCATTCAGAGAGGTCACAGGGCAGGTGGGACACTGGGCTCCAACTGTGATGGTTGAGGTCAGTTGCCATAGGTGTCCTGACGTCCATCTTGCTGTGACTCTACAAACTCGTCTAAGTAAAGCCCTTTCTGTACTTTACTCTCAGGATAGCGAGGGGCCGAGCATTAAAAGGCTTCTCATGGAGGTAGTGTGGGGGACAAGAGTTCAGAACTCAACTGTTAATCAGCAGACACAATGAAGTGCTGTCCAGCCCAGTGCTCACCTTTTAGTTAGAAGTAAGTTCTTTAATCTAGCTGAAAAATGTATTACTATACAATTCAGTATGGAATACACTTATAGGTTGTAAAACCAGCAATGAGCTTCAGATGCTACAACCCCATTTTGGTACTCACTCCTCGGTCTAGGTGATATCTAATGGCTGCAGTCCCTGGTATAATGGGGCATAATTATTCATTAGGAGAGGTGCAGGTAACTTCACATTAACGTTCTGATCAGATGCTCAACAAAATTCAGTGCCTTTCACTCCTTGCATTCACTCCAGTAAAACAGCTTAAGTCAACACAGGCGATTCTTTTGTGCATTCTATTCTACCATCTTTGTTTCAGGCTCAGCCATCCTTTTACCTAGTGGATGGTGTTACAGTTCTACCGAATGTGGTTTGTGTAGCTGTTCTCAAAGTGGCAGGTTCACTTCTGTTAGGTAACAATGGTGACCTAGCATTTCAAAAGGGTCCGCCGGATAGAGTCAGCACAGCAGGCCTCCACTGTGGCACTTAACTTCAGTAGTTGCAGCCTCCACAGTCTTATGCACACAGGTTGAGTCAGAGGTGATCGTGTGTATGAGGTTGCTGGTTGAGGGGGGTGTGAGCCCTTCTCAAGCAACACCCAATATTCTTGTCAGGGTGAATGATGACGGTCACTGAATTAACCTGTATAGAACCCTTTGGTTGCTTGGCACGAAAGCAGTCAGGCTAAACCTATAGGCAATGTGTAAAGTATTTATGCAGCACACAAACAGTAATAAAGCAAAAGCACAACACAAGAAAAGTCCCACACCAATTTAGAAAAATAGAGTGGAATTTAATAAATTATTTGATACCGAAACAACAGAAAACCTATTAGTAGAACCTGTGAAATCTAATTTTAAATGTTTAAGTAAAAATGATGCTTGAAAGCACAAAACGTCAACTGTGGTTATTTCATGAAGTGCAGGCTTGATACCGGGACCAGGTTAGGCCAGCTGAGAATTGTATATTATGTCCTTGATGCAGGGTGTTGTGCCTCACAACTGCGGTTTTGAGGAGCGATGCTGGGTCCTGTGAAGAGTTGCGAGGTGCTGCATCAGCTCTGATGAGGAGCTGCAAGGACTGCGATGCGAGTTCTGCATGGAGCTGCGTGGTGGTGTGTTGGTTCCAATGAGAAGCTGCATGGCTTCTTTTGGTTGTGTCACACTGTGGTGGTCCTGATGGGGAACACAGCTGGGCTGGCAGACCAAATTTAGCACAACTTCCAAGGGAGGGCCCAGGACTGGAGAAGGACCTCTTGGAGGGTCGGGACTCACTAAGGCACAGTCAAGTGTTGGGTCAACATGGTTGGAACCTTTTATATCCCTGAGACTCTGATCAGGAGGCCAGTCATCTAGCCCTTGGACTCACTTTGGAAGTCCTAGGTTCACGATAAAGTGCAGGGATCAAGCAGCAGTGCAGACCTTTGGGGTACAAAGCAAGTTTCAGGCATCAGAGAAGTCTTTCCTGGTGTAGCAAAGCAGTCTTCTGATGTATATAGCAGGTCACAGCAGCAGACAGTCCTCGGAGAGTCTTTCCACTTGCTCAGAAAGTGAACTGAAGAGTGAGTCTGAGGGTCCCTTTTCATGCCTGGTGCCAACTTTGAAAAGAGAAAAACGTCTGGAGGCTTCCCCCAAATGAAGTGTCTGGAATTTACTGCCTCCCTGCCCTGGCTCCAGCCTGGCTCCAGGCACAAACACTACTGTGAAGTTATTTGTGTGAGAGCAGGGCACAGGATATTGAGGCGCAAGTGGGGCAGCTTCCAGCTCCACCCTCTCATCCTGTCCGAGATGGCCTATCCAAGCACACCTAATCCCTCCATTGTGTGGCGCCTCTCTGGGAGGAATATACAAAAGCCAACTGCCAAACACACCTAGTCATATGACCAAGAAACAGGCTGCAGGCACCAAATGGTTAGAACTCAAAAATGCCAACTTTATAAATGTGGATTTTATAGAATTGCGACTTGAAATCTGACTTTACCATTAACCCCTTCGCTGCTAGGCCTTTCCCCACCCTGTGCTAAGCCTTTTTTTGGCTATTTGGGGTAGTTTGCGCTTAGGCCCCTGTAACCTTTTGACCACATAAGGTATCCACGCCAAATGTGCGTCCTTTTTTTCCAACATCATGGGGATTCTAAAGGTACCCAGGGTTTGTGGATTCCCCTGGAGGGGACCCAGAAATTAGCCAAAATACAGCAAAATGTTGTGTTTTTTGGGAAAAATGGGAAAAAAGGGCTACAGATGAAAGCGTCTAGTTTTTTCCCTGCAAATGGTATCAAAAGGGGTTGTGGTGCTGAAATCACCATCTTCCCAGCTTTCAGGGACAAGCTGACTTTTGTCAGAAAACCAAATTTTTTTACACAGTTTTGGCATTTTTCTGGGACATAGCCTATTTTTGCTATTTTTTGGGCTTTCAACCTCCTTCCAGTTAATGGTAGAAATGGGTATGAAAGCAATAATGGATCCTGGAAAGCTATACATTTTAGAAAAGTAGACAAAATTCTAAATTCAGCAAGGGGTCATTTGTGTAGATCCTTCAAGGTTTCTTTATAGAAACTAACAGTTAAATATAGGAAAAATTGAAATTTAGTTGGAAAAAACAGCCATTTGTGTCAACGTTTTCACCTGTAACTTCATCTAATTATGACAGCTGTTTGAAAGCAATATACCGTTACATCCGCTGGACCTTTCTGGTTGTGGGGATATATAGGACTTGTAGGTTCACCAAGAACCCGACGAACCCAGAGCCAATAACTGAGCAGCGTCTTGCAATGTTTTTTTATTATGTACCGGGTATATAGCAATTATTTTGGGAAAATGTATACATGGAAAAATCGGTATGAAAGACACCTACGTATTTCTGAAATGGGAACAAAATATAGAGTTTAGAAACAGTAGATATTTGCACATTTCCGAAATTGGGAGTACCCATACTAGCATGAGAATTATAGGTCATTTTTCAAAATGACTTCTTTTTTACACATTGTCTTTCATTTGGAAGGCAGAAATGCATCAAAAGTCAATAGGTAATAACTGTTGCTCTACAATTCTGTGTTACCCTAAGTCTCACAATAAAAATGGTACCTCACTTGTGTGGGTAGGCCTAGTGCCTACCACAGGAAACGGCTCAAAACGCAACTTGGACACACCACATTTTCACAATGAAAAATGACCCTTTTTTTGCAAAGTGCCTAGCTGTAGTTTTTGAACCGTAGCTCTGCCGGCACCTAGGGAAACCTAGCAAACCTATACATTTTTGAAAACTAGACACCCAGGGGAATCCAGGATTGGGTGACTTCACTGGCTCTCACCAGGTTCTGTTACCCAGAATCCCTTGCAAACCTAAACATTTGTAAAAAAAACACTTTTTCCTCACATTTCTCTGGTGGAAAGTTCTGGAATCTGCGTGGATCCACAAAATTCGACCCACCCCGCGTTCCCCAAAGTCTTCTGAGAAAAATGGTACCTCACTTGTGTGGGTAGGCCTAGTGCCCACAACAGGAAATGGCCCAAAACGCAATGTGGACACACCACATTTTCACAGTGAAAAATGACCCTTTTTTTGCAAAGTGCCTAGCTGTAGTTTTTGAACCCTAGCTCTGCCGGCACCTAGGGAAACCTAGCAAACCTATACATTTTTTAAAACTAGACACCCAGGGGAATCCAGGATGTGGTGACTTGACTGGCTCTCACCAGGTTCTGTTACCCAGAATCCCTTCCAAACCTAAAAAGTTGTACAAAAAAACACTTTTCCTCACATTTCTCTGGTGGAAAGTTCTGGAATCTGCATGGATCCACAAAATTCCACCCACCCCGTGTTCCCCACTGGCGAAAGACCAGTTTATCCCTTCTGTAGTAAATTTTAAAATGAACATCAAGGCAAGGGAGCATATTTACAAGCCCCATGCGCCAATGCATCACTTTTTTTTGCCACGCCATTGGCATAGTGGGATGCTCCATATTTACAAGGCCACGTAAAGCCACTCTGCGTGGCTTTTCGTGGCCTTGTAGTTCAATTATTTTATTATGATTAGGAGCTCCGAGGAGTTCCACATTAAAACGTATACAAACAACTCCAATTTACAAGATCAAATGACACTTAAAAACAAGCTAATAAAATATATAAAACATCAGAAATTATAGTTTTTGTAAAATAGTACAAAATTTGTAGTTGCATGTGAATTACAAAGAGGTGCGATGTGGACGAAAAATTTATTTCAGAGTCCTTTCAAATACAAAACCAACAATGGCAGGGCAAAGCGAGTTATACCATTAGATTTTTAAACGACTTCGGCTGTACATTTTCCTGGCTAATAGATATTCAATTGTACATGACGGTATTCCTAGCAGCATACGAGGAGATGAAAGTGCAAGAGCGCAACTATAGTACCAATTTCATAAACCCCTTAGTGTACAACCATAACGTAGTCAATATGAAACATATCATACCATTAAATGCTCTAACAATTTCAACCATCTGATAAAAACAGCCCGATAGTACTACTTATAAGATTCATTAGATTTTGCTCAGAAGGAAACCTATGCAGCCATTTACAACTAAACGAGGCAACATAGTCCTTCTCTAAAATATATTTTAAAATTGTTTAAAAAAACTGAAGATTTTGAAGCAAACTGGTTCACAGGGGGGGGGCAGAAGACAGTTTCGGGCCTCCTCAGCTGTAGCAATATTATACTTTAGGAACAAAGTTCTTAGGAATCAACGTCTTGAAGGTTGTAGTAGGGGACAGACAAATAAGACATGATTTAAATTCTGCACCCAGGTACCACATAGTTGACAAAGTCTATCCTGCCTAGGAAGACCCTCCCACGCTCCAGTTAATATTCGCAAGGGAAGCAAATTCAGCCGTAGCAACAAGATGGTTCTGCGCACTCCATGGGGGAGATTCCAAATAACATAAGGTTGGGGCTGTTTATAAATACTACTCCCCACTATGATGTCATTATTGGAATGCGCTGCACACAGTGCGGTATCTCTTTTACGAGAGACTTCGTAAATTGTTTTTTTAATTTGAGTTTTCAAAACTTGGTTAGAAAGAGAGCCCATGCCACTATTCTCAAAGTCAAACAAGTTTACAGCTTACTCGTAATTCCTAAAGAGAACACTTTTTCCCTTCAGCGTGGAAAAAATTTCCTCACGCATTGCTACCCATAAGGGGTTCTCAACACTGTTCAATAGTGCCCGCCACCACCACCCTCTGCAACTGGACCCCGATCAACACCGAAGACACCACCCGCACGATGAACTCCATCCACTCCGGATCACCAACCGACCCCTGCCCACACCACGTCTTCAACAAAGCCGACGCCACCATCGCACCCCATCTCCGGGACATCATCAACTCCTCCTTCCACACCGCCACCTTCCCGGAGAGCTGGAAGCACGCCGAGCTTACCGCCCTCCTGAAGAAACCAACGGCGGACCCCACCGACCTCAAGAACTACCGCCCCATCTCGCTCCTTCCGTTTCCGGCCAAAGTCATCGAGAAGACCGTCAACAGACAGCTTGCCACCTTCCTCGAGACGAATGGATCCCTCGACCCCTCGCAGTCCGGGTTTCGGGCCAACCACAGCACCGAGACCGCCCTTATCGCAGCCACCGACGACATCAGAACCCTAACCGACAACGGGGAAACAGCTGCCCTCATCCTCCTGGACCTCTCCGCGGCGTTCGACACCGTCTGCCACCGCACCCTAGTGAAGCGCCTCAGCAACATCGGAATCCGAGAGAAAGCACTGGAATGGATCATCTCGTTCCTCGCCGGAAGAACCCAGAGAGTCCGCCTCTCCCCGTTCAGATCCGAAGCCACCGAAGTCATCTGCGGCGTTCCACAAGGATCCTCACTCAGCCCGACCCTCTTCAACGTCTACATGAGCCCCCTCGCAGCCATCGCACGCCGACACAACCTCAACATCATCGCCGACGACACCCAGCTGATCCTCTCCCTCACCAACGACCCCACCACCGCCAGAGCCAACCTGCACGACGGGATGAGAGACGTCGCCGACTGGATGAGGAACAGCCGCCTTAAACTGAACTCAGACAAGACGGAAGTCCTCATCCTGGGCTCATCACCCTCCGCCTGGGACGACTCCTGGTGGCCCCCGGCCCTGGGCACCGCACCCAAGCCAACGGACCACGCACGCAACCTGGGCTTCATCCTGGACTCCTCCCTGTCGATGACCAGACAAGTCAACGCCGTCTCATCTTCATGCTTCAACACCCTGCGCATGCTCCGCAAGATCTTCAGATGGATCCCCACTGAAACCAGGAAGACCGTCACCCAGGCACTCGTCACCAGCCGACTGGACTATGGGAATACCCTCTACGCCGGAACCACAGCCAAACTTCAAAAGAGACTCCAGCGCATCCAGAACGCCTCCGCACGACTCATCCTGGACATCCCCCGACACAGCCACATCACCGTACACCTGAAAGACCTGCACTGGCTCCCCGTCAGCAAGAGAATCACGTTCAGACTCCTCACCCACGCACACAAGGCCCTCCACGACCTGGGCCCAAAGTACCTCAACGACCGCATGTCCTTCTACACGCCCACACGCCAGCTACGATCAACCAGCCACGCCCTCGCCACCGTACCACGCATCCGCAGAACCACCGCCGGAGGAAGATCCTTCTCCTACCTGGCGGCCAAGACCTGGAACTCCTCCCCACTCACCTTCGGCGAACCCAGGACCATCTCGCCTTCAGGAAGCAGCTCAAGACCTGGCTGTTCGAGCAGTAACTTACCCCCTCCCCCAGCGCCTTGAGACCCTCCCGGGTGAGTAGCGCGCTCTATAAATGCCGTGATTGATTGATTGATTGATTGATTGCTCCATCTTAAGTACGCAGCCATAGAGAACACATAATGGAAAGTAGCCCGAATTCGAGCCGAATCGCCGCTATAGGGGCTGCGCAGTTTAGATTACACATTTGGCACCAAATATGCCCCTCTACTTTCTCAAGACTATCCCACTGCTGTTCATCTACTGTTTCACAGGCCTAACTCAATGCGGGAGGGATTTTAATTTTATAAACTGATAGAACATGTGCGAAATGTCTTTTCCTGCAATGTTTATAGAGACTACCAGTTGCAGAAGCCTGACAGATTGCCTTACTTCTGCATTGGTCAATCTGATCACTGCTGGAGCACTTACTTGTAAAAATTCCCCCTAAGTATGGGTACAACTTCAACACAGCAAGTTTGTCTTTCCCGAAGAACCAGTGCATATTTTCTTAACTCGGCATCCCCGGTATTTAAAAAACATAATTTTAGTTATTGAGATACTTATTTAAAAAAAATATTCATCTGAGTAAAGAGCTAACTCAGTAAGTCGCCTTTGTAATCTAATTGGAGTTAGATCTAACAGAATGGCGTCGTCCGCATATGGCAGGCAGCTCAGTTTCATTGTTCCTAGTTTCGGGGAGTCCCCTTTGCAAAGCCCTGCCCTACCCGGCAAATCATTGATATAAGAGAAAAGAGGAGAGGAGCCAAGTAGGCACCCTTGCTTCAGCCCATTATGAGTCTCTACTTTACTTGACAGGCCCTGGGTACCACCCATCAGGACCTGAGTCCAGGTGGAGGATTGCAATGTGATGATTAATCTGAGCAGATGCATGGGGATACCCATTGCGGCCAGTTGTCTCCACAGTGTCCCCCGGTCAACCCGGTCGAAAGTCGTGGAGAAATCAATAAAGGCAGCATATAAGGCCATACCCTTGCTCATTGGGTATTTTTCGATTAGAGTTTGCAGAGCGGTAATATTGTCTAGGGTACCACTATGTTTGCGGAACCCAGCTGCCCTGCAGGGACAAAGCCGTTTCCAAAAATCCAACCCTGGAGGTGGAGAAGTATGCTCTTGACAAACAATTTTCCGGTCGCACCCAATAAAGCGATCTGTCTAAAGCTAGCAGGGGAATTGTTTGGACCCTTTTTGTATAATGGGACCACAATACTTCCCTTCCAGGATGACAGAATAGTCCCATGTGCGTAGCAGTAAGAAAATACCGGACAAAGAAATTGTGCCCATGCTGCGCTATCTTGTTTGACTATAGCTATTGGTAAGTCATCTGGGCCCATCGCGCCCGAATACCTTGCCCCTTTAATATAACACTCTATTTCCTTACACAAGGGGGGGCCGTAATTGTTCCCCACAAGGGAATCAAAGGCAAAATCTGGATTCAACCCAGCCAAGGGATTTAATGCATACAACTGAGAGATATATGAGGTCCATTGTACATCAGATATTAAAATGGCTATTGCCTTAGTTCTACCATCACAATACTTGGGTATTAGAGCCCAATATTTACGAGAGTCACCGGACTATGCAGCCTCTCTTAATTTTATCCAATTAGCATCTTCCACCCCTCTGCACTTCGATGCCAGCTTTCTTTTTCTTGCCTGCTTTAATCTATTGATTTCCCTTTGTATAGTCATCAATGACTGCTTAAATTGTTCACTTATTAGGTCATTGATCATGTGATTTAATTTTTTTACCTCCCATGATTTAGCCACTAAGGGATTAATGCCGCCAGCTTTCTTTTTGCTTCCACATGATCTAATTAGGGCCAGTATCTTCTCAAACCAATAGATGGGATTTTCCCGACTCGGGCCGAGGCTCACATTTTCAATAATCCTCCCAAGACAAGGGAGGTTTTTATTAGACCAAAAACTACGCCCATTTGTTCTTTTATACAAAATGCTATCATCCCTTTGATTCCAAAGTTCCAGCAACTCAGGCTTCAGGTTGACATCCACTGACAGAACGCTGTGATCGCTCAAATTTGCTCTCAGTACCTTAAATTGTGTACATGCACCAAAGAGCTGATAGGATACCACTATATAATCAATCAGTGACTGCCCGCGTGGAGTATGAAAGGTGAGAGAGGCTGGAGAATCGTCTGGGAATCTGCCATTCAATATAACAAAATCATTCATTCTCAGATTGGCAACAAAGACAGGCCCAGCCTATCAAATCTAATATGGCCAAGCAGTGATGATTCAGGAATGGACCATGCGTCCTCCAATTCTTGGTTAGAAAAGGCCATGGAGGAGCAGTTTGAAATTTTAGCATTGAAGTCACCCATCATCAATATCAAGGTGCACTCCTCTGAGATACACATCTTATGCACAAAGGAAAAAATAGATTCAACCAGAGAATCGGTTGCTTTCCCAGGCGGAATATATACATTTACCAAAAGAAGGGATGCATACTGTCCTCTTGTCCTATTACCCAATCTGAGTTTCAAACCCATGCAAAGCTTTGATGGATGAAGAAAAACCACTGGATTCCAATTTATAGTGCAGCTGAGTAAAATGGCTAGACCTCCACTTGCATGTCCATTTGTTGAAGGTTTTGCTGCACAACAAAAAACAAAATAATTCTCAAAGTTGAAATCCGCACAGCTCCATGTTTCCTGAAGACAAATATTTTAGAATCATGCACTAGTAAGGAATTTAACTTAGAGTTAGGATTTCCAACACCTGCTAGATTCCAAGACAAGATTTTTCCAAGGGGGCTACCTCCGCAGCATAGGGAGTTTTGTGTTTCCTTTTAAGCCATTCAGAGAACCAGCTACCAAACTCCACTGGGCCATCTCTTCATCCCCTCTATATTTGATGGCCCTTTGGACCTCAGGACCTATAATATTAATCTCTCTTTTCCCCGAGTAGCTACCCACCAAAATTGTAATATCTCGTGGATTTATAGCACCCCTTATTTTAGATAACATACTACCTAGCTCCTGGCAGTTTTTCCTATGGGATTCAAGCGGGCCAAAAAAGGCTCCTCATATGGGAACACATGAATCCCTTTTTTCCTAAAAAATCAGCGTTAGCCAGAACTAGCATTGCAATTATCCCTGAACTAAATGTGACTCTAGAGTTTGGAGGCCCACTACTAAGGTCTAGGTAAACCCGCTAAATGTCTTTACGTATTACTAATCGCAAATCCTCTATTTCTGATAGTAACTGCAGCAGTGAGCTTCTATTAAGTAGAGCTGATTCTATATCAAATAGGGTAGCGAAGATCAGAATATTAGAGGCTTGCCCTGATCTATGTCCTACACATCTATTATTGCTTAACTTTAAGTCACTCCCCAACTCTGACGTTTGCCCTGTGCGTGAAGCAAGGACAGGACCCCCTTCCAAGACCCTCCCTTGGCTGGGATCAATCCGTACAGGGATAATACCCATGCCAGGAAGGATGGGCAGGACATTATCCATAGCCTGCCCTACATCTGGCACAACATCATGAGTTTTTACTGCTAAACTCGCTGAATCGTGGTCTTTTGTGATTCCGCGGGGCGTTAAAGCCGGGTCAATGTATCTCAGGCATGCCAGCCATGCATAGAGGTGTCGGAGTTGGGAATCCAGGTTGAGGCTTGGGAAGACAAGGGGGTCTCTCCCACACTCTCTCCCACACTACTGTCTAGAGGTAGTCCCACGTATTGTACTGCCCCCAAAAAACAAATGTTAGGGGAGAATGTGCATGTTATTCCTGGGGGAAACACAAATGTAATCGCAACCACAAATCCGTTGCAGGTTTACCCTATTTTTAAACAAGGGAACACCAACATGTCCAGCGCCATTGAATCATTAATTGACCCACTCCTTGTTAAATGGCCCATGGATAATTTAGATGCTGTCCCCCTGGGGAGGGTGCCCCTCTCAAAGACGGTAATGGATTAAAAGGTCAGAGGGAGAATAAGAACAGGACTCTGCGTATTATAAGGCAGAATCCCAAAAAACTGAGGTTCCGTATGGTATCTGAGGAGCCAGAAACTTTGATCTCGCTCCAAAGTAGGAATGAACCTAGGCCTACAGTCTCAGACGACGGTCACAACTTGCAGCGTTCGGAGATAAATCCTCCCCCTCCCACTACTATGATAGTTGACCCATTATGGGAGGGATTATGGTAGACGGAAGGGCAGGAATATAAAGGGATATCCAGACTTAATGGGGGAGTGGGAAATACATGGGAGAATTTAACTTCAATACCCTTTTCTGCCTTACTTATACAGTGACTGGCAGAATTGAGCTTCTGGACCACCATTAAAGTTGGTGAAAGGACATCCAGCATGTGATCGGAATTGACAGTGGTTTTCTCCAGCAGGGATAAAATAGTTGAAAGAATCTGCTCTAAAGCATAAAGTATGTCAAGGTCGCCCCCCCAATCTGTTATCCACTACGTTTAACAGTTGCCAAAAATCATGTACCCCTTTATTTGGAGGTGCCTCAGACACCTCAGAATGTGACAAACCTAATGATTGCGCAGGGGACACACTAGAGGGGGTGCTACTATACAAAGTTGGCATACGGGGCAACTAGCGTGATTATCCGTAGACAGTCTCAATGCCAACTCCTTGGCAACTGACGTTTTCAAGTTGGCCTCTATTACTTTGGTTTTTTTTCCATCATTATGGTAATGTCCGGCATTGTATAATCCTCCAAATCCCCAGCTTCGAGGCTGCAGTCTACAATCTGTTGTGTTTGGGGGGTCGTTTTAAGGGAAAGATGGCCAGGTGATTGCTCTGCAGCATTCAAAGGGCCAGTTTTATCAACTGAGGACAACGGCCCCACAGATATGGACAACATCTTATCAGCAAAATGTATTTGGCATCTTCCATAACCATGTCCATTTCCATCTCCGTGTCTTCAGCCACTATCAGTAAAGCACGCTCGTCAGTGGCCTGAGTTAGTGGAATTACTCCCCCTGTATTCTAATAGGTGAGCTTGGGGTAATGTGGAATGGTCAGCTCAGAAAGAGCAGAGCAAGCACCCACCTCATCCTCACTAACTACTCCAGAGGCTACTCCCAGGTCCTTATCCTTTAGCACTGTGCCCCTCAGGCCCTTCGAGAACCTCGACAACACAGTGGGGTGGGATTTCAGGTATGACAGGTGACCCCGGGGTTTCTTTTGCCTGATGGATTTTTGTAACTTGAGTGGGCTGGTGTGATCAGAGGTACAACTAGCTTGCCCTGATGTGGACCCTGGCAACCCTGCAAATGATCCTGATGGAGCGATTGAGTGCCCTGAACGCCCTGAAAACCCTGAACGCTCCGAGTGCAGGAACCTGGAAGGCATCACCAGCTAATGTTTTTTTTGGTTCGCGGGCTTGCAGACAATAGTTAGCCTCGTTACTGGTCCGCGGATTTCTACAGTAACGCTGGAGACACTAATGTCAATGGTTTCCGAAAAGGGGGGCCCCCAGGGAAGGGAAAAAATGGCAAGACGCTGAGGTCACTAGTGAACACTAGAAGTTGCTGGGGGTCACTAGTAGCACATAAGATGGCACATTTAACAGGGGGAAATTATGTAGTGCCCTCTTTTATGACCCACTTAAAACCCAATAAGTCCTTCAGGAGGATGCAGATAAATGCGATTGAAACAATGGCGCCAATTGCCGCGCAGGGAGTTACATTCGATATTTGAGTAAAAAAAAGTAGGCTGGTAAGTGATAAAAGAGGTAAGAAGGTAAGCAGTTAAGCAGGTAAACAGGAGAACAAGTGTGCCCACCAGTGAGCAGCGAGCAAAATGGGTGAGCCGAGACTGAGCGGAGCTCACCGGGCCATCCCACAAACCGCACCCAGTCCTAGCTGGGCCATCTCTGCAGGGGCAGGCTTTGCGCTTCACAGAGGGTCACTACGCCCTCCACACTCAGCCTCCTCACCTTCTTCTTCTTTCAGGCTGATCCCTTGATCCCTTGAACCCTTGGTCAGGAAGCTTGGAGGTGCAAGGGTCACTGCTTCACCTGATGCTCCGCTTTATGCTCAAAAAATGCTCCTAGGTCCAACGTCGAGCCAGATCTAACCAGGTAGCTGGGGGCCAGGGAACCACCCCCCCACTGCGCACCTGGCTCCACCTGGCTCTGCGGCTGACAACTGACAAGATTGAAAAAAGACACTGCGACAACTCCGGTCACCGCAATGCGTACTATCGATTAATGACCAATGGGCGCAGTCACCGCCGGCTGTAATGGCAGGCCGCACCGCCAAGCCCTCAGTACCTCATGCTGACTCTTGGCGGTGGTGGCGAAGGTGGGAGTGGTAACTGGGGAGATGGCGGGGGTAGCTACGGCAAACCCACAGTACCTCATGGTGACAGTGTTTGGCGAAACCGCTACATGCCATGCTACACGCCACACAGCTCTCTGCTCTCCGCGCTCTGCACAGCTCCGCACAGCTCCTCCCCTTGAGTCCTCACGTGCTCTGTCTCAGTCTACTTGTAGCCTTGTAAATACAGGCCCTTTTCACGCAGCACTTTGTGTGAAAGGAGCGTGCCATGGGTGTTACTGTGGGTGTTCCCACGCAACACCCATGCATTTGCCACATTCCCAGATTTACAATGATTCATACAAGTGGGAATGCGTCAGAATTCTACGTCTCCCCAGGGGAGGTGTAGGGAGGCACAACAAGGAGAAATACTTTTATTTCTCCTAATTTTCTCCTCTTTCTATGCATTCGGCATTCTGCAGCACACATAGAAAGAGGAAAACACCTCTCGTGATTGTTTTTGTGCAGGAAGGTGTGCCTTCCTGCACAAAAACAATAATCTCTGCAACACAGGCACCATTGCACCATGGTGCAAGGGTGACTTCATTGGAGCATGACAGCCAGTTGTGCGCCAGCGCACAGGAGAGCACAGGGATCCATCATATTGTTGTAAATATGACGCATCCCTGTCCTTTGAAAATAATGCAGCACAGCGCAGCCAAATGGCTTGCAGCTCTGCGCTGCATTACCAAAGTGTAGAAGTACATACAGTGTCTCAACACTGTAAATCCAAAAACACACCATAAGAGCCATTTGCGTGCCTCTCTACCACTGTGTCACTGATGTATTTAGTATCTCAGTACTTTTCTACTTAAATGTATCAAATTTAAATTTTGGGAAACACGCATATAACAATCTCCTCATTAATCTATATCCAACCATATAGCTTACTGATACTTCCGAGTAATTGCAAAGAGTGTGTGACAGGTTGCATATATAATTCCCCACATGGTTCTAAAAGACTACATATTCCTCAGTAAAACTTGTAAATACATGGGTTTGTGGTTGACTACATCAACACTCCCTGGATGATTGAATGAGTGCATAGGTAGTGCCTAGGTGATTCCCTGAGGATACATGTAGTGCCTAGATGATTCCCTGACTATGCCATAACTCTATGGGTCATTCCATATCTGCATAATTACTGCCTGCATGTTTTCATGAGTATACCACTAGTATCTGGGTGTTTGGATGAGTGCATGAGTAGAGCCCGAATGATTACACAAGTGCCCGACTAATGCTTCAATAATTTAATACATGCATAGATACTGGTGGGATGATTAAATGAGTGCAATTCTAGTGCCGGGATGATTGCAACAGTGCATACATAGTATATAGGTGATTTATAGAGTGCATGAATAGTATATACATGATTGTTTAAGCCCATGCATAGCACCTAGCCTATTGTATGAGTGCATGAATAGTGTTTCAATGATTGGATGCTGCCCATTTGTTTTTGGTTGAGTGAACAGGTAGTGCCTGGATGTTTAGATAACTACATGGGTAGTGCCCAGATAATTGAATAAGTGCATCAGTAGTACCTGGCTAATTAGATGAGTGCATGACTAGTGTGTGAGTGACTGTATGAGTCCATTGTTAAAGTTTGAGAGATTGGATGACAGTATGTGTGCTGCTGGGGTGATTGCATTAGTGCAAGACTATTCCTTCAGTAATTAAATGAATGCATAGGTACTGGATATGTGATAGGTTTACTACAATGGGATTCTCTAAGTAATTAGATGCGTGCATGAGTAGTGCCTCAGTGTTTCATCAGTGCACACATGTGCCTCAGTATTTCAATGACTGAATGGGTTGTAAGTAGGTGTTTAGATGGCTACATAAGTTCTGCGCAAATGTTATAATGAATGTATAGGTACAGCCTTGTTAATTGCATTAGTAAATAGGTAGTACCTAGGTGATTAGATGAATGTATAGGTAGTGCCTGCATAGTTCAATGACTACATAATTTCTGCCTGCCAGATTGCAAGAGTACATGTGTAGTGACTGGGTAATTGAATAACTCCATGGCTATTGAATCACTGATTTGATGACTGCCTGACTAGTGGCTGGGTGATTGCATGAGTGCCTGCATATTGCCTAACTGACTGTGAAAGTACCTTCATTGCTGTTAGATACATAACAGTTGTCACTAAATCTCTGACTCATTGGTTATCTCCTTCTGTCAGTATCAAACTACCTGTTTTACTGTATATATGCTTTTTTCTGAGCTGTGTGTGAGTGAAGTCTAGGTATCGCACTTGATATATAATTGCATACATGGCTCTCTAGAAACATACATTGCTTTGTTACTGAGTGTGCACATGCATCAGTAAGTTTCTAAAATGGAAAACAACATTTTGAAATGTTTCAAAGCACAAAACCTTTTGCGAATGGCATACCTACATCATTTCTCAAATGCTTCTTCTGCTTCTAAAACATATATTCAACATATCTCAAACAAAAGTTACACTAGAAATGACGCTAACACAAGAGCTCTCAAGGCATTCTGCTCTATTAACCCTCCTCAATTTTAAACAAACCATGTTTACAAAAAAACACTATCCTCACCATATGCATGAACTTTTCATCAGCCTATGGAACATAGATCACCATGTAAACATATATGCAAATTCTTAATAGGAGTACACCTTCAAGCCATCTTTCCAAAAATATATACTGATCTGCATCTTTAAGTGAACTCAAAAGTCCCACGTATATATAGCTATGTGCAAGCACAAAAACCATATCTAACCATCTAAGCATATGCAAAGCGGTCACATATTTTAAAAACCACATTGAAAAACACTTCCCAATACATATCTAACAAATATTTCTTCTTTCTAACTCATATACAGGTGGACAACATGTTCTCAACTTTTATTTCTCACTACACTATTCCTGTTTAATAATGTTACTAAGAGTACTATAACTCCCAGAATGTAAATAACAGATGTATCTATACTGCACATGATGTTTAGACATTTAAAACATTCTTAGTTCCTCATTGCAACTTTCCACAAGACTATACTGTTATTTTTCAATAAAATACACAATGTAATAAAGAGGCACTAATTCATTTTTCTCTTACTTCCCAAAACATTCACCACTAACCTCTTAAACACATGCCCTCTAATAGATACAGTTCATCTCATATATTTTTCACGTCACTTTGATACTCTTTTTTTATCAAACTCCTATATACAGCTTCATTTCTAATGTAGTTTTTTAAAGGATTAAAAATTCATGTACATAGCAGTGAATTCAGTTTGTAGATTATGTTGTTGTTTTAGCTCTCTCTGGATACTTTTGTCACTGCTAGGATTTCTAAAAACTAAGCACAAGAACGGTACACCACTCTCATACAAAGCAACTCTAAAATGGCAACCTCTTCAACTTTCCACTCTATCATCATGAGAAAGGCAGTAAATTAAATCATGTCTTTAATTTTAGATAACTGCATCTCCACTTGTGAATGGTTTTCATCTGTTAACCCTTTCCCTCTTTTTCAAAATGATGTTCCTGTCGGCATGTTTTCACTATGATTGAAGAAACCGCGAAAAAAACAGGAGTTTAAACCTATATCTAGGTTCATTTTTCTGACATTTAAATACTACCCAAGTTTATTACATAGTTGTTAGATTTGGGGGTCTCTAGTTGGCAATGGTTTGCACCTTTGTCCAAATAGGGACCCTTGCGTCTAGTCAGGGTAAGGGGCTACACTCCTAAAATAACCCCTGCTCACCCACTTGGTAGCTTGGCACGAGCAGGCAGGCTTATCTCCGAGGCAGTGTGTAAAGTATTTGTGAACACATACAGTAATACAGTAAAAACACTACAAATGGACACTACACCAGTATAGAAAAATAAGTAATCTTTACTAGACTTAACACAAGGTCAAACGACAAAAATCCACAATACTGTAATGAAAAATGAGTCTTTAAAATGGTAGAAATAGCTTAGTTCAATGTAGATGATAAATGCGACACTTTACTCTCAAAGTACCTTGGATGCGTCACGCAATACAAACAAAAGGGTCGCAGGGAAGTTGATGTGCCGTTCCTTACACTCAGGGGAGTGGATGCGTTGGTTCCTTAATGCTGCGCAGGGGAGTTGAGGCTCGCTTCCTTACTGTGTGGGGAGTTGATGCGTCGGTTTCTTACTGTGATCCGGTGCGATGCGACAGGATGGCGCCTCGATGTGATGACGATCCGGTGCGATGCGACAAAATGGCGTCTTGGTTACGGTGCGACAACGTAGATGCGATGCGTGCACGCCCGACGGCCGTGCGGTAACTCAGTGAACTTCTGAGCCGCGTCAGGCCCTGCGACACGCTTCTCCGGCGACCTCTGCGGCGGCGATACGCTTCTCCGGTGATGCGACACGCTTCGTCGGTGATGCGACGGTGAACAGCTGCAGCGGCGGCATGCTTCTTTGGCAATGCGATGGCAACTGCTGCGGCGGCGACACGCTTCTCCTTGTTGCGTCGCGCTTCCAGCTCCCAGCGACACGCAGTCTTCTCAGAGGGCCCAACACAACAGCAGGCACCTCTTTGCAGGCAGAATTCCCAGCAAGGGAATTCAGGGAGCTGGTGGGTGAAGTCTTGTATCCCTGAGACTTCAGGCAGGAGGCAAGCTCAATATTCAAGCCCTTGGAGATCTTCTTCAAGATGATGAAAGTACACACAAAGTTCCTTTCTCTTTTCTTTGGAAATAAAGTAACCACTGCAAGCCAACCCCAACAGCACACAGCACAGGGGCAGTATCCTCCTTCAGTTTCCTGGTTCTTCTCCTCAGCAAAGGTTTGTCTTGGTTCCCAGAAGTGATCTAAAGTCTTGGGGTCTGGGCCCCAATATTTATACTCAGAAAGTCTTTGTTCTCTGGAGGCAGAGAGTGTCTGTGCCTGACCAAAACCAGTTCTGTGCAGCTTCATGGCAGGAGGTGGAGACAGCATTGTTTGAGAGCAGACCTGGCCCAGGTAGCTGAAAGGAAATCTCCTCCCCCTACTCTCTATTCTATGAGGTCTCAGGGGAGTGAAAGGAAATCCCTGCCCCCTACTCTCTATTCTATGAGGGCTCAGGTCAGTGAAAGGAAGTCTCCTCCCCCTACTCTCTATTCTATGTGGGTCCTATTCAGCCCAGCCCTGACCCATCAGACTGCTGGAGCCAAGAACCTTTCCAGTCCCTTGTCACTCACAAACCAGACAGTGAATACACAACCTTAGCAGAGGCACACTGGAAGGTTTAGGCAAGAAAATACCTACATTCTAAAAGTAGTATTTTCAAACACAGAATGTAAAAATCACCCACACTAAAAGATGTATTTTAACATTCTGAGTTCAGGCATACCAAACTCGAATTTCTACCTTGTTCCCTGGGTCAGTTAGGATTATAAGGTGTTATAATCAAAGTGCCCATTCTGGCCTATGGGAGCAGGTAGCCTTGCAATAGTGAAAAACGAAATTGGCTGTAATTCACTATCAGGACATGCCACACATATCAGGGCATGTCCTACCTTTCACATACAATGCACCCTGCCCTCGGGCCTACCTTAGGGGTGACTAACATGTAGAAAAGTGATGGTTTGGGGACTGGCAAGTGGGTGCACTTGCCAAGTCGACATGGCAGTCCCAGACTGCACACAGGCTCTGCAATGGCAGGCCTAAGCCATAGTTTACAAGCTGCTTCTGTGGGTGGCACAACCAGTGCTGTAAGCCCACCAGCAGCATTTGATTTACAGGCCCTGGGCACACACAGTGCACTGTACTAGGGTCTGACAAGTAAATCAAATAATCCAATCATGGAATCACTAATCCATACAACAATTTACAACAGGGAGCACTTGCACTTTGGCACTGAATAGCAGTGGCAAAGTGCCCAAAGCATCTAGACCAGCAAAAACATAGCAAAACACAGGAGGCAACAGCAAAAAATGGAAGGGAGACCCACGCCAATGGTGCCAGGTCTAACACGTGTCCCCTCCAGCTGAAATGTGGGGAGAACTACCCTACCTCTTGGGAGTTCTCTTCACTAAGGCGGAAAAATCTGGACAGACCATCAGCATTGGCGTGTTCTGTACCAGGGCGGTGTTCCACCGTGAAGTCCATCCCCTGTAGGGAAATGGACCACCTCAACAGCTTTGGATTCTCACCCCTCATCTGCATCAACCATCTGAGGGGCCTGTGGTCTGTCTGAACCCGGAAGTGAGTCCCAAACAAGTATGGTCTCAACTTCTTCAGTGCCCACACCACAGCAAATGCCTCACGCTCAATCGCACTCCACCTCTGTTCCCGTGGAAGTAACCTCCTACTGAGGAAGGCTACAGGTTGGTCTAGGCCCTCCTCATTTATCTGTGCAAGAACAGCCCCTACACCATGCTCTGAAGCATCTGTTTGAACAATTAACTCTTTTGAGAAGTTGGGTGCCAGGAGCACGGGCGCCGTGCACATGTCAGTCTTCACGGCATCAAAAGCTTTCTGACAGGTGTCAGTCCAGTTCACTTTCTTGGGCTGCTTCCTGGAAGTCAGCTCTGTCAAGGGTGCAACTATGCTGCCATACCCCTTGACAAACCTCCTGTAATACCCAGTGAGTCCTAAAAAGGCTCTCACCTCTGTCTGGGTCTTGGGGGTTCCCAAGCCAGGATGGTATCAATTTTGGGCTGTAGGGGCGCCACCTGGCCGCTCCCAACCTGGTGTCCCAAATACACCACGGAACCCTACCAGATCTGGCACTTACTCGCCTTGATCGTGATGCCTGCCCTCCACAGCGCCATCAACACTTCCCAGAGGTGGCGCAGATGTTCTTCCCAACTGGCGCTGAACACTGCAATGTCATCCAGGTAGGCGGCACTGAAATCCTCCATTCCAGCCAACACCTGGTTGACCAACCTCTGAAAGGTGGCAGGGGCATTCTTCATCCCAAAGGGCATAAGCCGGAATTGGTAGTGCCCATCTGGTGTGGAGAATGCTGACCTCTCTTTTGCCCCATCAGTTAAGGCGATCTGCCAGTACCCAGACGTTAAATTAAACGTGCTGAGGTACCGGGCAGCCCCTAACTGATCAATGAGCTCATCAGCTCTGGGGATGGGGTGCGCGTCACTCCTGGTGACTGAATTGAGTCCTCGGTAGTCCACACAGAACCGGAGTTCGGGTGTGGCACCAGGCACAGCAGCCTTTGGGACCAAGACCACTGGGCTGGCCCAAGGGCTGTTAGAAGACTCAATCACCCCCAATGCGAACATCTTGGAGACCTCCTCCTTGATGCAAGCGCTCACCCTGTCAGTCACTCTGTAAGTCTTGTTCTTCACAGGAGGACTGTCCCCAGTGTCCACATCATGGACGCACCACTCAGTGATACTAGGGGTCAGGGAGAACAGGTCAGGAAACTGTCCCAACAGTTGGTGACAGTCATCCTGCTGCTCAGCGGTCAGGGTGGAAGAGAGGTTTACACCATCCACTGACCCATCTTGCTCTGTCGCAGACAGGAGGTCAGGAAGAGGCTCAGTCTCCTCCTCCATTCCATTATCTGTCGCTAGGAGCATGCCCACTTCGGACCTCTCTAAGTGGGGCTTTAGGCGGTTGACATGCAGGACCCACAAGGGGTTCCTAGGAGACCGCAAGTTCACCAAGTAGGTGACATCACTCTTGCGCTCCACCACCTCAAATGGTCCGGTCCACTTATCCTGGAGCGCGCAGGGCTCCACGGGGGCCATGACCCACACTTTCTGACCAGGCTGAAGCTCAATCAGAGTGGCATTCTGATCGTACCACCGCTTCATCTACTCCTGGCTGGCTTCCAGACTCGCCTGAGCGAGTTGCCTGAAACGCCGGGTTTGGTTTCTGAAGGCCAGCATGTAGCTATATACATCCGGGGAGGTTTCCTGGGAGCTTTCTCCCAGCCTTCCTTTACCAAACTCAGAGGTCCTCTTACCGGGTGACCAATCAGCAGTTCAAAGGGGCTGAGCCCTAGGGACTTCTGTGGCACCTCTCGGTAAGCAAAGAGAAGGCATAGCAAGAGGACGTCCCACTTACGCCTCATGGGTTCTTCCAGACCAATAATCATGCCTTTCAGGGTCCGGTTGAATATCTCAACCAGCCCATTACCTTGGGGGTGGTAAGGAGTGGTGAACTTGTATGTCACACTGCACTCCTGCCACAGGGACTTAATATATATGGAAATGAAGTTTGTACCACGGTCTGACACCACCTCTCTGGGGAAACCCACACGGGAGAAAATCCCCATCAACGCATGTCCCACCACCGGGGCCGTCACAGTCCGGAGAGGGATGGCTTCCGGGTACCGGGTGGCGTGGTCCACCAAGACCAGGATGAACCTATTGCCCATGGCTGGCTTGGGATCCAGAGGCCCCACAATGTCAATACCCACCCGGTCAAAGGGGGTGCTGACTACAGGGAAAGGCTGGAGGGGAGCCTTGTGCTTCCTCCCACTCTTACCACTTGCCTGGCAAGTCTGGCATGTCCTGCAATGAGTGTCCGAACTCATGCGCATCTGGGGCCAATAAAAGTGGGTGACAAGCCTCTCAAAGGTCTTGTCCTGCCCCAGATGTCCTGCTAAAGGTACATCATGAGCCAAACCCAGTAGGAAGGCTCTGAAGCGCTGGGGTACCACCAGCACACGGGCTGACCCAGGCTTAGCAACCTTAGGCTCGCTATACAGGGGACCATTCTCCCAGTAGATCCAATGTGATCCAGACTGATCACCTGCTGCCTGGTTTGTGGCCTGTTGCCGCAAACCCACAAGAGAAGGGCACTTGTTCTGCTCCTCACAGAACTCTTCCCTGGAGGGGCCTCCTTCCTGCTGCCAATGGGTCAGCTCAGACAGGTCCCCCAGCTCAGCCACTTGTTCCCCTGTAGGTTCCACGGCATCCCCCTCAAGGTCTGCCTCCTCCTGGACCGTGGGAACCACAGGGGCTGGTTTCCCACGCCCCCTTTCTCTTCTCTTTAAGGCAGGCACCTGGGCCATTGTTTCAGGCTCCAGGTCCTCTTGAACACCCTTACTGGCTGCCATAGACCGGGTGGTCACACACGCCCAATCCGGCAAGCCCAACATCTCCAAATGTGCATTGCGCTCCACCTTAGCCCAAGGGAAGCTCTCCAAATCATTGCCCAACAGACAGTCAACAGGCATGGCTGGCCTCACAGCTACTTGAAGAGTACCTGAGACCCCCCCCACTCAAAGGGAACCTGGGCCACCTTGCAGTGGCTCTCTGTGTTGTCAGCGGCAACAACTGGGTAAAATGCATTGTGGATTACCTGCTCTTCAGACACCAGCCGACAACTGACAGCTGTCACACTGGCTCCGGTGTCTCTCAGAGCCTCCACCCTTTGGCCATTGATGGTCACCCACGGCCTGTACTTCTTAGTGTTATCAGGCAGCTGGGTCCTGGGGACCACCTCACAGTCTCCTAAAGAGACTAGGGACATCTCTGCGGGACCCCACTCACCTTGGGCACCCAACTCCTCCCCCAGGGCTACACTAGCGATCTGCCAGGGTGGTGCACCAGTGGGTGCTATTTTCCCATACATGGGACATCTTGAATCATAAGAGCAGTGGCCCACTTGACCACACTTGAAACAGGTCTTGGGCCCCCTGTGAACAGGCTTATCTGTCGGGGCCCCTGACTTCTTTTCAGGGGGAGGCTGGGAACCCTTCCCTTGGTTCCCTTGGGGATTAGTTTGGGACCCTTTCTGGAGCTCCCTCTGTTTACCCTTGTCCCCCCCACTCCTCTGCTGGGGACCTTGCCCACCTTTGGCGGAGTCTCCCACATGACTCTTGTGGACCCGGGTGCTCACCCAGCGGTCCGCCTCCTCAGCAAGCTTCCTAGGGATAGTCAGCTTACTATCAATCAGGTGCTGGCGCAGCTCTGGAAAACAATTACTGGACAAGTGCTCCCACGCAATCAAATCATAGAGCGCCTGAAAATCATTATTCACTTTGCTACCCTTCACCCAACCATCCAATGCTCTGCCAAAAAGGACACATATTCTACCCAAGTGCTTGACTCCAGTTTCTTGCAATTCCTAAACCTCTGTCTATACATTTCAGGAGTCAACCCATACCTATTCATCAAGGCTTCTTTCATGTGCTCATAAGAATTGTGGACTTCAGAGGGCAAGTCTAACAAGGTATCCCACCCGTCACTGAGGAACCGCCCCCACAACCCCACAACCCCGCTCCCCAATCTTTTTCAGGGACCCAGTGGGAGGTCATAGCTACCTCATAGGCTGTGAACCACTGACCAATATCATAATTTCTGTCAAATTCTTTGACCACCTCCTTGGGTATATATACTCGTGCCTCACTAGGCATGGACGGTGTGCTGCCACCAGAGGGAGTAATCTCTAAGCTTCTTGCTTTCAATTCCAACACCCTCAAACTTCTCTCATGCTCCAATTGCATCCTATTTTCCTCTAGGGCCAATTTCTTATTCTCTAATTCTAACTGCCCACCCATTTTGAGCTTGGCTAGCTCCATCTCATGCACCCTACTTCTCTCCCTGTCCTCCAGCTCTCCTGGGGACAGGCCTTTGAAAGAAACACTGCTGCCTGCCCTGGACGGTACTTTCCTTCCCACTGGACCCAAGGGCCCCCCTTGCTGCTCCTCTAAATCCTCCACCTGATCCTCAGGGTGCTCACTGGCACTCCTTGCTTCCAACCAGGCTCTCAGCGCCTTTTGGTATTCCTCTTTTCTCGTGAGGCCTTTCAGGGAGACTTTAAATTTCTTGCAAGCGGATTTGAGCTGGGGCACAGTGTATGCATCCAACATTTCTTCTTCAAATTCAAACTCTTCAGGTGCAATGGATGCTGGTCTACTCATGGTAACAACAACTGGCAGTTCTTAGCAAAAATAAAAAATCCCAAGGAAAAAAATTCTACCAATAAGTATGTGGTTGCGTTTGATCTGCACTCACTAGTAGTGTACACCAATCACTGTATATGAATCACAAATGCAAGTCCAAATCCTCACCGCTGACCACCAATGTTCGATTTGGGGGTCTCTAGTTGGCAATGGTTTGCACCTTTGTCCAAATAGGGACCCTTGCGTCTAGTCAGGGTAAGGGGCTACATTCCTAAAATAACCCCTGCTCACCCCCTTGGTAGCTTGACATGAGCAGGCAGGCTTATCTCAGAGGCAGTGTGTAAAGCATTTGTGAACACATAGGGGGATATTCTCAAGAACGTGCAATAATCATTGCCAAAATAGGTTAACGCAAGTTTTCATATTGCCGTCTATCGCTGGAAAATAACTCTGTGTTAACGTGGCATTCTCAACACGGCGGTAACATGCGATAGTACCCCGATAACACTGCAAATGTCCACGATAACACTACAGGGACAGCGATAAAAATCTCAACCCAAACTTGAAAAAAGTTGCGATGTGCCCAACCGCGATAAAAAATCCAGCGATAAGCAGTGCCAGGCCTGCAAGTCCCACAAGTCAGGCTGCAAAAAGCACAGTAAAAGCGGCAACACAAAACACAAACAAAACACAAACAACTGCGAAGCACCATGGAGGTAGCTGGAGTAAGCACAGAGGACAACCAGAACCCCACAAGCCCCACGGAGGACCAGCCTGGGACCTCGGGGTCAGGGAAGGGCAAGGAGAAGAAGAAGAGAAAGACGCGGTTCAGTCCACAGGAAAACAGGATCCTGATCACGGAGGTGATAGAACACCATCGACAACTGTTCGTCACCTCCACTGTGTCATTGGCAACAAAAAATGGAATATGGCAGTCCATCCTGGACAAGGCGAATGCAGTCGAAGTGCTGAGGAGGACAATGGACGAGGTCAAGAGGCGCTGGAATGATGTGAAGTGCAAGACCAAGCAGAAACTCGCAGACAACCAGAAGGCAGCAATGCAGAGTGGAGGTGGGAGTCCAGCGCCACAGGAGGAGCTGGATGAGATGGAGGAAATGGTGACCACAGTCATCAGTGTGGAGATGGTGGCAGGAGTTGGGGGACCAGACACTGCTCAACATGACCCAACACAACAGCAACAGGGTGAGTAACCACCAGGGACTGGGGGGACGGGGGGAGATGGGCACAATGGCACACGTGCACAATTAAGTAGAGCACATCTGTGGACAAACCATGGCCAAGAGTCACAACACCAACCAAGAGCCTAATTTTACCCAAGTCTGCAACATCACAGCACTGCATAAGCACAGAAGTGAAAGCCACACCGCCTGAAAGGGATAAGGGCCAGCCAAATCAGAGCTGAAGGGGCAACTCACCTACAATGCAGCACACACACTTAAGATCCAGAGCACAGCAACATGTACAACAATGTTGAACAAACAGCAACACCAGCACAACAGAACAAAGGACACAACTGCTGCCGCTTGTGTGTGGAAAATGGCCATTCGCATGTGGCATAGCAGGAAACTGTGAGATGATAATGTACTAGTACAACCCCACATCCCTGATGGTGTAGTAATGCATGTATGGCCATGACCCAGATAGGCAGTGAGACACACAGTGTCATACAAATCAACACTCAGCACAGTTGAATACAAGTGAAGGTGCGTAGACTTTATTAGCATATGCATGTCAGTACAGCCAAGATAAGTGCCACAACATGCAGACCAATGCAGCAGTATGTCAGAACGTGGAACGTTGCCAAGCGCCGCTGTCCACTCCGGGGGAGTGCCACACCATTCACAGTTGTGTGTTTACCCGCGTTGTCGTCAGCTCATGTATTCGGAGTCCAGGCGAATGCAGCCATGTCCACTGTCGTCGTGGGAGATGTGACCAGAACCCCAAGTTCCAACAAGGTGTCGGGACATGTGCAATGTGTTCCAAACTGTTGTGTCTGCAGGTACGTAGTTACACGTCCATGAAAGCTAGTGCAGCTTCGTAGGCAATCATTTCCAACATGAGGTCGTCGTCGACTTCATCGAACAGGACGGCGAGGCTAACCATTAGCAGGTCCGGACAGATGTGCTGCGTCCACCCCTTTCACCAATTAGCACTACAGCCCAATAGGGGAGCGGCTCAATTTGGTCACTGCACACGAGGAGTTCTGCAATCTCCCATGTCCAGCTGCCAGCATGTATGCCAAGCATCCAGGCATCCCATAGACAGGTGTCACTGTGACACTCATGGTCGTGGGCCAACAGGGGGCGCACACACATGTCAAAATCCAGTTTGGCTACCGTCCTATTGGATAGGCAGACATCCATGGACCACCGGAATATGCACGAGCGACAATGCAACATAGGCTGCACGCAGGTGATGTTGGCAAGGCGGAAGCTTAGCCGGTAACTGACCCGCAACACTACCAATGGCAGTGCCCCCAGTAAATGCAGCATACGTGCACGGTACAGTTCCACGTGACAGGGTTTGTGCATGTGTCCGGGATGTTCTGCCATTGCGTTAGTGGCCCTGGTTGAAGTGGCACTGTTCTGACCTGCGCCAGTTCTGTGGATGAAATGCCACAGCTCGGAACAATGAGTTGTTGAAGTGTGCAAAGGTTGTAAGCCTGGGATGGTGTGGGAGTAAGTGTGAAGGCCATTCCATGCAAGATAACTTTGAGCAAGGACTTCTGTGTGTGGGGTGTGTATACGTTGGTCTTTTGTCGGGCTGTGCGTAGTGTGGGAGTCCTCATCAGCTGCTATAGTATCTGTCAGGGGGTGCTGGGCACATGCAATTCCGAGGTCGGAGGTGCAGATGTGCTTCCACCTGATAGTTTAGACAAAGGAGCTTTCATCACTAATGTTAGTTTCTCATCTGCTTGCATTCAGGAAATGTGAAGTGGCTTGTTGGGGGTGGGGTGGGATGTGTGCGACTTTGGGATTCATGTTTGACATGTCTTGCATGTGACAAATGAGCGGCATCACTGTGTGTTACATTGCCTCACAGCTGCTCCTCCCTCCCCCGAGCCTATTTACTTGTGTGCACTGCGCGGTTGCATCACTTGCACTCCTACAGCACACCATTGTCATGCCTGTCTGCGCATGTCCACAAGCCTGACAACGACACTGTGATGTTGGCCGTTGGAGGTGGGAGGCCACATGAGTGTAGGCCTGTGGGAAGGATAGGGCGGACACAGATGTAGAATTCATGCCTGGCTGAACTCGCGCTGCGATTAAGGCTAGGCATTTGGCTCATGCTGCGGCAATACAGATACACACAACACCTGGCATGTATGAGCCAAGACCCCTAGCGGTCTTGCGCTCCTTCATTTCCCCGTTCGTGCGAGCCCGCCCTCCGGGTGCATGCTACATTGTCGATTGCAGACTGGGTGGCGCCGACACTACAACAGTGACACACTCATTAGATACTTCCTTGTCCAGGCCATAACTGAACCACGCCCAGAGCCCCAGGCAAATCCTTCACACCCCTACTCTGGCTTGGCGTACGCCGGCCCAGCCCACTCAGCTTACGCATACAGGGAGGGACGACAAAGCTACGTGTCCAAGGTCTTACCCCCTGCCTGAGGTGACATGGTTGCGTCCGCTGTCCACAGCACAATGTAATGTGGTAGGGCCCTGGCCCATCATGCATACATAATGACCACACGGACACACTTAGATAGATAGTGGAACTGGCTACGGGCACGTGTGCCCGGCCCCTTTTTATTACCAGGGTCACATGTCCAGTGACGCCTGTGCTGGATGGGTGTGGGGTGAGTGTAAGCCAGCCCTCAGGGAGTGGTTGGTGCTGGCAACAACTAGAACAGTGATCATCGGATCACACACACAGATTCAATCATAAAGGGTCCATGAGTTGTGACGCACTGAGTTAGTGGCACATGAAGAGCTGACCAGGGTATCAAGCTGATGATGTCATCCAAGACAGGTGTGAGCAACTTAGATAGGCTGGCTGTGAGACTCCTCCGACTCTGGCAGTTGTTGGTTGGAGGTGGTCCTGGCGGTGGTGGCGGGTGTGCAGCCAGCGATGATGCCGTGTCCTTGCAGGTCAGGATTGGATTTGATTTGCGAGCCCTGCTGACCGCAGTGTAGGCCGGAGGCAGCGGTCAGAAAGGGCACACAGCCATGTGACGATGACTTGAGTTGCACAGAGTTAGTGGCACCTGAAGCGCTCGGCGGGTGTGCGGCCTGCGCTGATGCGTCGTCTGGGCGGGCCGCACTGGAAGCAATGTCTGTTGCCTACTGGACTCTGCCATAAATGAATCAAGACTCAATTTGAATTGTGAGCCCTGCTGACCGCAGTGTAGGCCGGAGGCAGCGGTCAGAAAGGGCACACAGCCACGTGACGATGACTTGTGGTGCACTGAGTTAGTGGCACCTGAAGCCCTCGGCGGGTGCACGGCCTGCGCTGATGCGTCGTCCGGGCGGGCCCCACTGGAAGCAATGTCTGTTGCCTACTGGACTCTGCCATAAATGAATCAAGACTCAATTTGAATTGTGAGCCCTGCTTACCGCAGTGTAGGCCGGAGGCAGCGGTCAGAAAGGGCACACATCCACGTGGCATCGACTTGTGTTGCACAGGGTCAGTGGCACCTGGAGTGCTCAGCAGGTGCACAGCCAACGATGATGCGTTGTCCGGCGGGCCCGCACTGGGAGCAATGTCTTTTTTTGCCTACTGAATTCTGCCTCAATATTGGCACGTGGCGTCGACTTGTGTTGCACAGGGTCAGTGGCACCTGGAGCGCTCAGTAGGTGCACAGCCAAAGTTGATGCATCGTCCGGGCGGGCCGCACTGGGAGCAATGTCTTTTTTGCCTACTGAATTCTGCCTCAATAGTGGCACGTGGCGTCGACTTGTGTTGCACAGGGTCAGTGGCACCTGGAGCGCTCAGCAGGTGCACAGCCAACGATGAAGCGTTGTCCGGGCGGGCCGCACTGGGGGCAATGTCTGTTGACTAGTGGTTTCCTCCATTAACAGAGATGTGGCACGATTTGAATTGTGGGACCTGCTGACCGCAGTGTAGGACTGAGGCAGTATCTGGCACACACATGACTCTGTGTTGCTGTGCCGCTGGATGTGCTGGGGGCCTGTGTCACCGAGTCTGGAGGTCACGGCGGCAGACTCGTGGCAGGTTGAGGTGCGCCGCCCTGGCAGACGCGTTGCCCATCACGGAAGAGAACCACGCCCAGAGCCCCGGCCTTTTTATCCACACTCCTACGCTGGAGTGGCGTTCGCCGGCCCAGCCCACTGCGCTTACGCTTACAGGGGGGGACGGCACAGCTACATGTCCAAGGTCTTCCCCACTGCCTGAGGTAACATGTTTGCGTCCACTGTCCACAACACTACAAACCCCAGCAGTATATGTCCACATGGACATGTCTGTGCTCTGCATTCTGTGGTCTGTCCAGCACATCACCGCCACACTTGGCATTGTGTACATTCTTCTTCATGGGTGAGTTGCCTCCTTCAAACATACTTGGTTCCCACCTCTCCCCACATTCTGCACTTGTGTGGCCATGCTGTTTTCGGAAGGTCCGCTCTCTTGTCCTACGCTGCCTCGGTGGTAGTCCGAGGGGGGTGCAGAGGGGGGGTCCTGGGGGTGGTGGCGGTGGGTGTTGTGGCCCTCTTGGGTCTCCGAGCTGCATGTTCATTGGTTCCATGGCATCTGTGGGTCTTCAGATGTGGCTCTGGGCTGGGCTCCCTTTCATACTGCAGGTAGTCGTCCTGCTTAGCACCAGCAGAAGGCAGATGTTAAATCCCTGCAGCTAGCACGCCTTATCGCCTGTTCTTGGTTCGCATCGCAGATCTGGCTGGTCGTTAAGAATATCGCAAAGTGGTGTTTTCGTGTGTTTTTGCACGGGAACGCCTACTCTGCATATCATTAGCGTTAGTTGTCGCACTCATCCGTGGCGATGTTTTTTGCGGCAGCTATCGCTGGTGAAGTGGCGATATCGGCAGTTTGCACCAGCTTGAGAATAGGGCGATAAATCTATCGCCACTTTTGCGGCGCTAAAGTGCCGATAAATCGGCGATAATTCCTTGAAAATATGCCCCATACAGTAATACAGTGAAAACATTACAAATGGACACTACACCAGTTTAGAAAAATAAGTAATCTTTACTAGACTTAACACAAGGTCAAACGACAAAAATCCACGAAACTGTAATCAAAAATGAGTCTTTAAAATGGTAGAACTAGCTTAGTTCAATGTAGATGATAAATGCAACACTTTACTCTCAAAGTACCTTGGATGTGTCACGCAATACAAACAAAAGGGTTGCAGGGAAGTTGATGCACCGTTCCTTACACTCAGGGGAGTGGATGCGTCGGTTCCTTACTGCTGCACAGGGGAGTTGAGGCTCGCTTCCTTACTGTGTGGGGAGTTGATGCATCGGTTTCTTACTGTGATCCGGTGCGATGCGACAAGATGGCACCTTGATGCGATGACGATCCGGTGCGATGAGGCAAAATGGCGTCTTGGTTACGGTGCGACAACGTAGATGCGATGCGTGCACGCCCGACGGCCGTGCGGCGACTTGGTGAACTTCTGAGCCGCGACAGGCCCTGCGACACGCTTCTCCGGTGATGCGATGGCAACCTCTGCGGCGGCGACACGCTTCTCCGGTGATGCGACAGGCTTCGTCGGTGATGCAACGGCGAACAGCTGCAGCGGCGGCACGCTTCTTCGACAATGCGATGGCAACTGCTGCTGCGGCGATACGCTTCTCCTTGTTGCGTCGCGCTTCCAGCTTCCAGCTCCCACCGACAGGCAGTCTTCTCAGAGGGCCCAACACAACAGCAGGCACCTCTTTGCAGGCAGAATTCCCAGCAAGGGAATTCAGGGGAGCTGGTGGGTGAAGTCTTGTATCCCTGAGACTTCAGGCAGGAGGCAAGCTCAATCTTCAAGCCCTTGGATATCTTCTTCAAGATGATGAAAGTACACATAAAGTTCCTTTCTCCTTTCTTTGGCAATAAAGTAACCACTGCAGGCCAACCCCAACAGCACTAACCCTGGGCGAAGTACTACGCTACGCTTGCGTAGTTTGTGAAGTTTGCGCTTCTTTGCACTACGCGAATTGCACGTAGCACAGTGCAAACACGCGTAGCGTAGCGGTCATTTTTTGCTTCCTCGCGGTCCTCAACTACAAGATGGCGACCGCGAGCAAGCAAAATGACATCCCGGCAAGACTTTTTCCTCGTTCGCGATCAGCAACATCAAGTTGCCGATCGCGAGCGTGGAAAATAAACCTCCCGGCGAGATTCTCAACGCGGGAGGTCAGGTTTCTCATTACGAGTGGTCGCGTATGCTCGCGACCGCTCGTGATGAGAAACTACCAGTCCGCATTGAGAAAGCTGCCGCTCAAGTAGAAATCTACTCGAGCGGCAGAAAACGACCGCTTGCACTGTGCAAGATGCGGTTTGCACTGATTGCACAGTGCGGACAAGCATCCGGCACTGTGCAATCAGTGTGAACAGCATTTTGCACAGTGCACTACGCAGTTCGCGTAGCTACGCGTAGCTCGCGTAGTGCGAAGTGCACTTCGCGTAGCTACGCGTAGCGCTACTACGCGAACTACGCCCAGGGTTAAACAGCACACAGCATAGGGGCAGTCTCCTCCTTCAGTTTCCTGGTTCTTCTCCTCAGCAAAGGTTCGTCTTGGTTCCCAGAAGTGATCTAAAGTCTTGGGGTCTGGGCCCCAATATTTATACTCAGAAAGTCTTTGTTCTCTGGAGGCAGAGAGTGTCTGTGCCTGACCAAAGCCAGTTCTGTGCAGCTTCCTGGCAGGAGGTGGAGATAGCATTGTTTGAGAGCAGACCTGGCCCAGGTAGCTGAAAGGTAATCTCCTCCCCCTACTCTCTATTCTGTGAGGTCTCAGGGGAGTGAAAGGAAGTCTCCTCCCCCCTACTCTCTATTCTATGTGGGTCCTATTCAGCCCAGCCCTGACCCATCAGACTGCTGGAGGCAAGACCCTCTCCAGTCCCTTGTCACTCACAAACCAGACAGTGAATACACAACCTTAGCAGAGGCACACTGGAAGGTTTAGGCAAGAAAATAACTACTTTCTAAAAGTAGTATTTTCAAACACAGAATGTAAAAATCACCCACACTAAAAGATGTATTTTAACATTCTGAGTTCAGGCATACCAAACTGGAATTTCTACCTTGTTCCCTGGGTCAGTTAGGATTATAAGGTGTTATAATCAAAGTGCCCATTCTGGCCTATGGGAGCAGGTAGCCTTGCAATAGTGAAAAATGAAATTGGCTGTAATTCACTATCAGGACATGCCACACACATCAGGGCATGTCCTACCTTTCACATACAATGCACCCTGCCCTAGGGCCTACCTTAGGGGTGACTAACATGTAGAAAAGGGATGGTTTGGGGACTGGCAAGTGGGTGCACTTGCCAAGTCGACATGGCAGTCCCAGACTGCACACAGGCTCTGCAATGGCAGGCCTGAGCCATAGTTTACAAGCTGCTTCTGTGGGTGGCACAGCCAGTGCTGCAAGCCCACCAGCAGCATTTGATTTACAGGCCCTGGGCACACACGGTGCACTTTACTAGGGTCTGACAAGTAAATCAAATAATCCAATCATGGAATCACTAATCCATACAACAATTTACAATAGGGAGCACTTGCACTTTGGCACTGAATAGTAGTGGCAAAGTGCCCAAAGCATCTAGACCAGCAAAAACATAGCAAAACACAGGAGGCATTAACAAATAATGGAAGGGAGACCCACGCCTATGGTGCCAGGTCTAACAATAGTCCTGAGTTGGAAATTGAAACTTGCCATTACTTAAATTGTGTCATCACTCCTCAACTTTTTAAATAATGTTCTGTCTCTTTAACACCCTTCCCCAATACACTCTTAGCTCAGTGTACCTAGCAACCCAGTGGAACTAGTAGGTCACAAGTTCCCAGCACATACTCGAGAGAACATGCTGCTCCCAAATAAGCTACAGCAGGTGTGCTTTACTCTACAGATTCAAAAGCATATCCTTGTCTGTATTACATTTCTTTTTTTAAACAACAGCCAATAATAAGACTTCTTGCTAAGCCATCCAACATATTACCTAATTTTATTCACTTTCATGCTGACAGCATCCAATGAAATATATATATATATATTTTTTTTTTAGAACTAGAAAGCTTAGGAAGTTGGAATCTCGCTATATTGTTGAGCTGCAGACCAAGACCCCACGTGGCCTGAATAATGAAGAAGAGCTTTGGGTTCACATTGACTAAATAGTGTTAAGGAACACTGGAAGAAAATGAATTGGGAAGTGATCTTCCCCAGAGGAGATAGAGTCCTAGGTTGCTTTTGGGTTCTGTAGAAGAAATGAGTTTGAGAGATATAGGCAGGCAAAAAAGATGTGAGCATTTAATGAGACAAAAAAAGTGCAAATCCCGAGGAATAATGAATAGATCACAAAAAAAACTCAGAGGGAATGCCCATTCAGGGCAGAATAATTATGGAGAGTATTTTGTAGTCATATTGATGAGACAGAAATGTATTACAAGTTAAAGAAACATTGGCCTTGTCGAAAGCCCATCCAGGGCATAATTGAAGAATTGCAGAAATAAGACATGTAATGACAATTGGCAAGCAATACATGATTAATAGGATTGTACTTAACTGATTTGAAAGACATAACTGTTATATGAATTCGCAATATCAGTATTATCAAATAGTATGAATAGAAGGAGAATGCATGAATTTGAACCTTCTAAAATGGCCGCCGAATTGGCATAGGTAAATGTACTGCGTGCAGTTTTCTATTTTGATTAATGCAATGAACTGTGTTGTCCTCTCTTTATGTTGATTGTTGATTTAATTTTAAATATGGCGCTGTTTCTTGAATCGAGTGACATTGAGGAAGGCGTGCAGCAGAAACGTGTCTGTCCGAGTATAATTCGTGTGGCTAATAAAATTTATTAATTTACTTCACCAGTGTGCACCTCGATCTGTGACCGCAGAGGGAAGGAATATCGGCAGTAGGTAGTTATAGTTAGAATGTATTTTCCATAGGAAAAGCGTTTTTTGATTTGCCAATATCTTTGGCGCCGTTTGACGAATCTTCGTGAAATTTTCAAAACTAATGGGGCGCTACGGTCAGCTCCTGTCTTGAAAGTTTCGGGTTGATTCGTCAAGCGGGGGCCGAGAAAAAAGGGGGTCCCAAAATACATTTTCTCCATGTTAATTTTCATAGGAATTTTGAAACAGGTTACAGCCCGAACTGCTGAACGGAATTACACCAAATTTGGCAAAAAGGTAGCCCTTGGTCCAGAAAGCGACCTTTGTTTTAAATGGTGTAAATCCATTCAGTAGTTCATGAGAAATTAAAAAAAGAAAACTTTCGATATCTGAGCACCGAGGAGGAGTCGCAACTCCTCCCGGACACGAGCTTCACTCTGATTGTCTGCCAACACTCCAAACCAGGAAGTGTTGGCAGCCATCTTGTGAAAAAAGGTAAAAAAAGAATAGAAAAATAAGAAATGGGGGCAGGGTAGAAACACCCTGACCCCCTAGGCCTGCTCAGGGTGTCCCACAGGGACCCCCAGGCCTAAAAAAAGCATTTAAAAAAAAAAAAAAATCAGCAGAATTCGCACTGGGTGCGCGAATCGTGCCGAGAAAATTTTAAAAATTGAAGCACTGGCTTCCGCACTTCGTTATCCTTAAGCCCCCGGGTGGGCCAGGTCCCGGGGGTAATATTTATAATGTATGCGGGGGCCCACAGGGGACCCCGCAGCCCCAGGATATGCCACCTCCCCGGAGCTTTTTTTAATTATATGGGGGGGCACACGGCACCCCGCAGCCCCGGGGGCCGCCACCTCCCTGGGGCTTTGTTTAATAAATGTGTGGGGGGGCTCCTGCACCCCACACTGCCCCGGGGACCACCACCTCCCCGGGGTGCTTGATATTCGAATACGGGGGTCAGTTGTGGACCCCCGGGCCCCGGGGACCACCACCTCCCCGGGGCTTTAAGCACTTGGGAAGGGGGCCACGCGGCCCCCCTCCAGGAGCCCTTGATGGCACTGGGGACTGCCACCCCCCAGGGCCGGCTCCTGCAATGTCCCGGGGTGCCCACCCCCAGGACATTGCTGTTTGCTATGGCAGGGTGGGAGCACGGCTCCCACCCTGTCATAGCAAACTATGCGTTGGTTTTTGGAAGCGAGAGCAGGAAACCTGTTCTCGCTTCCAAAAACCAAAGCAGATTGCTTTTGCACAAGGGGAGCTGCATGTCAGCAGCTCCCCTTGTGCAAAAGCAATGTCAGGTCCCGCAGGAGGCAGGGAGCTGGCGGGACCGTGGGGGCATTGGGGCTCCCCCCACGGTCCCCAACGGTGAGGCCAGGCCCCGGGGGATGGGGTCCCTGGTGCCAGAAGTGGCCCAGGAGGGGGGCCACACGGCCCCCATCCCCTGTACTTAAAAAAAATTAGAAAAAAAACAGCAGGCAGGCCGGCCCCAGGGGATGGGGTCCCGGGGGCCAATAGCGGCCTAGGGAAGGGGGGCCACGCTAACAAAAATAATTTTAAAAAAAAGCCTGCATCTCGCCGGAGGCCCCGTCCCCTCCCTGCACCACTCTGCAAACGTGCCCCCAGGCACGTTCTAAGTTGGGGAATTAATTTTAAGTCCCCTTGATTACTGAGGGTCCATGGGGGCCAACTAGCCCACCAGGTACCTCCAGTAAGCACCACACAGCTGGATTGCAGAGAGGTGGTCCAAGGCCACGCCCCTTTTTACACCACTCTGCAAACACGCCTCTTGGCGCACTGCTGGTGGGGCAATGAGGTCCTCTTGTGTCCTGAGGACCTCAGGACACAAGTGGACTTCATCCCTTGAGCAGCAGTGTGCCAAGAGCCGCATTTGCAGAGTGGTGTAAAAAGGGGGCGTGGCCTCAGACCACTCAGCAATCCAGGTGTGTGGCACTTACTGGAGGTACCTGGTGGGCTAGTTGGCCCCCAGGGACCCTCAGGAATGAAGGGAACTTAATACACCAACTTAGAACGCCCCAAGAGGTGCGTTTGCAGAGTGGTGGGGAAAGGGGGCGTGGTCTTTGTCCACCTCTCAGCAATCTCACTGTGTGGGGCTTACTGGAGGTAAGAGGTAGGCTAGTTTGCTCCTAAAGGAACCCCAGCATCGAAAGGGACTTCAATCCCCATCCAAGAGCGTGCCAGGGAGCGCGTTTGCATAGTGGTGGGTAAAGGGGGCGTGGCCTGCTATAAGAACTTAGCAATCCTGCTGTGTGGGACTTACTGGAGGTAATAAATGGGATAGTTGGCCCCCAAGGATGTCCTTGGGGGCCAAGTACCCCTCTTGTTACCTCCAGTAAATCCCACACAGTAGGATTGCTAAGACATCTTCGGAGGCCATGCCCCCTTTCTCCACCACTCTGCAAACCCGCCTCCTGGCAGACTACGGGATGGGGGATGAAGTCCACTTTACTCCTGAGGGACTTTGGGGGCCAAGAAGCCCTTCTGGTACCTTGTGTAAATCCTACGCAGCATTATAGTTATTAATTAGCATTTAAAAAACCTTTGAAATTCACAGAAAAAATCACAGGTTTCATAGTTAGAAATTTTCATTTAAAAGACCTTAGATATTCACTGAAAAAACCATAGGTTTCAGGAACGTTATAGTTAGAAATTAGCATTTAAAAAACCTTAGAAATTCACTGAAAAAACCACAGGTTTCAGGGACGTTATAGTTAGTTGGACATTTCACTCGTACAAAACCAGAGAAATTCGGCCGTTATAGTTAGTTAAGCTAACTATAACTCGCGCCCGCAATGCACTGCTGATGATGTCACATATTACATCATTCATGACATGGTCAGTGACATCACTGATGACATCACTGATGACATCTCAAATGACATCACTGATGAGATCACTGATGACATCATCCATGTGATAATCTGATGCACCTCCTCACAACCTAATATAACCTTTGCTATGCCCCCTCTAAAATACAGACTACCGTTTTCGAAACCATAGACACACCAATAGCAGTTACTACATACCCACTCACAGATTCCTAGGTCTACATACACATCCACTCATTTACCCATACAATCACTCTTACATGCAGTCACTCACCAATACAGCACTATCATTTGCACTCATACACCTATACAGACACTCACACACCGTCACTCATCCATAGAGTTACTCACACACCTAGTCAGTCATGCAAAGAATCAATCACACTCCCATTTACTCACCTATACAGTTATACACAAACCACCTCACTTATTCATACAGATACTAACACATACTTACTCTCTTATACAATCACTGATACAAGCACACACTCATCCATACAGCCACTCTCAGAATCACTCATTCCCACATATAGTCATTTATATACTCCAACACTCACATATACTGCCTTTCACATATGTAGTTACTCACACATGTACCACTGAGACATCCATTCACTCACCCACACACCCATGCACACACTCACCCACCCATACAGCCCTTCCCAGATATACTCTTGAACCCATACACCCAGTGAATCACCCACTCACACATCTATACACAGAGACACACCCCCCCCACCCACCCACACAGACACTCAGGCACCCATACAGATACTCAGACAACCAGTCAATAACCCATATAGGCACTCATGTAGCTACTCACCAACACATGCAGCTGCTTACACACCAACTGACAGACTGATACAGACATTCACACAGTTTAGTCACTAACCCATGCATTCAGTAAGACACGTTTAATCACTCACTTATACAGTCAGTCACGCACCTACTAAATCATCCATTCAGACACTTATACACCCACTCATTCTTCAATACACCTTGGCATTTATATATATAAAACATATTTAAACTTTACAGAAACACACAGTCACTGGATGATGTCATCAGTGATGTCATCAGTGATGTCATTTGAGATGTCATCAGTGATGTCACTGGCCATGTCATGAATGGTGTAATATGTGACATCATCAGCAGTGCATTGCGGGGGCGCCAGTTATAGTTAGCTCAACTAACTAACTAACTATAACGGCCAAATTTCTCTGGTTTTGTACGAGTGAAATGTCCAACTAACTATAACGTCCCTGAAACCTGTGGTTTCAGTGAAAAGAAAAAAATATATATATATATATATTCTACTATCTGTATAGACAAAGCAATTGAAAAGAGTAGGTCTAGAACCAGAGAAAGTTTACTGTGTAAACCTCAAGTAAAACTTGCACCACCAACAGAGGGTTCCAAAAAACAAGAGGAAGACAAGGCATTTAGATTTATTTTCAGATTTAACAAACAGGAGAACCAGGTGAGAAAGCTCATAATGAAAAATTGGCCTTTAGTCTTAAGCGACCCCATGATTGGCCATTTACTCCCTAAAAAACCGGCCATCACATATAGCAGGGCCAAATCGATGAAAGACATTCTGGTGCAAAATGACCCTAGCGGTCCCAGCCCCAATTCTTGGCTATCCCAAAGAAGGGGGTTTTATAAATGTAAAGTGTGCAAAGCGTTTCAGTTTGGCAACAATAAAACCACTTACACGACCCCTTTCAGCAACAAGGAATGCTCTATCAAGTTATCTCTCAATTGCAAATCTGAGTTTGTGGTCTATGTGCTGGAGTGCCCTTGCGGTCTAAGATACATTGGGAGTACAATACTGCAAGGACAAAAAAGGGTGCTCCAGCACATTAGAGCAATAAAAAATCAGGACCAGAATTATCCGGTTGCTAGACATTTCAGTGAGGTACATAGAGCAGACCCTAGTGGTCTGAAATATTTCCTAATAGATGCGGTCCCTCCAAAGAAAAGAGGTGGTGACAGGGAAAGACAGCTCAGACTACCCAATATATTATTAACCTCGATACCAAACAACCCAGAGGCCTCAATTCCACTGAAGAGTTACATACCTGTCTGTAACAAATAAAGTTTATAGGACATTGATTAAACTGAATTAACAACACAAATCATTCCTACAGGCCCGTGTCATTCAAACTTGTAAATATTTTGTTAATATCAATAATTCCTTTTCTATATGCTGCCACTGCAAATCATAAATTCAAATTTGAATTTTACACATAGGGTTAGGTAGTTTTTTAACACAAAATTTTAGCATTTTTACCACAGGTTTTAGCACTCCCTTTTTTTGTAACAGCATTAGCACTTTAAGCATCAAGTTTAGAAGGTAGTCGGCAGACCCATTACACATTACTTACGGAATCCGCCCACAAAAAACGGTTAGATCCCCAAGAAATATTATTGTTCAACAGGGAACTGAAATGAGGCATTTATGCCGGGATTCAATAGACTACGGTTTTAATAACTACCTACCTCAATTTTTATTAATAATTTTTATTATTCATTTTAAGGGCGGGATTCAAGCCATATTACAAATCAGCTAAGTAATTTTGAGGAATGCTATGTTGCCATCAACCACACAATATGTTAAGGTATATAAAAAAACAGTGAGGGTATTTTACCGACATTGATGTACTGTATATCCTTTTAACATTATTGGTGTGATTATAGCATATGATAATTATTTATGTATTTAAACAAGTATGTTTTGTACCTTCTATGTGTATGATTTTAACTTGATGCACCTGTCACTTTAAGCAACGCACAGAAAAGAGAAAAATAGTATAAAAAGCCCCCTACCTGACAGAGCGTGTCATGTGATCAAGGCCCGAGGTAGGGCTGAAACGCGTCATGGCTGTAGAGGTTGTTGGTGAGCAATAAACAACACCTTGCTGCATTACTCTGTGGTCTGTGCTCCATTATTGGAAGAAAGGAATCCAGCGTGTTAACGGAGTTGCCAGTAATATATATATATATATATATATATATATATATATATATATATATATATATATATATACATAGATACCTCCATTTTAACTGCTTTTCCTTTGACAAACTACCTCATTCAGCTCCAGCCTTCTCCTGACTACTATTGTTCCTTCACATCAAGATGCTTAGTATATGGATCGTGGGCCACATATATATCTATTGGGCTAAAGAGGCTTCAAAAAAGAGAGGTATTAACAGGGACTTGGGTTTGCCAAATGTGCAGGTTACTTGGTTTGGCCAGAGAGGGTTACATTTCATCAGTTGCTGACTTTGTTTAAATCCATTGTCGATTCCCAAGCTCCTCACCTCATGATTGTGCACTGTGATGGCAATGACCTAGGCACTTTGACTGGGGTAGGGCTGGAAATCCTATTGAAAGAAACCTTTGCAGAACTGATGTCGGGGCAATGTGGTTCCCTCGCAGCCTTGGAAACCACCACCTCTCAGGGGCTAAATCACACAATGGAGGGGGCGTGGACTCTGAAGACCAGCAAACATCATTAATGCTTAAAAAAACATAGAAATTCACTGAAAAAAACAAAGGTTACAGGGATGTTATAGTTAGGAAATGGAACAAAAAAACCTTAGAAATTCATTGAAAAAAATATAGGTTATAGGGACATTAAAGTTAGTCTCAGGTTCCACTCATACAAAACCAGTGAAATTCAGCAGTTACAGTTAGCTGACCCAACAAAAGCTCGCGCCCCCAATACACTGTTTATGAGCTCACATACTGCATCACCAATGACATGGTCAGTGACATCACTGTGGGGCTTACCTTTACCTTCACTAAGTCCACTCTGCGGGATTCCTGAGAGGTCTTCGTGGCTCACCTCCTTTCTCTACCACTCTGCAAACACACCTCCTGGTGCACTACTAGTTGGGGCATCAAGTCCCCTTGGATGCTGAGGGTCCTTGGGGGCAAAAAACCCCTCCAGTTACCTCCAGTAAGTCCCACACAGCAGGATTGCTAAGAGGTCTTTAGAGGCCACGCCCCCTTTCTCCACCACTCTGCAAATGTATCTCCTGGTAGACAACTGGTTTGGGAATGAGGACCTTTTGCATGCCAAGTAACCTTGGGGGCCAAAAAGCCCTCCTGGTACTTTCTGTGAGTCATACACAGCGGGATTCCTGAGAGCTGGTCAGAGGTCCTGTCCCCTTTCTTCACCATTCTGCAAACATCATTACTGCTTAAAAAACATATAAATTCACTGAAAAAACCAAAGGTTAGAGGGACATTATAGATAGGAATTAGCATTTAACAAATCTTAATAATTCACTGAAAAAAGCAAAGGTTACAGGGACGTTATAGTTAGGAAGTGGAATAAAAAACCTTAGAAATTCATTGAAAAAAACAAATGTTATAGGGGCATTATAGTTAGTCTCAGGTTCCACTCATACAAAAATAGTGAAATTCCGCAGTTATAGTTAGCTGACCTAACTATAACTTGCGCCCCCAATGCACTGCTTATGACCTCACATATTGCATTACTAATGACATGGTCAGTGACATCACTCATGACATCACTGATGGCATCATCCACAAAATCGTTAACACATCCACTCACACCCTCATAGAACCTTTCATACACCCACTTCCACACAACCATTCACAAACCCATTCAAGACCAAGAACAGTAATTACTCACTGATTCATAGATCTACACACACACATATACTCACTGACCCATACAGCCACTCATATACCCACTCACTCACTAATACAGCCACTAACATATTCACTCATATACCCATAAAGCCAATCATACACTGAGACAGTCACCCATAGAGCTATTCACATATCTACTCACTCACCCACACAATCAATCACACAGCCACTTACTCACCCACACAGTTATACACACACACTTACTTACTCATACAGATACTAACACATACTCACTCACCTATACAGTCACTGACACAAGCACACACTCACCCATACAGCCCCTCCCACATTCACTCACTCACACATAGAGTGACTCATACACCCCATCACTCACCTATACTGCCTTCACATACCCAGTTATTCACCCATATACCACTTACACATCCACTTACCTACACAGCCATACACACATTCACTCACCCATACAGCCCCTCACACACTCACTAATCCATTCAGCCACTGACTCACTCACCCACTCACTCATCCATACAGGCAGTCACATACACCCTCACCCACCCATACAGACACACAGACATACAGACACCCATACAGGTACTCAGACAACCAATCAATCACCCGTACAGCCACTCACGTGCCTACTCACACACCCATACAGCCAATTGGACACCAACTGACAGACTGATACTAACATTCACACAACCAGTCACTCACCCACACATTCACTGTGACACCTGATCACTTACTTATACAGTCAGTCATGCACCCACTAAATCATCCATACAGGCACTCATACACCCACTGATTCATCAATACACATTGGTATATATATTTCACACTCATAAACTTTTTAAAAACACTCACAGTCACTGGATGATGTCATTTGAGATCTCATCAGTGATGTCACTGACCATGTCATGATGATATAATATTTGACATCATAAGCAATGCATTGTGGGGGCACAAGTTATATTTAGCGCAGCTAACTATAACAGCCAAATGTCACTGGTTTTGTAAGAGTGTAACATGGGCCTAAGTATAACGTCCCTATAACCTTTGGTTTTTTTCAATGAATTTCAATTTTTTTTTTAATCCATTTCCCATTTCCTAACTATAACATCCTGTGACCTTTGGTTTTTTCAGTGAATATATATATATATATATAAACCCAACATCCAGCTCCCACAGAATCTCCATGGAAGAAGGCACGAACTCGAGGTGGTTAAGATTCGACATCTGTTTATTCAATCTTGTCGCCCTCAATCCCAAAGACACAGAGAGATGCGTTTTGGCTTTCTAGAAGCCTTTGTCAGCCGCCTGGACACCCTCCCGAGGCCATTTTCGGCCCCGGGGACCCCATTCCCTGGGGCATGGACATTATTTAAAATTGTATTTGAAATATTTGGAGGGGGGCCACGTGGCCCCCCTCCTCAGGCCATTTATTGCCCCGGGGACCCCATCCCCTGGGGCCTGGCCACTCCGTTGGGGACCGTGGGAGGAGCCCCAATGCCCCCACGGTCCCGCGGGAGCCAGCATTGCTTTTCCACAAGGGGAGCTGCTAACATGCAGCTCCCCTTGTGGAAAAGCAATCTGCTTTGGATTTTGGAAGCGAGAGCAGGAAACCTGCTCTGGCTTCCAAAATTCAAACCAGTGTTTGGTATGACAGGGCGGGAGCCGCACGGCTCCCACCCTGCCATAGCAAACAGCAGTGTCCCAGGGGTGGGCACCCTGGGATACTGCAGGAGCCGGCCCTGGGGGTTGGCGGTCCCCAGGGCCATCAAAGGCTCCAGGAGGGGGGCCCCTTCCCTAGCAGTGTAAAGTCCCAGGGAGGTGGTGGTCCCCGGGGTTTGGGGGTCCATAATGGGCCCCTGCATTTCCATATTTAGTGCCCCAGGGAGGTGGTGGTCCCCAGGGGCATGTGGGGGGGGCTCGAGCCCCCCACACAGGTTTTAAAAAAAAAAAATAGAGCCCCGGGGAGGTGGTGGTCCCTGGGGCAGCGTGGGGGGGGGATTAGGACCCCCCCACACATTTTTTTCACAGTCCCGGGGATATGGCATCCCCGGGGCTGCGGGGGGCCGCGTGCCCCCCGCAGTTTTTTCTGAACGAACCGGGCACCCCATTCTTTCTTATTTTGTAGGAGTTTTTTTTAACAATTACTGGGCAAACCTGCTTCAAGCGAACTGCGGAAGTATAAACTTCGCCACCGAAAGCGAACTTGTCTCCAATATTTTAGTTTGCGAACAGAGACAATAGGTATTTGCGATTTGCTGCAATCCTGCTTCTTGATCGGCGCTTTGAAACAGAAATGTCTTCATAAATAAGGATAAAAATACAGTAAATTGGAGGCTGTTTTGTAGTTCCTTGGGTGGGTTGGAAGAAGCCCTGACGGTGGACGGGCTCGAGTAGTGATTCCTGTCCTCGCGGGTGAGCTCCTCGCACAAGTCAGGGCGGCCTCTAAGCGCATTATTTGAATTTCTCCAGTCTGCTATCGGACAGTGCATGTTCTCTGTACATTAAGTTCCAGGAGTGGAGCAGTGCAGAAGCCCCCTTTTCCTGCTATGTACACGAGGGTCTTTAGTCTCTGGGCCGGCTCGGGCCCCCCTAGGAGCCCAGGTCCACCAGGCTGGAGGTGAGCGGCCCGAGCAGGGAGTCCTGCAGCTGGTGGGGGTGGCCCTGCAGGCCGTGCCCGCCGCCCATGGAGTAGCAGCAGCAGCACCGACACCTGGTCCGGGCTCTGCGGGGGCGAGAAGTCCTCCTCTGAGCTGGACATCAGCGACTGCCTCCGTCCAGGGGTGACAGCTGGTTCTGCTTGTTGCCAGCGCTGTTGTTGTTTTCAGTGTTCTCCCTGGGCAAAGAAAAGGGACAATTTAACTTACAGTTATTTGAGTTAATCTTTTACAATCAAAATGATGTATATCCTTTGACAAAATATTATCTGAACACGTAATATCAAAAGGGAAATAATGATAAACTGATAATAACTAGCTTCTTATACAGCGATTAATAGTAATAATAATATAATAATAATAATAATAATCAAAGAAGAAGAAGAATTATTATTATCATTCTGAGATTATATAATTTACTGTTCACCTTAATTTAATGTTGTCTATTAAAACAAATATATAACAGTATATCACAGCGCCCTTATATTATTTAAAAGCAAAGAAGCCAGGAGTTTCACTAATGCACGTTTTCTACGGATTACAAGTGGTATCTGTGAATAGGAAATCTGTGGGGCTGAGACATGGTCAGGAATGCGGCCAAGTGACTGACTCTATCCGGCCTTCCAGGGGTACTGTCAAAAGCCAAATATGTGTGTGTGTGTGTGTATATATATATATATATGTATACACACACACATACACATATATGTACATATATACATTCACACACTCACACACACACTCTCTCTCTCTCTGTGGTCGAAAGCTACTCTATAGTTCTGTTTAACTTGATTACATTGAGATTTCTTTGTAAAAGGGATTTTTAGATTTGCAAATAGCTTTGGGGCAGCTGTAAAATGTAAACGTATGCGCTGTGCGTGCACGTGTGTTTAAATAAACATTGAGCGAGACATAGTCATATATGCCATGTCTAAGACCCCTCCTCCTTGGACCCCCCCAAGCCCCCATATTCACTTTTTAATCTATGCTGGTTTGCAGGGAAGAAGAACCCAGGAAGAATACCGAGCTCGGTGAAACATAGCGTCCTCTTCGTGAAACACCCTTTTTACAGAAATCCGGTTTTGATTAAGAACATTCCGGTCGTCGTGTGAGATATGGTGGGAGGGCGATATGAATGGAGGGAGCTGGCAATTGTGACACCAAATAATTTAAAAACCGTAATGACTGTGGTGAAGGAGTCCCGTGACACGCTGCAAACATTTCCAGCCGGGAGCCCCTACAGCTGTTTAAATAGCCCAGTTAAACCTTTTCGCTAAACGTGCAGTAATTGCGGCACTCGCTGTGTTTACATGTACATAGCAACATAATCACTGCCCTGTTGTTTCTGAAAGCCCCGGGGAGGTGGCAGTCCCCGGGGCAGCGTGGGGGGGATTGGAGACCCCCCCACGCATTTTTTTCACAGCCCCGGAGAGGTGGCGGTCCCCGGGGCTGCAGGGGCCCCCACGGGCCCCCGCTAATTAATTGGCAGTGCCCCCGGGACCTGGCCCACCCGGGAGCTTTTTAAAAACGAAGCGCGGAAGTCCGTGCTTCATTTAAAAAATAATAATTTTGGCGGGATTCGCGACCTCAACGCGATTTCCGCCAAAATTATAAAAAAAAAATGCTTTTTTTGGCTCTGGGGGTCCTTGTGGGACCCCCTGAGCAGGACTAGGGGGTCAAGGTGTTTCTACCCTGGCCCCTTTTATTGTTTGTTAACCTCTTTTTTCAGTTTTCTTGTGACTTGGTTCTACCGAGTCACAAGATGGCTGCCAACACTTCCTGGTTTGGAGTGTTGGCAGCCAATTAGAATGAAGCTCGTGGTCGGGAGGGTTCGCGAACCCTCCTCGGCCACAGATATCGAAACGTTTTCTATTTCTAATTTCTCTGGAACTACTGAACGGATTTACAACATTTAAAAAAGAGGTCTCTTTCTGAACCAAGACCTATCTTTTTGCAAAATTTGCCACATTTGGTGTAATTCCGTTCAGCAGTTCGGGCTGTAGCTTTGTCTAAAGTTTCCTATGCGACCGCCAGTAGGTAATATAAATATATATATATATATATATATATATATATTCACTGAAGAGAGGGGAGAGGAGTTGGCCTAACGGCTAGGGCGGTCAACCTTGAATCTGGGGAACTGGCAATGACGCTGAACGTGCTGTGATTCTGGGCAAATCACTTAATCTCCCCGTGCCTAACAAAATGAATGTAAAAGACACACAATTGATGGACGGAATGAAGAACAAATCAAAACATTCACCCCCAGTCAAGAGATCTGGGTTAAATCCATCATTCTTTTGCTCACCATGCCACCCCAGTTTAGACCTGGCCATATGCAAATCAGTCTTGACCCTGTGCCTCATGGGAACAGTCCAGCCCGAACTGCCAAGCCAGGTCCTCCCTGGACCGGCAACAAGCATCCTAGGACCGGTTTCGAGGTTTCACCCCTCTTCAGCCAGGATAGCTTGATTCCAGTGGCACAGTGAGCCCAGGACCCACGTCTGGGCATACCTGGCGCACTTAGGACGAGAAAGCAAAAGACACACAATTGATGGACGGAATGCAGAACAAATCAAAACATTCACCCCCATTCAAGAGATCTTGGTTAAATCCATCATTCTTTTGCTCACCATGCCACCCCAGTTTAGACCTGGCCATATGCAAATCAGTCTTGACCCTGTGCCTCATGGGAACAGTCCAGCCCAAACTGCCAAGCCAGGTCCTCCCTGGACCGGAAACAAGCATCCTAGGACCGGTTTCGGGGTTTCCCCCTCTTCAGCCAGGATAGCTTGATTCCAGTGGCACAGTGAGCCCAGGACCCACGTCTGGGCATACCTGGCGCACTTAGGGCGAGAAAGCAAAAGACACACAATTTATGGACGGAATGCAGAACAAATCAAAACATTCACCCCCACTCAAGAGATCTGGGTTAAATCCATCATTCTTTTGCTCACCATGCCACCCCAGTTTAGACCTGGTGTGAGAAGTTGGCCTGGTATATGCTGTTCACTAGTTAAAGTGGACACCTTGCACCAGTACAATTCGACTCTTATGGTAGCTAGGTTTAAGACAACCTTTATAGAAAGCTATCCTAGTGGTAGCTGTGGAGAGCAGCCTTCAGGCTAAGTCTTGGAGGAATGTAAAGCAGCTTGTTTTACCACACAATCTCTTGAATCACCAAATGAAAAGACACCACACAGGTATATATATCAAATATATATGTATTTATTACTAAACAACTCTCTACTAATCTCTTGTGAGATTAGAAGTCAGGAACATATGCACAAATCAACGTTTCACAATAAATTAAGCACAAATATGGCTGGGGCCCTAGGGGCGTACCAGACCATATACTAAAAAGAGACTTAAGAACAACGACTTGCAAAGGGACAAGGCCTACGGCCTTCAGAAGTGCTGGGGCCTCACGAAACCACCCAAGGCAGGTAAGTAAAGGACCCACGGGGGATGCATGCAGTGAGTGAACACAGGCGCGGATCGCCGTAGACTTCAATGGGGCAAGTCGCGGTTGGAAATTAAGAGTTTCAGGGCACTTCGGGAGTAGCTACAAGCAAGTCACTTACAGGGTAAGTAGTTCTAGGGCCAACACCCACAGGAGCACCATAGTGCTGGAGTTACCTCACCCAGGGAAGCCGGTTGCATAGGTGTCCTTTGGTGTCGGGTCGCGCCGTCGTTTTCAATGGGAGCCAATGAAGACTTGCTGCTTGTGAAGCCAGAAGAAGTGTCCGGTGGAATCCAAGCCTGGATTCAGAAGAAGGAAGACCTGAAAGCAGAGGGGACAGTGTTCAAAGTCACTGGGCAGTGACCCGGGGCAAGGAAGATGAATGCCCACCGTCGTCGACAGATTCAGGTCATTCATGGGTGTCTTGACTCTTCAGCCACGAGGTCCAGGAGGTGTCGAGGACAACCAGGAGCTGTATTCAGTGTGTCCCACAAAGTCTTCAGCTGACTGCGGTGTCGGCGACACGATTGGATCCAACAAGCCTTGGTAACAGCAAGTCTTGTGGAAAGAGCAAAAAGTCAATGGTGCAGACCAGCAAGGTCTGGGGAACTCACCCAGCAAAGGTAAGTCAGGGCAGGCCTGGAGCAACTAGGGGAGCCCTTTGGTTTTGTAGAAAAGTCTTCAGGGGACCCACAAGCCGGCTGGCAAGGGATTGCAAAGACGCCTCAGTAGGATTCCTTCAACAGGGACCCACGGTCACTTGGGATGGGGTAGGCCTCTGATCTTCTGAGGGATTCCTGCTAGAGGCTGGGACCACAAGTGGTTTAAAGCACAGGTTCATAGATCATCGTGAAGGGGTTGCACTCGACAATAGTGCACGGTACCCAGGGACTGCGGTTCCTCATCACTCGTGGGGTCCACTTGCCTCAGCTTCGCTGAGAACTCACAATGGCCTTGCAGAAGTCAGGAAATCCTCATCTTGGGCTGCAGGGACCTCGGGCTCCGGCAGGAGCGGCGTAGTTTGCGACCATTGTTTCAGTTTTTGGTGCCTGCCAAGCAGGGGAGTCACTCCTTGACTCCAAGGGAGATTCTTCAGTCTTCCAGAGGTAGTGGAACGTCGAAGGTCCGGGATTCTTCAGTAGAGCGTCATCCAGGGAGATCTCGTTTGCAAGTTCAAGGGTTCCCTATCTTACACTAAAAGGAAGGGAGGGACTAGCTCTATGACCCCACCTATGGGAGGGTCAGGGGAGTGGGTGGCTACACCCACTTCCCTTGTCCAGTTTCGTGCCAGAGCAGGGGCAGGTAGCCCCTGAGCCGGTTTGAACTGGTGTATGCACAGAGGAGCCTTCTGCTCCCCCAGTGCAGGACTTCAAAGCACTCTAGGAGTGCTCCCACCCAGCCCCAATACACTAAACCCTGTCTGGGAGGTGGTCACACCTCCCTGGGACAGGATACCTATTGTTGGGCTTCCTCCACTGCGAGTTTCGGTCATCAGCAGGAGGGCAGCCCCGTGTCTGTGACTGGTGACATCCATTTTGTGATGCCAGGGCTCTTCAGGATTCTACTGCGTTTCCACAGAGGTACATGTCTATCCCTCTAGAAGGGTGGGATCATACTCCCACACCAGTTACTGGTGTGGGGGTATGATTCCAAGGTGTTTGACACCAAACACAACATGTTTTGATGCAGCCATTCCAAAGTTAGCATTAAACGCGAGGTTATAATGCACTTAAGAGTATATGGTTTGACCGCATCCACAAACAGCCCCAGAGAATGGACTCTGAGAGCTGAAGAGGGGCCCTGCTCAGGCAGAGGCACCCTCTCACATAGAAACTAAGCACCCTGCCCTCAGGATTGATAGGGCCTGCCTTAGGGGTGACTGATAGGTTTAAATGTGTGTGCAGGGAGATATAGGGAACCTATATCTCAGTGAGGGGTGCTAGCACCTCCTCACCCAGGCTGCAGTAGCAGGCCTGTGGTGTCAGATTTAGTCTGCTTCCCAGGGGTGGCATAATACATGCTTCAGCCCCTGGTAGGCCTGTGAAGTACCTATGCCCTGGGTACCTAAGGTACCATATACTAGGGACTCATAAGGTACCACAGTATCCAATCACTAGTGCACCTAGAGTGCGCTCCAAGTCGTTTAGAGAGAACAGAGAGGCTGGGGCCCTGATTGGCAGGGTCCCAGCCAGACTATAGCCAGAAACCAGTGTAAACATCAGAAAAAAAGTGGGGGCAACATAAGAGGCAGATCCTACTCTCCTACACAACCCCCCCAAATGCAGGGACACTAAACTAACCTTGACCAGTTGAGTCTTCGTGCTCTAAGTGGAAATACCTTGAGAGTCCATCTGCATTGGCATGTTGGGTCCCAGGCCTGTGTTCCACTGTATAGTCCATCCCCTGTAGGGAAATGGACCACCTTAAAAGTTTTGGGTTTTCACCTTTCATCTGTTTAAGCCATAGGAGGGGCTTGTGGTCAGTCTGAACTATGAAGTGAGTGCCAAACAAGTATGGCCTCAGCTTCTTCAGGACCCACACCACAGCAAAGGCCTCCCTCTCTATAGCTGACCAACGTTTCTCTCTAGGGGTCAGCCTCCTGCTAATAAAAGCTACTGGCTGGTCTTGACCTTCATCATTCAGTTGAGACAGTACAGCTCCCACACCCAGCTCAGAAGCATCTGTTTGGACAATGAACTTTTTGGTGTAGTCTGGACTCTGTAAGATGGGGGCAGTGCACATGGCCTGCTTTAGGTCTTCAAATGCCTTCTGACAGCTAGCTGTCCACTGAACCTTTTTTGGCATTTTCTTTGAGGTCAGATCATTCAAGGGGGTCACTATAGATCCATATCCCTTCACAAACCTCCTATAGTACCCAGTCAGGCCTAAGAAGGCTCTCACCTGTGTCTGGGTGGTTAGAGCAACCCATCCATTATGGTTTGGATTTTGCTCTGTAAAGGCTGAACCTGGCCTCCACCCACAAGGTGGCCCAGGTACACAACCTTACTCTGCCCTATCTGGCACTTAGTGGCCTTGATAGTGAGGCCTGCTTTCTGCAGAGCCTCCAAAACATTTCTGAGGTGGACCAGGTGATCCTGCCAGGAGGAACTAAAGACAGCAATATCATCTAGATAAGCTGAGCAATAAGTTTCCATCCCTGCCAGAACTTTGTTCACCAACCTCTGAAAAGTGGCAGGTGCATTTTTCAATCCAAAGGGCATCACCACAAAGTGGTAGTGCCCACCAGAGGTCGAAAATGCTGTTTTGGCTTTTGCATCATCAGCTAACCTGATCTGCCAGTAGCCAGCTGTTAGGTCAAATGTACTCAGATACTTGGCTGAGGCCAAAGTATCAATCAGCTCATCTGCCCTTGGTATGGGATAGGCATCAGTCCTGGTGACTGCATTGAGGCCTCTGTAGTCTACACAAAACCTCATTTCTTTCTTACCACCCTGGGTATGAGGCTTGGGTACTAGGACTACTGGGCTAGCCCAAGGGCTATCTGAAGGCTCAATCACACCTAACTCCAACATTTTCTGGACTTCAGTCCTGATACAGTCCCTGACATGGTCAGGTTGCCTGTAGATTTTACTCTTGACAGGCAGACTGTCCCCAGTGTCCACCTCATGGGTGCACCAGGTAGTCTGACTAGGGGTCAGGCTAAACATATGTCTGTACTGCTGCAGAACTTGTCTGCACTCAGTTTGCTGATGGTCAGTGAGGCTGCTTGCCAAAGCAACACCATCGACTGACCCATCATCAGGGTTCTGTGAGAGCAGGTCAGGGAGAGGGTCACTCTCCTCCTCCTGTTCCTCATCAGTTGCCATTAGCAAGCCCATGTCAGCCCTGTCAACATATGGCTTCAATCTGTTGACATGGAGCACCCTCAGGGGGCTCCTGGGAGTTCCAAGATTCACCAGATAGGTGACTTCTCCCTTTTGCTCAACTATTGTATGGGGGCCACTCCATTTGTCTTGGAGGGCTGCTGGGGCCACAGGCTCCAGCACCCACACTTTCTGTCCTGGCTGGTACACAGTCAGCACAGCCTTTGGTCATGCCAAGCTTTTTGTAATTCTTGGCTGGCCTCCAGGTTTTTGGTTGCCTTTTTCATGTATTCGGCCATCCTGGAGCGGAGACCAAGTACATAGTCCATCACATCCTGTTTGGGGGTTTGAGAGGTAACTCCCAGCCCTCTTTTACCAAACATAATGGACCTCTTACAGGATGCCCAAACAGAAGCTCAAATGGGCTGTAACCAACCCCCTTCTGTGGAACCTCTCTGTATGCAAACAACAGGCAGGGAAGAAGAAGGTCCCATTTCCGCATAAGCTTCTCTGGGAGTCCTTTAATCATTCCCTTCAGGGTTTTGTTGAAACGTTCAACCAACCCATTGCATTGTGGGTGATAGGGGGTGGTGAACTTATAAGTTACACCACACTCCTTCCACATTGCCTTTAAATATCCTGACATGAAGTTTGTGTCTCTGTCAGAGATGACCTCCTTTGGGAAACCCACTCTGGAGAAAACTCCAATGAGGGCTCTTGCCACCACAGGGGCTGTGGTGGTCCTCAGGGGAATTGCCTCTGGGTACCTGGTGGCATGATCCACTACCACCAGGATAAATCTGTGCCCAGATGCAGTTTGAGGGTCAAGGGGACCAACAATGTCAATCCCTACCCTTTCAAAGGGAACCCCCACCACAGGTAGTGGTATCAGGGGGCCTTTGTGGTGCCACCTGCCTTGCCACTGGCTTGGCATGTGACACAGGAGCGACAAAACTCCTTTGTGTCCTCTGACATATGTGGCCAATGAAAATGTGGAACAAGCCTGTCCCAGGTCTTGTTTTGGCCCAAGTGACCTGCTAAAGGGATATCATGTGCTAGGGTCAAGAGGAACCCCCTAAACTTCTGAGGTATTACCAACCTCCTGGTGGCTCCAGGGGCTGGATCTCTACCCTCAGAATATAGGAGTCCCTCATCCCAATAAACTTTATGGGACCCACTAGCACTCCCAGCAGCCTCAGCAGCAGCATGCTGTCTGAGGGTTTTCAAGAGAGGGGCAGCACTGTTGCTCCTTACTCAGATCTCTCCTAGAAGGGCCCCCTGCCCCCAAGAACTCAACCTGATCAGGCTCAAGTTCCTCTGGGGCAGTTCCTTCTTCAGGATCTGCTCCTCCTCCCTCAAGAGGGGAATCAGTGATCTGAGACAGAGTTTAAGGCACTGCCTTACCCCTACTGCTCCTCTTCTTGGGAAGCATCTGGTCCATGGTTTCAGGATCCAGAGCTGGTTCAGTGTCATGCACTTTGGCCTGTGACCTGGTCACAGCAAATACCTTTGCAGGGATGCCCAACATCTCAGCATGAGTCCATAACTCAACTTCAGACCAGGCTGAAGTTTCTAGATCATTGCCCAATAGACATTCTACAGGGAGGTCTGCACTGACTACAACCTTCTTGAGGCCAGTTACCCCTCCCCAGGAGAAATTCACAACTGCCAGACTATGGTTGGTCCTGACATTGCTTGCATTGGTCACCTGGTACATTTCGCCCAGGATGATCTGTCCAGGGTCCACCAGATCCTCTGCCACCATGGTGACACTAGCACCTGTGTCCCTAAATGTCAAAGCCTGTTTGCCATTTATTACAGGCTGCTGTTTGTATTTGCCCAGATTACTGGGGCTCACCAGGAAGGACATGTCAATGTCTCCATCACAAATCAGCATTGCCTGAGTGGGTACTCTGACTAGGCCAGAGTCCACTTCAGAACCCAGGGTCAACCCTACTACACCCTTATTCTGAGTACCACCTCCACCAGTAGCTGAACTAGGGGGAACAGTTGCCTTAGGGGCAGGAGTGGTGGTGGTTTGGTCTTTGGACTTGTTACAATCAGAAGTCCAGTGCCCTTTCTGTTTACAGAATTTGCACCAGGGCTTCTTTTGGCCTTTTCCCTTGTTGGATTGTGACTCCCCACCAGATGCAGATTTTTGGGGCCCTTGTGAAGACTTCTGGTCTTTTGACTTATCCCCACTTTTCTCAGAGCCCTTAGAATCCTGCTTCTTTGTGTCACCCCCTTGGTTCTGGGTTTTCTGCCTCACCCTGGTTCTGACCCACTTGTCTGCCTTCTTTCCCAATTCTTGGGGAGAGGTCAGATCTGAGTCCACCAGGTATTGATGCAACAACTGGTTCTGGCAATTATTAAGGATCTGTTCTCTCATCATTAGATTATACAATCCCTTGAAATCAGTAACCCTACTGCCAACCAGCCAACCCTCCAGAGCCTTGGTTGCACAATCTACAAAGTCAGTCCAGTCCTGAGTCTGTGCCTTCTGGGTGTCTCTGAACTTCAACCTGTACTGCTCAGTGGTTAAGCCAAACCCATCTATCAGTGCACTCTTCAGGACTTCATAGTCATCAGCATCCTCTTCTCTAACAGTGAGGAGCTTGTCTCTACCTTTATCTGAAAAGGAGAGCCACAAGATTGCTGCCCACTGCTTTTGGGGGACCTGTTGTACTCTACAGGCCCTTTCCATAGCAGTTACCCACTTATGGATATCATCCCCACTCTGGTAGGGAGGAACAACCTTGCTCAGGTTCCTATGGTCTGGAATATATTCCCTGCCTCTAGGGACACTGTTGCTGCCACCAGGGGGTTCTAACCCCTCTTTTCTAGAAGCTCTCTGGAGCTCCAGGGCTTCCTTATCTAATGCCAACTGCTTGGTTTTGAGGGCAAACCTTGCTTCCTCATACTGCAGCAGTTTGTACATTCTGTCAGAGGAGGTCTCTCTTCTTGAGAAGTAGGAGTTCCTCTGGTAGACAGATTCTCTGCCAGAGTGATAGGAGTGTTCAGATTCCTTGGAAAGGGACCTAGGCCTCTCCTCCACTATGTCAGTTCTCTTAGGGAGAATTCCTCTGTCCTGTTCAGACCCCTTGGGACCTGGCCCTACAACCACAGAGTCTTGGTCATCCTGATGTCCATCATCTGACCCAGACACTGTCATTGACCCACTCACTGATTCAGACCCATTAGCTCCTAGAGCTAATCTAAGATCATCTGCTGTCAGCAGATCTATCAGGTGTAGTGTGGAGGGTCTCTGTCCTAGCTTCAGGTGCCTTTCAGCACACATGGCTTTCAAGTCAAAGAAAGTCATGTCCTTATACTGAGGCTGAGTGGATCCACTGGGTCCACCCCTTAAGGACATTCTAGTGTTGTGCAGTGTTGTACTACCTACACTAGTTTGTGGCCTACTGATACTAGCTTGAGCTGTAGCAAGGGTGTGCTATCCCTTGGCACACAGCTCTAAGTTCAGTAGAACTTATTGATACTAAGCTTGACTTTATATATACCTTGAGTACCTATAGTGGTTTTCAGTTAGTAATTCAAATAGAGATTTTCTGGTAAAACAATAGCAAGCTGGAATCCCACACGCTGCCACCAATGTGAGAAGTTGGCCTGGTATATGCTGTTCACTAGTTAAAGTGGACACCTTGCACCAGTACAATTCGACTCTTATGGTAGGTAGGTTTAAGACAACCTTTATAGAAAGCTATCCTAGTGGTAGCTGTGGAGAGCAGCCTTCAGGCTAAGTCTTGGAGGAATGTAAAGCAGCTTGTTTTACCACACAATCTCTTGAATCACCAAATGAAAAGACACCACACAGGTATATATATCAAATATATATGTATTTATTACTAAACAACTCTCTACTAATCTCTTGTGAGATTAGAAGTCAGGAACATATGCACAAATCAACGTTTCACAATAAATTAAGCACAAATATGGCTGGGGCCCTAGGGGCGTACCAGACCATATACTAAAAAAGAGATTTAAGAACAACGACTTGCAAAGGGACAAGGCCTAGGGCCTTCAGAAGTGCTGGGGCCTCACGAAACCACCCAAGGCAGGTAAATAAAGGACCCACGGGGACGCGTGCAGTGAGTGAACACAGGCGCGGATCGCCGTAGACTTCAATGGGGCAAGTCGCGGTTGGAAATTAAGAGTTTCAGGGCACTTCGGGAGTAGCTACAAGCAAGTCACTTACAGGGTAAGTAGTTCTAGGGCCAACACCCACAGGAGCACCGTAGTGCTGGAGTTACCTCACCCAGGGAAGCCAGGTGCATAGGTGTCCTTTGGTGTCGGGTCGCAGCGTCGTTTTCAATGGGAGCCAATGAAGACTTGCTGCTTGTGAAGCCAGAAGAAGTGTCCGGTGGAATCCAAGCCTGGATTCGGAAGAAGGAAGACCTGAAAGCAGAGGGGACAGTGTTCAAAGTCACTGGGCAGTGACCCGGGGCAAGGAAGATGAATGCCCACCGTCGTTGACAGATTCAGGTCGTTCACAGGTGTCTTGACTCTTCGGCCACGAGGTCCAGGAGGCGTGAGGATAACCAGGAGCTGGATTCTGCGTGATGCAGAAAGTCTGCAGCTGACTGCAGTGTTAGCGACACGATTGGAGCCAACAAGCCTTGGTAGCAGCAAATTTTGTGGAAAGAGCAAAAAGTCAATGGTGCAGACCAGCAAGGTCTGGAGAACTCACCCAGCAAGGGTAAGTCAGGGCAGGCCTGGAGCAACCAGAGGAGCCCTTTGGGTCTGTAGAAATGCTTCAGGAGACCCACAAGCCGGCTGGCAAGTTATTGCAAAGATGCCTTGGGAGGATTCCTTCAACAGGGGCCCACGGTCACTCGGCATAGGGTAGGCCTCTGATCTTCGGAGGAGTTCCTGCTAGAGGCTGGGACCACACGTGGTCCAAAGCACAGATTTGTAGAACGTCGTGAAGGGGTTGCACTTGACAATAGTGCATGGTACCCAGGGACTGCGGATCCTCGTCACTCGTGGGGTCCACTTGCCTCAGCTTCGCTGGGGACTCACGATGGCCTTGGAGAAGTCAGGAAATCCTCGTCTTGGGCTGCAGGGACCTCGGGCTCCGGCGGGAGCGGCGTAGTTTGCAACCGTCGTTTCAGTTTTTGGTGCCTGCCAAGCAGGGGAGTCACTCCTTGACTCCAAGGGAGATTCTTCAGTCTTCCAGAGGTAGTGGAACGTCGAAGGTCCAGGATTCTTCAGTAGAGCGTCGTCCAGGGAGATCTCGTTTGCAAGTTCAAGGGTTCCCTATCTTATACTAAAAGGAAGGGAGGGACTAGCTCTATGACACCACCTATGGGAGGGTCAGGGGAGTGGGTGGCTACACCCACTTCCCTTTGTCCAGTTTCGCGCCAGAGCAGGGGCAGGTAGCCCCTGAGCCGGTTTGAACTGGTGTATGCACAGAGGAGCCTTCTGCTCCCCCAGTGCAGGACTTCAAAGCACTCTAGGAGTGCACCCACCCAGCCCCAATACACTAAACCCTGTCTGGGAGGTGGTCACACCTCCCTGGGACAGGATACCTATTGTTGGGCTTCCTCCACTGCGAGATTCGGTCATCAGCAGGAAGGCAGCCCCGTGTCCGTGACTGGTGGCATCCATTTTGTGATGCCAGGGCTCTTCAGGATTCTACCGCGTTTCCACAGTAGGTACATGTCTATCCCTCTAGAAGGGTGGGATCATACTCCCACACCAGTTACTGGTGTGGGGGTATGATTCCAAGGTGTTTGACACCAAACACGACATGTTTTGATGCAGCCATTCCAAAGTTAGCATTAACTGCGAGGTTATAATGCACTTAAGAGTATATGGTTTGACCGCATCCACAAACAGCCCCAGAGAATGGACTCTAAGAGCTGCAGAGGGGCCCTGCTCAGGCAGAGGCACCCTCTCACATAGAAACTAAGCACCCTGCCCTCAGGATTGATAGGGCCTGCCTTAGGGGTGACTGATAGGTTTAAATGTGTGTGCAGGGGAGATATAGGGAACCTATATCTCAGTGAAGGGTGCTAGCACCTCCTCACCCAGGCTGCAGTAGCAGGCCTGTGGTGTCAGATTTAGTCTGCTTCCCAGGGGTGGCATAATACATGCTTCAGCCCCTGGTAGGCCTGTGAAGTACCTATGCCCTGGGTACCTAAGGTACCATATACTAGGGACTCATAAGGTACCACAGTATCCAATCACTAGTGCACCTAGAGTGCACTCCAAGTCGTTTAGAGAGAACAGAGAGGCTGGGGCCCTGATTGGCAGGGTCCCAGCCAGACTATAGCCAGAAACCAGTGTAAACATCAGAAAAAAAGTGGGGGCAACATAAGAGGCAGATCCTACTCTCCTACACCTTGCCATATGCAAATCAGTCTTGACCCTGTGCCTCAAGGGAACAATCCAGCCCGAACTGCCAAGCCAGGTCCTCCCTGGACCAGAAACAAACATCCTAGGACCGGTTTTGGGGTTTCACCCCTCTTCAGCCAGGATAGCTTGATTCCAGTGGCACAGTGAGCCCAGGACCCACGTCTGGGTATACCTGGCGCACTTAGGACGAGAAAGCAAAAGACACACAATTGATGGACGGAATGCAGAACAAATCAAAACATTCACCCCCAGTCAAGAGATCTGGGTTAAATCCATCATTCTTTTGCTCACCATGCCACCCCAGTTTAGACCTGGCCATATGCAAATCAGTCTTGAACCTGTGCCTCATGGGAACAGTCCAGCCCAAACTGCCAAGCCAGGTCCTCCCTCGACCGGAAACAAGCATCCTAAGACCGGTTTCGGGGTTTCACCCCTCTTCAGCCAGGATAGCTTGATTCCAGTGGCACAGTGAGCCCAGGACCCACGTCTGGGCATACCTGGCGAACTTAGGGCGAGAAAGCAAAAGACACACAATTGATGGACGGAATGCAGAACAAATCAAAACATTCACCCCCAGTCAAGAGATCTGGGTTAAATCCATCATTCTTTTGCTCACCATGCCACCCCAGTTTAGACCTGGCCATATGCAAATCAGTCTTGACCCTGTGCCTCATGGGAACAGTCCAGCCCGAACTGCCAAGCCAGGTCCTCCCTGGACCGGAAACAAGCATCCTAGGACCGGTTTTGGGGTTTCACCCCTCTTCAGCCAGGATAGCTTGATTCCAGTGGCACAGTGAGCCCAGGACCCACGTCTGGGCATACCTGGCACACTTAGGGCGAGAAAGCAAAAGACACACAATTGAAGGACCGGTTTCAGGGTTTCACCCCTCTTCAGCCATCCTAGGATGCTTGTTTCCGGTCCAGGGAGGACCTGGCTTGGCAGTTCGGGCTGGACTGTTCCCATGAGGCACAGGGTCAAGACTGATTTGCATATGGCCAGGTCTAAACTGGGGTGGCATGGTGAGCAAAAGAATGATGGATTTAACCCAGATCTCCTGACTGGGGGTGAATGTTTTGATTTGTTCTGCATTCCGTCCATCAATTGTGTGTCTTTTGCTAACAAAATGAATGTGTCCTCATGTAACGCAACTGGTGCTATGTAAAGCGCTCTGATACACAAAACCTTTGGGTCAAGTTTGCGCTATATAAAACTCAGTAAAAAAATAAATATATATATATATATTTTTTATAATTATGGATAAATAACGTATGCCCCTGCAATGCACTGCTTATGACCTCACATATTACATCACTCATGATATGGTCAGTAACACTGCTGATGACATCACTGTTGAAATTTCAAATGACATCACTGTTTACATCATCCAGTGATTTTGAGTGTTTCTTAAAAATTTAGGAGTGTTAAACGTCTGTACCAAGGTACCACAAAAGTTTAATTAGTATACTTTATGTACAGTGGTGTGTGAGTGGCTGTATGGGTGCATAGGTGGGAGTGTGAGTAGCAGTGTGGGTGAGTGTGTGGTTGTATTGGTGAGTAAGTGGGTGTGTTAGGGGCTGTATAGGTGAGTGAGTAGCTGTGTGAGTGGCTGTTTTGGTGGATGAGTGGGCATGTGAGTAACTGTCTGGGTGAGTGTTGGGGTGTCTAATTGGCTGTATGAGTGAGTGACTGGGTTTGTAAGGGGCTTTGTTTTCTTCAGTAGGTAGTTAGGATCTTGTTTCTATTGAAAAAGCGTTTTTTCTTTTGCCAATATCTTTGGTGCCGTTCGACGAATCTTCGTGACATTTTCAAAACTAATGGGGCGCTCCGGTCAGCTCCTGTCTTGAATGTTTCGGGGTGATTCATCAAGCGGGGTCCGATAAAAAAGGGGGGGTCCCAAAGCGCATTTTCCACATGTCAATTTCCATAGGAAACTTTATACAAGGCTACAGCCCAAACTGCTGAACAGAATTACACCAAATTTGGCAAAAAGGTAGCTCTTGGTTCAGAAAGCGCCCTTCTTTTTAAATGGTGTAAATCTGTTCAGTAGTTTTTTAAATATTAAAGGAAAAAGAAATATAAATATCTGATCGGACCCTAACCACACATCTGATCGTGAGATATGATTGGCTGTCAGCACTTCATCCAAGAAGTGTTGGCAGCCATGTTGGGACCAATATACATGATAGCACCCCATTAAAATGCATTGTAGTGAATGGAAGGTTTTGAGGGTCACCAAAAGGAGAACGTATAAAGGGTGATAAGACTTTTGTTACATTATAAATCATTTGTTGATGGTACCATACTAATTTTAGGAATTGTGGTGTATTCTAAGTTGATTTTACCCTGTGAAAAATCCTTCTGCTGGGATATCATGAATCATGTTTGAGAGAAAACTATTTTCTCATACTTTTGTCGTAGAGGTTTGGAAGGTGATCTAGAAGCTAAAATGAGAGCATATTTTCTGTAAATTCACATTATCTTTCTCAGTCATGTGAGAATGAAGTCTGACATTCTCAGTAAAACATGTACATCCAACAAGGGCAGAGACTGTCAGTTGATTCCTTTGTGTTCTACTGCAGCTTCCCAGAGTGTTCTAAAGAACAACTAAAGCGCTAACAGTCTTACTTATGACAAAAGTATGGCACACCTGAAGCCATCTTGATTGGAATAAACTGGTAATACTTAAAACATTTAATTTAAAAAGGAACAAAATGAGGAGGTTCATTTTGCCATAGAAATTATGATTAGTGCTGCAGAAAGAAAAATTAGGGCACATTTTGAGTGATTTCTCAAATCCTCTTCTATTTCATAAAAAAATTCTGACATGCAGACTGAAACATGCACTTTCAATACCAGCAGCAGACTTCCCTGGTGAGCAGTAGCTTTACTACAGTGATCTAATGAGCAACTAGAGTGCTAACATTCTGAATTTATGGCAAATGTGTGACACATCTGAATGCCTTCTTGATGGAATCAAAGTAAAAAACTGAAAGTATTTACTACTGAGGAGACTGCAGTAAATGAGGAAATTCGGAAACTTCATAACAAATAAGTCTCCCAAGATGGCCACCAGAGACAAAAGAGCCCAAATGTAGCACAAATATCACCCAGATGTAGCCCACGTATAGCCCAATGACAGAATGTCCCAGAGTGTTCTAAAGAACAACTAGAGCGCTAACAGTCTTACTTATGACAAAAGTATGGCACACCTGAAGCCATCTTGATTGGAATAAACTGGTAATACTTAAAACATTTAATTTAAAAAGGAACAGACTGATGGGGTTCATTTTGCCATAGAAATTATGATTAGTGCTGAAGAAAGAAAAATGATGGCACATTTTGAGTGACTTCTCAAATCCTCTTCTATTTCATTAAAGAATTCTGACATGCAGACTGAAACATGCACTTTCAATACCAGCAGCAGACTTCCCTAGTGAGCAGTAGCTTTACTACAGTGATCTAATGAGCAACTAGAGTGCTAACATTCAGAATTTATGGCGAATGTGTGACACATCTGGATGCCTTCTTGATAGAATCAAAGTAAAAAACTGAAAGCATTTCCTACTGAGGAGACTGCAGTAAATGAGGAAATTAGGAAACTTCATAACAAATAAATCTCCCAAGATGGCCACCAGAGACAAAAGAGCCCAAATGTAGCACAAATATCACCCAGATGTAGCCCACGTATAGCCCAATGACAGAAGTGTGCAAAACACTTATTATTTCTTTGTTTTTTGCAGTTTTATATAGTGCAGACTGGTCAGGTATTGGAGTGCTTTACATGAGCATTGGTTACATCACACAAGGCCAAATTCATGTTGGTTGTAGACATGGGGAGATTAAGTGATTTGACCAGAATCACAGAATGTTGAGCTGAAGCAGAAACTCCAACCTGGTTCCCCAGTTGCAAAGTCTGCAGCTCTGGAAGCAATACCACATCCTCTCCCCTAAGTGCAACATTTAATCAAGTGGTCAACTGGATAAAAAAAACATAAAGATAACAAATAATTTAAAAGTGCGTTGTCGCTATTTGAAAACTCCGAAAATATGTCCTCATTTTAGTTTTTTAGAGCACTAACCATAATTTCGATGCAAATAAGACCCTCTCATTTCTGTAATTTCTATAGGAAATGCTCTAGGTATTACAGTTTTGATTACATCAAGATGACGTCAGGCATGCCACACTTTTGTAATAAATATAGAATGTTAGCAATCTAGTTGTTCATTAGGATACTGTTGAGAGGTAGAGGCCAGGGGCACAGACTCAGTAAAGTGAAGGCAGGTAGGAGGGTGCAGAGGCAACAATTTGACTACACTGGGCAGGCAGGAAGGGCAGTGGCAGCACAACAGACTATGAAGGGCAGTGGAAAGGGGGGCAGGGGCAACAAACCAACAATGCAGGACAGGCAAGAGAGGCTGTGGCAATATAATAGACCATTGTGGGCAGAAGGAAGAGGCAGTGGTAGTACAACCATACATGCCAACAGACCCGATTCAGCCAGGAAACGCCCAATGTTTTTAAGCCCAAATGGGCTTTATTTGATCTGTCTCCTGTCTACAATCTCCTCTTTTTCAATGTAAGTCAATGGGAAAAATCAATACCCCAGTTTTTTTTTCAAAATCTCCCTCTTACCAAGTTCAAAATGTTAGCAAGTATGATACATAGGATCATGGAAGGCAGTAGGAATTGGGGTAGGGACATGGACTCGGATAACAGAGGACAGGAGGGACATGGACAGGTGCACCAAACTGACCTTACAGGGCAGGCATCAGGGTTTGCAGCAGCACAATACACCACACAGGGCATGCGGGACGGGAGTGCAGCACAACAATCCATGGAAAGAAATAGGGAGGGGACAGGACCATGCACATGGACAACAGAGAACAGAGGGGAAAGAGGCAATGGCAGCTATCTGACCATAATGGACAGACAGGAGAGAAAGCTGCAGCATAACGGACCATAAAGGGCAGGGTGTAGGGATCAGGGGCATTACAATGGAACAGACAAGCCAGGAGGGAGGGAATAGGGGTCTGCACATGGAAAACAGAGGGCAGGGGGCAAGGGGGCAGGAGCAGCAAGCTGACAATGGAGGTCAGGCAGGATGGGCACTAGAAGCAAGACACACCATGGAGAGCAACAGTGAGACTATAATGGCATACACACAGACTATGGAGGGAAGGTGGGAGGGGGTCAGGGGCAGCTAGCTGACCACACAGGGAAGGTGGGAGGGGCCGTGGCAGCACAGAAGACCATGCATGGCAAGCGGGAGGGTTAGTGGCAGCACAATGGCCGTGATGGGCGAGAAGGAGGGGGCAGGTGCATGCAGAAAGGACCATAGAGGACAGAAGGGAGGGGTAGGAGCTGGGCACAGACAAGAGAGTTCAGGGGAAGGGGCCTCACAACAGACCACATGGGGCAGGCAGGAGGAGCAGTTGCAGCACAACAGACCAGGGAGGGCAGAAGGGTGTGGCAGTAAAATGGACCATGGAGGACAGGAGGAAGGGGATAGGGGCATGGAACATGGCACATGGACAGTCAGGGTGGAGGTGGCAGGGACAGGTTACAGTCATCTGATAATGCTAGGCAGGTGGGAGGAGAGTGGCAGCTCAACAGAACACTCAGAGTAGATAGGAGGGGCAGGTCCATGGAACATGGTGGGCAAAAAGGATGGAGCAGGGGCATGCACACAGACATCGGAGAGCAGGGGGAAGAAGAGTACGGGCAGCAAGCTAAGCACAGAGGCTAAGCAGGAGGTCAATGATGGGGCATAGAATTGGGCAATGGAGGGCAGGAGGAGTGGACTGGGACATCATGCTAAATGGAGGGCAGTGGCAGCACATCAGACCATGCATGGCAGGAGGGAGAAGGCTAGTGCATGGATTCAGACAACAGAGGATAGGGAGGAGGCGGATGGGGTAGCAAGCTAACTGTTCAGAAAAGGCGGGAAGGCCAGTGGCAGAACAACAGCCACACAGGGCTGTAATGAGGGAGCAGGGGCAAGGACTTGGACAATGGATGGCAAGGAGGAGGGGAGGCAGGAGCAGCAAGCTTGGGTGGGGGCAGCACAATGCCAGGCCAGGCCCTGCTTCCAACCCCCCACCATCCATTGTGATAGGCATCTTCAATTCAATTCAATTCAATTCAGCTTTATTCGGTGCATACAAAAGTCACCATAAAAGCACAAAATTCATACATCAATATCAATTATTAAAAATCACAATTCATACAACATAAAAATAATAAAACAATATTTCATTAATAATTTTCTGTCATAAAGTGCAAGTACTTGTTTATAAAATGGGATATATATTGTATTTAGGGCTAGCAATTCTCTCTACATGTTAATCTTTCAGTTTAAGACATTTATATTTACACAGCTAAGTTATATCATCCACTTTCTCATATAATAGGGCTTCCAGATAAGTATAGTCTTTTCTTTTTCTAATTGCACATTGTACATATCTGATAACAGAATTAATAATTTTTGCATTTTCCAGATTACAAATAAGGCTGAAAGCATGTTTATAGTTAAAAAGTCTATTAGATAAAAATAGAGATTTTAAAAACAATTTCCGTATATCTATATAAAAGTTACAAAATAGGATAAAGTGCATAGTTGATAGGCATCTTACTTAACGTTAAAAAAACCTAGAAATTTGCTGAAAAAACAAAGATTACAGGGACGTTATAGTTAGAATCAGATTTCACTCGTACAAAACCAGTGAAATTCAGCAGTTATAGTTGCCTGAGCTAACTATAGCTTACACCCCGCAATGCACTGCTTATGACCTCAGACATTACATCATTCATGACATGGTAAGTGACTTCACTCATGACATCTCAAATGAGCTGTGAATGGAATGGAACTATAATCGCTAGAACTTTATTTATGGATAGTGTGTACATTAACACCCCTTTTTTTTTCTTTTCTTTCATGTAAGAACCATTATAATACGCAACGTGCCCAGATCAATATGGCCAATAGCCTTTCACTTTAAAGTAATGTGTAGTCCATTGTTTATGTTGATGTTTGCAATCCTAAGTATGTTTATTATGAACAAGTCACGTTGACGAACATACAGGTACGGCGGTCACAGGCAAGATATGCTGAAATGACATTGTGTGCATATTAACACTTCTTTTCTTTTCTTTATTGTATCAATTCCTGAATTTTTACATCGTGACCAGGCCAATATGGCCGCTAGCTTTTTGGATTAAAGTAATATGTAGTCCTTTGTTAATGTTGGCAACTGGAGGCATTTGTACATTTAAATAAGGAAGCTACAATGACGTCTTGCATCGCTATCAAGGTTCGGACGAGCCAAAACGCGTGGATTTCGTTCAACAAGACGGACTCACAAGAGAGTTATTATTGCAACACTACAAGGACCATAAGGCCATGAGAGTGGACCCGCCCACTGGGGCAGGCCCTGGTGACTACTAAAGTGTGTGCAAAAACCGCCGTGATGAAACGCTGCAAGAGCCAATGATTAAAGGACTTATGGCCGAAACACGTCTGGCCTGAAATGCGAAGAACTGTTCATGTTCCTGTCATGTCTGAAGCCATGTTCAATAAATAATTGAAATACAACTTACCAGCGGCCTCCTCCATTGGGGCTACCTTTTTCTTGAGAAGTTAGCGGCTGAGCCCAGCCGCGGAGGAGAGCCCACCGCAAGAATGCGGGTCCATGATGGCGCCACACAAGGCGTCATCCACAAATACGGAGGGTAATTCAAGTGAGGAATGGCATAATTTTAACAGTGGACTGAACTGAAAGGAACATCAACTCACTGGGGTTGAAATTATGCATGAATTTCGTTCAACAAGACGGACTCACAAGAGTGTTATTATTGCAACACTACAAGGACCATAAGGCCATGAGAGTGGCCCCGCCCACTGGGGCAGGCCCTGGTGACTACTAAAGTGTGTGCAAAAACCGCCTTGATGAAACGCTGCAAGAGCCAATGATTAAGGGACTTATGCCCGAAACGCGTCTGGCCTGAAATGCGATGAACTTTTCATGTTCCTGTCATGTCTGAAGCCGTCTTCAATAAATAATTGAAATACAACTTACCAGCGGCCTCCTCCATTGGGGCTACCTTTTTCTTGAGATGTTAGCGGCTGAGCCCAGCCGCGGAGGAGAGCCCACCGCAAGAATGCGGGTCCGTGATGGCGCCACACAAGGCGTCATCAGCAAATACGGAGGGTAATTCAAGTGAGGAATGGCATAATTTTAACAGCGGACTGAACTGAAAGGAACATCAACTCACTGGGGTTGAAATTATGCATGAATTTCGTTCAACAAGACGGACTCACAAGAGTGTTATTATTGCAACACTACAAGGACCATAAGGCCATGAGAGTGGCCCCGCCCCCTGGGGCAGGCCCTGGTGACTACTAAAGTGTGTGCAAAAACCGCCTTGATGAAACCCTGCAAGAGCCAATGATTAAGGGACGTATGCCCGAAATGCGTCTGGCCTGAAATGCGATGAACTTTTCATGTTCCTGTCATGTCTGAAGCCGTCTTCAATAAATAATTGAAATACAACTTACCAGCGGCCTCCTCCATTGGGGCTACCTTTTTCTTGAGATGTTAGCGGCTGAGCCCAGCCGCGGAGGAGAGCCCACCGCAAGAATGCGGGTCCGTGATGGCGCCACACAAGGCGTCATCAGCAAATACGGAGGGTAATTCAAGTGAGGAATGGCATAATTTTAACAGCGGACTGAACTGATAGGAACATCAACTCACTGGGGTTGAAATTATGCATGAATTTCGTTCAACAAGACGGACTCACAAGAGTGTTATTACTGCAACACTACAAGGACCATAAGGCCATGAGAGTGGCCCCACCCACTGGGGCAGGCCCTGGTGAGTACTAAAGTGTGTGCAAAAACCGCTTTGATGAAACGCTGCAAGAGCCAATGATTAAGGGACTTATGACCGAAACGCGTCTGGCCTGAAATGCGATGAACTTTTCATGTTCCTGTCATGTCTGAAGCCGTCTTCAATAAATAATTGAAATACAACTTACCAGCGGCCTCCTCCATTGGGGCTACCTTTTTCTTGAGATGTTAGCGGCTGAGCCAAGCCGCGGAGGAGAGCCCACCGCAAGAATGCGGGTCCGTGATGGCGCCACACAAGGCGTCATCAGCAAATACGGAGGGTAATTCAAGTGAGGAATGGCATAATTTTAACGGCGGACTGAACTGAAAGGAACATCAACTCACTGGGGTTGAAATTATGCATGAATTTCGTTCAACAAGACGGACTCACAAGAGTGTTATTATTGCAACACTACAAGGACCATAAGGCCATGAGAGTGGCCCCACCCACTGGGGCAGGCCCTGGTGACTACTAAATTGTGTGCAAAAGCCGCCTTGATGAAACGCTGCAAGAGCCAAAGATTAAGGGACTTATGCCCGAAATGCGTCTGGCCTGAAATGCGATGAACTTTTCATGTTCCTGTCATGTCTGAAGCCGTCTTCAATAAATAAATGAAATCAACTTACCAGCGGCCTCCTCCATTGGGCTACCTTTTTCTTGAGAGATATATATACATATATATATATATATATATAATCGTCCATAATTAGCTGCAGCGGAGGTAACCCACCAGAGGGCGTTATTTGGCAAAATGAGACCTCATATCCCAGCGTGCATTTGAAAATGAACTTCCACCAAGGGAGGAGCACTGATAGCTCACTAACCACAAACACGCAGGTGAAATGCGGCAGCCATAAATCACCTCCGCTGACACGTCCTCTGAGGAGATGCAAACAGCGGCATCGAAACACGTCAGGCCATGGACTTCAAAGGGATGTTAAGCTGCCTGCTTGGTTCAAATGGAGTTTGTAACTCACCTGCAGCTGTGTGCGGCCTCAAGCTTCTGGGCGTTTTTGGTTACATATATATATATATATATATATATATATATATATATATATATATATATATATATATATATATATGTATATATATATATATATACTGCTCTTCATCGGAAACTTGGGAACTAGCCCGGGTTGCCTCCTCTTTTCATCTTTTTTTTTTTTTTAAATAATTTATGTTGCACACTAAGCCTTAAAGGGCATTTATTATATATAGAATGACCCTTTTATGGCTCAATACATTACAAATTTAAATATTAAATGAAGACAGCCCATGGTTTAGCTAAATGTTATATGCGATGATGAAGTCGACTCTACCCCATGTTTTGTGCAATAATTTATTGACATGTTAGGCACAAACTCCCTCTTTAACTTACAGAGCAGCTATCCAATTTGTATTTCCCCCTGTATTTCTGACCCCTTGTACTACTGTGTGGATACTGCTTTCACTATTCTGTGGATGCTGTTTTTTTCCCCCCAAACTCGCGGTAGTTTTGACCGCACCTAATCTCACGGATTTTCCGTGAGCTGCCCCCTTCATTGGCACGCACCGTGTGATACGTGTCACATGGCAATACACCTGTATTATTGGCGCATCACCTCACGCTGCACACTAGCAGCTGCTCGGAGGGACATTACATCTACTAGTATACCATACAGTTCCATAGAACCCCTTTGTATGCTAAGATTGTTAATCATTTCGAAGAAACCATGGCCTACATATATGTGTAACTATATAGATATTACGCACATTAAGAACTGCTGCATTCTTTTCGTGGCTGAAGCAAAAAAATATCCCATGGTCAGCATGTGTAGGGGAACAGAAGGCACACCATGCCTCCATCAAAGAAGCAGAAGGCGAAAAAAACACCCACACTTTTTTGCCGTAGAACATTATTTTCAACAGGGGCTTTTAATTATTTTCGATAAAGTTTTGTATTCTAAATTTCTGCCTCCATTGTGAATTGGGAGTAGGGTGTGCATTTGGTGTTTTACACGCAACTCGTTCATTCTTTGCAAAATGTACTTGTGTTTCTTCTAGCTTTCGGTTGTTTGTCTTTCTGCCCGTATTTTTCTTTATTTCTAAGAGTGTTTTTGTTATTCGCTTCCCACCGATCTTTCTGTTATCATCTCAGTCTGGTTTCACTCCATTTCCCTTTTTTGCTAGTATCTGTCCTTCTGCCATCCACTAGCTGCAAACGTTTTTCAATCTATGTATTTTTCTATTTGCCCTCCCCTTTATCTACAAGCCTGTCTTCTGCTTTTTAAGTCTTTCAACCGACCTATCTTCCCCCTTTTATCATCCGCTGCACATCAGTAGCGCTTGTCTTTCGACATTTTCTATCTGCTTTTCTTGTTTTCTCTCTGTCTGCCCGACTCTCCTATGTTCAAGCTGTGCATGGCTGCCCGAATGTGTGGTTGCCATTTTCTGTCTGGGTTCCCATCCGCTTGTCATTCCATTTGTCTTTTGCCGAATTTCTTATTTACCCTTTTGTGTCTGTGTGCCATTTGCTCATTCTCTGTCCTACTGCTTAATGGTTGTTCTACTTTTCAGTCTGTCTTTCGTCATTTTTTTATTCGTCTGTCTGCCTGGTTAAACCTATTTTTTGGCTTTTTTTACCTACCTGTTTTTTTTAATATTATTGTATCTGTCCCTTATCCTGCCTTTCTTCATTTTCCCCTCTTGGTTTACTTGTGTGTATCCCTTCTTTAACCGTCTGCCTGCCTTATTGACATTCTCTGTTTGCTTTTACTTTTTCCATAGCTAGCTTTTCTCCACCTTTTATCTGCCTTCCTGTGTCTCTTTGCTGCGTGGCACCTGTCCGTCTGAAGATTCGTTCATCCTTTTGCCTTTTTTTCTATCTGCCTGCCTCCGCTTTAGCCAAAGCTCACTGTAACTGTCTCTTTGTTGTGATTTTAATTTTTTTTATCTGCGTGTTTCCCTTGTTACCTTTATTTCTGTCTGTCTTGTCTCATTTTCCATCTATCTTAATATTTTTCTGCCTGCCTTTTGTGACTGTTTACCACTCTGTCTCTTTTCCCCTCCTGCCCCTCTTCCCACCTTTTCCCATTTTCTATGTGTGCATCTTCTCTGTTTTCTACTTTACTTGCCTTTTTTCGAACACTCCAACTGTCAGCCTCCTCACGCCCCTTGCCTTTTCTATATGTTCCTGTTTTATTCTCATTATATATATATTTTTTTCTAATTCTCCCGCTTGTTTTGTACCTAACTCTAAACATTTGTGAAGTCATGCCATCTTGTCCCCGAGCTCTTTGGTACAATGCATGTAGATGCTTAGCAAGTGACAGTACCACAGGACAGGCTTCTGCAATGGTTTACAAGGCTCACGTCATGGGTCAGAGGGACCTGAAGACAGACCGGCATTTCACAGCTCATATCTGCCCACACAGCGTACCTCTCCACTCCCTGCAGCAAGCACGCCAGTGGTGGACCCTAAGATTCTAGAGAAGCAAATGGCACTGCGTGGATCAATATGTCATAAGCCGCTTTTTGCACCTCTGTTGGTTCTTTCTGCACTTCACCTCTTTTGCAGATTTCTGCATCCCTCTTGCCTATTTATGCACCCCTCTTCCCTTTTTTTCCACCTCTCTTGCTTCTTTCTGCACTTCTCTTGCTTCTTTCTGCACTGCTCTTGCTTCTTTCTGCACCTCTCTTGCAAATTTCTGTATCCCTCTTGCCTCTTTGTGCACCTCTCCTGCCTCATTCTGCACCTCTCTTGCCTTTTCATGCAGTTCTCTTGCCTCTTTCTGCACCTCTTTTACTTCATTCTATACTTCACTTGCCTCTTTTTGTCCCCCTCTTGCATCTTTCTGCACCTCTGTTGGTTCTTTCTGCACTGCTCTTGCTTCTTTCTGCACCTCTGTCCCAAATTTCTGCATCCCTCTTGCCTCTTTCTGCACCCCTCTTCCCTCTTTCTGCACCTCTCTTGCCTCAGTCTGCCCACCTGTTCCCTCTTTCTGCACCCCTTTTGCCTATTTCTACAACTCTCTTGCCTCTTCCTGCAGTTCTCTTGCCCCCTTCTGCACCTCACTTACCTCTTTTTGCACCTCTGTTGGTTCTTTTGCACTGCTCTTGCTTCTTTCTGCACCTCTCTTGCAAATTTCTGCACCCGTCTTGTCTCTTTCTGCACCCCTCTTACCTCTTTCTGCACCTCTCTTGCCTCTATCTGCACGATTGTTCCCTCTTTCTGTACCTCTTTTGCCTGTTTCTGCAAGTCTCTTGCCTCTTTCTGCAGTTCTCTTGCCTCCTTCTGCACCTCTGTTGCTTCTTTCTGCACTTCTCTTGCCTTTTCTGCACCCCATTGCTTCATTCTGCAGTTCCCATGCTTCTTTCTGCACCTGTCTTGCTTCTTTCTGCACCCCTGTTGTCTCTTTCTGCACTCGTCTTCCCTCTTTCTGCACCTCTCTTGCCTCTTTCTGTACCTCACTTGCCTCTTTCTGCACTTCTCTTGCTTCTTTCTACACCTCTGTTGTTCTTTCAGCAATTCTCTTGCCTCTTTCTGCAATTCTCGTGCCTATTTTTGCACCTCTCTTGCCTCTTTCTGTACCTCTCCTACCTCTTTCTGCACCTCACTTGCTTCTTTCTGCACCCCTTGAGCCTTTTTCTGCACCCCTCTTCCCTCTTTGTGCAACTCTCTTGCCTCTTTCTAAACCTCTCTTCCCTCTTTCTGCACCACTCTTGCCTCTTTCTGTACCTCAGTTGCTTCTTTCTGCACTTCGCTTCCTTCACTCTGCACCCCTCCTGCCGCTTTCTGCACCCCTCTTGCCTCTTTGCACCTCTCCTACCCCTTTCTGCACCCCTCTTTCCTCTTTATGCACCTCTCCTACCCCTTTCTGCACCCCTCTTTCCTCTTTATGCACCTCTGTTGGTTCTTTCTGCACTGCTCTTGCTTCTTTCTGCACCTCTGTTCCATATTTCTGGATCCCTCTTACCGCTTTCTGCACCCCTCTTCCCTCTTTCTGTACCTCTCTTGCCTCAGTCTGCCCATCTGTTCCCTGTTTCTGTACTCCTTTTGCCTGTTTCTGCAACTCTCTTCCCTCTTTCTGCAGTTCTCTTGTCTCCTTCCGCACCTCTGTTGCTTCTTTCTGCACCTCTCTTGCAAATTTTGTCACCCCTCTTGCCTCTTTCTGCACCCCTCTTGCCTCCTTCTGCACCGCTGTTGGTTCTTTCTGCACTGCTCTTGCTTCTTTCTGGACCTCTTTTGCCTGTTTCTGTACTTCTCTTGCCTCCTTCTGTACTCAAATGGGAAGTGCAAGCTGTCAAGTCTAAAGGTCTGCGTGCTCTCGTGACTGAGGTATATGTCTACTTGTATATGTATTCTTACATGTGTTATGCATCTGAAGATGGTAGCTTAAAAGCGGGAAACTTCTCCAATAGGTGGTCAAATCTTCTCAGTTCTGCTCTGTCATTCGGTTGCACAGGCAGACATGTCTGATGTATACATGTGTTATAGAGCCCCTCAAATATACTATTGAATACCCATGTGCACTGTATTGTGAGCAGAAAGAAATGCATACACCTTCTTTTACACAAATTTACAGAGTATGCTGTTTGAAACACAGGTATTTAAGTGTTTGCATGTTTATTTTAATTTAACATGTCACTAGGTAAAAGCATAGACACGCATGCATACCTTCACAAACTTGGTCAGACTTACAACAGTGATATGATTAGGATTGCTGTTTTATATTTGGTAGGCCTAACATTCTGAGCAATCGATTAATAGTGAACCTTCAAGAGAAAAGTGAGGTTTAAGACATCTTCGGAGAAGGATTAGTGATTAGGGTACTTTGTATGAGTCTGTTGTAAGGTACAGTCAAAGTAGGCCTTTTTCTGCACCTCTGTTGGTTCTTTCTGCACATCTCTTGGTTCTTTCTGCACCTTTCTTCCTCTTTCTAGACTTCTGTTTTCTCTTTCTACACTTCTCTTGCTTCTTTCTGCGCCTTTCTTAATCTTTCTGCACATGTCCTACCTATGTAGGCATATTTAGAAATTAGCATTTAAAAAACCTTACAAATTCAGTGAAAAAACCAGAGGTTTTATGGACGTTATAGTTAGGAATTAGCAATTAAAAAACCTTTGAAATTCACTGAAAAAAACAGAGGTTTCAGGAACGTTATAGTTAGAAATTAGCATTTAAAAAACCTCAGAAATTCACTGAAAAAAACACAGGTTTCAGGGACGTTATAGTTAGTTGGACATTTCACTCGTACAAAACCAGAGAAATTAGGCTGTTATAGTTAGTTGAGCCAACTATAACTCGCGCCCCCGCAATGCACTGCTGATGACGTCACATATTACATCACTTATGACATGGTCAGTGACATCACTGATGACATCACTGATGACATCTCAAATGACATCACTGATGACATCATCCACGTGATCATCTGATGCACCTCCTCACACCCTAATATAACCTTTGATACACCCCCTCTAAAATACAGTCTACCATTCTCGAAACCATAGACACACCAATACCAGTTAGTACATACCCACTCACTGATTCATAGGTCTACACACACACATCCACTCACCCATACAGTCACTCATACACGCAGTCACTCATCATTATAGCCACTGAAATATGCACTCATACACCTATACAGATACTCACACAACACCACTAACCATAGAGTTACTCACACACCTAGTCAGTCATGCAAAGAATCAATCACACTCCCATTTACTCACCTATACAGTTATACACACACCACCTCACTTATTCATACAGATACTAACACATACTTACTCTCTTATACAATCACTGACACAAGCACACACTCATCCATCAAGCCACTCTCACAATCACTCACTCTCACATATAGTCATTTATATAGTCCAACACTCACATATACTGCCTTTCACATATGTAGTTACTCACACATGTACCATTGAGACATCCATTCACTCACCAACACACCCATACACACACTCACCCACCCATACAGCCCTTCACAGATGCACTCTTGAACCCATACACCCAGTGAATTACCCACTCACACATCTATGCACAGTCACATACCCCCACCCACCCACAATGACACTCAGGCACCCATACAGATACTCAGACAACCAATCAATAACCCATGTAGACACTCATGTAGCTACTCACCAACCCATGCAGCCGCTTACACACCAACTGACAGACTGATACAGACATTCATACAGTTTAGTCACTAACACATGCATTCAGTAAGACACGTTTAATTACTCACTTATACAGTCAGTCACGCACCTACTAAATCATCCATTCAGACACTCATACACCCACTCATCCTTCAATACACCTTGGCATATATAGATATATAAAAAACATATTTAAACTTTACAGAAACCACAGTCACTGGATGATGTCATCAGTGATGTCATCAGTGATGTCATTTGAGATGTCATCAGTGATGTCATCAGTGATGTCACTGACCATGTCATGAGTGATGTAATATGTGATGTCATCAGCAGTGCATTGCGGGGGCGCGAGTTATAGTTAGCTCAACTAACTATAACGGCCAAATTTTTCTGGTTCTGTACGAGTGAAATGTCCAACTAACTGTAACGTCCCTGAAACCTGTGATTTTTTCAGTGAATATATATAATATATATATATATATATATATATATATATATATATATATATATATATATATATATATATATATATATATATATACGCGAAGATTCGTCATCCGGCGCCAAAGTTATTGGGAAAAGAAAAACGCTTTTCCTATGGAAACTAGGTCCTAACTATAACTATCTACTGGCGACCGCTCAGTAGATAATATATATATATATATATATATATTACCTACTGGCGGTCGTTAGTAGGTAGATATAGTTAGGACCTAGTTTTCATAGGAAAAGCATTTTTTGACTTGGCTATATCTTTGGCGCCGTTTGACCAATCTGCAAGAAATGTTGCCAAAAAAGTGTCACGGTGGGTACTATTGATTGGGAAAGTTTGTGAGTGGCCATGAAAACAGAAATATATAAGTAACAAGAAGCAACCATCGCTGAATGTCTGAAAACATGACAAGAAATAGATCATGAGAAACTCACTGAGAGACAGAATGTGGAATCAATTATGTGTGATTATCAAAATATAAATCCCCTGAATTATCAAATTGACAAAAATACCTTGATAACGTGAATTTTGGTAACTTTGTTCTACAAGTCCCATAATGCCTCATAATGGGCTAATATGGCTGAACTATATATAGTGGTAATAGAGGATGGACTCACGAAACCGTGAACAAGACCATTTCTTGGTCGAAACGAATAGGTGGTGGTGTTAGTGGAAATTGTGCTCAATAAAATCGTAACCAATAAACAGAGACTCGAGGAGTGCGGTGATTTTTTGTTGGAAAATTGTTAGCAAGGTCAATTCCAACCTCGAAGCCTGGCACCTGCTGTGAGAAGTGCGTGCTGAATCGGGACTGTTTGCTTATGATATATATATATATGTATAGTCACTGAAAAAACCATAGGTTTCAGGGACGTTATAGTCAGTTGGACATTTCACTCATACAAAACCAGAGAAATTCGGCCGTTATAGTTAGTTGAGCTAACTATAACTCGCGCCCCCGCAATGCACTGCTGATGATGTCACATATTACATAATTTATGACATGGTCAGTGACATCAATGATGACATCACTGATGACATCTCAAATGACATCACTGATGACATCATCCAGTGAATGTGTGTTTCTGTAAAGTTTAAATATGTTTTATATATATATATATGCCAAGGTGTATTGAAGAATGAGTGGGTGTATGAGTGTCTGAATGGATGATTTAGTAGGTGCGTGACTGACTGTATAAGTGAGTGATTAATCGTGTCTTACTGAATGCATGGGTTAGTGACTAAACTGTGTGAATGTCTCTATTAGTCTGTCAGTTGGTGTGTAAGCGGCTGCATGGGATGGAGAGTAGCTACATGAGTGTCTATATGGGTTATTGATTGGTTGTCTGAGTATCTGTATGGGTGCCCGAGTATCTGTGTGGGTGGGTGGGAGGTGTGTGACTCTGTGCATAGATGTGTGAGTGAGTAATTCACTGGGTGTATGGGATCAAGAGTGCATCTGTGAAGGGCTGTAGGGGTGGGTGAGTGTGTGTATGGGTGTGTTGGTGAGTGAATGGTTGTCTCAGTAGTACATATGTGAGTAACTATATATGTGAAAGGCAATATATGTGAGTGTTGGGGTATATAAATCACTATATGTGAGAGTGAGTGATTGTGAGAGTGGCTGTATGGATGAGTGTGTGCTTGTATCAGTGATTGTATAAGAGAGTAAGTATGTGTTAGTATCTGTATGAATAAGGGAGGTGGTGTGTATATAACTGTATAGGTGAGTAAATGGGAGTATGAATGATTCTTTGCATTATTGACTAGGTGTGTGAGTAACTCTATGGATGAGTGGCGATGTGTGAGTGTCTGTATAGGTGTATGAGTGCAAATGATAGTGCGGTATTGATAAGTGACTGCATGTATGAGTGACTGTATGAGTGAATGAGTGGACGTGTGTGTAGACCTAGGAATCAGTGAGTGGGTATGTAGTAACTGGTATTGGTGTGTCTATGGTTTCGAAAATGGTAGTCTGTATTTTAGAGTGGGTGTATCAAAGGTTATATTAGGGTTTGAGGAGGTGCATCAGATTATCACGTGGATGATGTCATCAGTGATGTCATCAGTGATGTCATTTGAGATGTCATCAGTGATGTCATCAGTGATGTCACTGACCATGTCATGAATGATGTAATATGTGACGTCATCAGCAGTGCATTGCGGGGGCGCGAGTTATAGTTAGCTCAACAAACTATAACGGCAGAATTTCTCTGGTTTTGTACGAGTGAAATGTCCAACTGACTATATCGTCCCTGAAACCTATGGTTTTTTCAGTGAATTTCTATGGTTTTTTAAATGCTAATTTCTAACTATAACGTCCCTGAAACCTATGGTTTTTCCAGTGAATTTCAAAGGCTTTTTAAATGATAATTTCTCACTATAACGTCTCTGAAACCTATGGTTTTTTCAGTGAATTTCAAAGGTTTTTTAAATGCTAATTTCTAACTATTCCTACAGAGGTAGGACATGTACAGAAAGAGGAAGAAACGCGCAGAAAGAAGCAAAAGAAATGCAGAAAGATGCAACAGAAGTCCAGAAAGACGAAGAAAGGTGCAGAAAGAAGCAAGAGATATGCACAAAGAACCAACAGAGATGCAGAAAGAGGCCTTATTGCAAAGTAATCCTGTGCCCACAACGTTTTGCTGACTGGTACTGGTGGTAACTGACTCTGACTAACCAGGCATGGAACCAGTGCTATCCTGAAAGACACTTAGAATACAGTGAAAACACCTACATACACTAGGGTACACTATGTGTTGGGGTACCCCTGTGATTGGCATGACCTCCCCTATAAGGCCCTAGTACATAATAGGGCAGGGGGATTAAAACTACCTCTAAATCAGAGGTGCAGAAATAGGAAAGAGGGATACAGAAATTTGCAAAACAGGTGCAGAAAGAAGCAAGAGAAGTACAGAAAGAGGCAAGTGAGGTGCAGAAAGAAGCAAGAGCAGTGCAGAATGAACCACAGAGGTGCAAAAAGAGGCAAGAGGGGTGCAAAAAGAGGGAAGAGAAGTGCAGAAAGAGGCAAGAGAATTGCTGAAAGAAGCAACAGAGGAGTAGAAAGAAGCAAGAGAAGTGCAGAAAGAGACAAGTGAGGTGCAGAAAGAAGCAAGAGCAGTGCAGAAAGAACCAACAGAGGTGCAAAAAGAGGCAAGAGAGGTGCAGAAACAGGCAAGAAACGTGCAGAAAGAGGGTACAGGGGTGCAGAAAGAGGCATGAGAATTGCTGAAAGAAGCAACAGAGGTGTAGAAAGAAGCAAGAGAAGTCCAGAAAGAGGCAAGTGAGGTGCAGAAAGAAGCAAGAGCAGTGCAGAAAGAACCAACAGAGGTGCATAAAAGAGGCAAGAGGGGTGCAAAAAGAAGGAAGAGAAGTGCAGAAAGAGGCAAGAAAATTGCTGAAAGAAGCAACAGAGGTGTAGGAAGAAGCAAGAGAAGTGAAGAAAGAGGCAAGAGAATTGCTGAAAGAAGCAACAGAGGTGTAGAAAGAAGCAAGAGCAGTGCAGAAAGAAGAAAGAGAAGTGCAGAAAGAAGCTAATGAGGTGGAGAAATAGGGAAGAGGGTGCTGAAAGAGGCAAAAGGAATACAGACATTTACAAAAGAGGGGCAGAAACAAGCAAGAGAAGTGCAGAAAGAGGCAAGAGAATTGCTGAAAGAAGCAACAGAGCTGTAAAAGAAGCAAGAGAAGTACAGAAAGAGGTAAGTGAGGTGCAGAAAGAAGCAAGAGCAGTGCAGAATGAACCAACAGAGGTGCAAAAAGAGGCAAGAGGGGTGCAAAAAGAAGGAAGAGAATTGCTGAAAGAAGCAACAGAGGAGTAGAAAGAAGCAAGAGAAGTGCAGAAAGAGGCAAGTGAGGTGCAGAAATAATCAAGAGCAGTGCAGAAAGAGCCAACAGAGGTGCAAAAAGAGGCAAGAGAGGGGCAAAAAGAAGAAAGAGAGGAAAGAGGGTTGCAAAACGAAGGAAGTAAAGTGCAGAAAGAGGCAAGAGAATTGCTCAAAGAAACAAGAGAGGAGTAGAAAGAAGCAAGAGAGGTGCAGAAAGAGACAAATGAAGTGCAGAAAGAAGCAAGAGCAGTGCAGAAAGAACCAACAGAGGTGCAAAAAGAGGCAAGAGAGGTGCAGAAACAGGCAAAAAAGGTGCAGAAAGAGGGTACAGGTGTGCAGAAAGAGGCAAGAGAATTGCTGAAAGAAGCAACAGAGGTGTAGAAAGAAGCAAGAGCAGTGCACAAAGAACGAATAGAGGTGCAAAAAGAGGCTAGAGAGGTGCAAAAAGAAGGAAGAGAAGTGCAGAAAGAGGCAAGAAAATTGCTGAAAGAAGCAACAGAGGAGTAGAAGAAGCAAGAGAAGTGCAGAAAGAACCAACAGAGGTGCAAAAAGAGGCAAGAGGGGTGCAAAAAGAAGGAAGAGAAGTGCAGAAAGAGGCAACAGAATTGCTGAAAGAAGCAAGAGAAGTGCAGAAAGAGACAAGTGAGGTACAGAAAGAAGGAAGAGCAGTGCAGAAAGAACCAACAGAGGTGCAAAAAGAGGCAAGAGGGGTGCAAAACGAAGGAAGTGAAGTGCAGAAAGAGGCAAGAGAATTGCTGAAAGAAGCAACAGAGGTGTAGAAAGAAGCAAGAGAAGTGCAGAAGGAGGCAAGTGAGGTGCAGAAAGAAGCAAGAGCAGTGCAGAAAGAACTAACAGAGGTGCAAAAAGAGGCAAGAGAGGTCCAAAAATAAGGAAGACAAGTGCAGAAAGAGGCAACAGAATTGCTGAAAGAAGCAAGAGAAGTGCAGAAAGAGACAAGTGAGGTGCAGAAAGAAGGAAGAGCAGTGCAGAAAGAACCAACAGAGGTGCAAAAGAGGAAAGAGGGTTGCAAAACGAAGGAAGTAAAGTGCAGAAAGAGGCAAGAGAATTGCTCAAAGAAACAAGAGAGGAGTAGAAAGAAGCAAGAGAGGTGCAGAAAGAGACAAATGAAGTGCAGAAAGAAGCAAGAGCAGTGCAGAAAGAACCAACAGAGGTGCAAAAAGAGGCAAGAGAGGTGCAGAAACAGGCAAGAAAGGTGCAGAAAAAGGGTACAGGGGTGCAGAAAGAGGCAAGAGGGATACAGAAATTTGCAACAGAGGTACAGAAAGAAGCAAGAACAGTGCAGAAAGAAGCAAGACAAGTGCAGAAAGAAGCAAAAGAGGTGGAGAAATAGGGAAGAGAAGTGCAGAAAGAGGCAAGAGGGATACAGAAATTTGCAAAAGAGATGCAGAAACAAGCAAGAGAAGTGCAGAAAGAGGCAAGAGAATTGCTGAAAGAAGCAACAGAGGTGTAGAAAGAAGCAAGATAAGTGCAGAAAGAGGCAAGTGAGGTGCAGAAAGAAGCAAGAGCAGCAGTGCAGAATGAACCAACAGAGGTTCAAAAAGAGGCAAGATGGGTGCAAAAAGAAGGAAGAGAAGTGCAGAAAGAGGCAAGAGAATTGCTGAAAGTAGCAACAGAGGTGTAGAAAGAAGCAAGAGAAGTGCAGAGAGAGACAAGTGAGGTGCAGAAAGAAGCAAGAGCAGTGCAGAAAGAACGAACAGAGGTGCAAAAAGAGGCAAGAGAGGTGCAGAAATTTGTAACAGAGGTACAGAAAGAAGCAAGAGCAGTGCAGAAAGAAGCAAGAGCAGTGCAGAAAGAAGCAAGAGAAATGCAGAAAGATGCAACAGAAGTCGAGAAAGATGAAGAAAGGTGCAGAAAGAAGCAAGAGATATGCACAAAGAGCCAACAGAGGTGCAGAAAGAGGCCTTGTTGCAAAGTCATCCTGTGCACACAACGTTTTGCTGACTGGTACTGGTGGTAACTGACTCTGACTAACCAGGCCGGGAGCCAGTGCTAGCCTGAAAGACACTTAGAATACAGTGAAAACACCTACATACACTAGGGTACACTATGGGTTGGGGTACCCATGTGATTGGCATGAGCTCCACTGTAAGGCCCTAGTACATAATAGGGCAGGGGGATTAAAACTACCTCTAAGTCAGAGGTGCAGAAATAGCAAAGAGGGATACAGAAATTTGCAAAAGAGGTGCAGAAACAAGCAAGAGAAGTGCAGAAAGAGGCAAGAGAATTGCTGAAAGAAGCAACAGAGGTGTAGAAAGAATCAAGAGAAGTGCAGAAAGAGGCAAGTGAGGTGGAGAAAGAAGCAAGAGCAGTGCAGAAAGAACCAACAGAGGTGCAAAAAGAGGCAAGAGAGGTGAAAAAATAAGGAAGAGAAGTGCAGAAAGAAGCAAGAAAAGTGCAGAAAGAAGCAAAAGAGGTGGAGAAATAGGGAAGAGAAGTGCAGAAAGAGGCAAGAAGGATACAGAAATTTGCAAAAGAGATGCAGAAACAAGCAAGAAAAGTGCAGAAAGAGGCAAGAGAATTGCTGAAAGAAGCAACAGAGGTATAGAAAGAAGCAAGATAAGTGCAGAAAGAGGCAAGTGAGGTGCAGAAAGAAGCAAGAGCAGCAGTGCAGAATGAACCAACAGAGGTGCAAAAAGAGGCAAGATGGGTGCAAAAAGAAGGAAGAGAAGTGCAGAAAGAGGCAAGAGAATTGCTGAAAGAAGCAACAGAGGTGTAGAAAGAAGCAAGAGAAGTGCAGAGAGAGACAAGTGAGGTGCAGAAAGAAGCAAGAGCAGTGCAGAAAGAACGAACAGAGGTGCAAAAAGAGGCAGGAGAGGTGCAGAAATTTGCAACAGAGGTACAGAAAGAAGCAAGAGCAGTGCAAAAGAAGCAAGAGAAATGCAGAAAGATGCAACAGAAGTCCAGAAAGATGAAGAAAGGTGCAGAAAGAAGCAAGAGATATGCGCAAAGAACCAACAGAGGTGCAGAAAGAGGCCTTGTTGCAAAGTCATCCTGTGCCCACAACATTTTGCTGACTGGTACTGGTGGTAACTGACTCTGACTAACCAGGCCCGGAGCCAGTGATAGCCTGAAAGACACTTAGAATACAGTGAAAACACCTACATACTCTAGGGTACACTATGGGTTGGGGTACCCATGTGATTGGCATGACCTCCACTGTAAGGCCCTAGTACATAATAGGGCAGGGGGATTAAAACTGCCTCTAAGTCAGAGGTGCAGAAATAGGAAAGAGGGATACAGAAATTTGCAAAAGAGGTGCAGAAACAAGCAAGAGAAGTGCAGAAAGAGGCAAGAGAATTGCTGAAAGAAGCAACAGAGGTGTAGAAAGAAGCAAGAGAAGTGCAGAAAGAGGCAAGTGAGGTGCAGAAAGAAGCAATAGCAGTGCAGAATGAACCAACAGAGGTGCAAAAAGAGGCAAGAGGGGTGCAAAAAAGGAAGAGAAGTGCAGAAAGAGGCAAGAGAATTGCTGAAAGAAGCAACAGAGGAGTATAAAGAAGCAAAAGAAGTGCAGAAAGAGACAAGTGAGGTACAGAAAGAAGCAAGAGCAGTGCAGAAAGAACCAACAGAGGTGCAAAAAGAGGCAAGAGAGGTGCCGAAACAGACAAGAAAGGTACAGAAAGAGGGTACAGGGGTGCAGAAAGAGGCATGAGAATTGCTGAAAGAAGCAACAGAGGTGTAGAAAGAAGCAAGAGAAGTGCAGAAAGAGGCAAGTGAGGTGGAGAAAGAAGCAAGAGCAGTGCAGAAAGAACCAACAGAGGTGCAAAAAGAGGCAAGAGAGGTGCAAAAATAAGGAAGAGATGTGCAGAAAGAAGCAAGAAAAGTGCAGAAATTTGCAAAAGAGGTGGAGAAATAGGGAAGAGAAGTGCAGAAAGAGGCAAGAAGGATACAGAAATTTGCAAAAGAGATGCAGAAACAAGCATGAGAAGTGCAGAAAGAGGCAAGAGAATTGCTGAAAGAAGCAACATAGGTGTAGAAAGAAGCAAGATAAGTGCAGAAAGAGGCAAGTGAGGTGCAGAAAGAAGCAAGAGCAGCAGTGCAGAATGAACCAACAGAGGTGCAAAAAGAGGCAAGATGGGTGCAAAAAGACGGAAGAGAAGTGCAGAAAGAGGCAAGAGAATTGCTGAAAGAAGCAACAGAGGTGTAGAAAGAAGCAAGAGATGTGCAGAGAGAGACAAGTGAGGTGCAGAAAGAAGCAAGAGCAGTGCAGAAAGAACGAACAGCGGTGCAAAAAGAGGCAAGAGACGTGCAGAAATTTGCAACAGAGGTACAGGAAGAAGCAAGAGCAGTGCAGAAAGAAGCAAGAGCAGTGCAGAAAGAAGCAAGAGAAATGCAGAAAGATGCAACAGAAGTCCAGAAAGATGAAGAAAGGTGCAGAAAGAAGCAAGAGATATGCGCAAAAAACCAACAGAGGTGCAGAAAGAGGCCTTGTTGCAAAGTCATCCTGTGCCCACAACGTTTTGCTGACTGGTACTGGTGGTAACTGACTTTGACTAACCAGGCCCGGAGCCAGTGCTAGCCTGAAAGACACTTAGAATACAGTGAAAACACCTACATATACTAGGATACACTATGGGTTGGGGTACCCATGTGATTGGCATGACCTCCACTGTAAGGCCCTAGTACATAATAGGGCAGGGGGATTAAAACTACCTCTAAGTCAGAGGTGCAGAAATAGGAAAGAGGGATACAGAAATTTGCAAAAGAGGTGCAGAAACAAGCAAGAGAAGTGCAGAAAGAGGCAAGAGAATTGCTGAAAGAAGCAACAGAGGAGTAGAAAGAAGCAAACGAAGTGCAGAAAGAGACAAGTGAGGTGCAGAAAGAAGCAAGAGCAGTGCAGAAAGAACCAACAGAGGTGCAAAAAGAGGCAAGAGAGGTGCAGAAACAGGCAAGAAAGGTACAGAAAGAGGGTACAGGGGTGCAGAAAGAGGCATGAGAATTGCTGAAAGAAGCAACAGAGGTGTAGAAAGAAGCAAGAGAAGTGCAGAAAGAGGCAAGTGAGGTGGAGAAAGAAGCAAGAGCAGTGCAGAAAGAACCAACAGAGGTGCAAAAAAGAGGCAAGAGAGGTGCAAAAATAAGGAAGAGATGTGCAGAAAGAGGCAAGAGAATTGCTGAAAGAAGCAACAGAGGTGTAGAAAGAAGCAAGAGAAGTGCAGAAAGAGGCAAGTGAGGTGCAGAAATAATCAAGAGCAGAGCAGAAAGAGCCAACAGAGGTGCAAAAAGAGGCAAGAGAGGGGCAAAAAGAAGAAAGAGAGGTGCAGAAAGAGGCAAGAGAATTGCTGAAAGAAGCAACAGAGGAGTAGAAAGAAGCAAGAGAAGTGCAGAAAGAGACAAGTGAGGTGCAGAAAGAAGCACGAGCAGTGCAGAAAGAACCAACAGAGGTGCAAAAAGAGGCACTAGAGGTTCAAAAAGAAGGAAGAGAAGTGCAGAAAGAGGCAAGTGAATTGCAGAAAGAGGCAAGTGAGGTGCAGAAAGAAGCAAGAGCAGTGCAGAAAGAACCAACAGAGGTGCAAAAAGATGCGAGAGGTCCAAAAAGAAGGAAGACAAGTGCAGAAAGAGGCAACAGAATTGCTGAAAGAAGCAAGAGAAGTGCAGAAAGAGACAAGTGAGGTGCAGAAAGAAGGAAGAGCAGTGCAGAAAGAACCAAAAGAAGTGCAAAAAGAGGCAAGAGGGTGCAAAACGAAGGAAGAGAAGTGCAGAAAGAGGCAAGAGAATTGCAGAAAGAAGCAACAGAGGTGTAGAAAGAAGCAAGAGAAGTGCAGAAGGAGGCAAGTGAGGTGCAGAAAGAAGCAAGAGCAGTGCAGAAAGAACTAACAGAGGTGCAAAAAGAGGCAAGAGAGGTCCAAAAATAAGGAAGACAAGTGCAGAAAGAGGCAACAGAATTGCTGAAAGAAGCAAGAGAAGTGCAGAAAGAGACAAGTGAGGTGCAGAAAGAAGGAAGAGCAGTGCAGAAAGAACCAACAGAGGTGCAAAAAGAGGAAAGAGGGTTGCAAAACGAAGGAAGTAAAGTGCAGAAAGAGGCAAGAGAATTGCTCAAAGAAACAAGAGAGGAGTAGAAAGAAGCAAGAGAGGTGCAGAAAGAGACAAATGAAGTGCAGAAAGAAGCAAGAGCAGTGCAGAAAGAACCAACAGAGGTGCAAAAAGAGGCAAGAGAGGTGCAGAAACAGGCAAGAAAGGTACAGAAAAAGGGTACAGGGGTGCAGAAAGAGGCAAGAGGGATACAGAAATTTGCAACAGAGGTACAGAAAGAAGCAAGAATAGTGCAGAAAGAAGCAAGACAAGTGCAGAAAGAAGCAAAAGAGGTGGAGAAATAGGGAAGAGAAGTGCAGAAAGAGGCAAGAGGGATACAGAAATTTGCAAAAGAGATGCAGAAACAAGCAAGAGAAGTGCAGAAAGAGGCAAGAGAATTGCTGAAAGAAGCAACAGAGGTGTAGAAAGAAGCAAGATAAGTGCAGAAAGAGGCAAGTGAGGTGCAGAAAGAAGCAAGAGCAGCAGTGCAGAATGAACCAACAGAGGTTCAAAAAGAGGCAAGATGGGTGCAAAAGAAGGAAGAGAAGTGCAGAAAGAGGCAAGAGAATTGCTGAAAGTAGCAACAGAGGTGTAGAAAGAAGCAAGAGAAGTGCAGAGAGAGACAAGTGAGGTGCAGAAAGAAGCAAGAGCAGTGCAGAAAGAACGAACAGAGGTGCAAAAAGAGGCAAGAGAGGTGCAGAAATTTGTAACAGAGGTACAGAAAGAAGCAAGAGCAGTGCAGAAAGAAGCAAGAGCAGTGCAGAAAGAAGCAAGAGAAATGCAGAAAGATGCAACAGAAGTCGAGAAAGATGAAGAAAGGTGCAGAAAGAAGCAAGAGATATGCACAAAGAGCCAACAGAGGTGCAGAAAGAGGCCTTGTTGCAAAGTCATCCTGTGCACACAACGTTTTGCTGACTGGTACTGGTGGTAACTGACTCTGACTAACCAGGCCGGGAGCCAGTGCTAGCCTGAAAGACACTTAGAATACAGTGAAAACACCTACATACACTAGGGTACACTATGGGTTGGGGTACCCATGTGATTGGCATGAGCTCCACTGTAAGGCCCTAGTACATAATAGGGCAGGGGATTAAAACTACCTCTAAGTCAGAGGTGCAGAAATAGCAAAGAGGGATACAGAAATTTGCAAAAGAGGTGCAGAAACAAGCAAGAGAAGTGCAGAAAGAGGCAAGAGAATTGCTGAAAGAAGCAACAGAGGTGTAGAAAGAATCAAGAGAAGTGCAGAAAGAGGCAAGTGAGGTGGAGAAAGAAGCAAGAGCAGTGCAGAAAGAACCAACAGAGGTGCAAAAAGAGGCAAGAGAGGTGAAAAAATAAGGAAGAGAAGTGCAGAAAGAAGCAAGAAAAGTGCAGAAAGAAGCAAAAGAGGTGGAGAAATAGGGAAGAGAAGTGCAGAAAGAGGCAAGAAGGATACAGAAATTTGCAAAAGAGATGCAGAAACAAGCAAGAAAAGTGCAGAAAGAGGCAAGAGAATTGCTGAAAGAAGCAACAGAGGTATAGAAAGAAGCAAGATAAGTGCAGAAAGAGGCAAGTGAGGTGCAGAAAGAAGCAAGAGCAGCAGTGCAGAATGAACCAACAGAGGTGCAAAAGAGGCAAGATGGGTGCAAAAAGAAGGAAGAGAAGTGCAGAAAGAGGCAAGAGAATTGCTGAAAGAAGCAACAGAGGTGTAGAAAGAAGCAAGAGAAGTGCAGAGAGAGACAAGTGAGGTGCAGAAAGAAGCAAGAGCAGTGCAGAAGGAACGAACAGAGGTGCAAAAAGAGGCAGGAGAGGTGCAGAAATTTGCAACAGAGGTACAGAAAGAAGCAAGAGCAGTGCAAAAAGAAGCAAGAGAAATGCAGAAAGATGCAACAGAAGTCCAGAAAGATGAAGAAAGGTGCAGAAAGAAGCAAGAGATATGCGCAAAGAACCAACAGAGGTGCAGAAAGAGGCCTTGTTGCAAAGTCATCCTGTGCCCACAACATTTTGCTGACTGGTACTGGTGGTAACTGACTCTGACTAACCAGGCCCGGAGCCAGTGATAGCCTGAAAGACACTTAGAATACAGTGAAAACACCTACATACTCTAGGGTACACTATGGGTTGGGGTACCCATGTGATTGGCATGACCTCCACTGTAAGGCCCTAGTACATAATAGGGCAGGGGGATTAAAACTGCCTCTAAGTCAGAGGTGCAGAAATAGGAAAGAGGGATACAGAAATTTGCAAAAGAGGTGCAGAAACAAGCAAGAGAAGTGCAGAAAGAGGCAAGAGAATTGCTGAAAGAAGCAACAGAGGTGTAGAAAGAAGCAAGAGAAGTGCAGAAAGAGGCAAGTGAGGTGCAGAAAGAAGCAATAGCAGTGCAGAATGAACCAACAGAGGTGCAAAAAGAGGCAAGAGGGGTGCAAAAAAGGAAGAGAAGTGCAGAAAGAGGCAAGAGAATTGCTGAAAGAAGCAACAGAGGAGTATAAAGAAGCAAAAGAAGTGCAGAAAGAGACAAGTGAGGTACAGAAAGAAGCAAGAGCAGTGCAGAAAGAACCAACAGAGGTGCAAAAAGAGGCAAGAGAGGTGCCGAAACAGACAAGAAAGGTACAGAAAGAGGGTACAGGGGTGCAGAAAGAGGCATGAGAATTGCTGAAAGAAGCAACAGAGGTGTAGAAAGAAGCAAGAGAAGTGCAGAAAGAGGCAAGTGAGGTGGAGAAAGAAGCAAGAGCAGTGCAGAAAGAACCAACAGAGGTGCAAAAAGAGGCAAGAGAGGTGCAAAAATAAGGAAGAGATGTGCAGAAAGAAGCAAGAAAAGTGCAGAAATTTGCAAAAGAGGTGGAGAAATAGGGAAGAGAAGTGCAGAAAGAGGCAAGAAGGATACAGAAATTTGCAAAAGAGATGCAGAAACAAGCATGAGAAGTGCAGAAAGAGGCAAGAGAATTGCTGAAAGAAGCAACATAGGTGTAGAAAGAAGCAAGATAAGTGCAGAAAGAGGCAAGTGAGGTGCAGAAAGAAGCAAGAGCAGCAGTGCAGAATGAACCAACAGAGGTGCAAAAAGAGGCAAGATGGGTGCAAAAGACGGAAGAGAAGTGCAGAAAGAGGCAAGAGAATTGCTGAAAGAAGCAACAGAGGTGTAGAAAGAAGCAAGAGATGTGCAGAGAGAGACAAGTGAGGTGCAGAAAGAAGCAAGAGCAGTGCAGAAAGAACGAACAGCGGTGCAAAAAGAGGCAAGAGACGTGCAGAAATTTGCAACAGAGGTACAGGAAGAAGCAAGAGCAGTGCAGAAAGAAGCAAGAGCAGTGCAGAAAGAAGCAAGAGAAATGCAGAAAGATGCAACAGAAGTCCAGAAAGATGAAGAAAGGTGCAGAAAGAAGCAAGAGATATGCGCAAAAACCAACAGAGGTGCAGAAAGAGGCCTTGTTGCAAAGTCATCCTGTGCCCACAACGTTTTGCTGACTGGTACTGGTGGTAACTGACTTTGACTAACCAGGCCCGGAGCCAGTGCTAGCCTGAAAGACACTTAGAATACAGTGAAAACACCTACATATACTAGGATACACTATGGGTTGGGGTACCCATGTGATTGGCATGACCTCCACTGTAAGGCCCTAGTACATAATAGGGCAGGGGATTAAAACTACCTCTAAGTCAGAGGTGCAGAAATAGGAAAGAGGGATACAGAAATTTGCAAAAGAGGTGCAGAAACAAGCAAGAGAAGTGCAGAAAGAGGCAAGAGAATTGCTGAAAGAAGCAACAGAGGAGTAGAAAGAAGCAAACGAAGTGCAGAAAGAGACAAGTGAGGTGCAGAAAGAAGCAAGAGCAGTGCAGAAAGAACCAACAGAGGTGCAAAAAGAGGCAAGAGAGGTGCAGAAACAGGCAAGAAAGGTACAGAAAGAGGGTACAGGGGTGCAGAAAGAGGCATGAGAATTGCTGAAAGAAGCAACAGAGGTGTAGAAAGAAGCAAGAGAAGTGCAGAAAGAGGCAAGTGAGGTGGAGAAAGAAGCAAGAGCAGTGCAGAAAGAACCAACAGAGGTGCAAAAAGAGGCAAGAGAGGTGCAAAAATAAGGAAGAGATGTGCAGAAAGAGGCAAGAGAATTGCTGAAAGAAGCAACAGAGGTGTAGAAAGAAGCAAGAGAAGTGCAGAAAGAGGCAAGTGAGGTGCAGAAATAATCAAGAGCAGAGCAGAAAGAGCCAACAGAGGTGCAAAAAGAGGCAAGAGAGGGGCAAAAAGAAGAAAGAGAGGTGCAGAAAGAGGCAAGAGAATTGCTGAAAGAAGCAACAGAGGAGTAGAAAGAAGCAAGAGAAGTGCAGAAAGAGACAAGTGAGGTGCAGAAAGAAGCACGAGCAGTGCAGAAAGAACCAACAGAGGTGCAAAAAGAGGCACTAGAGGTTCAAAAAGAAGGAAGAGAAGTGCAGAAAGAGGCAAGTGAATTGCAGAAAGAGGCAAGTGAGGTGCAGAAAGAAGCAAGAGCAGTGCAGAAAGAACCAACAGAGGTGCAAAAAGATGCGAGAGGTCCAAAAAGAAGGAAGACAAGTGCAGAAAGAGGCAACAGAATTGCTGAAAGAAGCAAGAGAAGTGCAGAAAGAGACAAGTGAGGTGCAGAAAGAAGGAAGAGCAGTGCAGAAAGAACCAAAAGAAGTGCAAAAAGAGGCAAGAGGGGTGCAAAACGAAGGAAGAGAAGTGCAGAAAGAGGCAAGAGAATTGCAGAAAGAGGCAAGTGAGGTGTAGAAAGAAGCAAGAGCAGTGCAGAAAGAACCAACAGAGGTGCAAAAAGAAGGAAGAGAAGTGCAGAAAGAGCCAAGAGAATTTCAGAAAGAGGCAAGTGAGGTGCAGAAAGAAGCAAGAGCAGTGCAGAAAGAACCAACAGAGGTGCAAAAAGAGGCAAGAGAGGTCCAAAAAGAAGGAAGACAAGTGCAGAAAGAGGCAACAGAATTGCTGAAAGAAGCAAGAGAAGTGCAGAAAGAGACAAGTGAGGTGCAGAAAGAAGGAAGAGCAGTGCAGAAAGAACCAACAGAGGTGCAAAAAGAGGCAAGAGGGGTGCAAAACGAAGGAAGTAAAGTGCGGAAAGAGGCAAAAGAATTGCTCAAAAAAGCAACAGAGGAGTAGAAAGAAGCAAGAGAGGTGCAGAAAGAGACAAGTGAGGTGCAGAAAGAAGCAAGAGCAGTGCAGAAAGAACCAACAGAGGTGCAAAAAGAGGCAAGAGAGGTGCAGAAACAGGCAAAAAAAGGTGCAGAAAGAAGCAAGAGCAGTGGAGAAAGAACCAACAGAGGTGCAAAAAGAGGCAAGAGAGGTGCAGAAACAGGCAAGAAAGGTGCATAAAGAGGGTTCAGGGGTGCAGAAAGAGGCATGAAAATTGCTGAAAGAAGCAACAGAGGTGTAGAAAGAAGCAAGAGAAGTGCAGAAAGAGGCAAGTGAGGTGCAGAAAGAATCAAGAGCAGTGCAGAAAGAGCCAACAGAGGTGCAAAAGAGGCAAGAGAGGTGCAAAAAGAAGGAAGAGAGGTGCAGAAAGAGGCAAGAGAATTGCTGAAAGAGGCAAGTGAGGTGCAGAAAGAAGCAAGAGCAGTGCAGAAAGAACCAACAGAGGTGCAAAAAGAGGCAAGAGAGGTCCAAAAAGAAGGAAGACAAGTGCAGAAAGAGGCAACAGAATTGCTGAAAGAAGCAAGAGAAGTGCAGGAAGAGACAAGTGAGGTACAGAAAGAAGGAAGAGCAGTGCAGAAAGAACCAACAGAGGTGCAAAAAGAGGCAAGAGGGGTGCAAAACGAAGGAAGTGAAGTGCAGAAAGAGGCAAGAGAATTGCTGAAAGAAGCAACAGAGGTGTAGAAAGAAGCAAGAGAAGTGCAGAAGGAGGCCAGTGAGGTGCAGAAAGAAGCAAGAGCAGTGCAGAAAGAACCAACAGAGGTGCAAAAAGAGGCAAGAGAGGTCCAAAAATAAGGAAGACAAGTGCAGAAATAGGTAACAGAATTGCTGAAAGAAGCAAGAGAAGTGCAGAAAGAGACAAGTGAGGTGCAGAAAGAAGGAAGAGCAGTGCAGAAAGAACCAACAGAGGTGCAAAAAGAGGAAAGAGGGTTGCAAAACAAAGGAAGTAAAGTGCAGAAAGAGGCAAGAGAATTGCTCAAAGAAACAAGAGAGGAGTAGAAAGAAGCAAGAGAGGTGCAGAAAGAGACAAATGAAGTGCAGAAAGAAGCAAGAGCAGTGCAGAAAGAACCAACAGAGGTGCAAAAAGAGGCAAGAGAGGTGCAGAAACAGGCAAAAAAGGTGCAGAAAGAGGGTACAGGTGTGCAGAAAGAGGCAAGAGAATTGCTGAAAGAAGCAACAGAGGTGTAGAAATAAGCAAGAGCAGTGCACAAAGAACGAATAGAGGTGCAAAAAGAGGCTAGAGAGGTGCAAAAAGAAGGAAGAGAAGTGCAGAAAGAGGCAAGAAAATTGCTGAAAGAAGCAACAGAGGAGTAGAAAGAAGCAAGAGAAGTACAGAAAGACACAAGTGAGGTGCAGAAAGAAGCAAGAGAAGTGCAGAAAGAACCAACAGAGGTGCAAAAAGAGGCAAGAGGGGTGCAAAAAGAAGGAAGAGAAGTGCAGAAAGAGGCAACAGAATTGCTGAAAGAAGCAAGAGAAGTGCAGAAAGAGACAAGTGAGGTACAGAAAGAAGGAAGAGCAGTGCAGAAAGAACCAACAGAGGTGCAAAAAGAGGCAAGAGGGGTGCAAAACGAAGGAAGTGAAGTGCAGAAAGAGGCAAGAGAATTGCTGAAAGAAGCAACAGAGGTGTAGAAAGAAGCAAGAGAAGTGCAGAAGGAGGCCAGTGAGGTGCAGAAAGAAGCAAGAGCAGTGCAGAAAGAACCAACAGAGGTGCAAAAAGAGGCAAGAGAGGTCCAAAAATAAGGAAGACAAGTGCAGAAAGAGGTAACAGAATTGCTGAAAGAAGCAAGAGAAGTGCAGAAAGAGACAAGTGAGGTGCAGAAAGAAGGAAGAGCAGTGCAGAAAGAACCAACAGAGGTGCAAAAAGAGGAAAGAGGGTTGCAAAACAAAGGAAGTAAAGTGCAGAAAGAGGCAAGAGAATTGCTCAAAGAAACAAGAGAGGAGTAGAAAGAAGCAAGAGAGGTGCAGAAAGAGACAAATGAAGTGCAGAAAGAAGCAAGAGCAGTGCAGAAAGAACCAACAGAGGTGCAAAAAGAGGCAAGAGAGGTGCAGAAACAGGCAAAAAAGGTGCAGAAAGAGGGTACAGGTGTGCAGAAAGAGGCAAGAGAATTGCTGAAAGAAGCAACAGAGGTGTAGAAAGAAGCAAGAGCAGTGCACAAAGAACGAATAGAGGTGCAAAAAGAGGCTAGAGAGGTGCAAAAAGAAGGAAGAGAAGTGCAGAAAGAGGCAAGAAAATTGCTGAAAGAAGCAACAGAGGAGTAGAAAGAAGCAAGAGAAGTACAGAAAGACACAAGTGAGGTGCAGAAAGAAGCAAGAGAAGTGCAGAAAGAACCAACAGAGGTGCAAAAAGAGGCAAGAGGGGTGCAAAAGAAGGAAGAGAAGTGCAGAAAGAGGCAACAGAATTGCTGAAAGAAGCAAGAGAAGTGCAGAAAGAGACAAGTGAGGTACAGAAAGAAGGAAGAGCAGTGCAGAAAGAACCAACAGAGGTGCAAAAAGAGGCAAGAGGGGTGCAAATTGAAGGAAGTGAAGTGCAGAAAGAGGCAAGAGAATTGCTGAAAGAAGCAACAGAGGTGTAGAAAGAAGCAAGAGAAGTGCAGAAGGAGGCAAGTGAGGTGCAGAAAGAAGCAAGAGCAGTGCAGAAAGAACCAACAGAGGTGCAAAAAGAGGCAAGAGGGGTGCAAATTGAAGGAAGTGAAGTGCAGAAAGAGGCAAGAGAATTGCTGAAAGAAGCAACAGAGGTGTAGAAAGAAGCAAGAGAAGTGCAGAAGGAGGCAAGTGAGGTGCAGAAAGAAGCAAGAGCAGTGCAGAAAGAACCAACAGAGGTGCAAAAAGAGGAAAGAGGGTTGCAAAACGAAGGAAGTAAAGTGCAGAAAGAGGCAAGAGAATTGCTCAAAGAAACAAGAGAGGAGTAGAAAGAAGCAAGAGAGGTGCAGAAAGAGACAAATGAAGTGCAGAAAGAGCCAACAGAGGTGCAGAAAGAGGCCTTGTTGCAAAGTCATCCTGTGCACACAACGTTTTGCTGACTGGTACTGGTGGTAACTGACTCTGACTAACCAGGCCGGGAGCCAGTGCTAGCCTGAAAGACACTTAGAATACAGTGAAAACACCTACATACACTAGGGTACACTCTGGGTTGGGGTACCCATGTGATTGGCATGAGCTCCACTGTAAGGCCCTAGTACATAATAGGGCAGGGGGATTAAAACTACCTCTAAGTCAGAGGTGCAGAAAGAGGAAAGAGGGATACAGAAATTTGCAAAAGAGGTGCAGAAACAAGCAAGAGAAGTGCAGAAAGAGGCAAGAGAATTGCTGAAAGAAGCAACAGAGGTGTAGAAAGAATCAAGAGAAGTGCAGAAAGAGGCAAGTGAGGTGCAGAAAGAAGCAAGAGCAGTGCAGAAAGAACCAACAGAGGTGCAAAAAGAGGCAAGAGAGGTGAAAAAATAAGGAAGAGAAGTGCAGAAAGAAGCAAGAAAAGTGCAGAAAGAAGCAAAAGAGGTGGAGAAATAGGGAAGAGAAGTGCAGAAAGAGGCAAGAAGGATACAGAAATTTGCAAAAGAGATGCAGAAACAAGCAAGAAAAGTGCAGAAAGAGGCAAGAGAATTGCTGAAAGAAGCAACAGAGGTATAGAAAGAAGCAAGATAAGTGCAGAAAGAGGCAAGTGAGGTGCAGAAAGAAGCAAGAGCAGCAGTGCAGAATGAACCAACAGAGGTGCAAAAAGAGGCAAGATGGGTGCAAAAAGAAGGAAGAGAAGTGCAGAAAGAGGCAAGAGAATTGCTGAAAGAAGCAACAGAGGTGTAGAAAGAAGCAAGAGAAGTGCAGAGAGAGACAAGTGAGGTGCAGAAAGAAGCAAGAGCAGTGCAGAAAGAACGAACAGAGGTGCAAAAAGAGGCAGGAGAGGTGCAGAAATTTGCAACAGAGGTACAGAAAGAAGCAAGAGCAGTGCAAAAAGAAGCAAGAGAAATGCAGAAAGATGCAACAGAAGTCCAGAAAGATGAAGAAAGGTGCAGAAAGAAGCAAGAGATATGCGCAAAGAACCAACAGAGGTGCAGAAAGAGGCCTTGTTGCAAAGTCATCCTGTGCCCACAACATTTTGCTGACTGGTACTGGTGGTAACTGACTCTGACTAACCAGGCCCGGAGCCAGTGATAGCCTGAAAGACACTTAGAATACAGTGAAAACACCTACATACTCTAGGGTACACTATGGGTTGGGGTACCCATGTTATTGGCATGACCTCCACTGTAAGGCCCTAGTACATAATAGGGCAGGGGGATTAAAACTGCCTCTAAGTCAGAGGTGCAGAAATAGGAAAGAGGGATACAGAAATTTGCAAAAGAGGTGCAGAAACAAGCAAGAGAAGTGCAGAAAGAGGCAAGAGAATTGCTGAAAGAAGCAACAGGGTGTAGAAAGAAGCAAGAGAAGTGCAGAAAGAGGCAAGTGAGGTGCAGAAAGAAGCAAGAGCAGTGCAGAATGAACCAACAGAGGTGAAAACGCAGCAAGAGGGGTGCAAAAAAAGGAAGAGAAGTGCAGAAAGAGGCAAGAGAATTGCTGAAAGAAGCAACAGAGGAGTATAAAGAAGCAAAAGAAGTGCAGAAAGAGACAAGTGAGGTGCAGAAAGAAGCAAGAGCAGTGCAGAAAGAACCAACAGAGGTGCAAAAGAGGCAAGAGAGGTGCCGAAACAGACAAGAAAGGTACAGAAAGAGGGTACAGGGGTGCAGAAAGAGGCATGAGAATTGCTGAAAGAAGCAACAGAGGTGTAGAAAGAAGCAAGAGAAGTGCAGAAAGAGGCAAGTGAGGTGGAGAAAGAAGCAAGAGCAGTGCAGAAAGAACCAACAGAGGTGCAAAAAGAGGCAAGAGAGGTGCAAAAATAAGGAAGAGATGTGCAGAAAGAAGCAAGAAAAGTGCAGAAATTTGCAAAAGAGGTGGAGAAATAGGGAAGAGAAGTGCAGAAAGAGGCAAGAAGGATACAGAAATTTGCAAAAGAGATGCAGAAACAAGCATGAGAAGTGCAGAAAGAGGCAAGAGAATTGCTGAAAGAAGCAACATAGGTGTAGAAAGAAGCAAGATAAGTGCAGAAAGAGGCAAGTGAGGTGCAGAAAGAAGCAAGAGCAGCAGTGCAGAATGAACCAACAGAGGTGCAAAAAGAGGCAAGATGGGTGCAAAAAGACGGAAGAGAAGTGCAGAAAGAGGCAAGAGAATTGCTGAAAGAAGCAACAGAGGTGTAGAAAGAAGCAAGAGATGTGCAGAGAGAGACAAGTGAGGTGCAGAAAGAAGCAAGAGCAGTGCAGAAAGAACGAACAGCGGTGCAAAAAGAGGCAAGAGACGTGCAGAAATTTGCAACAGAGGTACAGGAAGAAGCAAGAGCAGTGCAGAAAGAAGCAAGAGCAGTGCAGAAAGAAGCAAGAGAAATGCAGAAAGATGCAACAGAAGTCCAGAAAGATGAAGAAAGGTGCAGAAAGAAGCAAGAGATATGCGCAAAAAACCAACAGAGGTGCAGAAAGAGGCCTTGTTGCAAAGTCATCCTGTGCCCACAACGTTTTGCTGACTGGTACTGGTGGTAACTGACTTTGACTAACCAGGCCCGGAGCCAGTGCTAGCCTGAAAGACACTTAGAATACAGTGAAAACACCTACATATACTAGGATACACTATGGGTTGGGGTACCCATGTGATTGGCATGACCTCCACTGTAAGGCCCTAGTACATAATAGGGCAGGGGGATTAAAACTACCTCTAAGTCAGAGGTGCAGAAATAGGAAAGAGGGATACAGAAATTTGCAAAAGAGGTGCAGAAACAAGCAAGAGAAGTGCAGAAAGAGGCAAGAGAATTGCTGAAAGAAGCAACAGAGGTGTAGAAAGAAGCAAGAGAAGTGCAGAAAGAGGCAAGTGAGGTGCAGAAAGAAGCAAGAGCAGTGCAGAATGAACCAACAGAGGTGCAAAAAGAGGCAAGAGGGGTGCAAAAAAAGGAAGAGAAGTGCAGAAAGAGGCAAGAGAATTGCTGAAAGAAGCAACAGAGGAGTAGAAAGAAGCAAACGAAGTGCAGAAAGAGACAAGTGAGGTGCAGAAAGAAGCAAGAGCAGTGCAGAAAGAACCAACAGAGGTGCAAAAAGAGGCAAGAGAGGTGCAGAAACAGGCAAGAAAGGTACAGAAAGAGGGTACAGGGGTGCAGAAAGAGGCATGAGAATTGCTGAAAGAAGCAATAGAGGTGTAGAAAGAAGCAAGAGAAGTGCAGAAAGAGGCAAGTGAGGTGGAGAAAGAAGCAAGAGCAGTGCAGAAAGAACCAACAGAGGTGCAAAAAGAGGCAAGAGAGGTGCAAAAATAAGGAAGAGATGTGCAGAAAGAGGCAAGAGAATTGCTGAAAGAAGCAACAGAGGTGTAGAAAGAAGCAAGAGAAGTGCAGAAAGAGGCAAGTGAGGTGCAGAAATAATCAAGAGCAGTGCAGAAAGAGCCAACAGAGGTGCAAAAAGAGGCAAGAGAGGGGCAAAAAGAAGAAAGAGAGGTGCAGAAAGAGGCAAGAGAATTGCTGAAAGAAGCAACAGAGGAGTAGAAAGAAGCAAGAGAAGTGCAGAAAGAGACAAGTGAGGTGCAGAAAGAAGCACGAGCAGTGCAGAAAGAACCAACAGAGGTGCAAAAAGAGGCACTAGAGGTTCAAAAAGAAGGAAGAGAAGTGCAGAAAGAGGCAAGTGAATTGCAGAAAGAGGCAAGTGAGGTGCAGAAAGAAGCAAGAGCAGTGCAGAAAGAACCAACAGAGGTGCAAAAAGATGCAAGAGAGGTCCAAAAAGAAGGAAGACAAGTGCAGAAAGAGGCAACAGAATTGCTGAAAGAAGCAAGAGAAGTGCAGAAAGAGACAAGTGAGGTGCAGAAAGAAGGAAGAGCAGTGCAGAAAGAACCAAAAGAAGTGCAAAAAGAGGCAAGAGGGGTGCAAAACGAAGGAAGAGAAGTGCAGAAAGAGGCAAGAGAATTGCAGAAAGAGGCAAGTGAGGTGTAGAAAGAAGCAAGAGCAGTGCAGAAAGAACCAACAGAGGTGCAAAAAGAAGGAAGAGAAGTGCAGAAAGAGCCAAGAGAATTTCAGAAAGAGGCAAGTGAGGTGCAGAAAGAAGCAAGAGCAGTGCAGAAAGAACCAACAGAGGTGCAAAAAGAGGCAAGAGAGGTCCAAAAAGAAGGAAGACAAGTGCAGAAAGAGGCAACAGAATTGCTGAAAGAAGCAAGAGAAGTGCAGAAAGAGACAAGTGAGGTGCAGAAAGAAGGAAGAGCAGTGCAGAAAGAACCAACAGAGGTGCAAAAAGAGGCAAGAGGGGTGCAAAACGAAGGAAGTAAAGTGCGGAAAGAGGCAAAAGAATTGCTCAAAAAAGCAACAGAGGAGTAGAAAGAAGCAAGAGAGGTGCAGAAAGAGACAAGTGAGGTGCAGAAAGAAGCAAGAGCAGTGCAGAAAGAACCAACAGAGGTGCAAAAAGAGGCAAGAGAGGTGCAGAAACAGGCAAGAAAGGTGCAGAAAGAGGGTTCAGGGGTGCAGAAAGAGGCATGAAAATTGCTGAAAGAAGCAACAGAGGTGTAGAAAGAAGCAAGAGAAGTGCAGAAAGAGGCAAGTGAGGTGCAGAAAGAATCAAGAGCAGTGCAGAAAGAGCCAACAGAGGTGCAAAAAGAGGCAAGAGAGGTGCAAAAAGAAGGAAGAGAGGTGCAGAAAGAGGCAAGAGAATTGCTGAAAGAGGCAAGTGAGGTGCAGAAAGAAGCAAGAGCAGTGCAGAAAGAACCAACAGAGGTGCAAAAAGAGGCAAGAGAGGTCCAAAAAGAAGGAAGACAAGTGCAGAAAGAGGCAACAGAATTGCTGAAAGAAGCAAGAGAAGTGCAGGAAGAGACAAGTGAGGTACAGAAAGAAGGAAGAGCAGTGCAGAAAGAACCAACAGAGGTGCAAAAAGAGGCAAGAGGGGTGCAAAACGAAGGAAGTGAAGTGCAGAAAGAGGCAAGAGAATTGCTCAAAGAAACAAGAGAGGAGTAGAAAGAAGCAAGAGAGGTGCAGAAAGAGACAAATGAAGTGCAGAAAGAAGCAAGAGCAGTGCAGAAAGAACCAACAGAGGTGCAAAAAGAGGCAAGAGAGGTGCAGAAACAGGCAAAAAAGGTGCAGAAAGAGGGTACAGGTGTGCAGAAAGAGGCAAGAGAATTGCTGAAAGAAGCAACAGAGGTGTAGAAATAAGCAAGAGCAGTGCACAAAGAACGAATAGAGGTGCAAAAAGAGGCTAGAGAGGTGCAAAAGAAGGAAGAGAAGTGCAGAAAGAGGCAAGAAAATTGCTGAAAGAAGCAACAGAGGAGTAGAAAGAAGCAAGAGAAGTACAGAAAGACACAAGTGAGGTGCAGAAAGAAGCAAGAGAAGTGCAGAAAGAACCAACAGAGGTGCAAAAAGAGGCAAGAGGGTGCAAAAAGAAGGAAGAGAAGTGCAGAAAGAGGCAACAGAATTGCTGAAAGAAGCAAGAGAAGTGCAGAAAGAGACAAGTGAGGTACAGAAAGAAGGAAGAGCAGTGCAGAAAGAACCAACAGAGGTGCAAAAAGAGGCAAGAGGGGTGCAAAACGAAGGAAGTGAAGTGCAGAAAGAGGCAAGAGAATTGCTGAAAGAAGCAACAGAGGTGTAGAAAGAAGCAAGAGAAGTGCAGAAGGAGGCAAGTGAGGTGCAGAAAGAAGCAAGAGCAGTGCAGAAAGAACTAACAGAGGTGCAAAAAGAGGCAAGAGAGGTCCAAAAATAAGGAAGACAAGTGCAGAAAGAGGCAACAGAATTGCTGAAAGAAGCAAGAGAAGTGCAGAAAGAGACAAGTGAGGTGCAGAAAGAAGGAAGAGCAGTGCAGAAAGAACCAACAGAGGTGCAAAAAGAGGAAAGAGGGTTGCAAAACGAAGGAAGTAAAGTGCAGAAAGAGGCAAGAGAATTGCTCAAAGAAACAAGAGAGGAGTAGAAAGAAGCAAGAGAGGTGCAGAAAGAGACAAATGAAGTGCAGAAAGAAGCAAGAGCAGTGCAGAAAGAACCAACAGAGGTGCAAAAAGAGGCAAGAGAGGTACAGAAACAGGCAAGAAAGGTGCAGAAAGAGGGTACAGGGGTGCAGAAAGAGGCAAGGGAATTGCTGAAAGAAGCAACAGAGGTGTAGACAGAAGCAAGAGAAGTGCAGATAGAGGCAAGTGAGGTGCAGAAAGAAGCAAGAGCAGTGAAGAAAGAACCAACAGAGGTGCAAAAAGAGGCAAAAGAGGTGCAAAAAAAGGAAGAGAAGTGCAAAAAGAGACAAGAGAATTGCTGAATGAAGCAACAGAGGAGTAGAAAGAAGCAAGAGAAGTGCAGAAAGACACAAGTTAGGTGCAGAAAGAAGCAAGAGCAGTGCAGAAAGAACCAACAGAGGTGCAAAAAGAGGCAAGAGGGGTGAAAAAAGAAGGAAGAGAAGTGCAGATAGAGGAAAGAGAATTGCTGAAACAAGCAACAGAGGAGTAGAAAGAAGCAAGAGAAGTGCAGAAAGAGACAAGTGAGGTGCAGAAAGAAGCAAGAGCAGTGCAGAAAGAACCAACAGAGGTGCAAAAAGAGGGGAGAGAGGTGCAGAAACAGGCAAGAAAGGTGCAGAAAGAGGGTACAGGGGTGCAGAAAGAGGCAAGAGAATTGCTCAAAGAAGCAACAGAGGTATAGAAAGAAGCAAGAGAAGTGCAGAAAGAGGCAAGTGAGGTGCAGAAAGAAGCAAGAGCAGTGCAGAAAGAACCAACAGAGGTGCAAAAAGAGGCATGCAAAAAGAAGGAAGAGAAGTGCAGAAAGAGGCAAGAGAATTGCTGAAAAAAGCAACAGAGGAGTAGAAAGAAGCAAGAGAAGTGCAGAAAGAAACAAGTGAGGTGCAGAAAGAAGCAAGAGCAGTGCAGAAAGAACCAACAGAGGTGCAAAAAGAGGCAAGAGAGGTGCAGAAACAGGAAAAAAAGGTGCAGAAAGAGGGTACAGGGGTGCAGAAAGAGGCAAGAGAATTGCTGAAAGAAGCAACAGAGGTGTAGAAAGAAGCAAGAGAAGTGCAGAAAGAGGCAAGTGAGGTGCAGAAAGAAGCAAGAGCAGTGCACAAAGAACCAATAGAGGTGCAAAAAGAGGCTAGAGAGGTGCAAAAAGAAAGAAGAGAAGTGCAGAAAGAGGCAATAAAATTGCTGAAAGAAGCAACAGAGGAGTAGAAAGAAGCAAGAGAAGTACAGAAAGACACAAGAAATCAGAAATCAGCTGAGGAGTATCAGTCTCATCGTAATAGTGTCTATGAAACTGGAGAACAAGTTGGTAGGAGGTTAGCGCTCCGAACTAGGCAGAAGGCAGCGTTAAATGCTGTATCTCTGATTAAAATAGATGGGCAAACCTACACTAATTCGGAGGATATAATCAGAGAGTTTCAAAACTATTACCAGGTGTTATATCAAGATGATATCAAAATATGTCGAGAAGAGGTTTCTCAATGTATGACAGGGTTGTTCGCAGACATCACTATGGGCGATGGTATGGATAGGCCTACAAGAGAGGAATTGGAGGCAGAAATTACATTAGAAGAAGTTCAACAAGCACTATCAGGGTTGGCATCAGGAAAGGCGGCGGGCCCGGATCGTTTACCTCTTGAGGTTTATAAGATCCTGGGATCAGTTATAACACCTTTGCTTTTAGATCTATTTAGGGGTGTACAATACAGTGGAATCCCCCCCGAGTCCTGGAAAGAGACTGCTATTGTAATTTTTCCTAAGAAAGGCAAACCGGCTGATAATCCATCCTCTTACCGGCCAATCTCCCTGATCAATTCTGATATAAAAATTTATTCAAAAATTTTGGCTAATCGGCTAGGGAGGGTCATAGAGCGTCTGGTCTCCCCATGGCAGCATGGGTTTATCCCGGGCAAAGGAACAACTGATCATACCCGCAGAGTTATTTCTCTTTTTGACATCATGTCCGGGGTGGGGGATCAGATGGCTATGATCCTTCTCGATGCGGAAAAAGCCTTTGATCGAGTGTCTTGGGAGTTTCTATGGTTGATATTGGAACAGAATGGTATTGGCCCTCAGTTTGTAAAAGCTATTAGGGCAATGTATTATCAGCCATTTGCCCGACTGCAATTACTGGGGGGAGTCAGGCAATATTAAAATATCAAGAGGGACCAGACAGGGCTGCCCCTGCTCCCCAATTCTATTTGCCTTATATATCAACCCCTTAGTTGAAAAGCTGTTACAGACTCGAAGGATCATACCAATAATTACGGGTGGGTTCGAGACAAAAGTTTTGGCTTATGCCGATGACATTGCGGTCCTAACTCCTAATCCTCTCGAGGCGATCGAAGAAATCGGTAAGATCACCGAGGCATATGGACGTCTCTCTGGTTATGCTTTGAACGCTGGAAAAACAATAGTATTGTGCACGGATAACCTTGATTTCAACGATCCTAGGAGAGCAACCTCAGCAGTATACCTTGGGGTTCGAATAAGTGCCAAGGTTGATGAAATTAGTAGAATCAACTTTGAACCTATGATTAAAAACATAGGGAATGAATTAAGGAGGGTTAATGGGTTGCACTTGTCTATTATTGGGAGGGGGAACTATTTAAAAATGACCATATTACCCAAAATTTTGTATCTGTTTCGTTCTATACCACTGGCAGTAGATGACAATTTATTGAAGGCACTGGAAACAACTTGTTCTAATTTCATATGGCAATATGGGAAGGTTAGAAGAGCACTGAAGTATTTAGCTCTTCCCCTGGAAAGGGAGGACTTGCAGTCCCCAATATTATGTTGTATTATTGGGCAGCCCTTTTATATCAAATGACTACCCTGTTGTCGATAAATAATATCAAGGAACCAGTGCAAGGCCCACAAATACCTACAATTTATGAGCTTTCGATGGGGAAGGATGCCTCTGGGCTGTTATTGAGACAATTGGAACCCAGTTACTTTAAGAAGGTACGGTTCAAAGTAATTTATGGCTCATGGAAAATCTGGAAGCAGGTTTCCAAGGCTATGGCAATCCCAAGAATCACCAGATATACCCCTTTATGGCGATCACCATTATTGCCATACTTGGCTAATGATGACATGGGGAAAAAGTGGGAAAAATACGGGGTAGGAACAATAGCGGATTTCTGTGGGGGAAAACAAGATGCTCAATTCTTTAGGTTACAACGGATATTTGGTGTTCTAGATAGTCAATATTTTAAATTTGTCCAGATTAAGAATGTCTTAACGACATGGAAGCCCAAGATAAAATTGGATGAGATACCACTCTTAGAAGCGGTAAACAGGGAAACGAGTAGAATTAGGGACTTTTATAAAATATTCCTTGATAAAAGCCCCGACGATATGGAAAAACTGAAGCATCTTGGGCTTTGAAACTGGGCAATCCTGATGTGGATATTTACATGAGTATGTCCCTAACTGCAAAAATCTTTTTAGCCTCGAATCTAAAAGCTCAAATATATAAAACGATATTTAATCTCTACTTTACCCCTGCTAAACTTTTTCAGTGGGGGAAGAGGGCTGATGACAAGTGTCCTAGATGTGGGTCTGGACCCGCCACTCTGATACATATGTTGTATAGCTGTGATAAATTGGCCCTACTTAAAGAAGGTATTTTAGGTTTTTGGGACGCTTTGTTCGGTTTCAGACTAGAATTAACCCCGACCCTGCTGATTCTCGGATTTGATAGTACTCTGGGTCTCAACACTGAACAAGAATACGGTGTGTTTCTGGGGGCAGCAGTATTTAGGTTATTATTGGTTACAAGGTGGAAAGACACTGAGCCACCAACATTTCCTATGTGGCTTGCTAGGCTCCTCGGGATCTACAAACAGGAGCTCTTTATATATGCCTGTAGAGGTAGACAGGCCAGGGGTCGGGGTCGGAAGATCTGGGCGCATATGGCTGAATGGTCTAGAGATGTGAGGATGAACTAGCTGTGTTTTTTTTGTCATGCCCGCTAATTGATTATTCTGGGTCAACTGTAATGAAATGTCTCCTGTTTTCCGTTTTTCGTTTTTTCTCTTCCTCTCTTTTCCTTTTTTCCTTTCTTTCTTTTTGTTCTGTTTCTTTTTTTTTCTCGTTTGTCTTTTTCTTCGATCTCCCGGGTGTAAAATTGTCTCCATCATATATGTATGTATCAGTATTTATATTTTCCGAATGTGCCCAATAAAAAAAAAAAAAAAAAAAAAAAGACACAAGTGAGGTTCAGAAAGAAGCAAGAGCAGTGCAGAAAGAACCAACAGAGGTGCAAAAAGAGGCAAGAGGGGTACAGAAACAGGCAAGAAAGGTGCAGAAAGAGGGTACAGGGGTGCAGAAAGAGGCAAGAGAATTGCTGAAAGAAGCAACAGAGGTGTAGAAAGAAGCAAGAGAAGTGCAGATAGAGGCAAGTGAGGTGCAGAAAGAAGCAAGAGCAGTGAAGAAAGAACCAACAGAGGTGCAAAAAGAGGCAAAAGAGGTGCAAAAAAAGGAAGAGAAGTGCAAAAAGAGACAAGAGAATTGCTGAATGAAGCAACAGAGGAGTAGAAAGAAGCAAGAAAAGTGCAGAAAGACCCAAGTTAGGTGCAGAAAGAAGCAAGAGCAGTGCAGAAAGAACCAACAGAGGTGCAAAAAGAGGCAAGAAGGGTGCAAAAAGAAGGAAGAGAAGTGCAGAAAGAGGAAAGAGAATTGCTGAAACAAGCAACAGAGGAGTAGAAAGAAGCAAGAGAAGTGCAGAAAGAGACAAGTGAGGTGCAGAAAGAAGCAAGAGCAGTGCAGAAAGAACCAACAGAGGTGCAAAAAGAGGCGAGAGAGGTGCAGAAACAGGCAATAAAGGTGCAGAAAGAGGGTACAGGGGTGCAGAAAGAGGCAAGAGAATTGCTAAAAGAAGCAACAGAGGTGTAGAAAGAAGCAAGAGAAGTGCAGAAAGAGGCAAGTGAGGTGCAGAAAGAAGCAAGAGCAGTGCAGAAAGAACCAACAGAGGTGCAAAAAGAGGCAAGAGAGGTGCAAAAAGAAGGAAGAGAATTGCAGAAAGAGGCAAAAGAATTGCTGAAAGAAGCAACAGAGGTGTAGAAAGTAGCAAGAGAAGTGCAGAAAGAGGCAAGTGAGGTGCAGAAAGAAGCAAGAGCAGTGCAGAAAGAGCCAACAGAGGTGCAAAAAGAAGCAAGAGAGGTGCAAAAAGAAGGAAGAGTAGTGCAGAAAGAGGCAAGAGAATTGCTGAAAGAAGCAACAGAGGAGTATAAAGAAGCAAGAGAAGTGCAGAAAGAGACAAGTGAGGTGCAGAAAGAAGCAAGAGCAGTGCAGAAAGAAGCAAAAGAGGTGCAAAAAGAGGCAAGAGAGGTGCAAAAAGAAGGAAGAGAAGTACAGAAAGAGGCTAGAGAATTGCTGAAAGAAGCAACAGAGGAGTAGAAAGAAGCAAGTGAAGTGCAGAAAGACACAAGTGAAGTGCAGAAAGAAGCAAGAGCAGTGCAGAAAGAGCCAACAGAGGTGAAAAAAGAGGCAAGAGGGGTGCAAAAAGAAGGAAGAGAAGTGCAGAAACAGGCAAGAGAATTGCTGAAAGAAGCAAGAAAGGAGTAGAAAGAAGCGAGAGAAGTGCAGAAAGAGACAAGTGAGGTGCAGAAATAAGCAAGAGCAGTTCAGAAAGAACCAACAGAGGTGCAAAAAGAGGCAAGGGAGGTGCAGAAACAGGCAATAAAAGTGCAGAAAGAGGGAGGAAAAGTGCAGAAAGAAGTAACAGAAGTGCTGAAAGAGGCATGAAAGGTGCAGAAAGAGGCAAGGGAGTTGCATGAAGAGGGAAGAGGGGTGCACAAAGAGGCAACAGGGATGCAGAAAGAAGCAAGTGAGGTGCAGAAAGAGGCAAGAGAAGTGCAGAAAGAGGCAAGAGAGGTGCAGAAACAGGCAAGAGAAGTGCAGAAAGAGTCAAGAGAATTGCTGAAAGAAGCAACAGAGGTGTAGAAAGAAGCAAGAGAAGTGCAGAAAGAGGCAAGTGAGATGCAGAAACAGGCAAGAAAGGTACAGAAAGAGGGAAGACGAATGCAGAAAGAGGCAACAGGGGGCAGAAAAAAGCAAGACAGGTGTAGAAAGAAGCATGGGAAGTGCAGAATGAAGCAACAGGGGTGCAGAAAGAGGCAAGAGAAGTGCAGAAAGAAGCAACAGAGGTGCAGAAGGAAGCAAGAGAACTGCAGAAAGAGACAAGAGAGTTGCGGAAACAGGCAAAAGAGGTACAGAAAGATGTAGCAGAGGTGCAGACAGAGGCAAGAGAGGTGCAAAACAGATAAAAGGGGTGTAGAAAGAGGCAAGAGGGGTGCAGAAATTTGCAAGAGAGGTGCAGAAAGAAGCAAGAGCAGTGGAAAAGAACCAACAGAGGTGCAAAAAGAGGCAAGTGAGGTGCAGAAGGAGGCAAGAGAACTGCAGAAAGATGCAAGAGAGTTGCTGAAACAGGCAAAAGGGGTGCAGAAACAGGAAACAGGTGGGCAGACTGAGGCAAGAGAGGTGTAGAAAGAGGCACTAGGGGTGCAGAAAGAGGCAAGTGAGGTGCAGAAAGAAGCAAGATAAGTGCAGAAAGAAGCAACAGAAGTGCAGAAAGAGGGAAGAGGGGTGGAGAGAGAGGCAAGAGGGGTACAGAAAAAGCAAGTCAGGTGCAGAAAGAAACAAAAGAAGTGCAGAAAGGAGGAACAGAGGTACAGAAAGAGGCACAAAAAGGTGCAGAAAGACATAAGAGGGGTGCAGCAAAAGGCAAGAGAGGTGCAGAAAGAGGGAAGAAGGGTGCAGAAAGAGGCAAGAGGGTACAGAAAGAAGCAAATGAGGTACAGAAAGAGGCAACAGACATGCAGAAAGAGGCAAGAGAGATGCTGAACGTAGAAGAGATTTGCAGAAAGAGGCAAGAGAAGTGCAGAAAAAGAAAGAAATATGTAGAAAGAAGCAACAGAAATGCAGAAAGAGGCAAGAGAGGCACAGAGAGAGGCGCAGAAGGAAGCAAGTGTGGCTTGCACACCATTAGTACCAATTTAACACCCACATTTAGCAATAAGTAACAGGTGACCATTCTAGGTTTGCAAAAGGCCTTCCAACATGCTGTAACACTTGTCGCTGCATTTTTGGTAACGTTTGAGCCGTTGGAGCTAGAAACAAGGCTTTTTTTGTTCAAATCGACAGATTACGGAGCAGATGATGAATTATGTGGCTAATGCGGAAAATGTATATTTGTGCGAAAGTCAGTGCAGCCAAACAGTAGCATAATTCTAGTGGGCCTGCTCATACCTCTGACTAGGTCCAGAAGTGCTCCTCAGTGATTCCTTCTTTTTTTTGTCTCATTGAGTTCATAGTTGAGCTTCTATGGAAACGAGGACGACTAAACCTGACATTACCACTCCACAGCACAGACTACCATACCACATAATTACTCTCCATAACACATAATCCCACTCTACATAATTCCTATAAAATAAATACCACATACTTTCTATCCACATAATTTGACTGCACAACTTACCACATAATTCCACTACACACAACATACCTCCACTCCACTCCGAAAAACATTAAAAAACTTTTACATTTACATTGCCAATAGCTCTAACTCTCGCTAATGCGAAACCTATAACATTGCAAACACTTCTTTAACTAGTAGTCTCGTTTGTAGAGTGGTGGAGAAAGGGTGCTGGGCCTCCGACCAGCGCTCAGGAATTCCACTGCGTAGGACTTACAGGAGGTACCAGGAGGGCTTCTTGGCCCCCAAAGTCCCTCAGGAGTAAATTGTACTTCTTCCCCCATCCCGTAGTCTGCCAGGAGGCATGTTTGCAGAGTTTTGGAGAAAGGAGGGCATGGCCTCCGAAGACGTTTTAGCAATCCCACTCTGCGGGACTTACTGGAGGTAACAAGAGGGGTAGTTGGCCCCCAAGGACATCCTTGGGGGCCAACTACCCCTCCTATTACCTCCAGTAAGTCCCACACAGCAGGATTGCTAAGTTCTCAGAGCAGGCCACTCCCCCTTTGCCCACCACTCTACAAACGCGCTCCTTGGCACGCACTTGGATGGGGATTGAAGTCCCCTTCGCTGCTGGGGGTCCTTTAGGGGCCAACTAGCCTACCTCTTACCTCCAGTAAGCCCCACACAGTGGAATTGCTGAAAGGTGGACAAAGGCCATGCCCCCTTTCTCCACCCCTATGCAAACGCGCCCCCTGGCGCTTTCTAAGTTGGGGGATTAAGTCCCCTTGAATATTGAGGGTCCCTGGGGGCCAACTAGCCCTCCAGGTACCTCCAGTAAGCGCCACACAGCTGGATTGCAGAGAGGTGGTCCGAGGCCATGCCCCCTTTTTACACCACTCTGCAAATGCTCCTCTTGGCGCACTGCTGCTCGGGGGATGAAGTCCACTTGTGTCCTGAGGTCCTCAGGACACAAGAGGACCTCATCACCCCACCACCAGTGTGACAAGAGGCACGTTTGCAGAGTGGTGTAAAAAGGGGCGTGTCCTCGGACCACCTCTCTGCAATGCAGCTCTGTGGTGCATACTGGAGGTACCTGGTGGGCTAGTTGGCCCACAGGGACCCTCAGTATTCATTGGGACTTAATTTCCCAACTTACAATGCTCCATGGGGTGCGTTTGCACAGTGGTGAAGGGAGAGGGCGGGGTCTCCGGCGTGATGCCAGCTATTTTTTAAAATTTATTTTTTAGAAGGGGGGCTGTGTGGCCCCCCTTCTTTTACTATTTTTGGGGCCCTGGGGACCCCATCCCCCAGGGCCTGACTCCTTTTTTGTAAAAAAAAAAAATGGGAAGGGGCCCCCCTCCTGAGGCGAATTTCGGCCCCGGGGACCCCATCCCCCGGGGCATGGCCTCTTTTTTATTAAATAATTAAAGGGAAGGGGGGCCGCATGGCCCCCCTTCCCTGGGCCACTATTGGCCCTGGGGACCCCATCCACCAGGGCTTGGCCATTATAAAAAAAAAATTAATTGAGGAGGGGGACCGCGCGGCCCCCCTCCCCAGGCCGATTTCAGCCCCGGGGCCCAGCCATTCTTTTTTTTAAATTCAAGAGGAGGGTGGCCGAGTGGCCCCCCTCATGGGCCACTCCTGGCCCCGGGGACCCCATCCCCCGGGACCAGCCTTTTGCATTGGGGACCGTGGGGGGAGCCCCAATGCCCCCACGGTCCCGCAGGCTCCCCGCCTCCTGCGGGAGCCGGCATTGCTTTTGAGCAAGGGGAGTTGCTAACATGCAGCTCCCTTCCTCAAAAGCAATCCTGCTTGCTTCATTGAAGCAAGAGCAGGTTTTCCTGCTCTCGCTTCAATGAAGCAATGCAGAGTTTGCTATGACAGGGTGGGAGCCGTGCTCCCGCCCTGTCATAGCAAACATCAATGTCCCGGGGGTGGGCACCCCGGGACATTGCAGGAGCCGGGGTGTCGGTCCCCAGGGCCATCAAGGGCTCTAGGAAGGGGGCTGTGCGGCCCCCCTCCCTTCAAGTACAAAGCCCCGGGGAGGTGGTGGTCCCCAGGGGTCTGTAACGGACCCCCAAATTTGCATATTTAGTGCCCCGGGGAGGTGGTGGTCCCTGGGGCATGTGGGGGGGCTTGAGCCCCACCACATACATGTTTTTTAAAAATAAAGAGAGCCCCGGGGAGGTGGCGGTCCCCTGGGCTGCGGGGGCCCCTGCGGGCCCCCACTATATAATTTGGGATTGCCCGTGCTTCGTTTATTTTTTATTTTCTCAGCAGGATTCGCGCACCCAGCGCGAATTCTGCCGTTTAAAAAAAAAAATGCTTTTTTTGGCCATGGGGGTCCCTGTGGGACCCGCTCAGCAAGCCTAGGGGGTCAGGGTGTTTCTACCCTGCCCCTTTTCTTGTTTTTTAATGTTTTTTTCACTGTTTACTTGTGACTCGGTTACCGAGTCACAAGATGGCTGCCAACACTTCCTGGTTTGGAGTGTTGACAGCCAATCAGAGTGAAGCTCATGCCCGGGAGGGTTCACGAACCCTCCTCGGTGCTCAGATATCGAAACTTTTCTTTTTCTAATTTCTCTGGAACTACTGAACGGATTTACACCATTTAAAAAGGGCTCTTTCTGAACCAAGACCTACCTTTTTGCCAATGTTGGTGTAATTCCGTTCAGCAGTTCGGGCTGTAGCTTTGTCTAAAGTTCCTATGGAAATTAACATGGGGAAAACTCGTTTTAGGACCCCCCTTTTTTCTCGGCCCCTGCTTGACGAATCACCCCGAAACTTTCAAGACAGGAGCTGACCGGAGCGCCCCATTAGTTTTGAAAAATTTGCGAAGATTCCTTAACCGGCGCCAAAGATATTGGCAAAAGAAAAAACGCTTTTTGAATAGAAACGAGGTCCTAACTATAAATACCTACTGGCGACCGCCAGTAGGTAATGTATATATATATATATATTATCTAGTGGCGGTCGCCAGTAGATAGTTATAGTTAGGACCTATTTTCCATAGGAAATTCACAACCTTCTATTTCCAATAACTTAGACGCCGGTTGACGAATCATTGCGAAATTTTCAAAACTCGTGGGGCGCTCCGGTCCACTCCTATCCTGAAAGTTTCGGGGTGATTCGGCAAGCGGGGGCCAAGAAAAAAGGGGGGTCCCAAAACGTGTTTTCCCCATGCAATTTTCCATAGGAAACTTTAGACACGGCTACAGCCCGAACTGCTGAACGGAATTACACCAAATTTGGCAAAGAGGTAGTTTTTGGTTCAGAAAGAACCCTTTTTGTTAAATGGTGTAAATCCGTTCAGTAGTTGCTGAGAAAATGAAAAGTAAAAACACATATATATCTATGGCAGCGGAGGATCTGCGCACCCTGAGCACACCCTCCCGATCACGAGCTGTATGCTAATTGGCTGTCAACACTCCAAACCAGGAAGTGTTGGCAGCCATCTTGTTCCTCGGTAGAACCAAGACACAGAAACAAGTGCGCAAAATGCAAAAAGGGGGCAGGGTAGAAACACCCTGACCCCCTAGGCCTGCTTAGGGGGTCCCACAAGGACCCCCAAGGCCAAAAAAAGCATTTTTTTTATTTAAATCGGCGAAATGCGCGGATCCCACCATGAGAAAAAAAAACGAAGCACGGGCTCCCGCACTTCTTTGTTATTTGGCCCCCGGGTGGGCCAAGTCCCGGGGTCATGCGGGGTTAATAAAATATTTGTGTGGGGGGCCTCTAAGGCCCCCCCAAGCCCCGGGGACCGCCACCCCCCGGGGCTTCTTTTAAAAAAAATAAAAGTACCTGTGTCGGGGGGCTCGACCCCCCCACACGCCCCGGGGACCGCCACCTCCCTGGGGCACTAAGAATTTCAATGTGGGGGTCCGTTTCGGACCCACGGCCCGAGGACCACCACCTCCCCGGGGCTTTGCACATGTTGGGAGGGGCCGCGCGGCCCCCACCTGGAGCCTGTGATGGCCCTGGGGACCACCACCCCACAGGGCCGTCTCCTGCAGTGTCCCGGGGTGCCCACCCCGGGACACTGCTGTTTGCTATGACAGGGCGGGAGCCTCGGAGCTCCCGTCCTGTCATAGCAAACTTGCTTGAATTTTGGAAGAGAGAGCAGGAAACCTGCTCTCTCTTCCAAAATTCAAGCAAATGCTTTCCACACGGGGAGCTGCATCTTAGCAGCTCCCCATGTGGAAAGCAATGCCGGCTCCCACGGGACGTGGGGAGCCGGCGGGACCGTGGGGGCATTGGGGACACCCCCACGGTCCCCAATGGAGAGGGCCAGCCCCGGGGGATGGGGTCCCCGGGGCAAGTAGTGGCCCGGGAGGGGGCCCACGCGGCCCCCCTCCCCCAAAGAATCAAAAATTTAATTTTTTTTTAAAAAAAGGACGGCCCGGGGGATGGGGTCCCTGGGGCCTAAGGAGGCCTGAGGAGGGGGGCAACGCAGCCCCCCTCCATGAATTTTTTTATTTTTTTAAATGTGGCGATGACCCGGGGATGGGGTCCCCGGGCCAAAGTGGCCACGGGAGGGGGCCCACGCGGCCCCTTTCCCGTTCCGTTTTTTGTTTAAAAAAAGGGGTCAGGCCCTGGGGATGGGGTCCCCAGGGCCCAAAATAATTAAAAAGAACGGGTCCACACAGCCCCCCTTCTAAAAAGAAAAAGAAAAAAAAAGACCGGAATCGCGCCGGAGGCCCCGCCCCCTCCCTGCAGCACTCTGCAAACACGCCCCCTGGCGCGTTGTAAGATGGGGAAGTAATTTCCCTTGAATACTGGGGGTCCCTGGGGGCCAACTAGCCCACCAGGAACCTCCAGTATGCGCCAGGGAGCTGTGTTGCAGAGAGGTGTTCAGAGGCCACGCCCCTTTTTACACCTCTCTACAACGCAGCTCTGTGGCGCTTACTGGAGGTACCTGGTGGGCTAGTTGGACCCCAGGGACCCTCAGGATTCAAGGGGACTTAATCCCTCAACTTAAAACGCGCCACGGGGCGCGTTTGCACAGTGGTGAAGGGAGGGGGCGGGGCCTGAGGTGACATGTGTGCAAACACGCCCTGTGGCGCGTTTGAAGTTGGGGAATTAATTCCTCTTCAATACTGAGGGTCCCTGGGGGCCAATTAGCCCACCAGGTACCTTCAGTAAGCGCCACAGAGCTGCATTGCAGAGAGCTGTAAAAAGGGGCGTGGCCTCTGACCACCTCTCTGCAACGCAGCTCTGTGGTGCTTACTGGAAGTACCTGGTGGGCTAGTTGGGCCCCAGGGACCCTCAGGGTTCAAGGGGACTTTATCCCCCAACTTAAAATGCGTCACGGGGCGCGTTTGCACAGTGGTGAAGGGAGGGGGTGGGGTCTGAGGTGACATGTGTGCAAACACACCCGTGGCGCATTTTAAGTTGGGGAATTATTTCCCCTTCAATACTGAGGGCCCCTGGGGGCCAACTAGGCCACCAGGTACCTACAGTAAGCGCCTCTGCACTGCGTTGCAGAGAGATGGTCCAGGCCATGCCCCTTTTTACACCTCTCTGCAACGCAGCTCTGTGGTGCTTACCGGAGGTACCTGGTGGGCTAGTTGGACTCCAGGGACCCTCAGGATTGAAGGGAACTTAATCCACAACTTAAAATGCGCCACGGGGCGTGGTAGCACAGTGGTGAAGAGAGGGGGTAGGGCCTCATGTGACAAGTTAGTTACTTAGTTTTAATCCCCCTGCCCTATTATGTACTAGGGACTTACAGAGGAGGTCATGCTAATCACAGGGGCACCCCAACGCATAGTGTTCCCTAGTGTATGTAGGTGTTTTCACTGTATTCTAAGTGTCTTTTAGCATAGCACTGGCTCTAGGCCTGGTTAGTCCGAGTCAGTTACCACCAGTACCCGTCTGTAAAAGTTGTGGGCACAGGATGATTTTGCAGCAAGGCCTCTTTCTGCTCCTCTGTTGGTTCTTTCTGCACATGTCTTGCTTCTTCCTGCTCTTTTCTTCATCTTTGTGGACTTCTGTTGCTTCTTTCTGCATTTCTTTTGCTTCTTTCTGTGCGTTTTTTCTTCTTTCTTCACATGTCCTACCTCTGTAGGCATAGTTAGAAACTAGCATTTAAAAACCTTTGAAATTCACTTAAAAAACCATAGGTTTCAGGCACGTTATAGTTAGAAATTAGCATTTAAAAAACCTTTGAAATTCACTGAAAAAACCATAAGTTTCAGACACGTTATAGTTAGAAATTAGCATTTAAAAAACCTTTGAAATTCACTGAAAAAACCATAGGTTTCAGGCACGTTATAGTTAGAAATTAGCATTTAAAAAACCTTAAAAATTCACTGAAAAAACCATAGGTTTTAGGGACAGTTATAGTTAGTTGGACATTTCACTCGTACAAAACCATAGAAATTCCCCGTTATAGTTAGTTCAGCTAACTATAACTCGCGCCCCGCAATGCACTGCTGATGACGTCACATATTACATCACTCATGACATGGTCAGTGACATCACTGATGACATCACTGAAGAACTACTTTTTTTTCTCATTCAAAACGATAACTGATTGGGAGATGAAAAGTATTGTTTTTTAAAAGTAGGGTGCGCATTCGTTTTGTGGAAAAGCATCTTTGTGATTGGTTAAGAAAAAGCAGTTTAAACGTGGAGTACATATGATAGGATAAAATTTGGTCAACTCAACCACACCTGCTACTTGCATTTGGAAGGCACTGTTCGAATTTAAAACAATCGTGAACTTTTAACCTGCACGTGCCGTTAAATGTTCGAGAAAATGTTGCAAAAAATATCGTTAGGTTTAAAAAAATTGATGAACTTTTAACCTGTACGTGTTGTAGAATGTTCTAGAAAGTGTGTTGATAGAATACGTTGCACTTCTGACTTCTATGTGTCCTTGAATATTAAAAAACTGTTTATATGGAAAATTCAAAAATAACCAATAGAGAGAAGTTTTGCAATCTAAAAGAATCAAGGAACTATTCTAATTTGTTCTTTACATGTATTTATGTGTGGAGTAACAAAATTACAGACACAACAGCACCAGGAAGAGGAACAAGCAGGGAGTGGGGGACGGGGGAGATGGGCACAATGGCACACATGCACAATTAAGTACAGCACAACTACAGACAAACCATGGCTAAAATGAAACACACCAACAAGGAGCACAAGTCACACAACCCGCCAACATCACACCACTGAACAAGCACAGAAGTGAAAACCACACTGCCTGAAAGGGAGAAGGGTGAACAAAACCTCACATGAAGGGACATCTCACACAGAATGCAGCACACACACATAGGAAGCAGAGCAAACCAACATCCAACACAATGTTGTCCAAACACAAACATTCGCACAATCGAACACAGGACACAAATGCACTCGCCTGTGGCGGATAAACGTCCAAAAGCGTCAGTACGAAACAGGCACATGAGAACGCATAAGTACAAACCCACAGTCCGGATGGGGTAGCAATTCACATATGGCAGGCAGCCAGAGAGTCCGTGGCACACACATTGGCATACAAATGAAGACACACCACATTTGGAGACAAGTGAAAATGTGGAAACTTTATAAAAAAAAGTGCGTGTCAGTACGGCCAAGAGTAGTGCCACGATATGCAGACAAATGCAGCAGCATGCCTGAATAAGGAACGTAGGAAAACGTCCATGTTCACCTCGGGGTAGTCCATCACCAACACACGTCAGTGTCAAGCAGCGTTGGTTGTCCGCGCCTCGGACATGAGTCGACACCAATGCAGCCATGTCCACTGTCGTCTTGGGACATGTGACCAGATGCACAACGTGCAATGATGCGGCAGGACACGTGCAATGTGGCACATCGAGTCGTGGTTGCAGGTACCTTGTCACTCGTCCATGAACTCGAGTGCAGCTGCGTAAGCCACTATCTCTAATGAGTGATGGTTGGCCACAATATTTGACATGTCATCGACGTAATCCATCAGCTGACTGGGACAGATGTGCTGTCTCCAACCACTGTACCCAATGTGCACCAAAGCAGAATCGGGAAGTGGGTCAATTTACTCACTGCATACTGCGACACATGCAATCTCCCAGGCCCAGTTCCCAACATGCATGCCAAACATCCATGCATGCCATAAACGGGCATCACCATGACACTCCTGGTCGTGGGCCAACAGGGGGTGCACACACCCGTCGTAATCCATGTCAGCTACGCACACGTTGGAGAGGCACACGTCCATGCACCACTCGGATAGGCACATGCAACATTGCAATACAGGTTGAATGCAGGTGACGTCCGCAATGCGGAAGCTCAGCCGGTAAGTGATCCGCAGCACTGCCAAAGGCAGTGCACCCAGGACATGCAGCAGACGTGCAAGGTATAGGTGGACGTGAATGGAGTCGACCATGTGTTCGGGATGCCCTGCCATTGCGTCAGTGGCTCTGCTTGTAGCTGCACTGGCTTGCCATGTGCCAGTCTTGTGGATGAAATGGCACAGCTTGGTGCATGAACCGGGTCTGTGTGCAATGGGTGAAGGGCAGGGGTGTGGTGGGAGTACGTGTGAAGGCCATTTCACGCACGCTAACAACGACGAAGGACTTTTGAGTGTGGGATGTGTACTCGTTGTTCTCAAATCGGGCAGTGCGTAGTGTGGGAGACAGATGTAAATATTATCGTATCTGTCAGGGGGGCTGGCCACTTGCAAGTTCCTTCTCGGAGCAGCAGATGTGTTAGCGCAAGATAGCTCAGACAAAGAACCTTTCATCCCTACAGTAACTTCTCCAGCTGCATTCATACAGGATGTGTACAAAGGCCGGTCGTGGGTGTTGTGGGATGTCTGCGACCCTGGTCATCATGGATGAGATGCCCAGCAAGTGGCACATGGGCAGATTCACTGTGTGTTACGTTGCCAAACAGCTGCTCCTCCCTCCCACGAGCCCCCACACTTTTGTGCGCTGCGCTGTTGTATCCCGTGCACTCCTACGGCACACCATTGTAATCCCTATTCGCGCATGTCCTGCGGCATTCCAATCACACTGTGACACTGCCGTTTGGAGGTGGTGCATGCCACTTTACAACATCGACTGCTGCGGCCCTTGTGGTGGCCACACCAGAACACAGAGACACACTTACCGCACTTCTTGCACACGGACATGTCCGAGACACCCCGTTCCCCTTGCCGGATAGGCACACCCCTGCGCTGACCTGTGTACGTCGGACCAGCACACGCCGCTTGTGCATGCAGGAGGATGCGTGTGTAGCTACATGTCCAGGCTCACTGCCAACGCTGAGGTGACATGGTAACGTCCGCTGAAGACAGCACACTGTGATGTTGCAGGGCCCGTGCCCATCATGCTAACACAATGACCACACGGACACACTTGCTCAGATGCGGGTTTGGAGGGCGTTGGCGGTCCTGGGGTTGTTGCGATGAGTGTTGTGGCCCTCATGGGTATCCGTGTATCATGCTCATTGACTCTATGGCACCTGTGGGTGTTCCGGTGTGGCTCTTGGCTGTGTTCCCTTTCATGCTGCAGGTAGTCGTCCTGCTTAACACCAGCAGAAAGCAGATGTAAAATCCATGGTGCTAACGCGGCTTATCGCCGGAATTTGTTTCGCATCGCAGTTTTTGCCTTTCGTTGTGAAAGTTGTGATGTGGTTTTTTCGTGTACAGAAAAATAAACGAACTGGGCAGTGTATCCCGTCAAGATTCAGCACCTGACCCACTATTCCCAATCAATGTAAATACAATGAGATTTCTTCATTGGTTTTGTGTGTACACTGTAAATGCACCCACTACCACAGTGCAATTCAATACAGGATTTTAGTATTTAGAATAAATCGCAAAGGTGCACCTTGTGTGTTTTTGCACGGGAACGCCTACTCTGCATCTCATTATCAGCACCTTAATGCAACTAAAGTTGAGATAAATCTAACACACTATTCAGAAGCTGGTGCAAACTGCAGACATCACCAGTATTCCCACGATAACTGCCCCAAAATTTAACACCATGGTGGACACCACCAAATAACAGTAATAAGAACGAGAAAGAGTCACACAGCACTTAAGTAACAACCAAAAACTTTATTTTTTTTCCCAAACTTTATTTTTCCGTTTACGTACATATAGAGGATAAACTAAATTTAACAAACTCAACACAAAACAACAAGGCGGAAGACTCCTGTCGGGTCCATCAATGTCGACAACACAGCCTGGAAAATAAAGCAGAAAATAAGGACGCTTGTAATGCGCATATCAAAGGAGTGAGACACAGAGAAATAGAGAAGGAAAAAAAAGCCAGAGAGAAAAAGAGAGGGAAGGAAAGAAAGGGAGTGAGAAAGGGAGAAGGGAGAGAGAGTGAGAGAGATAGAAGGAAAGGAAGGAAGAGAGTGAGAGAGAGAGCGAAGAGAGGGAAGTGAGAGAGAGAGAGAGAGACACTGCCGCCCCTGCGCATCCATGAACAAATAATTACCTGCTGCCACTGGAGTGTCTACCAGTGGGCACTCCACGTGCCCGTGAAAGCTCCAGGGCCCGGACCCACCACCAGGGCTTGGTGCACATTATGTGGACCCGCTCCGTGGCCCAGCAGATCCCACACATGTCGCTGAGTCCTGAGTCATCAATGGCGGAGACCACATCAGCTTTTGGTGCTGCTAACCCTGTGCAATGCAAGTCAGCGCCATGTGGTGGTAGGCCGCTGACGGCCATACAACTTAGGCTGCGACTAACCCTGTGCAACTCAAGTCTGCGCCACGTGGTAGTAGGCCCCTGATGGCCACATCATCTTCGGGTGGCACTAACCCTGTGCAACTTAAGTCCGCGCCACGTGGTGGTAGGCCCCTGACGGCCACATCAGCTTCGGGTGGCACTAACCCTGTGCAACTCAAGTCCGCGCCACGTGGTAGTAGGCCCCTGACGGCCATACAGCTCAGGGTGCGACTAACCCTCTGCGCAACTTTTCATGGACTCTTTATGATTGAGACCCGTGGAGCGTCCGCCATCCAGTCACCACCGGCAATAAAGGATGTGACGTTGTTGATCCATTATATTTGCGTGGTCACATGGCCTGTGATGCATGTGCCGGATGGGTGTGGTGTGTGTGCAAACCTGCCCTCAGGGAGTGGCCGTGACATGTTGACAACTAGACCACTGACCTGCACACCAACAGTGAGTACGCCTGCGACAGGTAGCTATGTGGGGGGTGTGAAAACGTGTTTTCTCAATGGATTTTCCATAGGAAACTTTAGACAAGGCTACAGGTCAAACTGCTGAACGGAATTACGCCAAATTTGGTAGGGAGAAAGGTCTTGGTCCAGAAAGTGCGCTTTCTCACATCGAGTGAAAATATAAAAGAAAGGTCCCGGGGGCAATTTAATATACAGGAGCTCTGTCTGTGCGAGATAACCCTTTCACGCTCCCTCTGCCCAACATCACCACTTCGCAGCTATGCCGTTAGAAGCCAGTCCGTCGGCTCGCAGCTCTCTACCTATGCGAGCTAGTACGCTGCTGTGCCTGTACCTCTGCGAGCTACTACGCTGCTGTTCCTTTGGGAGTGGGCGGCTCGTAGTACTGCGTCTGTGAGTCGAGCGGATGGGCCGCAGTTGTCCCTCTGCGAGCCTGGGTGCGAACTGTTCATAAGTCACACTACATAAGCATTGAAAAGCCATTTTGTGATTCAGTCCGTCAGCTGGCATCTGTCCGAGGCATTTCTGAAAACATACCGGAGTTCTTTCTGTGAGAGATACCCCTTTCACGCTGCCTCTCCCCACATCAGCAGGTAACGCACCCTCTTCCCACATTACCAACATACCCCCAACAACCTTCTTGGGCCCGGAATTGTCCCTGTGCGGTTGGACAAACAAGAATCTTAGTCATGTATAGATTTACATATAAAACATTTTATTTAAACAAAACAACAACAACTAAAACTGAAGGGAGTCTGGTGCTGTGGTCGCTGCCATGAAGTTGGGGTCACTGCCATTCAGGACTCAGGACACAGTTCCACATGTGGGATCGGCTTGTATTGAACAGGGTTAGTGGCACCACGTGTCACGCATTGTGTTGTACAGGGTTAGTGGCACCACGTGTCACCGGCCTTGCATATGGAAATATGCCTCACTGATCGAAGGGAGTCTGGTGCTGTGGTCGCTGCCACGAAGTTGGGGTCACTGCCATTCAGGGCTCAGGACACAGTTCCACATGTGGGATCGGCTTGTGTTGAACAGGGTTAGTGGCACCACGTGTCGCCGGCTTGTGTTGAACAGGGTTAGTGGCACTACGTGTCGCGGCTTGTGTTGAACAGGGTTAGTGGCACCACGTGTCCAAAATTCGAATTGCGAGCTCTGCTGCCCGCAGTGTAGACTGCTAATGAGTGTTTGTTTGCACTTGAAGATGAATTTGGTGATTGTACTAAAGCTATAGGTGATATAAAAAAAAGTTCTTGAAGCAAGGATACTAAAAGGATATTATGTAGGTTTTAGGCCTGTGATAGTTACTTGCCTACTGGACTCTGTAATTAATGAATCAAGATTTTAATTGTGAGCCCTGATGACCGCAGTGTAGGCCAGAGGTAGCGGTCAGCAAGGGCCCATAGCCACGTGGCGTTGAGTTGAGGTGCACAGTTAGTGGCCCCAGAAGCATTGAGAATGTATGAGCCTGTGATGCTGCTTGGTGCGGACGGGCCGCACTGGGGGCAATGTCTCTTGCCTACTGGACTGCGTCATCTGCAATTGCGACTGTATCTGAATTGTGAGCCCTGATGACCGCAGTGTAGGCCAGAGGTAGCGGTCAGCAAGGGCCCATAGCCACGTGGCGTTGAGTTGAGGTGCACAGTTAGTGGCCCCAGAAGCATTGAGAATGTATGAGCCTGTGATGCTGCTTGGTGCGGACGGGCCGCACTGGGGGCAATGTCTCTTGCCTACTGGACTGCGTCATCTGCAATTGCGACTGTATCTGAATTGTGAGCCCTGCTGACCGCAGTGTAGGCCAGAGGTAGCGGTGAGCAAGGGCCCATAGCCACATGCATAGGTTAGTGGCCCCACCGGCCTGCGTAGTTCAGGTTCAGTGGCACCACGTGTCGCCGGCCTTCCATATGCAAATACGCCTCACTAATCGAAGGGAGTCTGGTGCTGTGGTCGCTGCCACGAAGTTGGGGTCACTGCCATTCAGGAGTCAGGACACAGTTCCACATGTGGGATCGGCTTGTGTTGAACAGGGTTAGTGGCACCACGTGTCGCCGGTCTTCCACAGTGTAGGCCGGAGGCAGCGGTCAGCAAAGGCCCACAGCCACGTGACGTTGACTTGAGCTGCACAGATTGGGAGCATACAGTCTTCTTAACCGATTATACTCTCTTACACAATTTGCATCGGCACTAATCTTGAATTGTTAGCCCTGCTAACTGCATTGTAGGTTGGAGGCAGCAGTCATCAAGGGCCCACAGCCACATGGCATTGACTTGAGCTGCACAGAGTTAGTGGTACTTGAAGCACTTAGCGAGTGCGCAGTCAGTGATGATGCGTGGTCCGGGCTGGCCGCACTGGTAGCAATGCCTGTTGCCTACTGGACTGCGTCATCTGAAATCGTGAGTCGCTCTGAATTGTGAGCCCTACTGACCGCAGTGGAGGCAGGAGGCAGCGGTGAGGAAGGGCCCACAGGCACGTGTTGTTGACTTGAGCAATGTCTGTTGCCTACTGGACTGCGTCATCTGCAATCTCGACTCCATCTGAATTGTGAGTCCTACTGACCGCAGTGGAGGCAGGAGGCAGTGGTGAGGAAGGGCCCACAGGCACGTGTTGTTGACTTGAGCAATGTCTGTTGCCTACTGGACTGCGTCATCTGCAATCTCGACTCCATCTGAATTGTGAGTCCTACTGACCGCAGTGTAGGCCGGAGGCAGCGGTCAGGAAGGGCCCACAGCCACATGTTGTTGACTTGAGCAATGTCTCTTGCCTACTGGACTGCGTCATCTGCAATCGTGACTCGATCTGAATTGTGAGCCTTGCTGTCCGCAGTGTATATCAAAGGCAGTAGTTTGTACAGACATAAGTCCGCGGTGCTGTGCCACTGGGGGCCTCTGTGGCAGAAGCCAGCGATCGGCTGAGGAGGCTGGCGGTCACGTCGGTGGCCTCGTGGTAGGCTGAGGGGCGCCGCCCTGGCAGACGCTTTGGCCTTCCCACAAGTGAACCACGCCCAGAGCTCCGGGCTATTTATTCACACTTCTACGCTGAAGTGGCGTACGTTGGACCAGCCCACTCTGGTTATGCTTATGCTTACAGGGGGGAGACGACACAGCTACATGACTGAGATCTTCCCTAGTGTTTGACGTAACATGGTTGGGTCCACTGTCCACAACACTACAAGCACCAGTAGTATTTGTGCACATGGAGAGGTGTGTGTTATGCATACTGAGATGTGTCCAGCACATCACCGCTACACTTTGCATTGTGTGCATTGTTAAACATAGGTGAATTGCTTCCTTCACATATAGTTTGTTCACACCTGTCCCAATATTCAGCTATTGTGTGGCTGAGGGGCCATGCCGTTTTCGGAAAGTTCGCTGTCTTGTTCTGCGCTGCCTCGGTGGTAGAGGGGGGGTCCTGGGGGTGGTGGTGGATGTTGTGGGTTCTTGGGTGTCGGAGCTGCTTGATCAGTAGGTCTATGACATGTGTTGGTCTTCAGATGTGGCTCTGAGATGGGCTCCCTTTCATACTGTATGTAGTTGTTTAATATTTAAAAAACAAGAAGACATTATATAGTTTAAATAACAAATAAAAAAATTACAGTAGGGAGAGGGGTGGTACGGGGGAAGTCCTGAGGGTTATGGCAGTGGGTGTTGTGTCCTTCTTGGGTGTCGGAAAAACTATAGGTTAAATGAACATTATAATTAGAAGTTAGCATTAAAAAAACATTGAAATTCACTGAAAAACCATAGGTTTCAGGGACGTTATAGATAGAAATTAGTATTTAAAAACCTTTGAAATTCCCTGAAAAAACCATAGGTTTCAGGCATGTTATAGTTAGAAATTGGCATTTAAAAAACCTTTGAAATTCACTGAAAAAACCATAGGTTTCAGGCACGTTATAGTTAGAAATTAGCATTTAAAAAACCTTAGAAATTCACTGAAAAAACCATAGGTTTCAGGGACGTTATAGTTAGTTGGACATTTCACTCATACAAAACCATAGAAATTCCACCGTTATAGTTAGTTCAGCTAACTGTAACTCGCGCCCCCGCAATGCACTGCTGATGACATCACATATTACATCATTCATGACATGGTCAGTGACATCACTGATGACATCACTGATGACATCTCAAATGACATCACTGATGACATCACTGATGACATCATCTATGTGACAATCTAATGCACCTCCTCACACACTAATATAACCTTTGATACACTCACTGTAAAATACAGACTACCATTTTTGATACCATTGACACACTAATACTAGTTACTACATACCCACTCAGTGATTCCTAGGTCTACACACACATCCACTCATTCACCCATACAATCACTCATACATGCAGTCACTCATCAATACAACACTATCATATGCACTCATACACCTATACAGACACTCACACACCACCACTCATCCATGGAGTTACTCACACACCTAGTCAGTCATGCAAAGAATCAATCACACTCCCATTTACTCACCTATACAGATAGTAAAGCATACTTACTCTCTTATATAATCACTGATACAAGTACACACTCATCCATACAGCCACTCTCACAATCACTGACTCTCACGTATAGTCATTTATACTCCAACTCTCACATACACTGCCTTTTCCCTATGCAGTTACTTGGACATGTACCACTGAGACATCCATTCACTCACCAACACACCCATACACACACTCACCCACCCATACAGCTGTTTCCATATGCACTCTTGAACCCATACACCCAGTGAATCAACCACTCACACATCTATGCACAGAGTCACACACCTCCCACCCACCCACACACACACTCAGTCTGCAATACAAATTCTCAAGCAACCAATCAATAACCGATATAGACACTCATGTAGCTACTCACCAACCCATGCATTCAGTAAGACACATTTAATCACTCACTTATACAGTCAGTCACGCACCTACTAAATAATCCATCCAGACACTTATACACCCACTCATTCTTCAATACACCTTGGCATATATATAAAACATATTTAAACTTTACAGAAACACACAGTCACTGGATGATGTCATCAGTGATGTCATTTGAGATGTCATCAGTGATGTCATCAGTGATGTCACTGACCATGTCATGAATGATGCAATATGTGACATCATCAGCAGTGCATTGCAGGGGCGCGAGTTATAGTTAGCTGAACTCACTATAACGGTGGAATTTCTATGGTTTTGTATGATTGAAATGTCCAACTAACTATAACGTCCCTGAAACCTATGGTTTTTTCAGTGAATATATATATATATACACACACACACACCCCTATACTCACTATTAATGTTATAAAATCCCTTTCCACCCCAAAACCCTACACCCACCCCAAACCTTAAAAATTCCCTTTCTACCCAAAAACCTATACCCACACTAAACCCCATGAATTCCCTTTCCACCCAAAACCCCCACACCGACCCTAAAAATACCCTTGCAATCCCAAAAACCCATACCAAACCCTAAACCCTAAAATTACCCTTGCCACCCTAAAATTACCCTTGCCACCCAAAAAACCATACCCACCCTAAAATTACCCTTGCCACCCAAAAACCATACCCACCTTAAACCCTAAAACTACCCTTGCCACCCAAAAACCCATACCCACCCTAAACCCTAAAATCACCCTTGCCACTCAAAAACCCACAACCACCCTAAACCCTAAAATTACCCTTGCCACCCAAAAACCATACCCACCCAAAACTACCCAAAACCCTAAAATCACCCTTGCCACTCAAAAACCCACAACCACCCTAAACCCTAAAAATACCCTTGCCACCCAAAAAACCATACTCACCCTAAACCCTTAAAAATACACTTGCAACCATATATATATATATATATATATATATATATATATATATTCACTGAAAATCCATAGGTTTCAGGGACGTTATAGTTAGGTGGAAATTTCACTCGTACAAAACCATAGAAATTCCACTGTTATAGTTAGTTCAGTTAACTATAACTCGCGCCCCCGCAATGCACTGCTCATGACGTCACATATTACATCATTCATGGCATGGTCAGTGACATCACTGATGACATCACTGATGACATCTCAAATGATATCACTGATGACATCACTGATGACATCATCCAGTGACTGTGTGTTTCTGTAAAGTTTGAATATGTTTTATATATATGGCAAGGTGTATTGAAGAATGAGTAGGTGTATAAGTGTCTGGATGGAGGATTTAGCAGGTATGTAACTGATTGTATAAGTGACTGATTAAACGTGTCTTACTGAATGCATTGGTTAGTGACTAAACTGTGTGAATGTCTGTATCAGTCTGTCTGTTGTTGTTAAGCTGCTACATGGGTTGGTCAGTAGCTACATTAGTGTCTATATGCGTTATTGATTGTTTGCTTGAGTATTTGTATGGGGGACTGAGTGTGTGTGTGGGTGGGTTGGAGGTGTGTGGCTCTGTGCATAGATGTGTGAGTAGGTGATTCACTGGGTGTATGGGTTCGAGTGCATCTGTAAAGGGCTGTATGGGTGGCTAAGTGTGTGTATGGGTGTGTTGGTGAGTGAATGGATGTCTCAGTGGTACATATGTGAGGAACTACATATGTAAAAGGAAGTATATGTGAGTGATGGTGTATATAAATAACTATATGTGAGACTAAGTGATTGTGAGAGTGGCATGTATGGATGAGTCTGTACTTGTTTCAGTGATTACATAAGAGAGTAATTATGCTTTACTGTCTGTATGAATTAGTGAGGTGGTGTGTGTATAACTGTTTAGGTGAGTAAATGGGAGTGTGATTGATTCTTTGCATGACTGACTAGGTGTGTGAGTAACTCCATGGATGAGTGGCGGTGTGTGAGTGTCTGAATAGGTGTATGAGTGCATATGATAGTGTTGTATTGATAAGTGACTGCATGTATATGTGAATGAGTGGATGTGTGTGCAGACCTAGGAATCAGTTAGTGAGTATCTAGTAACTGGTATTGGTGTGTGGATGGTTTCGAAAATGGTAGTGTGTATTTTACAGTGGGTGTATTAATGGTTATATTAGGGTGTGATGAGGTGCATCAGATTATCACGTGGATGATGTCATCAGTGATGTCATCAGTGATGTCATTTGAGATGTCATCAGTGATGTCATCAGTGATGTCACTGACCATGCCATGAATGATGTAATATGTGACGTCATGAGCAGTGCATTGCGGGGCGCGAGTTATAGTTAACTGAACTAACTATAACTGTGGAATTTCTATGGTTTTGTACGAGTGAAATGTCCACCTAACTATAACGTCCCTGAAACCTATGGTTTTTTCAGTGAATTTCTAAGGTTTTTTAAATGCTAATTTCTAACTATAACGTGCCTGAAACCTATGTTTTTTTCAGAGAATTACAAACGTTTTTTAAATGCTAATTTATAATTATAATGTTCATTAAACCTATGGTTTTTTCAGTGATTTTAAATTATCATTCCATTCTCAACCTAGTGAAAACAGCCAATATCGCCAGTTTTCCAACAATAGCTTCCGCAAAAAAATTCGCCACAAATGAGAGCCACAACTAACGCTAATAATATGCAGAGTTGGCGTTCCCGTGCAAAAAAAACACGAAAACACCACTTCCCGATATTTTCAATGAGCAGCCAAATCTGGGGTGCGATCCAAAAACAGAGCGATAAGCTGCGTTAGCAGTAAGAATTTAACATCTGCCTTTTACTGGTGTAAAGCAGGACGACTACCTACAGTGTGAAAGGGAGCCCAGCCCATAACCACATCTAAAGACCAACACATGTCATAGAGCTACTGACCATGCAGCTCCGACACCCAAGAAGGCCACAACACCCACTGCCATTACCCTCAGGACCTCCCCCGGACCACCCCCCTACTACCACCGAAGCAGCGCAGAACAGGACAGCGGACCCTCCAAAAACAGCATGGTCCCTCAGCCACACAATAGCTGAATGTTGGGAGATGTGGCAACCAAGTATGTGTGAAGGGCGCAAGTCACCCATCAATAAAAATGCACACAATACCAAGTGTAGCGGTGATGTGGTGGACAGACCTCACTATGCAGAGCACAAACCTCTCCATGTGGACATATACTGCTGGTACTTGTAGTGTTGTGGACAATAGACGCAACCATGTTACCTCAGGCAGTGGGGAAGATCTCGGTCATGTAGCTGTGTTGTCCGCCCCTTGAAGCGGAAGCGGAGTGGGCTGGTCCAACGTACCCCACTCCAGCATAGGAGTATGAATAAATAGGCTGGGGCTCTGGGCGTGGTTCACTTGTGGGAAGGCCAAAACATCTGCCAGGGCGGCAGCTCTCACCCTGCCACGAGGCCTCCGCTGTGACCGCCGGCCTCCTCGACACAGGCCCCCTGCGAACCCAGCAGCAGAGCACCACAGACTTATGTCTGTACAGACTACTGCCTTCGACCTACACTACGGACAGCAGGGCTCACAATTCAGATCGAGTCACGATTGCAGATGACGCAGTCCAGTAGGCAAGAGACATTGCTCCCAGTGCGGCCCACCCGGACCACGCATCATCGCAGGCTGCGCACACGCTGAGTGCTTCAGGTGCCACTAACTCAGTGCACCACAAGTCATCGCCACGTAGCCTTATTAAGGCAGAATTCATTAGGCAAAAGACATTGCTACCAGTGTGGCCCGGCCGGACCATGCATCATCGCAGGCTGCGCACACGCTGAGTGCTTCAGGTGCCACTAACTCAGTGCACCACAAGTCAACGCCACGTGGACTTATTAAGACAGAATTCATTAGGCAAAAGACATTGCTACCAGTGCGGCCCGCCTGGACCACGCATCATCGCAGGCTCCACACACGATGGTTGCTTCAGGTGACACTAACTGTACAGCTCAACTCAACGCCACGTGGCTGTGGGCCCTTGCTGACCGCTGCCTCCGACCTACACTGCGGTCATCAGGACTCACATTTAAAATTGACTCTTGATTCATTAATTGCAGAGTCCAGTAGGCAACTAAGTATTACGTCCCTAAAAGCTACATAATATCCTTTTAGTATCCTTGCTTCAAGAACTTGTTTTATATCAGTTATAGCTTTAGTACAATGACCAACTTCATCTTGCAAGTCCAAAGGAACACTGAATGGCAGTCTACACTGCGGACAGCAGAGCTCACAATTTGAATTCAGTCTTGATTTATTAATTGCAGACAGAATTGTACTCTATGTCCTCGAATTTTGTAAAGAGGAAGTGACAAAAAGCATTCCTTGATGTCTGTGCTGACTACTTCCTTCGATCTACACTGCGGTCAGCAGGGCTCACAATTCAGATCGAGTCGCGATTGCAGATGACGCAGTCCAGTAGGCAAGACACATTGCATCATCGCTTGCTGCCCACATGCTGAGTGCCACACCTACCACTAACTCTATGCAGCTCAAGTGAACGCCACGTGGCTGTGGACTCTTCCTGACCACTGCCTCCGGCCTACACTGCGGTCAGCAGGGCTCACAATTCAGATCGAGTCGCAATTGCAGATGATGCAGTCCAGTAGGCAAGAGACATTGCAACATCGCTGGCTGCGCACACGCTGAGCGCCACACCTACCACTAACTGTATGCAGCTCAAGTCAATGCCACGTGGCTGTAGGCCCTTCCTGACCGCTGCCTCCGGCCTACACTGTGCTCAGCAGGGCTCACAATTCAAATTCAGTCTTCATTCATTAATTTCAGAGTCCAGTAGGCAATTAACTATAACGTCCCTGAAACCGACATATTTCGACAGTGTTTTCCATAAATGTTTCATCTTTTGTTCCATACACCTACACTGCGGTTAGCAGAGCTCACAATTTAAATTGAGACATGATTTATTTATTGCAGACAGAATTGTACTCTATGTCCTTGAATTTTGTAAACAGGAAGTGACTAAAAGCATTCTTCGATGTCTGTGCTGACTACTGCCTTCGATCTACACTGCGGATAGCAGGGCTCACAATTCACATCGAGTCGCGATTGCAGATGACTCAGTCCAGTAGGCAACAGACATTGCTCCCAGTGCGGCTCGCCCGCACCACGCATCATTGCTGGCTGCACACACGCTGAATGTTTCTCATGCCCCTATCTAAGTGCAGCACAACTCATGGACCCTTTATGATACAATGTTTTCTGTATAATTTCACATCTGCTGCCCCTACCTCAGTGTACCACAAGTCATGGACCCTTTACAATACAATCTTCTCTGTATTATTTCACATCTGTTGCCCCTACCTTAGTGCAGCACAAATCATTGACCCTTTATGATTGAATCTATGTGTCTGATCCAATGATTATTGTTGTACTTGTTGCCAGCACCAACCATTCCCGGAGGGCTGTCTTACACTCACCCCACACGCATCCAGCACAGACGTCACTGAACATGTGACCCTGGTAATAAAAATGAGATGAGCGCACGTGCCCGTACCCAGTTCCACTATCTATCTGTGTCCGTGTGTTCATTATGTATGCAAGATGCCGCCTCTGGGCCCTACCACATTACATTGTGCTGTGGACAGCGTATGCAACCATGTTACTCTGGCAGTGGGGAAAACTTCGGTTATGTAACTTTCTCTCGGTCATTGTACAAGTACGTACGTAGAGACTGGATCATTACAGTACTGCAAGGAGAGTGTATAGTGAATTTATAAGTGCTTGGGGATTGGCGGAGTAATTCTATAAGTACATATGTGGCGCAGCCTAACCCCGAACACAAGCTTGGCTCTAATTGGCTGCCCTCCATGTGCCAAAAACTGAAACTTAAACTTTTCATGGCCCTGTATTGCTACAGCTGCAACACTCCACTGAATGTGCAATAAAAATTCATATCCACACAGATGTGTCATGTCCACCATCTTTCATGTGTGGAACTAGGGATGAATGTAGGGTCAGTGATTCCCCGTACCTTCCATGTTGGCCATGTTGTAGGACTTGGCTCACAGAGTGACACATTGGCGCTTGCGACCCGGGTGACGTCAGCACTACAACAGGGACACCCGCATCAGTTGATTCCTCATACAGACCAGGACGGAGCCACGCCCATAGCTCCGGAGTCATTCTTCACAGCCTCATGCAGGACTGGCATACGCCAGCTGAGCCCACTCCGCTTAAGCTTACAGGGAAGGACAACAACGCTACATGGCCCAGATTTTCATTACACTGATCTGCTGGTCACACCCTAGTTGTCAGTACGCCACAGCCACTCCCTCACGGCTAGTATACACCCACACCACACCCATCCAGCACACACGTCACAAGACACGTGACCCTGCCAATAAAAAAGACCGGGCGCACGTGCTCGACGCTATTTCAGAGTTGCTCGCACCAGATACACTGCGGCCGGCACAGGCACACCGGCACGGGAAGGTGACTTTCGGTCCACTGAGGTACGGGTACCATAACTGCTGAGCGGGTGTGCAGCCTGCGGTGATGGCCCATCCCGGTGGCCTGGACAGCTCAGGTTTTGTGTGCCCTGCTGGACCGCAGTGTAGGCCTGAGCCATCAGACAGCGCAGGCCTACCGCCACGTGGCGTCGCCTCGCTGGTCACAGAGTTAGTGGCACCACAAGGGCTGAGCGGGTGTGCAGCCTGCGATGAAAAGCCCGGTGCACTGGTATGTCCTCTGCAATGGCAAAATCAAGACCCAGCACCAAATGTGAGACCTGGTGGCCTGCGGAGAGGGGCTGCATGACATACAGCGTGCTTGTCCGCAGGCCCAGGGCTTGGGGCTTGCAGCGGCACAAAGTAGGCCCTCTTTTCTACACGCAAGTTGTGAAAGGTGAGCAGAGAGGCTTGTTAGTGCAGCGGCGGCCAGTCACCTCCGGGCAGTGGGAGTGGATAGGGTGCAGCAGCGGTGGACAGTCACCTCCGGGCAGTGGGAGTGGATGGGGTGCAGAAGCCTGGGTGCGCAACAGCGGGCAGACACCCCTGGGCAGTGGAAGTGGATGGGGTGCAGCAGCCTGGATGCGCAGCGGCGAGCAGCCACCTCTGGGCAGTGGAAGTGGATGGGGTGCAGCAGCCTGGATGCACAAAGTCAGGACAGAGAATTAGGCGTGTGCAGTTGTATGTACTCTGCCATTACTAATTCCATACTACGTTTCAAATGACTAAGCTTGAGGGCTCCACTATGTCCCGGCACGTGGTTGGAGACACACCGGTGACGGAAAGGTGAGCTGGGAGGGTTTTGTCCACAGTGTCTGCACTGAACTGTCCCTCTCCATCTCTTCCTTTCTCTCCCTCACACTCTTTCTCCCTCCCTTCCTCTCTCTCTCACTCTATCTCTTCCTCTCTCTCACACTGTTTTTTTCTTCCTCTCTCTACCTCTCTCTCTCTTTCTCTTTCTCTCACTCTTCCTCTGTTTCTCTGTTCCTCTTTCTCACACTGTTTCTCTCTTTCTCTCTCTCTCACTGTTTCTCTCTTTCTTCCTCTCTCTCTCACTCTTTCTCTCTGTCTACCTCTCACTCTTTCTTTCTTTCTCTCTCTCTTCCTCTCTCTCTCTCCTTTGATGGATGCATGACGCACAATCTTATCTTGCTTTTTGTCTAGCAGGCTGTGATTCACAGATTGATGACCCCCCCCGACACGGACCTCCCGCCACGAGGCGATGACTTCAGTTCCACTGAGTTAGTGCCACCAGAGCTGAGCGCGTGTGCAGCCTGCGATGATGCGTGGCCATCCTGCAATCAACACCCGCTCTGAATTGTGAGCTCGGCTTGACAGCGTGTACGCAACTTGCGCCTGAGGAGGTTGCTTCATCACGTGGTGGACCCTCTTCGACACACGCCAATGGCGGAAGGTGAGCAGACAGCCTTGTTTCCGCAGCAGCGAGCAGTCACCTCTGGGCGGTGGGAGTGGATAGTGTGCAGCACCCTGGGTGCACAAGAGCGGGCAGACACCTCCGAGCAGTGGAAGTGGATAGGGTGCAGCAGCCTGGGTGCACAGGAGCGGGCAGACACCTCTAGGCAGTGGGAGTGGATGGGATGCAGCACTCTGGGTACGCAGGAACGGGCAGTGGGACTGGATGGGGTGCACCAGCCTGGGTGCACAGCAGTGGGCAGACACCTCTGGGCAGTGGGAGTGGATGGGATACAGCAGCCTAGGTGCGCAGAGGCGGGCAGACACCTCTGGGCAGCGGGAGTCAATGGAGTGCAGCAGCCTGGGTGCGCAGGGGCGAAACAGAGAATTATGCGTGTGCAGTTGTATGTACTCTGCCATTACTGATTCTATGCTATGTTTCAGATGACTAAACTTCAAGACTCCACTATGTCCCGGCACGTGGTTGGAGACACACGGGTGGCACTCACACTCTTTCTCTCTCTCTCACTCTGTATCTCTTCCTTTCTCTCTCTTACACTCTTTCTCTCTTTCTATGTCTCTTCCTCTCTCTCTCATAATTTCTTTCTCTCTCTCTTCCTCTCTGTCTCACTCTTTCTCTGTCTTCCTCTCTGTCTCACTCTTTCTTTCTCTGTCTCTTCCTCTCTCTCACTCTTTCTCTCTCTCTCTCCTTTCATGGACGCATGACGCACAATCTTATCTTTCTTTTTGTCTTGCAGGCTGTGATTCACAAATTGTCAAGGGATGACACGCCATACCTGTACCTACTTTTATTTTGTTGTTTTGTTTAAATAAAATGTTTTAAATGTAAATCCATAGATGACTGAGATTCTTATTTGTCCAACCGCACATGCATCTTCTTTACTATAATTGTGCGACATCAGCCAATTTGTTACGTTCCAGATTTCATAACGTTGCTGTCACATTAGTTTGTGTGGGGGGGAGGTGAGGGGGGATGGCAGACAAGGGGCTGGTGGTGGGGGGTGTCAGAGCAGTGTTGGGTGTCCGAGCTGCATGATCGTTGGCTCCATTGCATCTGTTGTCATTCACGTATGGCTCTGGGTGGGCTCCCTTTCATATTGCAGGTTGTAGTCCGACTTTACACCAGCTCAGAGCAGGTGTAAACTTTCTGCTACTAACGCACCTTATCGCCTGTTTTGTACTCTCCTCGACGATCTTGCTGGTGGTTGAGACACTTGCGAAGTGATGTGTTCGCTGCTTTTTGCACGAGAACGCCTACTCTACATCTCATTAGCAATATTTGCCAGACTCAACCGTGACGATGCTTTTTGAGGCTGCTATCGCTGGTAAACTGGTGATATGGGCTGTTTGCTCCAGCTTGTGAATGGTACGTTAAATTTATCACTATTTTGGTTGCGATAAAGTGCCGTTAACTCGGCGATATGTCCTTGAGAATATACCCCTCGGTGTTTGAAAGACTTAAGAAGTACTCGAGTGCTGCGCTGAGAGCCGCACACCCATCGCTTTCACAAGTTTGCTATGACAGGGCAGGAGAGAGCGAGGGAGAGAGACGGAGTGAGATAGCACAAGCAGCGCAAGGCCGCACGGGCACATGGCTCCACATACCAACATGTGTGTGTGCATCGCCTTCCGTGCACAGGCAATTCCCCCACAATGCAGCCCACACACATATCAATAACAGAACATAAGCAATGAAGGCAATGTGGTACAAAACTCCCCTCATATGGGTTCTGTGTCCGGTGTGTGTGGCGGGGTGATGGCTGCATGGCTGTGTTCCCCTGACACATCAGACTGCGTAGGTGATGGGGCTGCATCAGATGTCGTCCAGCACCTATGCAAAAACAATGTCTGGCTCACAGAGGCGGAGCTTGCCAAAGGGATACAACCCTGCACATAACACACCTTCTTAATTTCTAATTTACCTTCCTAGTTGGTATGCAGATTTCAAATGTCACAAATGCATGCAATTCTTTTCTTGTCACACATTACATGTAATGCACTGCTTTCATCAAGAATGGAACCAGTAATGGCACAATTTCCCTGTTGCTCCACACATAAATCCATGTAAAGAACAATTCAGAATAGTTCCTTATTTTTTTAGATTGCAAAACCTCTCTTTATTGCTTATTTTTGAACTTTCCATATAAACAGTTTTTTAAGGACACATACAGGTGAAAAGTTCAACGTATTGTATCAACACTTTCTAGAACATTCTACGACATGTGCAGGTTAAAAGTTCATCATTTTTTTAAACCTACCGATATATTTTTTGCAACATTTTCTCCAACATTTAACGGCACGTGCAGGTCAAAAGTTCACCATTCTTTCAAGTTTGAACTGCACCTTCCAAATACAATTAGCAGCCGTGGTTGAGCTGAGCAAATTTCATCCTATAATATGTACTCCACGTATAAACTGCTTTTTTATTAACCAATCACAAAGATGCTTTTCATCAAAACTAAAATACACCCTACTTTTTAGGACACAATACATTTCATCTCCCAATCGGTTAACGTTTTGTATGTGAAAAAAAAAGTAGTTCCCCATGTTAAAACATATCTCTCATTCTACGAATTGACTGCATGAGCTACAGACATTTATCCATATCTTCTAGCCATACCTTCAAAATGCTAGTGTGGATTGTAGGACATAGCTATGTTTTCTGGTGCAAGAGGTATGCAGAACAGAGACGTATTGACTTAGACCTAGGTTTACAAAATGTGCACATTAAATGGTTTGCACAGAGAGGATTGAAGTGGCACCAATTGCTCCCTTTGGTTAAAACCTGTTTGCATCTCCAACACCCTGATCTCATGATTGTGCACTGTGGTGGTAACGACCTAGGCACATTGACTGGAGTAGGTTTGGAAATGCTTATGAAGGACACCTTTGGACAATTGATGTTACTTTAGCCTCAAACTGTCTTTGTATATTCCAATATATGCCAAAGACAGAAGTGGAAATGGTCAAACCAATTTTGTCATAAGATTGAAAAATCTAGGAAGAATGTGAACAAAGCTGTGTCTGCATACCTCAGAGACCATAGATTGGGGTCGATCTACAACAACAACATACGTTTTGATATGGCTGATATCTACAGAAGTGATGGAGTACACTTCACAGATGAGGGAAACCGAGTTTTCCTCATTAACCTGAAGCTGTGCATCAGCACTTATATGTAGCTCCAACTAATAAACACAAGGGCTCTTTTTAGAGCCGCCTTATATTCCCAATTTCGGCTCGCAGAGATTCCGCTGCGGTTCGGCTAGCAGAGGGACACCTGCGGGCCGTCGGGCAGGCTCGCAGAGGAAGAGCTGCGGCCCGTGGGCTCAGCTCGCAGAGGGAGACCTACGGGCCGTTGGCTCACAAAAGCACAGCACCGTACTGGCTCGCAGAGGGAGAGCTGTGGTCTGACTCGCAGAGGGAGACCAACGGGCCAACAGGCCTGCTAGCAGAGACACAGCTATCAGTTAACGGGCTGGCTCACAGACATACAGCTGCGAGCCGTCTGAGCTGCAACCCGACGGGCTTACTCGCAGAGGGAGAGTAACGGGCCAACGGGCCTGCTAGCACAGACACAGCTATGAGCTAACTAGGTGGCTCACAGAGGTAGAGCTGCAGGCCCGACGGCTCGCAGACACAGAGCTGCGAGCCGACAGACTGGCTTCTAAAGGCATAGCCGTGAGCTGATGATGTGGGGAGAGTGTGCGTAAAAGGAGTATCTCGCACAGACAGACCTGTGGGATATTTTCAGTATTGCCTCGCAGAGGTAGAATTACAGATCCGATGCCTTTTAGAGGGAGAGATGCGAGCTGACGGACTGAGTCACAAAATGGCTGACAGCTCGCAGTCGCAGAGCTGCGAGGCGACGGACTGGCTTCTGAAGGCATAGCCGCGAGCTGGTGATGTGGGGAGAGGGACCGTGAAAGGGGTATCTCGCACACACAGAGCTGCGGTATATTTGTAGTGTTGCCTCGCAGAGGTAGAACTACGGACCTGATGCCTTGTAGAGGGAGAGTTGTGAGCTGACGGACTGAATCACAAAATGGCTGCCAACACTTCCTAGTTTCAACAGTTCGCAGCCAATCAGCCGCAAGCTCGTGCTCGTAACGCCTCAGCCAATCAGATGTCAGAATTCTTAAATATCGATATCTGGAAAATTTGAGATTTCTCTAAAACTACTGAACGGATTTACCCCATTTAAACAAAAGCATGCTTTCTGGACCAAGACCTTTCTCTCTGCCAAATTTGGTGTAATTCCGTTCAGCAGTTTGACCTGTAGCCTTGTCTAAAGTTCCCTCTGGAAATTGCATGGAGAAAACACGTTTTGGGACCCCCCTTTTTCTTAGCCCCCCTTGACGAATCCCCCAAACTTTTAGGATAGGAGCTAACCTGAAAAGAGGAACTTTTTGGAAAATTTCGTAAAGATTCGTCAAACGACGTCAAAGTTATAAGCACATCAAAAAATGCTTTTCCTATGGAAAAGTGGTCCTAACTATAACTATCTACTGGCGACCGCCAGTAGATAATATTACACGTAATACTTACCAAAATACTTACATATTAAAGTAATTTTTCTTTACTGCGAGTATGTCTTTACCTTTAATGCATTTACGACGAAATTCAAACACGTTTTCACATAATAAACACTATTTTCCTAAACTTATTTTGTTAAAAAAAAAAAAACATCCACTCTACAAAACCATATAAATATATGCCCATCCACCATTTTATCAATAGTAATATATCTGTCATATACAATCCAAGAGTGCCATCTACTGGCCAGAGGTAGTTGTAAATGCATTAGTGGTTAAAAGACTCGTTATTCAGGTTGACGTCGTTGTTAAGGAGTCGTGGTTCAGGTCCTTCATTGTCAAAGAGTCGTTGTAAAGGCCGTTTCCCTTGATTTAGTGCACACCACCCCATATAAACCACTGATTGTGAGTTGCGGATCGGTCATTAGTGCAGTTACAGGGTACAATCGATCAGGTCATGGAAGCAAGTGCAGCGAAAAGGTTGCAGAAAGCGGAAACATTGTTTATGAAAGGAGCAAGTTACTTTGGAAGAAGTGAGAACAAAAGAAGGGGAGCGAGAGCAGAGACCAACATCAAACAATTGTTTTTTCAATTGGAAAAACTCCTCAAAAAAGAAATAACAAAAAGTTGGGAGATAATTATCTTAGAAAAATACATAGAACATGACCGAGTACCTAGAGGTTTGAGAATATTTACCCTACCAAATCATCCGGGTACAAAGCCCGAAATGTTATATTCCATATAGGTACCATAATATAGGCCCCGGTAACTTCATTACCCTTCACCTCTATTCTTCCCTGCATTACACTTATAACGGTTTACAGGGACTGACCTTTTACCTAGATACGACACTGCATTCAGAACACAGGTTTTTTCCCTAGTCCGAAAGCTCATACATTATGCATGAGGATTCGTGGAAGCACAGCAGGACGACCATCTCCTGTATAATATCTATGTACAAAGTTCATGCCCGACGTCATCCTTAGGCCGACACAGTAATACAGCGAGGTAGGACCCCTGGGGAGACCTATGGGTATATATACATGACATCTTGCTAAGATTCGAGAGAGGAGACCGAGACTTCCCGGCAGACACACTGACCAGAGATGCTGAGGATCCTGCATGCAGACACTCCAGCTCGCAGTGGTCTAACATCCCTTGCGGGGTGTCCACCTCGAGACCAGGACGGGGTCCCACAGTCTCTCACTTCAGGTAATGGGGTTGACTTTATCCTAGAGGGATTCTTGGCTTAACACCTATACACATGCTAGGCACACTTAGGTACATCTAGTTAGGGAGGCATCGTAGGAGTACGCATCTTTTTATCATGTGTTTTATATACTCGTATGTATTCATGATTATTGCAAGATGGTAGAGCTATACCATCCATTTACCTTTATAGTACTATAAATCATTTATATATTATACTGTCTAACGGTTGTTGCAGCCCATCTATTCTACACCAGAATAACAACTGTTCAATAAATACTTATTGAAAACGCCCAGCCTGTTTATTCTGTGTATCTCTCTGAGACAGACTCAGTAAGCATGAGTGACTGAGCGAAAAGTAGTATATTGTTTCCACGGTCCTGAGGGATCATGTTTGTCATGTTCGATAGTTGCCAGGAACTATTCTCTCCTTGGTAAGAGGAGACTCTAGTGGCACTGTGAGCTAGTTGGTACAAAAGGCCAACATACTTGATGGGGGTGTTCAGAATCAGTCTGACACCAATCCTACAGTGTATGCTGTCCAAACGCGCAGATCCTGTATAATTATTATAGGAGCTACATGACATGGCGCCGTTAACGTTGGTTGGTTACTTATTTAACAGTAGAATCTGAGTAGTTCAGTCGTGCTAGTCTCAAGACACCCCTACTCACACCTCCCCAGAGACGTCTGGAGTAGGTGGGCACAAACTCCGCCACAGCTGAGTAGGCAAAATCCTATTTATTGGCTGTTGGTTAATCAAGCTTGAAGGACACTTTGTTCCTAAAACACCTTATATTAGTTCCCTTGAAAAGCTCTTCTTCTCTAAAACAATGACTGAAGAAATAGGAAACCAGGTTAGAATTACGCAAGAACTAAATCTCTCAGCAGATGAAGAAAATGCAGATGCAATTTCCATTGCAGAAAATGTTAGAAATGCTGTTACCATAAAACTAGGTGCACACAGTCTAACATCCAGGGGTAGACCAGTAGCTTTCGTGATTGAGGCACACAAATCATTTAAAACAGAGGTATTCTATTCATGGGTTACATTCCCAGTTGCAAATGCAAGAACAAAGACATTTCACTTCTACACAGAAAGTGGAATACCAGATGAATATTCTCCCTATGAGGACATTGAAATTCCACTAACTTACCAGAAACACGTTTACTGGTTTAAAGGCGCCCCGCCCCATACAAGAAGTCGAGTAAGACTCGGTCCGCTCAGAAGAGAAGGAGCGACATGGCCAATATTAGCGGCCTACACACTACACCCTGACATTGAAACAATGCCAGGGGGAGACTTACTTATACTTCACAAAGAATTAATAAAAATGTACAGAAACATGACGCAGTTTGTCATGAGGACACTATGGGCCATATGTATCAAGCCTTTTTCCCGTTTGCAAACGGGCAGATTCTCAGAATCGGCCCGTTTGCGAATTGGAAAAAGCCTTTTGTGATGTATCATCCCAAAAGGCCATCGCAAAATAGAGAATTGCAAAATTTGCGATTCTCTAGTTTGCGAATGCAATAAAGGAATTGCAAATTGCGATTCCTTAAATGCAATTCTGGAAGCACCAGAAATTTGCTATTTGGCCTTAAGGAATTGCAAATTACCACCAACTTCAAGTTAGTGGTAATTTGCGATTTTCTTTAAAAATAACTTTTTGATTTTTTAAAAGTGCCATATGTCGCACATACATGCCCTTACGGCATGTATGTGCGCAAATGTGCACACATGCATATTTCAGGGTGCAACAGGGTGTCCTTTTGGCACCCTTGCAACCTTGAAATTGCATTCTCAATTTGCGATTCTCTAATTGGTAATCGCAAATTGAGAATGTCTTCCCATTCATTCCTATGGGCCTCCTAGCCCATAGGAATGAATGGGAAGGTATTCCTTATTTGCGAATCTCAATTTGCGATTCGCAAATAAGGAATATGTAGGATTCGCAAAATTTTTAGCAAATCCTACATACATTGGATTTTGCGATTCTCTAATTGCGATTCGCTAAAAATTGCAATTTGAGAATCGCAAAACTGTTTTTTGATCCATATGGCCCCAACAGTCCAGCCGGCAACGGTTGCAACAAATACAACTCCAGTTCAAAATACAGCAACTAAAATAACACTACAAACGTTACACGCAATGTTGAGTAAAATGCCTGCAAAACGCGAACAAATGCCATTCTGGGTAGCTAAAAAATAAACACAGCTAGAAGCAGTATTCCCAAATACTAGCCCGTATGAAAAACACAGAATGCTGACAATCTGCTTGCCTATGGGGATAACACCACAGATAGAGGATTGTACTTCTTGGGGTACAGTTTTTGCTGTTGTATATACCAGAACACATGGTATCCCGTCATTAGCAGTAATACCAGATGTATTGAGGCAAATACAAAGTGAGTACGGAGCCTGCTCTGAACTTAGGGATGAAATTACTAGGTAATTATGCCCAGGTATCAGCCATAATATCAGCAAATATTAAAGGGGAGGCAGCATCAGTGGCTATCCGCCAACGCCTAAGGGAGTTCAGTCCTTCACAACAGGAACACTAACTACCTAAAATAATTGAAACTGCGTATGCAGAATTAGGCAGGGACAGTTTGGGTGGTAAAGCATTGAAACCACAACTGATGGGTAGTCCCGAAAAGGACACCTACAAGCAGACACCTGCTTCATCAAAATAGAAGTGGGACAATAACAAAAAACAAAAAGTTAAAGAAAACAGATCTCAATCCAGAGGTAGATCTCCTACACAGGAGCCCTGGGAAAGGAGGTATAACCTTAGGAATAGGGACAATATTAGGAAGCCTGACAGGTATCAGGATACTGATATGCGTTCCTCTCGTTCCTTTCAGGGTTCAACAAAAAACTCTGAGATGGAAGGACGGTCAGACAGACAAGAAGAGCGTACAAAGTCCAGAGACAAGCAGCACGCTCAGGACTACATTTCCAAAAAAGAAGATAAACCAAAACAAAAGCCACAGTTCAAAAAGAAGAAGGTTGCAGGTCTAAAGATCAGACATGCCCAGAATTCTGAGGTCTGCTGAACGGGGAATGGGCTCTGACGACGCTAGACAGTGCGGCAGAAGTAACAATAGCTAGCCAGAACCTGATGGAATTTCTGGTGACAGCGGACTTGAATGATTACATCACGTTGGAAATTCCCGATACTAGGGTAAGTGTCCTGCATACGTTAAATGCAATAACACTCCAAAAGGAGGGGGACAAGCCCAGGAAAGTTAGAGGTTTCTTTTGGGAGAACCTGACGTTTGGCTCTGACATTTTGTTAGCTGAACAAGATTGGCTGTCAGCATTCGTCATGGACTGTCCTAGAGTAGAAACAGTAATTTTACCAGCATTTCCCGACCCTGTTCCCAAATCTCAAAAATGTACATATGCACGGGAGTGGGTGGTAGCCCTGGCCCCGGCGTTATACAAAAACCATGTTGGATGGGATGAGGATTCAACCCACCACATTATTCCATTAAAAAATACTCCGACTGCACAGAGGCAGTATCCAATAAAGCAAGAAGCTAAAAAACAGACGAGGGAGATCCTAGATCAACTTGAGTACCAAGGGGTGATTGAAACTTGCACCTCTCAAATGAATAACCCTTTGTTTCCAGTATCAAAACCGGACAATTCATATTGTTTAGTTTTGGATTACAGACATTTAAACACTTGCACTAAGACATTTGCAGTTCAAAATGCACACAGTGCCGCATTAATGAATAACATTGTGCGGAAAAAATACAAAATGACACTAGATATCTCAAATGGATTTTTTTGCCAAAATATAGCACCTGAAAGCAAGTTTTTAACTGCTTTCTCTGCGTTAGGCTCCCAGCGTCAATTTTGTAGACTCCCCCTGGGGTATAAGAACAGCCCGGGGTTGTTTTCAGCTGAAGTAACTGAATTACTTCAAAATTTGGAGGAAGAAGCATTGTCCTATGTGGATGATATTTATCTAATGGATGATGACCTGGAGGAACACTTGAACAGAGTAAACACTATAATTTTGGGATTCGCCGCTGAGGGTTACAAATTCAACTTTAAAAAATCGAAGATAGCCCACCTAAATGTCCTTTTTCTGGGCTATGAGCTTTCAAGTGATGGAAAAAGCCTAGCAGCTAACTTTTTAGAAAAGTGTGCGCTGCTCCAACCTCCAAAATCATTAAAAAATTTACAATCGATCCTGGGATTCCTGAACTTTGGCAGATCATACATTTTGGATTACGCAGAAAGGGTAAAACCTTTCTACGATTTAATAAAACCTGACTTTTCAGTTAGACAATGGACACAGGAACACACAGATATCCTTTGCTCCCTACAAGCTGATATGATAGCTTCAAAACACTTACAGACATGCGTAAATGTACGCAACTTAGTGATCCGCATAGTTGCGGGGTAGTCAGGGTACACATACCTTACATATAATGAAGGTGAAACAGTACCAATAGCATACAAATCACATTTGTACACAAATTCTGAGATGCGCTTTGCATCAACAGAATTTTTTTTAACCACAGTATAGACTGCTGTAGTGAGAGAAAGAGCGCTAGCTCAAGGGAAGCGTATATTTGTCGTTACCCCATTTCCAGCCTTAGAGGCTGCGACAAAGGCAAGCGTTCCCAATGCTAAATACTTACATCCAAGATGGACACAATAGGCTAATTCTCTCACTGCAACAGATGTAGAAAACAGGTATTTCTGCAGTACAAACAAGAATATCCTCTACCAAATGAAATAATGCCTCTGGATCAGTATGAATATATAATTTACACTGACGGGCCTGCTCAGCCGGCCATAGGGAGTAAACAGCAATACAGCGCCGCATGCACAATCGTTAAAGGTCGCATGCAGGATGGAAAGTTTCATCCGAGTTGTATAAAAACCCAGTCTCGAGGAGACTGCATGGCACAGCTGGCAGAATTAAAAGCCCTGTTACTGGCACTGGTAAATTCGGATCGAGAATTCCCCACACTAATTGTGTGTGATTCCTTTTACTGTGTACAGTCATACAATGAATACTTACAACACTGGGGACAAAATGGATTCAAGGACGCAAAAGGTAGCACAATTAAGCATAAATCGCTATGGGAACAGGTAGTGGAGTTGAAAAACGAACTACCAAGGGCTCACGTGATACACACACTCAGTCATGAACGTGAAGGCGTTCACGTTGAAGGGAATTCATTGGCTGACGAAGCCGCAAAGGGGGCTGTACGGACGGCTTCCGTAGCTGCAATCACTCATTTAAAAATGAGTATAGACGGCAAGATTATGGTTGCGATTATTGCTACACACAATAAGACTGCAGTACCGAAAAGATTTCCACTCAAGTACTCCTACAAGTTAGATGCAAACAACGTTCCATTTGCTCAGATTCCTGGAGTGGGGGATAGAGTAATACCTAATATGGATCGCAGGTTAGGGTTAATTCTAGCAGCACAAAAGGGTATAGGTTCTGCACACGCAGGAGTTACAGCAACTGTTTCTCTACTGAAACAGCGCTACTGGTGGCCAGGATTAACAAAGCAAACTAAGGAATATGCCTTGAAATGCGACATCTGTCAGCAGATGAAAGGCTCCACAGTAACACGTCCAGCGCAGACACCATTGCTAATATCAGACAAACCACTCGCGTGTGTTTATTTGGACCACTGCGGCCCCTTTACTAACAGATGGAGCTTACAATGATATCATGGTTGCAGTGGATTCCTGCTCTAGATTCCTATGGGTGTGGGCCCAGCGCTCGGCTGACGCTCAAACTGTTATAAAAGATTTGCGAGTCTTTATAGGGACATATGCAATTGGCACATTACATTCTGACAGTGGCCCCGCGTTTAGCTCTAGGGCTTACAAGGAAGCCATGGGAGGTTTGGGTGTAGCATTGCGGTACTCCTCTCCGTACCATCCCGAGGGAAATTCGGTTTTGGAGATGAAAAACCGGGACTTAAAGAAGTCTTTAACAGCTAGAGTATTAGGCTCGGTGTGAGTTGGGGGAAAACATCTGTATGGAGTTCAAAGAGCGTTGAACAAGGAGCCAAGAAGCTCTCTAGGGGGTGCCACTCCTTATGAGGTCCTATTTGGGACAAGAATGTGGGTACCTGATCTTGATTGTGAAGGCACAGTGGCGGATAGAAAACCTTTTGACATCCATAAACATTTGGCTGTTTTACAGGAGCTAAATGAATCCAGGGCACTACAAAGCAATGTCCAGGTGAAACGGACCGCCACTGGGGAACTCAAGTCCGTCACGGCAAGACCTGTCTGGATCCCTAAAGTTGGAGACCTGGTCAGAGAAAAAATAGCGGACAAAAAAGAATTTGGGCCATCCTACAGAAAGCCTGTACTTGTCCTGGCAGTTGAAGGAACAAGAACTGTACTTCTACCTCCTCTTGCCGGTAAAAAAGGAGAAAAGATTTGTCTCAATTGACCTAATCAAACCACACTATGTGGCCGATACTGAGTAGTAGGCCACGTGGACTCCGGAATAACAGACACCCTCCTCTCGCTACTATACAAGAAGTTCAAACAGAAAGACTCATCACGTTTGAAGAGTCACCTGCACGGAATGATGGACTATGCAACAATGCCATGGAACTCGTTCCTCTTGAAAATGAAGTTCAAACTCAAAACCAGAATGAAAGACAAATTTCAATTCGACCAAACACAGATATCTACATCAACATGCCTCAACAAGAGCAAGCTACAGTGTCCACAAGACCTGCGGAAATACCGAAAATTGTTTGAACTGCATCTGGCTATTTCATTGACTTTGATGCTTTTTCATTGGCTCCAAGTGAACCTGAAACGAAGCCAGCCCAAAAAACTCGCCAGCAGCAAATTAAAGATTTTCTGAACTTTCTTAAAAAGACTTACCTGGTATCATCATCATAAAACTTTATTCGGTCGTTAAGACCATCAAAGTGCATAGGCGTACAGAAGTATAGTAGTTAGAACAAGATTTTCATAATGAAAATTGTAAGCCAAAATAGATGACATTATTTATACAGCGACAAAACATATTAAAACCCGAGCCATTAAAATCTAAAAGACAAATTAAAAGGAACTAGCTTCCAAGATGATAAAACCATACAAGCTAAAAACACATAGAAGGTACATAAAGTGCTAGTGCATAATTAGCAGAAATACAGTATTGCACAGTCTTCTGTAATTTAAACATGAGGCATATAGTGACATGATCATAAGACATCGAGTGTGGACTGGATACTTTGTGAGGAGTGATACTTAATCTAATGGTATACTCAGTTCATTTTAGCATCTTCCTCCTAATGAACCAGAACCTCCCCAGGAATTTGGCCATTGCACATACTATTTGTGGCCTTGTATCTGTCCTGAGGATACGTAGGGCCTCTAAATGACTACGGGTTCCTGGTATCACCTTGGCTCGAACTCTGGGTAATCACCGGGATACTTTTATTTCTTTTCTGGATAGGCTTAGTGACTGTCTTTAGTATGCTTAAAGTGGAACTTATCTTCGAGAAAGCTCTGCAGCACAAAAAGTGAATATGATTCTGAAACTGCATCTATCATCACATCGTGAAAAAAGAGACCTATCATCAGTGAACATTTCAGCAGTTCCTATACGGTATAGTCTGGGACAAGGTTGATTACGATATATTTGGCCCGACCAAACTTTGAAAAATACCACATTTATTTAAAATTTCATTAAGTGATATCATTACCTCCAGTACATTTTCCAATGATTGGAATTATGAAACTGTAAATAATATGTTGTCTGATTTAGAAAAATCTGCTGCCTTTTCTAATAATGAAATGTTGGAAGACACAACAGACTTTGAAACAATGTATTGCTATCAACATTATGGTCATCACTTTCTGCATAAATCTGCTAATCCCAGAAATGTTTTCACATACCACCAATGGGAACATTACCCAACACCACCGAAAAGCAGTTCAAAAACATTTGCACAAAAGATACCATATATTTCAGGGTTTAACACGTCAGACCCAGCCTCATATTATTATAAGGTTGCACCAACACCAGCACAGAAAAATATGTTGACAAATACCAAACAGATTTATTCAGCTTCCTTTATTGCCCAGTTGTCTGAACAAGGTTTCAACTTATGGAAAGACACCATAGACTTAAAATCTGTCTGGGGTACTAGAGACTGGCAGGTCCAGGGAACAGAGGCACTATTTAGAGCATGCCTTATTCCTCAACAAATCATGCTTTTGAATGAAACGGTGCAACAAACGTCCTGTCTTGGACTAGCCAAGAACAAAGATTTGAATACACCTCGGATGCCCACACCATCACACACCGAGGGTAACATAACATCACAAGAAGGGATTACACTAGATAAGATCATGCAATACAATAGATCAGACCCGATTGGAAGGGATGGTTGATTTGGTCCACAGACACCAATGGCTGTCAGGAAAGATTCATGGGTAAAATCAAAGGGTTTAGTATCAACAGGCCAGATCCACGCTATGTACAGAGAGAACACCCAAGGATAGTGACATCATACAGTGTTGGGAAGTTATGCCTCGATTGGCTAAGGACCTCCACACTTACACATGTGAAACAACACTTATCCTTACTTACAGAGGATGTGGACCTACAGGATTTTTTATTAGGTCCTAGGAAGGCACGTCACAAACGTTTCTATTATGCTGTCTATAATGAGATTTGAAAAATATCACAATAAGAAGCAGCGGAGAGATTACGAGAAATAGATCGTATACACCTAGAGAAAGCTCTAGCAGTGGTTGATGATGGGTTAACTACACTAACCTCCAGGATATATTCACTGGGCAACATCGTATCTTCTGCTATTGACGTACTAGAACAGGATATGTCCATATTACAGCATGGGCAATCACAATTGCTTTCTATTATGTTAATAAGCTGGACGCTGCAATCTTTGCGTGCAGGCTATGTGCCTTGGCATTTCATAAACAGCACAACTCTGTTTTCTTCATACAATCTAATGGAAAAACAGATAGAGATGGCACAAAGGGGAGCAAAGTATATAATGCTGCTTATTGAAAAACTGGACAGATTAGCCTTCACAGTGGCAGAGTCACCGTCCACAGAATGGTTAATCCGTGGCCACATAACTCTTCTGGTCACTACTTTTCAATTCCAATATTGCCTTGAACAAACGCAGGCAGGCAGATATGAAGAAATGGGTAAGGAATTCATCAAGGAATCTTGGGAATTACCGTACAGATTTTGATGCCAGAGTTGGGAAAGAGAAGTGTTTTTGAGCGGTACAAACTGCGAGAATACTTTAAGTGGATCACTCATATGCCAGGATATAATGCTTCATGGGGCCTGTAACGGTTCGGTAGCGAACTTATCCTGTCACTTTAGGGGTGCCCCAGCTGCCCTGATCACGCCAGTGTTCAGGCTACTTTCGAATGGGAGTTACTTGATGCTGAACGATCACGGTTGCTGTGGTATGCTTCCGAGCATCGCATATCTGGTAACCGTGAGCTCCAGGGATACTTGCTGTATGCAAGTATTGTTTCCATCAACACATACAGTCAGGGAGGTGCCGATATGGCCTTCACTAAATGTTTTATTAATACGGTTTGATGCTTTGAGCAGAATGAAAGCTATGCTTTTACAGAAATTCGTGCCCTTATCCTCCGCTCGAGAGACTTTTGATCTCCAGGTCGCAAGGTGTTCAGCAGAGATACAGGCACTCATACATACAAACTTGCCCCTTCCATTTCGTAGAAATGGTAAATCGTATCTTTAGCATGTCTGATACGACAGGCATCATCCACCTATTTAAGACCATAGGTTCTGGACTATTAAGCACCTTTCAGACGGACCTCAGAGTTATACCGAACTTTATACACTCCGTATTTGGAAGCATTTTCGGAGGACTTCCGCTGATCCTGTTTCTAATAGCAGGTATCCTGATTGTAATTTTTCTGCTACGCAATGGACGTCTCAGTCACCAAGGAGATTGGAAACAGTACTCCAGGAGCAAAAATACCGTCATCGCATGGTACAACATCTAGGCACACCTCTCCTAAGAGAACTAAGTGCATCTTGGTTCTTGTCTTTTAGACCGGTCTGGATGGACTGCATCTTACCTGTCCTCCAATGCGTGTTTTGTGGAGAAGAATGCGTGTTGGATCTCTGTCTAACACTCCCATCATGTGCGCAACCGGACGTTTATGCTTTACTGGACCCGATAACGGCCCATGTTCTGCAGTGTCCCCAGCGTATTCCGATGTTGATGGCGGCATTCCTAGAGCCACCACAGGTAGTATTGGCTCCTGTTGGTATGGACATCGGCTCCTCCTCTAACACCCAGGTCGTGGATGGCGCACAGGCTGTCCTAGCATCTGCTGTGGACAATACAAAAGATCATCTTTGCTCAATTGATATAATCTGCGGAGTGTTACTGGGAACGTCATCTGCGGAGGCAGGCAACAAGACTGTTGCGTCTTCCAGCCAGGACACATAAACATTTGACTCATTTGGCCCGTCATGTGCTGGGAAAAATTCTACGTTTTGGAAAAACAAAATGAAATTTGGAATTCCATAACAAAACTGACATTCTTTTGAACATGCATGGCTTTAAAAAGCTTATAGTAGTTCGAACTATACCTACGTACACGTTAGAGCTATGGCTTGCGTGACAATTTCCTTTTTAAACTTTTTAAAGATTTTTAGGACCTTTTTAACATTGTTTTTAGCAAAACAAGAAACTAATGTTTTTTAAACTATATTGCGTACCAGTATCTAGTCAGCCTATTGGTACGTTAAGAATTTAACTATGTCGTCCATTCGGAAGAGGAGTGGGTGTTATATTCCATATAGGTACCATAATATAGGCCCCGGTAACTTCATTACCCTTCACCTATATTCTTCCCTACATTACACTTATAACGGTTTAAAGGGACTGACCTTTTACCTAGATACAACACTGCACTCAGAACATGGGTTTTTTCCTAGTCCGAAAGCTCATACATTATGCATGAGGATTCGTGGAAGCACAGCAGGACGACCATCTCCTGTATAATATCTATGTACAAAGTTCATGCCCGATGTCATCCTTAGGCTGACACAGTAATACAGTGAGGTAGGACCCCTGGGGAGACCTATGGGTATATATACATGACATCTTGCTAAGATTCGAGAGAGGAGACCGAGACTTCCCGGCAGACACACTGACCAGAGATGCTGAGGTTCCTGCATGCAGACACTCCAGCTCGCAGTGGTCTAACATCCCTTGCGGGGTGTCCACCTTGAGACCAGGACGGGGTCCCAGATTCTCTCACTTCAGGTAATGGGGTTGACTTTACCCTAGAGGGATTCTTGGCTTAACACCTACACACATGCTAGGTACACTTAGGTACATCTAGCTAGGGAGGCATAGTAGGAGTACGCATCTTTTTATCATGTGTTTTATATACTGGTATGTATTCATAATTATTGTAAGATGGTAGAGCTATACCATCCATTTACCTTTATAGTACTATTAATCATTTATATCTTATACTGTCTAACGGTTGTTGCAGCTCATCTATTCTACACCAGAATAACAACTGTTCAATAAATACTTATTGAAAACGCCGAGCCTGTTTATTCTGTATATCTCTTTGAGACAGACTAAGTAAGCACGAGTGACTGAGCAAAAAGTAGTATATTGTTTCCATGGTCCTGAGGGATCAGGGTTGTCATGTTCGATGGTTGCCAGGAACTATTCTCTCCTTGGTAAGAGGAGACACTAGTGGCACTGTGAGCTATGTGAGCTAGTTGGTACAAAAGGCCAACATACTCAGTGGGGGTGTTCAGAATCAGTCTGACACCAATCCTACAGTGTATGCTGTCCCAACGCGCAGATCCTGTATAATTATTATAGGAGCTACAGACAGAAATGTTGGAAGAATGGGGGAGGAACAGTATGCAATGCTCAAAAAACATGTTACTGATAATCATCAAGTATGCCAAGAAGGATATTGAAGAACTTTATAAAGCAATAGGAGAACTAGAAGCACAAATTGTTACCCTAAAACAGGAGGAGGAATGCAAACAACTAAGGAAGGAAATGGAAAAAAGCCTGGACAAACATGAAAATGAGGTGGAACAAAGTAAGCAAAGAAAATTCAAAAGAGATGAGCATGACTATGAAATAGGGGCAATCTTAACATTTGCCAGAAGATTTGATGTACTGAAACAACAATTACATACTGGTCAAATATCAGTATCTGAATCCACAAAAACAACAGCAAGTGAATTGGAATCAGAGCTCAGTGAAGTGGAAAGAACCGTGCAAGTAGATGGACGCACTACTTTTTCAGAGGAGATGAAACTTATGTACATCGATCAAAGAACACCAAGGGAACGAGGGAGAGGACATGGACAAGGAAGAAGAAGAGGGAAAGATCATCAATTAGGCCCTAGAAATGAAGAAAGATGTGAAGAGGAACAGGAAAAATAAATCGTCAAAAAAAATAACAAAAAAAATGGAAGCCAAACAATCCGAAAATCTAATAACCAATTTATCTAACTATGTCCTCAACAAAAATAAGAAAACGATTTAAATATAGGCCTCACTGTTTGTCCCAAACAACACTATGATCATGTAGAAACCAGGATTGACCTCTATATATTTGTGAGGAAATTAAAGTTAGCTACATTTTTCTCATAATCAGGAAATACCAAAGAACGGGGTGACAAAACCTTACACCCCGCAATCAACTTAAAAATTGAAGACATAGCAGATCTAAAAACATCTTATGATCTAATGCTCAACTTGGATGACAATGTAATGACGGAGTCACAAATATTGGAAGATTTGAATATCGCCACTGACGTATGCAAAAGTACTGGAATGAAGCCTATATCCAAATTCTGCCCTATACTAAGTCCAGGGAATAGAATTGACATGTCCCATGATCTGGTAATAGCAGACCTGGAACAAATGGAGAATGAAGAAAACAAGAATAGAAAAGAAAATCTAACTAAGGAGGAACGAGCAGCACTTGAAGGACTAATGCAAAAGGAGGATATAATAATCAAGCCAGCCGATAAGGGCGGAAATGTGGTGTTACAGAATACGAAGGACAATATTCGGGAAGCAATGAGACAGCTCAATGAGAGAAAGAACTACAAAAAATGACATTCAACCCGATAAATGTATTGACAATGGAACTAGAAGCTAGAATCAAAGTATGGCACCATGAAGGCCTCCTAAATGATGAAGAGGCATTAAGTCTAAAAAATGACAGTCCGGTAATGCCAACTATGTACTTCCTTCCTAAGGTACATAAAACGCTAACAGACCCTTCAGGAAGACCTATCATTTCGAGTTGCAACTCCCTCTATGAGAACATTGCGACATTTGTTGACTACTTCCTGGCACAGATGGTAACTAATCTAAGCTCATACATTAAGGATACAGGTGATTTCTTGAGGATATTCACTAACACAGGGTAGCAGGAAGGATTCCACCTTGTAACTATTGACGTAGTATCACTTTACACATCAATCAGTCATGAGGTAGGACTGAATGCTGTAAGATACCTCCTGAAACAAAGGAACATCCAGTAATTAAACCACACCAGAATGCTGATAGAAATGATTGAGCTCTGCCTGAGGAACAACATCTTTCTTTTTAATCATCAGACATACTCCCAGACATGGGGGACCGTCATGGGGGTTTAATTTTCTCCGAGCTACACCAACTTCACCATGGGTTGGTGGGAAAAAATCATAGCCTGGAGTGAGGAAAATGAGAAACATACCACAAAGGTTGCACTATGGCTCAGGTTTATAGATGATTTGTTCCTAATATGGAATGGAAGCTCTGAAGAATTTAATGAATACTTCGAGATTCTGAATATAAACACAGTGGGACTAAAATTCACCTACAACACCAGCAGGGAGAAAATACAATATCTTGATGTAACAGTGTATATAGGAAATAAGCAAATCCAAACAAAGGTATATAGGAAACCAACATCAACCAATAGCATACTGCATGGTTCAAGTTTTCACCCCGTTCAATTGAAGAAAAGCATCCCGTACGGGGAATTTGTAAGAATGAGAAGGAATTGCTCAGATGACACTGTGGTGGAGGAAACCTTTCAAGATATAGAAAAAAGATTCCTATAGAGAGGCTACAAGTATAGGGATGTCAAACAAGGACAAGAACGAGCCAGATCCCTGTCACGCGTAAGCACTCTCATCAACTAAGACAAGGAAGACAAGAGAAACAAGGAAGATGGTGTAGTGAGAATGATACTGACATACAGTAAGGAGAACTATAAAATTGTCAACATCCTAAAGAAATACTGGAATATCCTCAGAAAATATCCGGACATTGGCAATAAGATAGGCACCAGACCAAGTGTAACTTACCGAAAAGTCCCCTCGCTAAAGGACAACATAGTGAGAAGTCATTTAACTATGAACCAAAAAGACAATTGGCTAACGAAACAACAAATGGGCTTTGTTCACTGTGATAAATGCAAAGTGTGCAGAATTGGTAAAAACATGAAGGAGATCCAGGGCTTCAAAGGAAGAACTTTCAAGATCTGTGAGAGAATCACATGTGAATCCACATATGTGGTTTAAATCATTGAATGCACTTGTGGCTTAAGATACGTAGGGAGCACTACGTGTCCCCTAAAGAAAAGAATCCTGGAAAACCTGAGAGCAATCCAAAATGGAGACTTGAACTATGCAATTGACAAACATCTACACACGCACCCCAAGACAAACTAGCAGGATATCAGGTACTTTGGGATTGCGACAGTCCCTAAAAATGAAAGAGGAGGTAACAGAACTCTGAAACTTAGACGACTCGAATCTAGATTGATCATCAGCTTCAAAACGAAGATTACGCACAGCCTTAAATGGGACGAATAATTATATATTCACCTTTAATCGAACTTGAATAATACCAATGAGATAGAACTAACATGGGGTACAGAAATACTTGAGAATTCGTCCCAAGAGAAACGAGAAATAACCTGCAGTGAATGTACTAAACACATAAATGATACAGCTGAGAGCCGAATTGTAATATGAGGGGTTAACTTATTGGGCACTTAGCCATGAAATGATCGACACAATCGATACAAGTTGGAGCAATAAATCAAAAACATGGAGATCCGGAACAAATGATCCAATCATACACACGTATTTGGAATACCAATTAATAGGCCAAGGAGAAATAGAGGACTTGATAAAAATGAGACGAACGACAAAAAATTATTCAACTGAGACTAACTCCCCACAATGAGAAAACATAAGATCCAGTAATAACATCAACATGAAACCCTATGTGAGAACAAGTCCACCACAATTGAGTAGGCTCGAAGAAAAGATTGCAAAACAATCGAAAAAGGACACTAAGTCGTTAACAAGAGAGATGAAATCCCCACACAGAACGGAATAAAAGAATCGGTGAAAATGTAATCAAGGACACAACTGCAGGCATAAAAAGGCACTGAGCAAGAAAAATCAGGTTTCCAAACTGAGAGTACAGATATTAAAGATCTTACCAACTGCATCGAAACCCCAATTATGAAACAAGTTCGTGCAAACGTGAAACTGCTGCAACAGTACAATAAAAGAAACTGTCAGAAACTATAAAAGAAGGACATTTCCCTGTGACTGCAATTGAAAACTACTAGTCCCATAATGCCTCATAACAGGCTAATATGGTCAAACAGTATAAATACAAAAAGTGATGATGGACTCATGATACCGTGAGCAAGACCTTTTGGGTTGAAACGCGTTGGTGGTGGTTGTGGTGAAAATTGCACTGCTAAAATAAATCAAGACTGAGCAAACTGATTCTCCTGGAGAGCGGTGAATTCTTTGGTGAGAGAAATATGCGAGGTACAGTCCACCCTCGACACTGGCACCTGCTGTGCAAAGAGCGCACTACTAATGGACTAATTGGTGAAGAGATACATATATATATGTATATATATACATATTCACTGAAAATACCACAGGTTTCAGGGATGTTATAGTTAGTTGGACATTTCACTCGTACAAAACCAGAGAAATTTGGCAGTTACAGTTAGTTGAGCTAACTATAACTCGCGCCCCGCAATGCACTGCTGATGACATCACATATGACATCATTCATGACATGGTCAGTGACATCACTGATGACATCACTGATGACATCTCAAATGACATCACTGATGACATCACTGATGACATCATCCAGTGACTGTGTGTTTTTGGAAAGTTTAAATATGTTTTATATATATATATATATATATATATATATATATATATATTATCTACTGGCGGTCGCCAGTAGATAGTTATAGTTAGAACCTATTTTCCATAGGAAATCCGCGACATTCTATTTGAAATAACTCTCTTGCCGGTTGACGTATCTTCGCAAAATTTTCAAACTTTGTGGGGCGCTCCGGTCTGCTCCTACCCTGAAAGTCTCGGGGTGATTCGTCAAGCGGGGGCCGAGAAAAAAGGGGGGTCCCAAAACGCGTTTTCCCCATTCATTTTTCCATATGAAACTTTAGACACGGCTACAGCCCGAACTGCTGAACGGAATTACACCAAATTTGGCAAAGAGGTAGTTCTTAGTTCAGAAAGAACCCTTTTGTTAAATGGTGTAAATCCGTTCAGTAGTTGCTGAGAAAATCAAAAGTAAAAGTACATATATATCTATGGCCGCGTCGGATTCGCGCACCCTCCCGATCACGAGCTGTCTGCTAATTGGCTGTCAACACTCCAAACCAGGAAGTGTTGGCAGCCATCTTGTTCCTCGGTAGAACCGAGGAACAAGAAAGCAGTTAAAAAAGTGCGCAAAACGCACAAAGGGGGCAGGGTAGAAACACCCTGGCCCCCTAGGTCTGCTCAGGGGTCCCACAAGGACACCCTGGGCAAAAAAAGCATTTAAAAAAAAAAAAATCGGCAGGATGCGCTCAGGGTGCGCGGATCCTGACTATAAAAAAATCGAAGCGCGGTCTCCCGCGCTTGATGTTAATTTGCCCCGGGTGGGCCAAGTCCCGGGGGCATGCTGGGGGGTGTTTATTTTATGTATGGGGGCCTCTAAGGGCCCCCAAGCCCTGGGGACCGCCACCCCCGGGGCTTTCTTTTTAAAATGGTGCGGGAGGGCTCTGAGCCCTCCGCAGCCCCGAGGACCACCACCTCCCGGGGCTTCTTTTTTTTTTTTTTTCCTGTGTGGGGGCTCGAGCCCCCCACACGCCCGGGACCGCCACCTCCCCGGGGCACTAACACATTTAAAATGGGGGTCCGTTTGGACCCCGAAGCCCCGGGGACCACCACCTCCCCGGGGCTTCTTTTTTTTTTTTATTTCCTGTGTGGGGGGGGCTCGAGCCCCCCACACGCCCGGGACCGCCACCTCCCGGGGCACTAACACATTTAAAATGGGGGTCCGTTTTGGACCCCCGAATTCCCGGGGACCACCACCTCCCGGGGCTGTGCTGATGTGGGGAGGGGGGCTGTGCGGCCCCCCTCCTGGAGCCTGTGGTGGCCCTGGGGACCGCCACCCCCTAGCGCCGGCTCCTGCAGTGTCCCGGGGTGCCTACCCCGGGACACTGCTGTTTGCAATGACAGGACGGAGCCTCGCGGCTCCCGTCCTGTCATTGCAAACTGCTTTGGATATTGGAAGAGAGAGCAGGGAAACCTGCTCTCGCTTAATATCCAAAGACAATTGCTTTTCCACACGGGGAGCAGCATGTTAGCTGCTCCCCATGTGTAAAAGCAATGCCGGCTCCCGTAGGACACGGGGAGCCGGCGGGACTGTGGGGGGTTTGGGGACCCCCCCACAGTCCCCAACCAGAGGCCAGGCCCCGGGGGATGGGGTCCCCGGGGCAAGTAGTGGCCCAGGAGGGGGCCCACGCGGCCCCCCTCCCCAGAAATATATTTAAAAAAAAAAAAAAAAAAAAAAGGGGGTAAGGCCCTGGGGGATGGGGTCCCCAGGGCCCAAAAATAAGAAAAAGGAAGGAAGGCCACACAGCCCCCCCCTTCAGGGAAAAAAACACAAAAAAACAAAAAAAAACGATCGGCCCGCAGTCCCTGCCCCCTTCCTTCACCACTCTGCAAACGCGCCCCTGGCGCGTTTGCAGATGGGAAGTAATTCCCCTTGAATACTGGGGGTCCCTGGGGGCCAACTAGCCCACCAGGAACCTCCAGTATGCGCCAGAGGCTGCGTTGCAGAGAGGTGTACAGAGGCCACGCCCCTTTAAACACCTCTCTGCAACACAGCTCTGTGGCGCTTTTTGGAGGTACATGGTGGGCTAGTTGGCCCCCAGGAACCCTCAGGATTCAAGGGGACTTGATCCCCCAACTTAAAACGCGCCACGGGGCGCGTTTGCACAGTGGTGAAGGGAGGGGGCGGGGCTTCAGGTGACATGTGTGCAAACAGGCCCCGTGACGCGTTTTAAGATGGGAATTAAATCCCCTTCAATCCTGAGGGTCCCTGGGGCCAACTAGCCCAACAGGTACATCCAGAAAGCGCCACAGAGCTGCGTTGCAGAGAGGTGTAAAAGGGGTGTGGCCTCTCTACACGTCTCTGCAACGCAGCCCCTTGGCGCATACTGGATGTTCCTGGTGGGCTAGTTGGCCCCTAGGGACTCTCATGATTCAAGGGGACTTAATCCCCCAACTTAAAACGCGCCACGGGGCGTGTTTGCACAGATGTCACCTCAGGCCCCGCCCCTACCTTCACCATTGTGCAAATATTCCTCTAAAATCTGCCGAACTACGAATTCGGATTTACTCACCTGTTATCAGGAGAGACCTCAGTGCTGCATCTTTCAGCCCAGTACTGATCCTCAAAAGTAATTTTAACCGTACTTACCAGTAACTTGAATTTCCTTCCATAGGATATCATTGTCTGCTTTTTGCTGAAAAAGTTTCTAAGTGTTGATTTTTGAAACATACAAATATTCCTCTAAAATCAGCCGAAATACAAATTCCGATTTACTCACCTGTTATCAGGAGAGACCTCAGTGCTGTATCTTTCAGCCCAGTACTGGTCCTGAAAAGTAATTTTAACCGTACTTACCAGTAACTTGAATTTCCTTCCATAGGCTAACATTGACTGGTTTCACTTGGAAATTCTTCTAAGTGTGGAGTTTTGGAACTTTAAAATATTCCTCTAAAATCAGCCGAAATACGAATTCCGATTTACTCACCTGTTATCAGGAGAGACCTCAGTGCTGCATCATTTAGCCCAGCACTGACCCTGAAAAGTAATTTTAACCGTACTTACCAGTAACTTATATTTTCTTCCATAGGAATCCATTGTCTGGTTTTCAGCAGAAAAGTTTCAAAGTGTCGATTTTCACAAACTACAAATATTCCTTAAAAATCGCCTGTATGACTTAAACGCATTCTTTCAACTGTTTACAGGAGATGCACCAGTGCTGGATCCAGGATCCAACACTGAGTAAGAAAAAGTAACGATAACAGTTTTTACCTGCTAAGTGAATTTCCTTCCATAGGATAACATTGGTGATTCTATGAGAAAAAGTTTCAGTGTCAACTTTTAAAATACAATAATATTCCTTAAAAATCACTAATGTAACCAAAACGCTTTTACTCAACTGTTTACAGGAGATGTCCCGGGACTGAATCTAGGATCCAGTCCTGTGGTTAGAAAAGTAATCCATAAAGTAACTAATTGCATTTAACTAGAAATTCACATTGAGCTGAATGTTGCATTGTGTTTAAAAATGTGTTGCCCATTGCAACAACTGTAACTACTGTACTTAAAAGTCTATTGCCTATGTGCAAAGTATTTAAACTAAAGTAATTCATTCTGAGAAAGTATTTTTGTAATGTATAATGTAATTACAATGTAATTTAAAAAATAAAATATGTAAAAAAATTGTTTCTAAAAATGTAGTAAATCAGTATGAAAAAAATAAATATAACAATTAATACATTTAAAAATTGTCATTTACAAAACCTTTGAAATTCACTGAAAAAACCGTAGGTTTCAGACATGTTATAGTTAGGAATTAGCATTTAAAAAACCTTTGAAATTCACTGAAAAAACCATAGGTTTCAGGCACGTTATAGTTAGAAATTTGCATTTAAAAAACCTTAAAAAATCACTGAAAAAACCATAAGGTTTTAGGGACAGTTATAGTTAGTTGGACATTGCACTCGTACAAAACCCGTGAAATTCCCCCGTTATAGTTAGTTCAGGTAACTATAACTCGCGCCCCCGCAATGCACTGCTGATGACGTCACATATTACATCCCTCATGACATGGTCAGTGACATCACTGATGACATCACTGATGACATCTCAAATGACATCACTGATGACATCACTGATGACATCATCCATGTGAGAATTTAATGCATCTTCTCACACCCTAATATAAGTTTTGAAACACCCACTCTAAATTACAGACTGCCATTCTCAAAACCATACACACTCCAATACCAATAAGTACATACCCACTCACTGATTCTTAGGTCTACACACACACACATCTACTCACTCACCAGTACAGTCACTCATACTTACAGTCACTCAGTACAGGACTATCATATGCACTCATACACCTATATAAACACTCACACAACGCAACTCATCCATAGAGGTACTCACACACCTAGTCAGTCATGCAAATAATTAATCACACTCCAATTTACTCACCTATACAGTTATACACACCAGCTCACTTACTCATAAAAATACTAGCACATTCTTACGCTCCTATGCAATCACTGATGCAAGCACACACTCATCCATATAGCCACTCTCACAATCACACACTCTCACTTATAGCCATTTATATACTCCAACACACATATATACTGCCTTTCACATATGTAGTTACTCACACATGTACCACTGAGATATACATTCAATCACTAACACACCCATACACACACTCACCCACCCATACAGTCCATCACAGACGCACTCTTGAAACCATGCACCCAGTGAATCACCCACTCACACATCTATGCACAGAGTCACACTCACCCCACCCACACAAACACTGAGGCACCCATACAGATACTCAGAGAACCAATCCATAACCCATATAGACACTCATTTAGCTAGTCAGAAACCCATGCAGCTGCTTACACAACAACAGACAGACGGATACAGACATTCACACAGTTTAGTCACTCACCCATGCATCCAGTAAGATACGTTTAATCACTCACTTATAGACTCAGTCACGCACCTACTAAATCATCCATTCAGACACTTATACACCCACTCATTCTTCAATGCGCCTTTCCCTATATATATTAAACATATTTAAACTTTACACAAACACACAGTCACTGGATGATGTCATCAGTGATGTCATCAGTGATGTCATTTGAGATGTCATCAGTGATGTCATCAGTGATGTCATTGACCATGTCATGAGTGATGTAATATGTGACGTCATCAGCAGTGCATTGCGGGGCGCGAGTTATAGTTACCTGAACTAACTATAACGGGGGAATTTCACGGGTTTTGTATGAGTGCAATGTCCAACTAACTATAACTGTCCCTAAAACCTTATGGTTTTTTCAGTGATTTTTTAAGGTTTTTTAAATGCAAATTTCTAACTATAACGTGCCTGAAACCTATGGTTTTTTCAGTGAATTTCAAAGGTTTTTTAAATGCTAATTTCTAACTATAACGTGTCTGAAACCTATGGTTTTTTCAGTGAATATATATATATGCAGTTCAAATCCCCACTCACTGTAAAGAAGGGTCCGACACCGCCGGGATGGAATCAAGAGGATTTATTCAGAGTAAGTTCATAGCGCAAGTCGTGTAACATCTTGGCAGACTCGTTTCAGCGGCTTCGCTTTCCTCAGTGCCTGTTACAATGGCAGGGCCTCACAGCTGGTGGCCATTTAGATGCTTCCTTGACCACTCCCCATAGAGTCTTTGTTGAGGCCACTCCTCTGCCTTAAAGCAATATTTAATCTTGCGCTAATGAAACAGGCTGCTGCATGCTGGTATTTGAAGTCCATGTGTGGATCCCCCTTGAGTAAGAGGGAAATCCAAAACACCAGGTGGTGTCCCATCACTGTGGCCCCCGCACTTCACTCCGCTGCAGCTTCCTGTGAAATTCGATGTCCTTGCTGAGACCGCCTGATTCTCCCTCGCAGACAGTGCTGCTCCTCTCTCCCCACGCAATGTTGTTTTCACACTGTGGTGCTTTGATCTGCGCGGGGGGCAACGCGTTTGCATTCCAAATACAAAAGTCCAAAAGCTGCTGTCTGCCGCATCGCTCCTGACCGAGAGGGCGTGTCGGGTAAGCCAGTGCCTGCAATACTGGCATAACATGCAGTCCAAATCCCCACTCACTGTAAAGAAGGGTCCGACACCGCTGCAATGGAATCAAGAGGATTTATTCAGAGTAAGTTCATAGCGCAAGTCGTGTAACATCTTCGCAGACGCGTTTCAGCGGCTTCGCTTTCCTCAGTGCCTGTTACAATGGCAGGGCCTCACAGCTGGTGGCCATTTAGAGGCTTCCTTGACCACTCCACAAAGAGGGGCTTAGTTACAAGCCCCTTGCGCCACTTTTGCGTCATTTTTAACATGGGAAAAGTGACGTACGGGTGGCGCAAGGGGCTTGTAAATCTGCCCCAGAGTCTTTGTTGAGGCCACTCCTCTGCCTTAAAGCAATATTTCATCTTGCGCTAATGAAACAGGCTGCTGCATGCTGGTATTTGAAGTCCGTGTGTGGATCCCCCTTGAGTAAGTGGGAAATCCAAAACACCAGGTGGTGTCCCATCACTGTGGCCCCGGACTTCACTCCACCACAGCTTCCTGTGAAATTCGATGTCCTTGCTGAGACCGCCTGATTCTCCCTCGCAGACAGTGCTGCTCCTCTCTCCCCACGCAATGTTGTTTTCACACTGTGGTGCTTTGATCTGCGCGGGGGGGCAGTGCGTTTGCATTCCAAATACAAAAGTCCAACAGCTGCTGGCTGCCGTGTCGCTCCTGACCGAGAGGGCGTGTCGGGTAAGCCAGTGCCTGCAATACTGGCATAACATGCAATCCAGATCCCCACTCACTGTAAAGAAGGGTCCGACACCGCCGGGATGGAATCAAGAGGATTTATTCAGAGTAAGTTCATAGCGCAAGTCGTGTAACATCTTGGCAGACGCGTTTCAGCGGCTTCGCTTTCCTCAGTGCCTGTTACAATGGCAGGGCCTCACAGCTGGTGGCCATTTAGATGCTTCCTTGACCACTCCCCATAGAGTCTTTGTTGAGGCCACTCCTCTGCCTTAAAGCAATATTTAATCTTGCGCTAATGACACAGGCTGCTGCATGCTGGTATTTGAAGTCCATGTGTGGATCCCCCTTGAGTAAGAGGGAAATCCAAAACACCAGGTGGTGTCCCATCACTGTGGCCCCGGACTTCACTCCACCACAGCTTCCTGTGAAATTCGATGTCCTTGCTGAGAACGCCTGATTCTCCCTCGCAGACAGTGCTGCTCCTCTCTCCCCACGCAATGTTGTTTTCACACTGTGGTGCTTTGATCTGCGCGGGGGGCAACGCGTTTGCATTCCAAATACAAAATTCCAACAGCTGCTGGCTGCCGCGTCGCTCCTGACCGAGAGGGCGTGTCGGGTAAGCCAGTGCCTGTAATACTGGCATAACATGCAGTCCAGATCCCCACTCACTGTAAAGAAGGGTTCGACACCGCCGGGATGGAATCAAGAGGATTTATTCAGAGTAAGTTCATAGCGCATGTCGTGTAACATCTTGGCAGACGCGTTTCAGCGGCTTCGCTTTCCTCAGTGCCTGTTACAATGGCAGGGCCTCACAGCTGGTGGCCATTTAGATGCTTCCTTGACTACTCCCCATAAAGTCTTTGTTGAGGCCACTCCTCTGCCTTAAAGCAATATTTAATCTCGCACGAATGAAACAGGCTGCTGCATGCTGGTATTTGAAGTCCGTGTGTGGATCCCCCTTGAGTAAGTGGGAAATCCAAAACACCAGGTGTTGTCCCATCACTGTGGCCCCCGGACTTCACTCCGCCGCAGCTTCCTGTGAAATTCGATGTCCTTGCTGAGACCGCCTGATTCTCCCTCGCAGAAAGTGCTGCTCCTCTCTCCCCACGCAATGTTGTTTTCACACTGTGGTGCTTTGATCTGCGTGGGGGGCAACGCGTTTGCATTCCAAATACAAAAGTCCAAAAGCTGCTGGCTGCCGTGTCGCTCCTGACCGAGAGGGCGTGTCGGGTAAGCCAGTGCCTGCAATACTGGCATAACATGCAGTCCAAATCCCCACTCACTATAAGGTGCAGAAACAGGGAACAGGGGTACAGAAAGAGGCAAGAGATGGGGATCCTTTAGGGGCCAACTAGCCTACCTCTTACCTTCAGTAAGCCCCACACAGTGGGATTGATGAGAGGTGGACACAGGCCACGCCCCCTTTCTCCACCACTCTGCAAACGCACCCCCTGGCGCGTTCTAAGTTGGGGGATTAAGTCCCCTTGAATACAGAGGGTCCCTGGGGGCCAACTAGCCCACCAGGTACCTCCAATAAGCGCCACACCCAGCTGTGATTGCAGAGAGGTGGTCCGAGGCCACGCCCCCTTTTTACACCACTCTGCAAGCGCGCCTCTTGGCGCACTGCTGCTCGGGGGATGAAGTCCACTTGTGTCCTGAGGTCCTCAATGATGACACAATGTATGTAATGGCAAGTTTTAATTTCCAAGTCTGGACTATGTAATAAACTGTTGTGAAGTATTTAAATTTCAGAAAAATGAAGCTAGACATCGGTTTGAACTCCTGTTTTTTTCACGATTATTCCGCGATGATCGTGAAAACGCTCTGACAGGAACCTTGTTTTGAAAGAGAGGGAAAGGGTTAACAGATAATAACCATTCACAATTGGAGATGCAGTAGTCCAAAATAAAATGCATTATTTAATTTGCTGCCTTTCTCATGATGATAGGGTGGAAAGTTGAAGAGGTTGGCATTTTAGACTTGCTTTGTATGAGAGTGGTGTACCATTCTTGTGCTTAGTTTTTACAAATCTTAACAGTGTCAAAACTATTCAGAAATAGCTAAAACAACAATATATTCTACAAACTGAGATCAGTGGTATGTATATAACTTTGTAATTATTTTAAAAATGTACATTAGAAATGAAGATGTATATGGGAGTTTGATTAAAAGGAGTATCACAGTGATAAGAAGAAATATATGAGTTGAACTGTATCTATTATAGGGTAGGTGTTTAAGAAGTTAGTGGTGAATGTTTTGGAGAGTAAGAGAAAAAGTAATTAGTGCCTGTTTATTACATTGTGTATTTTATTGAAAAATAACAGCACATTTTTGTGGAAAGTTGCAATGAGGAACTTAGAATGTTTTAAATGTCTAAACATCATGTGCAGATACATATGTCATTTGCAATCTGGGAGTTGTAGTACTTTAGTAACATTATTAAAATGGAATAGTGTAGTGATAAATAAATGATGAAAATATGTTGTCTGCGTGTATATGAATTAGAAAGAAGTAATACTTGTTAGGTATATACAGGGAAGTGTTTTTCAAAGTGTTTTTAACTTATAGGACCACTTTGCATATGCTTAGATGGTGAGATATAGTTTTTGTGCTTGCACATAGCTATATATACAGTGGGATTTTAGAGTTTGCTTAAAGATACAGAGAGGCATATTTATTCATTTATTTATTTGAGAAGTTTTATATAGCGCTGGCTAGACCCGGAGGTATCAGAGCCTTTCACATAAGGATTTATGAGGTTACATGGTTACAAACAGTTACTGGAGCATGGCAATACATACTCAAAAAGACAAACAAACAGCAATGTTACATAGGTACATGATACACGACGAATGTGGCATAGGAGGAAGAATGGTGAGGTAAGGGATCAGAGGTAGGGGTAGAGACGAGGAGAACTATGTCCAAGGTCCGACTGGGTAGGTGTCGGCCAAGGGGGTGACCCAGAGTCGATCTCCTCTATAGCTGTCTAGGCAGCTCCACCGGACATCGGCCATGTTGATCGGTCTCTTTGCGCTTAGGAGTTCGTGTAAAATTTAGTTCGTGGGGGAGGCTCAGGCTCACTCTTTTCTTCCATTCTCTGCTGCTGTGATAGGGTAGTGAGTTGATTATTTAAAGTTCGCCGAGGGCACGTTGCTGATCCCCATATTCGGTTATGCATACGGCGGGGGTAGGCCGCCATTTTAGGGTCAAGCATCATCCTTCCTGGACCCGGTGTGCTGCTGCTTTTGGGCCTTAGCCTGGCTGGCTGGAGACTGCCGCACTCCCGAGGCCCTGTGGCCATGTCAGATCGCCTCAAGGCGTCCCCGCCTTACCCGCTGGGAGGGCCGTAACCTGCCTTCAGCGGGGGGTCAGTTGCCATTTTAGGATCAGGTACGATCTTTCGTGGACCCGTGTACTGCTGCTTTTGGGTCTAAAACAAGGGATAGCTCCACGTGTCAGATGTCCCCAGTGGCAGCCATCTTAGGGTCAGGCATTGGGTTCTATACTCTCCTTGCGTCTGGTCTTCGCTCTGCTCCTCTGCGGACCCAGAGGCCTCCCGCTTGTGACCTCCCACTTATCTCATGCCTCCTGGGCCTCTGTGTCTGGGGTTTGTCCACCTTGGTGCTGCGGCCGCCATGTTGGGATCAGGCGCGCCAAAAGAAGGAATCTGCTCCACGCCTGATGTTGCCTCCTTGCCTGTGGCTGCGCCTCACTGGCCTTGGAGAGCGCAGTAAGTGCACCCCAGATGAAGCGCCGCATACTGAACCCCTTTATACAGTCAGTCAGACACTAGACATGCACTCATCTAATTAGGTAGGCACTACTGATGCACTTATTCAATTCTGTGGGCACTACCCATGTAGTTATATAGGCATCCAGGCACTACCTGTTCAGTCAACCAAAAAGACATGGGCTGCATTCAATCGCTGAAACACTATTTATCCACACATCCATTAGGCTAGGTGCTATGCATGGGCTTAAACAATCATGTATGCACTATCCATGCACTGCATTAATCACCTATATACTATGTATGCACTCTTGCAATCATCCAGGCACTAGAGTTGCACTCATTTAATCATCTTACCAGTATCTATGCATGTATTGAATTATTGAAGCATTAGTCATGCACTTGTCGAATCATTCAGGCTCTACTCATGCAGCCATCCAAACATCCAGATACTAGTGGTATACTCATGCAAATACGCAGGCAGTAAGTATGTAGATATGGAATGACCCATGGAGTTATGACATAGTCAGGGAATCATGTAGGCACTACTTTTATCCTCAGGTAATCACCTAGGCACTACCTATGCACTCATTTAATCATCCAGGGAGTATTGATGTATTTAACCACAAACCCATCTACTTACAAGTCTTTAGACAATATGGGTGATAGGTTTACTACCATGGTACTCTATACTAAATTACATGAGTGCATCAGTAGAGCCTAGGTGTTTCATTAGTGCACTCATGTGCCTCAGTCTTTCAATGACTGCATGGGTTGTGAGTAGGTGTTTAGATGGCGGCATAGGTTCTGCGCAAATGTTATAATGACTGCATAGTTACAGCCTTGTAAATTTAGTGTTCAATTTTAAAAAGTGTAGAAGTACGAGAGAAGCAGTGAAACAGAAATAACACATTGAGAGAGTAGTTGATAAGGCCTTTGCTTTGAAGAGGAAGCTTTTCATTTTGATTCCAAATAGAATGAAGACTCTTGACAAAATAGTGTTTTGCATGAGGAGACAAAATCAGAAGAAAAGATTAGTGAATAGAAGTAACTGCTGTACAGTTTTTAGTGGACAATGGAATCATATCTCTTTTACAGAGACTTTCTTTAATGAAGAAAGTTACCTTCAGGATAACAAATTAGTTCATGCTATTGATTGAAGAGCACAATGTTGTGAAGTGAAGAATGGTAGTCCTATAGCAAAAGAGGTGATGGTACCTAGAAATGTAGAAGAAGTTGTTGCAGAAGAGATACAAGGAAGGTGTAGTCAGGGTACTGTATATAAATGGAAATGTAGTAGTGTTTCTAGTATTCCATTGATACATTAATAAACATCCTACGTATCTTTCCAAGGCGAAGTTTAAAACAAACATAAGTTATACCACTCAACAATGCAATCTTTAGGTAGGAGGCTGTATTATGGGAAAACTCCTGCTTTTTGTTTAGGAAAAATAAGTAGAGCACTTTGTCATGGTAGTATGGCAGATGTAGAAAGGTTTTATGGTGATGTGCATGTTCGTTGCTTTGGGCCTGAGCAGGATTCTAGGGAAAATGAAGAGTTGTTGAGAGGAGAAGTTGCTGAACATTTCACATATATTACAGTTGCTAGTTTAAAAAATTAGATCAGAAAGTTTGACACAGTGTTCTGTAAAAAAACCTGAGTATTTTTGTATATGTTGTTGATGCACTTACCTGAAGATTTAAACACAGACTGTTGACTTATATTTAAAAAGTGAAAAATTAAATTATGATAACGGCAAAAGTTACCTGTGTATTTATATGTAGAGGGATGGTTTGACTTGTCTATACGGCAACTTATATGCTAGTAGTGTTACAATAAATCGGAAGATAATAAAATGAACAACACATAGATATTAGATACCCATTTTGTAAGATAATAAAATACCTGATAATGTAGAAAAATGATGAAGGTCAAAAATTACAAAACCTCAACATTTATTATTCTTTCCAGCATTGTGAAGGGCCATTATGGACTGCTCTCTAGCACTAACATTCAACTCCACAATCCATGCTGTGCGACTCCATCCAGGAAAACTGTTGAGCCAAATCTTGAAGTTGAGATTGGACTTTTGAATGGACTCTCTGCTTCGGTATTGTTGTGCTGCTATTGAAGTAGAGGGTCCTTCAGCTTTGCATTGCCTTATTGTTGCTCACTATAAACTTATCTTATGAAATGTGCAAGAAATATAAAAGGGGGAAAAAATACCATGTATGATTTTTGCCAGCATTGTGAATAGCTGTAACACACTGCTCACCAGCTGATATAACAACACTACAGTCCATGCAATACATGACCATTCTTGAAAACTGTGCAGCCATATCTGTTGTAGTAGTCTGTACCTCTAAAGGGACTTTCTGGCCGGATATTGTTGCTGCTACCACTAATGTAGATGGTCCTCCAGCTCCCCTCTAGTAGATCGCCAGTTGGAGACGTTTTTTATGATAGGTTTTAAGATAGTATGAGATGAACGTCATCCCATATGAATATTTTTTGTTTGTCCCTCTAGAGAGGGTCTTGTTAGACATTGTGCATTGTACTCGTTTTGCAGCAGTTTTTTATTCCCCATAAGTTTGGGTAACAATGGATACTTTGATGTTTATTGAGAAGTTATGTTGTGTTCGTGTGTTTAGATGTTGAAAGTTATTTTTTAAATTAATTTTTTTACAAATATGTTGTTAAAATAAAGTTAAACCAATATGTTACTTAACAGCTAGACTCAAACTTTGTGTAAAATATGTCTATATATCTGTTTTACACTTTTTCATTTGTATTCATGACTACTGATGTCATCGCAACCGCCAGTGTTGCTGTTAAGAAGGAAAATGCATTTTTGTTATAGTTATTTTGACAAATGAACACAAGGGGGAAAGTTATATTAGTATCTTACCAAATAGCTTCACTGAAACTTTATGTCAAATATGTCTAAGTATGTGTTTTACACTTTGTCAAGAACACCCGGTATTTGAAGTCTGTCCTTGACAATGGCACTCATTCATTCATTTAATTTCATTAAACTTTATTTGTTTTTTTCAAATAAAATCATAAAAGTCATACAAACATCAATAAAACATCGCTTATGTACAAAATAGCGACACCGTACAACCAATTTGATTTATTTACAGGCTAAAAAATATAAGTCTCATTATCGAAGTTAATCACAGCTTGACCTAAGCCTAATGGCGGCCCTTAAGAAGCTAAGCATGTACAGTACAGTGTCATTGGAGAGAAGTTGTAAAATGATAAAAGCAGTTCTCACCCTCCTAAAACAAGCTTTTTAAGAATAGGAATAATAATATACTTTCTAGGAACCTCATAGAAGCTATAAAACATTAAAAAGTGTATCATGTCCTGAGGAGACTGGTTGAGCTAGGAGGTAGTGAAAAAGGTCAAGCTGAAATCTAGTCAGTAGGAAGCGATCATGAATGCTTTTGATCCCTAGGAGATATGGTTCAATAGTTGGTACGGTTTTGAGTGCGATGTACCTACGCATGCTGGGCTTTTCACAGCTCTGTTTCCTCTCTATCACCACAGTGCCGTCTAGAAAAACACTCTTTAACCCAGGTAGAATCCCTCTTACATGTGCCTTCTGGGTGATCAAATAGATCTGCCTCTTCCCAGACTATAGAGGCCTACTCTTACAAACTGTAGCCATCGGATACGATTAGCGTGGTCAAGGAAAAGACCGTCCTTTCAAAATATCCTAGCTGAGGGCTTGTTCTTTCTTAGCCCACATCTTTAACCACAATACTAATAGCTGAAAAGCCACTTCATCTGAGAGAAAAGCCATCCCCAGCTCTTCGTGCACAACAAGGTATTTTCTGCAATTTGTAAGGCCTCCAACCCAATATGAACCCATATCTCACACCCATAACTGGCCTTTGCAATACATTTTGCTCTGCAAATCTTCAAAAGGGCCCCTATCAGTTTCCCCCCACTCTGGAAGCACAGTTAAAAACAGTTGCAGTCGCTCTGACCAAGTCCCCTTTCTTCCGAATAATCAAAGGGCCCCAACTCAGTGCATCGTCAAACACTACTACCAGGTAAGAAAAGACGTTAGTCTTGGGCATTGATGAAGTTCCTATCTTAAAAGTAAATTGCTTGGCTGGCAGAGGTCCCACCTGCATAACAAACAATTTGCTGTGATTAACCAACAGGACCAGGTCCTCTATAAAATAAACAAAGGAGTTCAACAGGAGTTGTAACCCCCTAGCTGTCCTCGTCATAAGGACAGCGTTGTCTGCGTATAGTGGGACCGGCAGGATGCGCTTCCCCACCTGTGGGCAATCGGCTTTTGCATCCAGAAGGACCTTCTCCAGGGAGTTAATATATAGATTAAAAAGGAAGGGGGCCAGGATGTACCCCTGGCACACCCCTCTCCTAATATCAAACTTACGGGTCACTTTAAGATCTTTTGAGTAACAGAAAACCGCTTTTGAATCTCTGTGAAGGTCCCTTAGGAACAAAACGATGTCCCTGTCAATGCCAATAGAGGACATCAACTGCCAAAGCTTCAATCTAATTACACAATTAAAAGCTGAGGACAGGTCCATAAAAGCTAGATGGATAGAGCCAGTGCGAGTCACAGTGTACTTGTTCAAAACCATATAAAGGTTTAAACATTGTTCCACTGTGGAACGACCTGGGCGGAAACCATATTGTACCTCGGCTAAGATGCTATTTTCATCTGCCCAGGTTACAAGTCTGTCCAGAACCATACAACCCACCACTCATAGAATCTAGAATCATACAGGCACTACCTGTGCAATCATCAAGGATGTCCTTTCTGCATCACTCTGCAAACGTGCCTCCTGGCATAGTACTAGTTGGGGATGAAGTCCCCTTGGCTATTGGGGGCCAAGCATCCCTCTTGTTACCTCCAGAAAGTTCCACAAAGTCAGTTTGCTAAGAGGTGTTCTGAGGCAACACCCCATTTCTGCACCACTCTGCAAACATATCTCGTGGCACACTACTGGTTGGGGAATAAAGTTGTCTTGGCTGCTAAAGACCTTGGGGACCAAGAAACCATCCTGGTACTTTTTATTAGTCCTACTCAGCAGGATTTCCGATAGCTGGTCAGAGGGCCTGCCCTCTTTCCACAGCATTCTGCAGAGACCATTGCTACTTAAAAAAACATGTAAATTCCCTTAAAAAACCAAAGGTTATAGGTAATTTATAGTTAGGAAATAGAATTAAAAAAGCCTTAGATATTCACTGAAAAAACCAAAGGTTACAGGGCTGTTATAGTTAGGAAATAGAATTAAAAAAATCTTATATATTCCCTGAAAAAACCAAAGGTTACAGAGACGTTATATTTCGGCTCAAGTTACACTTGTACAAAACCAGAGAATTGAGCCAAAATGGCCATGGGGTCCCTGGGGCTATCTGGGCCTCAGGAGGGGGGCTGCGCTGCCCCCCCTCCAAAATGTAAAAAAAAAAAAGTAGAGGCCAGGCCCCAAGGGATGGGGTCCCCAGGGCCGAAAATGGCCCTGGTAGGGGGACCGCTGTGTCCCCCCTATTTTTTTTAAAGAATTGGGCAAGCCTTTGGGGATGGGGTCCCCGGGGCCAAAAATGGCCCAGGAGGGGGCCAAACGGCCCTCTCCCTTTTTAAAAAAAAAAAAAATGGCCAGCCCTGGGGGATGGGGTCCCTGGGGCCGATATCGTGCAATGTAACTAGGGGGTATTAATTTTTTTTTTCTTTCACGATAGGAGTTGCGATCCTATCGCGGCCCCCCAGGTAACGTCGGAATGGATTCGCAGATCCGCCTTAAATAAATAATGTAATAGTATATAATTCAGAAGGTAGTGTTGCATTTGTGAACTTTTTTTATAGAGCTAGTGAGATTGAAGCTAATAATCACATCACATTTGATAGAGTTAGACATACTATAAAAAATTAAAATTAAAAGTTAAATTTGAAAAGTTTATTGTGTTGTAGTACATTGAATTTGTGCTTTTTTGGGAGTGGCGACGGGTTCGCCAATCCGAAAAATATTTAAAACGAGTATGTATGTTATAAAATAAATAAGATTCACTGTTGGGTTATAGGGTGGCTCTAAAAAGAGCCCTTGTTTTCATTATGACTTTGTTGGAGCTACATGTAAGTGTGGATGCACAGCTTGAGGTTGTTGAGAAAAACTCTGTTTCCTTCATCTGTGAAATGAACTCCATCACTTCTGTAGATGTCATGCATATCAAAACGTATATTGTTTTTATAGATGGAGCCCATCCTATGGTTTTTGAGGTAAGCAGAAACAGCTTTATTGACATTCTTCCTAGCTTTCTCAATTTGTGGACAGAATTGATTTGACCACTTTCATTTATGTCTTTGGCATATATTAAAGTATACAAAGAGAGTTTGAGGCAAAAGCAACATCAATTGTGCAAAGGTATCCTTCATTAGCATTTCCAGCCCACCCCCAGTCAATGTGCCTAGGTCATTGCCACCACAGTGCACAATCATTAGGTCAGGGGGTTGTAGATGCAAAAAGGTTTTAACCAAAGGCATCAATTGGTGCCACTTTAATCCTCCCTGTGGAAACCATTTAATATCCACATTTTGCAAACGTAGGTCTTTGTCAATACCTCTGTGTTCAGCATACCTTTTGCACCAGAAAACATAGCTGTGCCCTACAATCCATACTGTAAGCTTTTTGAAGGGATGTCTGGAAGGAATCAAAAGATGTCTTTAGCTGAGGTAGTCAGTTGGTAGAATGAGAGGTATCTAAAATGGTGGAAAACATGCTGTTTTTGAGAAAACAGATAACTGATTGGCTGATCATCAATATTGTGCCCTCAAAAATAGGATGTATGTTACTTTCCTGAAGAAGCATATTTCTGATTGGTTATTAACAAATGTTTGAAAGGTACAGTAGATAGGATAAGGTAATATTTTGCAAAAGTCAACCACACCTGCTATTTGCATTTGGAAGCTACTGTGCTGAACTTGAAAATATGGTGAACTTGTGAACTGCCAGTACAGTTGAATGTAACAGAAACTGTTACAATGGCAACTGGCATTAAGCAGAGTGGGGGAAGGGTTGAAACATAACTGTGGTTTTAAAATATGAAATGCTAATTTAAATATAAGTGATATGCTATTAAAGTTAGTTTTCCCAAATCAGTATTATGTTTAGAAGTAGTGTGTCGTTAAAAAATAATACTAGTATTATTAGAAATAGGTTTTTGAACTCCCGTCAGGGTTTGCGGCTCCATCGCAACGCTACACTGCGGCCCCGCGGTGGTCGTGACTCCAGAAAATTACAGAACCAGTTTGGGCACTTTTAGAAAACACTAAGAAAGGGTAATATGTCTAACCAATAGAAATGTGTTTCAGAATTTGAAAAAATGAAGGAAGCATTTTGATTTGTTACTTATATTTATTTGTGTGCAGAAAGAGAGGGAAAGTTTGCCATTACTGGTTTTACCTTGTTGAGAGTGGTGCATCACATTTATTGTGTGAGAAAGAAAATCTTTTATGAGTTTCTGATATTTCATATTCTGCAATACTATTACAGAGGTGAGTTACAAATTTGTAAGGTGTGTTATGTATTGTGTAGTAGTGCTTCAGTCTTTGTAGTGAAATTTGTAACTTTGAAAAGCATTTTTATTTTAAGTTTACAAATTATTAGAGAAGTGTGGTGTTTGAAATATGTTACAAAATGTGCAAATGTGTATTGTAGTTTGTTTTATTCTACTCAAATGAAGATTGAAATATGTTGTGCATAGTAATATGTGTGGTTTGGTAGATGGATTAGTAATTATTGTACTTTGTATGAGTCTCTGGAAAGGTATAGTTGAAGTACGCCATATAAATTTAGGTGTCTGCTTGAAATAAGAAGTGCAGTCTGTCAAGTTGAAAGGACTACATGGTCTTGTGACTGAGGTATGCCTCTACTTGTAGATGTATTTTCACACGTGTTATGCATCTGAAGATGCTAGACCTATAAAACACAGGTATACATCTATTTCTATGTTTCCTTTATGTACAATGCCACTAGCAAAAGGCACAGACACATGCAGGCATGCTTTCAGGAATATGGTGAGAATTACAACAGTGACATGCAAAGGGTTGCTGCTTTATATTTAGCTAGGCCCAACACTCTGAGTAGTCGCTGAACAGTGAAGGTACAAGAGAAAAGTGAGGTTTAAGAAAACACTGGCAGAGGGATTAGTGATTAGGCTACTTCATATGAGACTGTAGAAAGGTACACTTGAAATACACCGTATAAATTGAGGTGTCTGCTTGAAATGGGAAGTGCAGTCTGTCAAGTTGAAAGTACTGCACGGTCTTGTGACTGAGGTATGTCTCTACTTGTACATGTATTTTCACACGTGTTAGGCATCTGAAGATGCTAGACCTATAAAACACAGGTATACATCTATTTGTATGTTTCTTTTATGTATGATGCCACTAGAAAAAGGCACAGACACATGCATGCATGCTTTCAGGAATATGGCGTGACTTACAACAGTGACATGTGAAGGGTTGCTGCTTTATATTTGGCTAGGCCCAACAATCTTAGTAGTCGCTGAATAGTTAAGCTGTAGGAGAAAAGTGAGGTTTAAGACATGTTGACAGAGAGACTAGTGATTAGGCTACTTCGTATGAGTCTGTGGAAAGGTACACTTGAAGTACGCCATACACATGTAGGTGTCTGATTCAAATGGGAAGTGCAGTCTGTCAAGTTGAAAGGACTGCATGGTCTTGTGACTGAGGTATGTTTCTACTTTTACATGTGTTATGCATCTGAAGATGCTAAACCTATAAATCACAGGTATACATCTATGTGTATGGTTCTTTTATGTATGATTCCACTAGCAAAAGGCACAAACACATGCATGCATGCTTTCAGGAATATGGTGACTTACAACAGTGATATGCGAAGGGTTGCTGATTTATATTTGGCTAGGCCCAGCACTTTTAGTAGTCGCTGAATATTGAAGCTGTAGTAGAAAAGTGAGGTTTAAGACTTGTTGACAGAGGGATTAGTGATTAGGCTACTTTGTATGAGTCTGTGGAAAGTACACTTGAAGTACGCTGTATAAATTTAGTTGTCTGCTTGAAATGGGAAGTGCAGTCTGTCAAGTTGAAAGGACTGCATGGTCTTGTGACTAAGGTATGTCTCTACTTGTACATGTCTTTTCACATGTGTTATGCATCTGAAGATTCTAGACCCATAAAACACAAGTATACATCTATTTGTATGTTGCTCTTATGTATGATGCCACTAGCAAAAGGCACAGACACATGCATGCATGCTTTCAGGAATATGGTGAGACTAACAAGAGTGCATGTGAAGGGTTGCTGCTTTATATTTGGCTAGGCCCAACATTCTGAGTAGTCGCTGAATATATTGAAGCTGTAAGAGAAAAGTGTTGTTCAAGACATGTTGGTAGATGGATTAGTGATTAGGCTCATTGGAGTATGCGGTATAATTTTAGGTGTTTGCTTGGAATTGGAAGTGCAGTTTGTCAAGTTTAAAGGTCTGCATGGTCTTGTGACTGAGGTATGTCTCTACTTGCAGAAGTATTCTCAAAGGTGTTATGCATCTGATGATGCTACATGTGTGTAACATAGGTATACAACTATTTGTATGTTTCTTTTATGTATGATGCTTCCAGGAAAAGGTAGAGACGCATACATGTATTTTTTCAGGAATATGGTGAGACTTACAACAGTAACATTGCAAAGATTACTGTTTTGAATTTCTGGAGTTCTCTTGCTTCTTTCTGCACTTCTCTTGACTCTTTCTGCACCTATGTTGCCTCTTTCTGCACTTCTCTTGTCTCTTTCTGCATCCTTCTTGTCTGTTTCTGCACCTCTGTTGCTTCTTTCTGTACTTCTCTTCTTTATTTCTGCACCTCTTTTGCTTCTTTCTGCAGCCCTCTTTCCCCTTTCTGCAGCTCGCTTGCCTCTTTCTACACCTCTCTTGCATATTTCTGCACTTCTCTTCTGTCTTTCTGCACCTCACTTTCCTTTCTACGCATCTCTTGATTCTTTATGCACTCCTCTTGTCTCTTTGTGCACGTCTGTTGCTTCTTTCTGCACTTGTCTTGCCTCTTTCTGCACCTCTCTTGGTTCTTTTGGCACTAATCTTGCCTCTTTTTGCACCTGTGTTGTCTTTTTCTGCACCCCTCTTTTCCCTTTCTGCACCTCTCTTGCCTCTTTGCGCATCTCTCTTGCCTCTTTCTGCACCTGTCTTGCTTCTTTTTGCACCCCTCTTGCCGTTTTGTGTACCCGTCTTCCCTGTTTTGTGCTTCTCTTGCCTCTTTCTGCACCTCTCTTGCCTCTTTGTGCACTTCTCTTGCATGTTTGTGCAGCTCTGTTGTTTCTTTGTGCACCCCTATTGTCTCTTTGTGCACCTGTGTTGCCCCTTTCTGTATTTCTCACATTTTTTAGGAGCTCTGTTGTTCTTTGTGTATTTCTTTTTGGTGTTTCTAAACCTTTTTTCTGTCCCTTTGTTTCTCTTTCAGCAACCTTTTTCCTCTTTCTGCAGTTCTCTTGCTTGTTTCTACACTTTTGTTTTTTATTTGTAATGAAGAGAATATCAATGTAATTGGAAGTAATTGGTTACTAGTGAATATGAATATTGATATATAATTAATATAAAATTGTTAATTCATGGAACAAACTATTGAAACTGTTCTTTGTTTTTAGAAAATTATTTTGTTTGGATCACAAATTGAAGATGGCCGGAAAACATGAAAAGAGAAGACAACAAAAAACACAGAACTACTTAAACAAAAGTAAAAAGAGTGCATTAGAAAAATACCAAAATGTTACTAAGGATAAAGTCTGTTCTGGTAGGAGCCCTAAACAGTTTCTTAAAACAGTTGCAGAGAGATTAAAGAAAGACAATAACAATGAAAGAAACAAGAAAAGTTTTACAACAAAGCACAAGGAGGATAAGATTTTTAATAATAAAAAAACATTTGTTTTCGGAAAAACAACACATGTTATAAGAAGAAAAAAACAATTCAAAGAGATACGTATACGCATGTTTCGAAGTAGAGTAATTCAAAATTTATTAAAACATTGTAAAAAGTATTAAAGAAGATCAGCAGTGTATAAGAAGAAGCAACACATTCAAAGTTTAGCAGATACTGCTTTTGAATTGAAACAAACATTATTTATATTAATATTGAAAAGAATGAGAACATTGGATAAAACAATGGTGTTTATGAAAGAGAATAGCAAAAGAAAAAAACTTGTTAATAGAAGTAACTTTTGTAAAACTTTTACTGGTGAATGGAAGCACACTTCTAGTACTGAGCCTTTCTTTAATAAAGAAAGCTACTTTCAACAGAACACATTAGTACATGCAGTTGATACTAGTGGTCGATGCTATGAGATGAAAGATGGTTGTCCCATTCCAAAAGAAAAAATGGTTGTTAGGAGTGTGGAAGAAGTAATAGCTGAAGACGTTCAAGGGAAGCGTACACAAGCTCCTGTATATGAGTGGGATTGTAGCAGTATTTGAAGTATTCGACATGGATCTATTAACATATTGTGAATGTTTTTACGAGAGTATGCAAAAAAAGTCTTAAACAGAAGATTAAGATGTTACAAGGACTAGATCCATGTAAAAAAAGAAAATATACTAAGTTGCAGGGTAATTTTCTGGCTTGTCTTCCAAGAAAAGTGTGTAAAAGTACTTTTCATCATTTAAGAATGTTAGCAGTACACCCCTCAGAAATGCGGAAGTTAGTAAGGAGACTCTACTATGAAAAAACTCTGCATTATGTTTTAGTGAATGGACACAGCTCTTTTGCACGGTTCAGTATCAGATGTACAAAAAGTTTGTGATGATATACAGTTTTGTTTTTTTGGTTCACAAGAGGAGTGTGGAGAAAGTGAGAGCTTGATAAGTGTAGGTGTTGAAGAACACGGGAAAGACATTAGTATTGATGAGTTTGCAGAATAAATTACAAAGTTTAAGACAGTTTTGTGTGAAAAACCAAACTATCTTTGTACTTGTTGTTGACGTACTCACTATAGAAGTCAAACTAGGAATGTTGGTTTATATTTAAAAAGTGAAAAGGAAAATAATGATAAGTGGCAGCAATTTGGTGCTTATTTGTTGGTAGAAGGTCAGTTTGAGTTGGCTGCTGATCAAGTTATTTGTAAATATTGTTACAACATATTAGAAGAGAACAAACTGCCAGCTAGAGCAGTGCATAACAACTTAGAGTTGGTAGCTATTCCTCAGGAACTGGCAGATTTGAATGCATATCAGTCCATTCTTATTCAATCTGTACACCCATTTCAAGCCATAATTCGTATGGAGCCTAAAACAGGTAAGATGCCACCAACAGATTTTCAAAGAGGTCTGAAAGGAAGAGTTGTGTACTTACCTTTAGATTTTAAGAATAACATTGGAGCTGTTGTTGTAGACAGGGAAGAAAATGAGCCAGTAGTTATTCTAGTAAATGGTGTACCAACAAAGAGTCAAAAAATATGGCAAGAGTATGTAGATGTTAATAAACTTCAAAAGGCTACATTATATCTGGTACAAAATAATATTTATTATAAAAATGTAAATGTTCATGAACAGTTAAAATGCTTAGGAGATGAAACAGAAATTCCAAGTGGCCAAATAGAAAAAGTGGACAAGTCCAGGAGTGAAGAGATTTATGAACATTATACTATACATCCTCTACATTCAAAAGAAGTGATAGGAAACAGTATTGAATTATTTCAAATGAAGGAAGCAAAATGAACTCCCATGAGTGTATGGGAAAAAAGTTTAGAAGCTCGTTGTTTTCCACAGCTGTTCCCCACTGTAGAAGGTGGACGATTTGATGAGCGAGCTGTACAGATTCCAGCTTCAGAAGACCGCTATACAAGATTGTACTCTGAAGATCCAAGATTTCGATAGTGTATTCCATATATATTTAATCTTCTGTTTGAAAGTGGTTTGTCTGCACTTTCATATGCAGTGAACCACATATTAAAAACAGGAGTTCATCTTCCACATTTTTCTGCAAATAATTCATGGACAATGTTCAACAAAGAGATGAAAATTTAAAACCACAGTTAATTAATTTGATGGCATGTCAACGTGGTACCAGTGAATATTGGTTTTGTTTTCACGGTGAACTTAAATGTATGTTAAGAAACTTAGGTACCCCTACATGGTTTGTAACACTAAGCTGTGCTGAATATACATGGTATGATTTACTTGAATTTCTATGAGAAGCAAATTCAAATGTTAAAAATATTGAATTGAAGACACCTGGAGAACTCTGTTCCTTGGATCCTGTAAATGTCTGCATGTATTTTAACCATAGGTTTCGAAGTATGATGTCATTTATCTGCAATAAAATATTCCTCCTCTTGGAGAAGTTGCTGAGGGGCATATTAACAACGAGGCGATAGTCAATTATCGCCGCTTTAGCGTCCGTTTTCGGACGGAAAGCGGCGATAATTCTATCGCCTAATCAGCAAGGTCACGCTATCGCGTGAATCCCTGCACTATCGCCCTTTCCCCCAACGCCCATCCTTGCATCTCTAATGAGATGCAAAGTGGCGTTACTGGGCGTACCCCAGATGGGCTACGTTGTAAATATCGCCGATGTGCACATCGCGATATTTACAAGGCAGCCCACAGGATTATAGCAGACGTTAGATTTTGGCAAAAACGGCCGTTTTCGCCAAAATCTAACGTCTGCTATAATCCCGACTTACCTATGTTAGCCATAGGAGGTGGATTCTGCTGATACGACCCTGTGGGTCGTATCAGCAAGGTTATCGCCCTTTTGCAGGGAACATCGCTGGTAAACCAGCGATGTTCCCTGCAAAACGGCGATAGCCTCGCTATCTCTGGAATTTTTATCGCCCTGGAGTAACGCGTTGTTAATAACGCGCTACCAGGGCGATGAATGCCAGAGATAGCCAGCGATAATATAATTATCGCTACGCACGGCCAGCGATAATTATCGCTGGCCGTTGTTAATATGCCCCTGATTTCTTTAGGCGAAAAGAGTACCAAGCCAGAGGTGCCCCTCATATACACATGCTATTATGGATAAATAATGCTCCAAAATTTGGAACTGATACTGATGGAACTGTTTTGTCTTTCATTGAACAGTATGTTACATGTGCCATTCCATGACAAGGAGGAGAAAAGAGCTTAAGACAACAAGTTTTATGGTTTCAAAGTCATCGATGTGGGAAATCCTGTCAACGAAAATACAAGTGTAAAGGGAAATTTTATACAAAATGTTGTTTTGAATTCCCATGTCCAATAGTTTCTAAAGGAAGAGTAAATAGTTTTTGTCAGCAGTAAGGCATGCAATAACTTGGACATCTTCGAAAAATACATATAACCTAAAAAGAACCAAAGATTCAAAGGACATTAATGACGAAAATCCAGTTATTTGGAAAATGTGGAATTCAAACATAGATATTCAGTATGTTGCAGATAATTCAATTGCTGTTGCTCGTTATGTTACATCATATATATCCAAATCTGAAAAGACAGAGATGAAAGAAATTTCACAAGGGAAGAGTCTTAGTAAGAAATTGTATAGCTTTAGATTGAAAATGCTTTCCCATTGAGAGATTGGATCCTATGAATGTTTGGATCACTTGAGCTCTGCCAGTTTATATTCAAAGTCAAGAGGAATCATTTGGGTAAGTTTAGGTCTTGCCTCCACATAAAATAGAGTGTTGAAATCTTTACAAGAAATCGAATACTTAGCACAGAATAAACCAGAAACAACAGATATTGTTAAAACTAATATGTTGGATACATACTATACCAAAAGGAGTCCACATCTTGAAAACCTATCTCTGCATGAAATACTTCAACTTTACAGCTTTAAAAGAAAAGTTACAGAAAATATAAAAGAAGAAAAATATGCAGTAACTGCATGAGACGGATGTTTAGTAAAACATGCCAAAGGAAATCTTATTAAACACAGAAAACTGAGTTGCAAAAGTCCAGATAAGAGGGAATTTTTCTATTTAGCACTTCTGCAACTGTTCAAGCCTTCCCGTAGTGAACTGGAATTACTTGGATATTTCGACTGCTATGAAGATTCTTTTGATGCAAGTAAAGATAGTATTCAGTGCAAATTTTTCCTACATATCTACAAATGTTAAATGATAAGAATGAACAAGAAACTACTATTGCAGCTGAAATAGCTAGAGAAAGTTCTCAAGATAGTCAAAGTTCTGGTCCACTGAGTCAAGATCCACTGGGACAACCAATTATCAAAAATAAAGCAGCAATAGCCATGAATGAGGTAGAAACTGCAATGCAACAAGCACAACAGTATATTATTCAATTGGAAAAGGTAGAAGAACAACTAAATATTGAACACAAAGAAATATATCTACAAGTGACACAACAGATACAACATGGTTTGCTGCATGAAAAAAAAGAATGCCAATGTTCATCATTTAAACCTATTCTAATGTACATTAGTGGTCAAGCTGGAACAGGAAAAAGTTTCTTAATTAAAGTTTTGACCAGTTATCTACACAAAACTACAGAATCACATTTATATTGTGTTGTAACAGCTCCAACTGGATTAGTAGTACACAACATTAAAGGGATTACTTTACATAGATTACTTATGCTACCAGTAGAACATGATATTAAATTGGAATATCAGAAGCTATCTGGAGGAATATAGCATGCTACAACGCATGCTTTTACTTCGCGTTCCATTACAACACGGTTGTTACAATGACCGCGTTGTTAGAACGCGATACCTTTACCACGCAAGTCATTAGATCGACTTGCTCTAGATGGCGCTCCAACCTTAGGAATAGTATAATTTACTATTCCAACTCCACCCTGCGCAACAGTAGGGAAGGTGTTGGAATAGTAAATTACACTATTCCTTAGGTTGGAGCGCCATCTAGATCAAGTCGATCTAATGACTTGCGTGGTAAAGGCATCGCGTTGTAACAACGCAGTCGTTGTAAAGACCACGTTGTAACAGTAACGCGATGTAACAGCCGCGTTGTAAAGGCTGTTTCCCATCTGGAGAAGCTTGTTATGAAGTGTCAAGAGTACTGAAGAAAATGAAACTTTTAATCATTGATGAGGTGAGCATGGTCTCAAACTTTATGCTTGCCTTTGTACACTTGAGAATGCAACAGATTTTAAAAACAGATTACGATGTTCTGTTTGGAGGAAAATATTTAATTGTATTCGGAGATCTACTACAACTAACTCCTGTAAAAGGACAACCTGTTTTTAAAACACTTGTCCATGAAGACACTAGGAAATCTTTGGGAAGTATTGGAAATGTGAACATTTAGTTACATTTTGAATATAAAGAACAGATTAAGAATATGCGACAAGCAAGTGATGAAGATTATGGAAATATTCTTCAAGACATAAGAATTGGTGTCTTGATCGAAACATGGTAAACAAGCTTTAGAAAGTCGGCTACTAAGGAACTTGTTTACAACTGGAAAGACAGCGGCTGAAGTAATGTACAATAAGCTTAGAGAAATGAAGGTTATAGTTTGCCTAACGCCTACACTGCAAGAGTGTTCCACATTTATTCAAGAACTTTTGAAACTGGAAAAACAACAACTAGTGGAAATTGAAGCTATTGATAAAATTGAACACCAGGGAGTGACTATTCTTCTTGCAGAGAAACTACAGGCTAAATTGCATTCTTTGGAAAAGTCTGTATATAAAACTGCAGGCTTAGAAAAGACTTTACATGTATGTAGAAACTGTTGGATAATTGTACGGCGTAATTTGAATGTAGAAGAAGGTTTAGTAAATGGAGCAATGGGAAAAGTTGTTGATTTTGTAAAATGTCAGAATAGAGATGGAATAGAATTTTTGATTATAAAATGTGATCAGATTAAAGAGGTAAGACAGATTGGGTATTGTGTTTTACGTTTTTTGCTTGTAAAAGATTTGTATGTTCGCAGAAAACAGTTTCCTCTGTCTTTAGCATATGCAGTAGCTATTCATAAATCTCAAGGTTTAAGTGTAGACAGTGCTTTTGTAAATATTGGAAGTACAGTGTTCAAAGAGGGAATGGCATACATTGCATTGTCTCAAGTAAGAATATTGTCTGGTTTGTATTTGATAGATTTCGATGAGAAAAAGGTTAGTGCTGATGCAAATTGTGCAAGAGAGTATAAATGTTTAAGAAGACTTTATACACCTGATTCAGGTGAATATCCCATATATGAGAAATGTGTAGTGTGTTCAAAATGGAAATATGTCAAACATTCAACTGAGGTTCAAAAAAAGAAATCAATTGAAGAGAAACTTGAAGGCGTAAAGAAAAAGAAAATGGAAACTGTTGATGACATTGTAGGATACCAGTTGGAAAATGGTTCAGGTATCAACTGTTATGCTAATGTGATTCTGAATGTTGTGTTTTATCTACAAGATCTTCATCATGAAATCATAGGAAATCATGAAAAAAGATTCTGTTCTTAACTACATCATGTATTTCAACAGTTGGTAACTGACAGGAGTAAAATCCATACTGCTTCTGGCATTCAGCATCTTTTGGATATATGTACTGGTTCTTTGACATTTACTCCTAATATACAACAAGATGCACAAGAATTTCTAATCCTTATGCTTGGAGCATTAGAAAATGAAGGATTACAGATTGAAAACGTATTTGGACTAAGTTACAGATGGGATCATAAATGTGAAGAGTGTTCATTTACTTCTACCACTGAAATACAAACAGAACGATTCATATACTTCACAATACCAGACTGCAAATTAGTACCTTTTAACAAATTGATAAAAACAGCCAATCAGGATATGAAATGTTTGCATTGTAGATCAGAGATGTTGTCTACATTACATATAGAAAGATTTGGAAAATATCTCATTTTAATGCTACAACATTGTAGAGCAAATGGAAGAATATTGGAAACCAAAATTAAAAATGTTATTACAAGTCAAATATTCATTTCAGGAAGAACTTGTATAGCAGTGGCTATTATTTTCCATGATGGACCTACTACAACATCTGGACACTATACTGTGTATTTAAATTATAATAAAAGATGGACACATTGCAATGATGCCCACTTGGAATTCAAACCTAGATTGCCTTATGAATTACAAGATTCATATTTGCTATTTCTGCAGCCACAGTTTTGAGTACATTATTTGGCCTATTGGGAAGATGTGAACAGAAAGTAGACAGGAGGGCAAACTATTAGTATTTATAAATAGTGTTTGGAATAAAATTTGCGCTAATTGATATTGCATTTAGAGAATTGTGTTTAAAAGGAAATAGTTTATATATTTGTTGTCTATATTGTGCCAGATGTAAATGAGAGTCTACATTTTGGAAAATGTATTTGAGATAAATAATAGAGTTAATGTAGATGAAGGAAGTAATTAACAAGGTGCAGATAGGAAAACACATAGCTACACATATTGAAAATGATGCTCTACGCTGATTTTGTTTTTCTGTCTACAATCAAGTTGATTGTTTTTTTCCCCGCTGTTCAGATGATACTACATTGAAAACACTGTCTATGGTGAAGTTAAGTGGAATCTGAGAACAGCAAAAAAGGGAAACTGAAAATGTTATGTAATTCTTAATTTATGTTGTGTTCTTAAAAATATAATATAATTTCTGTAATAAATTACATTAAATAACGGTTTTTTCTTCTTCTTTATAGTAGCTACTGGTGAAGTTTGAAAAGAGTTGTAATGCTGTTTAGGACAATACTACTCTAAAATACTTCTACTGAGTAATGTATCTAAATTACTTGAAAAGTAAGAATACATAATATGATATGCATGATAACGTGAAAAATTGTTTAACGTTTATTTATGTGTTATTTCTTTCCAATATAAATAAGGTTGATCCTTCACACTATTTGAAAACCATCATCATGTTGCTGATGCAATCAGCTAGGCAGTCATCCTTTCATGCAAACACTATCCATGCTCTCATCTATTCTCTCTAGCACAACTCTTGCACTAATAGGATAACCCAGCCATTATCCTTGCATTTTTCCTTTCACACAGGCACAACCCATGCACTCATGCAATCACCCAGGCACTACCCATGTACTCATACAATCACTCAGGCACTACTTTTGCACTGATACAATGACACAGGGATTACTCTTGCAGTCATCCTTTTACTCAGGCACTACCCATGCACTGATCTAAGCATCCATATATGACTCTTGCACTCATGAATTCACTCAGGCACTATCCATGCACGTATCCAATCACCCAGGCAGTACCCCTGCACTTATGCAATCACCCAGGCACTGCCCATGTACTCATGCAATCACTCAGGAACCATCCTTGCACTCAACCATTCACTGAGGCACTCCCATGCACTCATGCAATCAAGGAGGTACTACCTATACACACATCTAATCACTCAGGCATTAACCATACATTCATGCAATCACCCAGGTACTACTCTTCCACTCAACCATTCATTCAGGTATTATGCATACAGTCATCCATTCACTCTGCCACTAATTATGCACATATCAAATCACCCAAGCGCTATTCTTTCAGTCATTCTTTCACTTAAGTATTAGGCATGCATTCATCCACGCACTGCGACCCTACTTATGCACAACTATAACATTGATCATACACACATTCATACAAGCAATCACTTTCACTACATACAATTTTTCTATTTTTAACCAGTATAGGTGGTTCCATGAAAACAGTTATTTTCGTTTTTATTCGGAACATTGTTATATTCTTTCTGTATTTTCTGAATTGTTTTATTTTTTTGGGGTGTTTTTCAATTTTTTAAATAAAAAGAGAAGTTAAAGAGTCCAACTGTGGTGTTTCTTTTAAACGAACAAACAGAAACAACAAAAAAAAAAAAAAGCAATTATGTGCTCTCAGGAGAGCCTTGATGGGATCAATGGAGAGCTCTCCAACACAAAGAGTTGTCAAGCATTTGTGACAATGAATGCCTGCATCAGCCAACTCGGGAACGATTAGAGGTTGCGGTGTGTTCAACACAACCCCTGCAGATGTAGAAGGTTGACTTCCATCACCAGTGGCTGCTTGCTCTCTCTTTTGGCACTCCATCATCTCTCATGCGAGATGAACAGGGTGGATGGTTTCCCGGTGCGTCTTCATTGAAGAAGTACCACATGAGTACTTTTTCTCGGAACCTCTGGAGAGGAATTTTTGCAGATCGTGCAGGTCACCTTGCGCGCGTTGACTTTATTTTTGCCTTCAGGGACAGTAAAAAAAGCACATGCTAAGCTTTCCTTTCTTTTCTTTAGTGGCTCCTCCACCTCTTCCATCTCCTCCTGCTACTCCTCTTCTGGAAAAGCTGCAGCCATGTTGTTTGTATATTCAAAAATGAGCAACACCAAAGAAAATAAAGAATTAACAGAGCCTACAAAAAGGTAGTCTTAAAAGCAGACATACCCAAAATGGAAGGACTGGAACAGGTGTTGGTTCCACCCACCAAGAGAATGAAAAGCTCTTTATCCAATGAGAAGCTTTCTTTCTATGTCACATGGAGTCGTGTACGGGTTGCGCACCCATCACTTATGCGTCGCACACCCGTAAAATGTACTAAATGTAATATAAAACTGTAAATTACTATTAGGATATTGTGTTTCAAAGTATTTCAATGGAAAGTGTTTATGCAAAACAGATATTTAAACTTCAAACATTCATATTTCATACTTTTAAAATTTACGCTGGAGTCACGACCCTTACAAGATCCCGGAAATACGTGCCGGCAGGATTCGCAACCCGTACGCGTCTGGTGCGCGATGGTGCAGCGTACATAAAAATGTGTTTAAACATCTTAAAAATATTGCATAAGAACACTAATAGTACTTTTTTAGATTGATTAATAAACCTCTTTGTTAAAAAAATATATTATTTCAGTTTAAGTATGTATTTTAGGGTTACATTCGTGTAACGGATTCGCGCACCCAATGAGTAGATCCACAACCGGTATGCAATACCATCGCATCCACAAACATCTGTTAAAAACATTTTAAAATAAATGTATAACTTATTTATTACTATTTTTATGTACTCAGTGATAAACTTCTACGTCTAAAAAATATATTAATTAGTTCTAAATATATATTTTAGAGTGATATTCGTATAACATATCTGCGCACCCACCGCGTAGGTTCGCGTACGGTGTGTGACCCTTTTTGTAAACTAAAAAATATATATATATAGATATGTATACATAAAGAAGATAGGTATCATAAGAAAAGAACATAACATCTGTCTTGCTATTAAAAGCAATCATACAAAATCCAATTTAGCAAAAAATAGTTAAAAAAAATATGCTAAAAGGTATATATATATTTTCTTTTTGAATTCAAAATTCTGTTATGTGATATCACACAGTACAAAATTACAAACAAGAAAACAATGTTAATTCAAATAAATAACACTATAAATCTTTGGTCAGCTATGTTATATATATTTTTAAAAAGTGATTATAATCATTTTAAAAGTTTATAAAAAATACATAAAACATCATAGAATAAAAGCAAAAAATAGTTACAAACATCTTTTCATAAATAAAATGATTTAGAAAACCTTAGAAATTTACTGAAAAAACCACAGATTTCAAAGACGTTAAAGTTAGGAATTAGCACTTAAAAAACCTTAGAAATTCACTGAAAAAACAACAGTTTTCAGGGACATTATAGTTAGAAATTAGCATTTAAAAAACCTTAGAAACTAACTGAAAAAAACAGAGGTTTCAGGGATGTTATAGTTAGGAATTTGCATTTCAAAAACCTTAGAAATTCACTGACAAAACCACAGGTTTCAGGGACATTATAGTTAGGCTAACATTTCACTCATACAAAACCAGAGAAATTCAGCAGTTATAGTTAGCTGAGCTAACTATAACTTGCACCCCTGCAATGCACTGCTGATGATGTCACTGATGACATCTCAAATGACATTACTGATGACATGGTGGATACACGTTTTATCCCTTCTTCTATCACTGCCAGTGGGTATCCCCTCATGTGGAATCAATTTTTCATATCAATTATTTCATTCCTGAAATCTCTGTCCTCTGAGCAGTTTCTCCGGGCTCTCAATATTTCCCAATAGGGGATACTCCATCGTAGTTTCTCAGGATGACCACTGTTTCCATGCAAAATGCTGTTACATGATGTTTTCTTTCTGTGTAGTTTAAAGCAAATGCTAATATAATCTATCGTGACTTCAATATCCTGGAAAGTAATGTATTCAGAACTTATTCTGTGGGTAAAAGCCAGATTCATGTTATTATCATTTAAAATTGCGATGAACTGTTCCAATTCCCTGCTTCCACCTTTCCAGATAATGAAGGTCATCGATAAAACATGACCATAGTACCACATTTTCCAGTTTATCCATGTTACAATCTATCCAAACAATTTCAGTCTCGCAATACCCCATGAGGAGGTTTGCATAAGTGAGGGCGAATAAGGTCCCCTTTGCTGACCCTTGTTTTGCAAATAGTGACTACCATTGAACATGAACATTAATTATAGTTAGGACCTAGTTTCCATAGGAAAAGCCTATAACTTTGGCGCCATTTGACGAAACCTCACAAAAATTTTCAAAACTAATGGGCCACTCACTTCAGCTGTTGTGTTGAAAGTTTTAGGGTGATCCGTCAAAGGGGGCCAAGAAAAAGAAGGGTCCCAAAATGCTTTTTCTCCATATTAATTTCCATAGGAAACTTTAGACATGGCTACAGCCTCAACATGCTGAATGGAATTACACCAAATTTAGCAAAAGGTAGCTCCTGGGTCAGAAAGCACTGTTTTTGTTAAATGGTGTAAATCCATTCAGCAGTTCCTGAGAAATTTAAAGATTTCTCAGATATACAACTGTGGCCGCAGTGGATCTGCGAACCCTCCCGTTCTCTTTGCCTGAGATCTGATTGGCTGCCAACACTTCAAACTAGGAAGCGTTGGCAGCCATCTTGTTACTTCGATTGAACCAAGTCACAAGAAAAATGGTAAGAAAACAAGAAAAGGGGACAGGGTAGAAACACTCTGACCCCCTAGGCTTGTTCAGGGGGTCCCAGAGGGACCCACAGGGCCAAAAAAACATTTTTTATTTTTTTATTTTCAGCAGGATTCATGGTGGATCCGCAAATCCGGCTGAAAATAAACAAAAATGAAGTACAGGCTTCCGTGCTTTGTTTCCTTTAGGCCCCGGGGTGGGCCAGGTCCCGGGGGCTATTAAAATAGTGATGCGGGGACCGCCACCTCTCTGGGGCTCATTTTTTGGAAATGCGGGGGGGGGGGACACACAGCCCCCCGCAGCCCTGGTGACCGCCACCTCCCCGGGGCTATATGTACATAAAATGTTCCCCATGTAGCCCCTGGGGCTGCCACCTCATGGTGTGAAAAGCAGGTGGCCACGCAGCCCCCTGTACCCTCAGGGAACACCACCCTCCCGGGGCTCTGTTTACAATAATGTTTCGGGGCTCCTGCCCCCCACGCAGCCCCGTGGACTGCCACCTCCCTGGGGCTATGTTTAAAAATAATGTGTGGGGACTCCATCTTCCCCACACAGCCCTGGGGATCAATCTACTCCCTGGGGCTGTTTCAAAGATGGGAGGGCGGTTATTTGACCCCCCTCCTGGAGCTGTAAATGGCCCTGGGGACCACCACCACCCAGGGCCAGCTCCAGTAATGTCCCGAGGCGGGACTGCTCCCGCCAAACCATAGCAAACACTGCTTCGCTTCATGGAAGTGAGAGCATTGAAAATGTTCTCTCTTCCATGAAGTGGAGCCTAATTGCTTTTGGGCAGAGGGAGCTGCAGGTTTGCAGCTCCCTCTGTTCAAAAGCAATGCCGGCACCCGATGACGACGAGGAGCCGACAGGGACCGCAGGGGCCTTGAGGCTCCCCCGCGGTCCCCCATAACCTGTCCAAGCGCCGGGGATGGGGATATATATATATTCACTGAAAAAAACTAAAGTTACAGGGAACGTTATAGTTAGGCTGACAGTTCACTCACAAAACCAGAGAAATTCAGCAGTTCTAGGTACCTGAGCTAACTATAACTTATGCCCCAGCAGTGCACTGCTTGTGACCTCACATATTACATCACTCATGGAATGGTCAGTGACATCACTGATGACATAATACAGTGATTGTGAGCCTTTATGAAAATGTTATATGTTAAAGATATATATTAAGGTACTCCAAACGTTAAATTAGTATACTTTGTGTACTACTAATGAGTGAAACTATTTCTAACATATATTATGTGAGTGGCTGTGTGACAGTGTGTATCTATGTGTGGGAGGGTGTGTGATGTTTGAGTAGATGTGTGAGTTGTATAGGTGAATAAGTGGATGTGTGAGTAGCTGTATGGGTGAATAAGTGGGTGAGTGAAAAGATGTATGGGTGAGTGAGTGGCTGTATGGGTTAGTGAGTGGCTAAATGGGTGAGTGGCAGTGTGTAAGAGTCTGTATGGGTGAGTGAGTAGCTGTTTGAGTGGGTGTTTAATTAACTAAGTGAGTATGGAAGTGGCTGTATTGAGAGTGACAGTATGATTGGCTGTATGGGTGAGTGAGTAGACATGTGGGTGCTTGTATGGATGTGTGAATGGGTAAGTAAGTGAGTGACTGGGTGTGTGAGTAGCGATATTGATGAGTGAGTGGGTGTTTGAGTGGCTGTATGGGGGATATGTGGATATGTAAGTCTGTGAGTGGGTGTGTGAGTCTCTGAGTGGGTCTGTGAGTGGGTGTGTGAGTCTCTCAGTAGGTCTGTGAGTCAATGCATGAGTGTATGAGTGGGTCTGTGAGTCAGTGTAGTATCTGAGTGGGTCTGTGAGTGGGTACATGAGTTTCTGAATGGGTATGTGAGTGGCTGTGAGAATGCCTGAGTAATTTGTTTGAGTGAGTGGGTGGGTACATGAGTGCCTGAGTGGGTTTTTGAGTGAGTGTTAGGGTGTCTGGGTGCATCTGTGAGTGGGTGCATGAGTGTTTAAGTGGGTCTATGAGTTGGTGTGTATGTGGGTCTGTGAGAGGGTGTGTGAGTATCTGAGTGGGTGTATCAGTGTCTGAGTGGGCCTGTCAGTGAGTGCCTGAGTATGTGAGTGGGTATCTAAGTGTCTGTGTGGGTGTGTCAGCAGCTGTGCAAGTGACTGGGCCACAATGGAACAGCACCTACCCCTTTATCCAACAAGAGTCCACAGTTTTGAACAAAATATCTACCCAAGTACAGTACTTTCTACTGGCTAACTGGAAATGTCACCAGTGACCTTGTGTGCATTTTGGCAATGTGATTGTTACCCATGTGTCTTTAACTAGAAATTAGTGATAACATGAATCCTCCTATAGAAAAGACAACAGGACTACAAACAGGTAAATCTCCAACAAACAAGAGTCCAACTTCCTAACTAAATGAAGTAAGCGCTTCTTTGTTTGGTGGAGATGTCCTCATATTCCTCTGCATCAAGAACACCTCACCAACTTTGCTGGGAAACGTGCTGGGGACCTCTTGTTAAGCTGTCCATAATCATGGCAAAAGGAGGGAAGACCTTTGTATACTACTTAGGTGGACAAGGCCAAACGGGCGAAGCTTCCAAGTGAATTGCACATTGCTCATAGTATTTTAATGGCAGAACCATTGACTCTGCTCTCACCGGGTAAGGACAAGAAAGGACCCCCTCATCACAGTTATTACAGATTGCTATCCAATAGATCGAGGATGTAGTCACCGCCACGAAGCATTCAGATTGTCTTTCAATGTGGAATTGCAAAGAAAACACACTTGCTTTGCCTTCGCCAAGCCCATGAAGCCCAGGAAATCCTTTATAGAATTGGATGGGGGCCACACGGACCCCTTACCCGGGTCAATTTTGGCCCTGGAACCCATCCCTTCAGGCCTAGGAAAGAATGAATGGGGAGGGGGCCATGCAACCCATCCCACGGAGCCCAGCTAATAATTATGGGAGGGCATGCAGCCATACTCCTGGGTAGATTTAAGCCCCGGGGACCCCATCCCTCAGGCCCTGGCCTCTTCCTCCTGGGTATATATATTTCTTCTGGGAAAGGAACTTTGGATACGATATATATATATATATAAATATATATATATATATCCCAAACAAGACTTGGTTCTCCGAAACGCGTTACTGGTATTAAATCTCAGCTCAAGAAACTGATCCCCTGAGTGAGCGCTTACTTGGTTGCTATTTGGGAAATTGTGTCCGGTAAACTTTGCCGGCATCATGCTTCAACTACCACGGGCGTGGGAGGGAGGATGAAGCAAAGAAACTTTGGAGATATATATATATTCTTAGAGATGGAACATAGACTGTGTTAATATGCCTTGAATATAAAAACTAAATAATAAAAAAGAAGTCAAATACTAACCAGGAAGGTGTTGCCATTTGTGAACCGTGTGCTGCTGGATCTGGTGTTCGCGGAGTGGACGGCAAAAGGAGACATATATATATATATATATATATATATATATATATATATATATATATATTAGGTTATGAACTGAGAAAAACACATTCTTTGCATCTTAAGTGTGCATGCAAAATTCTTTTATTATTGTCCGTCCTAATTCAGACACGAAACAAGTTGTCTTCAACTTTGGTAGAAGTAACATGTGAAGTACATCATATACTTGATCACAAAATTCTCTTCACATAATAGTGGTACAGAACAGCCAAGCCAACACGTGTTTCGCAAAATTAATTTGCTTCTTCAGGGCTTCAGAATTTCAGTTCGTTCATACTAATAGTCTTCTCAACTCTTGATAAAGGGATCCCAGATTCATCCTGGCAATATGCACTGTATAATATAGACTTCCAATATCAGGAAAAAAGGCTATAGCCTCCCATCGATATGAACACCAGTCAGTTACACGTGTTGGCTTGGCTGTTCTGTACCACTACTATGTGAAGAGAATTTTGTGATCAAGCATATGATGTACTTCAAATGTTACTTCTACTAAAGTTGAAGACAACTTTTTCCGTGTCTGAACAAGGACGGACGATGATGAAAGAATTTTGCATGGACACTTAAGATGCAAAGAGTGTGTTTTTCTCAGTGCATAACCTAATGTGTGACTATTTCCTGAAAGGAAAACAGGGATCTGGGATCTAGCGCCGGGCATTTCTCTAAATTTCCTCTGTTGTGTATATATATATATATATATATATATATATATATATATATATATATATATATATATATATATATATATATATATCCTCCAAAGTTGCCCCAGAGCTCAAGGACGCCACTCCTACGGGAGAGAATTCAACAGAATTTTTTATTCAAAAAACAGCGCACCCTTTCTCAATAAATTTATCAGTCCCTGACGCGTTTCGGTGACACTTCACCTTAATCATAGGGCGGGGCAAAAACAAACCATGGAAAACACACTGCAAACGTATTGTTCCACTAGCTTGCACTCTCCAGTGAATAGCATGCTGGGTGTTGCAGTGCCGATATTTCCCTCAGTAGGGTCCATGTATTTGTCCAAAGTTATAACATCCCCACTGTTCTCACAATGTTTACAGCCCTCCAGTGGGCCTCGGGAAAGGATTTGAAGTTTTAAATCAGTTACTCCTCCGTGCTGCGATCGGGCTGCCATTCAATTACAGCCCCGCAGTCCTGAAATCATTGAGCCAGGCGGTGCAATCCTCCGCGGCCGAGGCCGCCGCCGCCGCGTATTAACATCCTCCAAAGTTGCCCCAGAGCTCAAGGACGCCACTCCTACGGAAGAGAGATTTCAACAGATTTTTTTTTTTTTAAAACAGCGCACCCTTCCTCAATAAATGTATCAGTCCCTGACGCGTTTTGGTGACACTTCACCTTAATCATAGGGCGTGGCAAAAACAAACCATGGAAAACACACTGAAAACGTATTGTTCCACTAGCATGCACTCTCCAGTGAATAGCATGCTGGGTGTTGCAGTGCCGATATTTCCCTCAGTAGGGTCCATGTATTTGTCCAAAGTTATAACATCCCCACTGTTCTCACAATGTTTACAGCCCTCCAGTGGGCCTCGGGAAAGGATTTGCAGTTTTAAATCAGTTTCTCCTCCGTGCTGCGATAGGGCTGCCATTCAATTACAGCCCCGCAGTCCTGAAATCATTGAGCCAGGCGGTGCAATCCTCCGCGGCCGAGGCCGCCGCCGCGCGTATTAACATCCTCCAAAGTTGCCCCAGAGCTCAAGGACGCCACTCCTACGGAAGAGAGATTTCAACAGATTTTTTTTTTTTAAAACAGCGCACCCTTCCTCAATAAATGTATCAGTCCCTGACGCGTTTTGGTGACACTTCACCTTAATCATAGGGCGTGGCAAAAACAAACCATGGAAAACACACTGAAAACGTATTGTTCCACTAGCATGCACTCTCCAGTGAATAGCATGCTGGGTGTTGCAGTGCCGATATTTCCCTCAGTAGGGTCCATGTATTTGTCCAAAGTTATAACATCCCCACTGTTCTCACAATGTTTACAGCCCTCCAGTGGGCCTCGGGAAAGGATTTGCAGTTTTAAATCAGTTTCTCCTCCGTGCTGCGATTGGGCTATAAACATTGTGAGAACAGTGGGGATGTTATAACTTTGGACAAATACATGGACCCTACTGAGGGAAATATCGGCACGGCAACACCCAGCATGCTATTCACTGGAGAGTGCATGCTAGTGGAACAATACGTTTGCAGTGTGTTTTCCATGGTTCAATTCAATTTCAATTCAAATCAGCTTTATTCGGTTAGATAATACACAAACCATAAAAGCAATCTAAAATACATCATACATTGCTGCGTATATCATAAACTCTAAAAAGGAACATCCAAATTCATTAAAAAGAGAGAAAAGGATGAAGAAAAGAAACCCCACACAGAACAAGCCGTAATACCACCTTGAAAAAACACAAGTTTCAATATTTCAGGAATCTTTTCGAGATAAAGAAAGACCCAATATATCAAATAATTACTTCCATTAAAACCTTTAAACATAATAAACAGTTATTAAATATTTGTAAGGATATCAAAAATAAAAATAATTTAAAAAAGTCCAGGTTCTTAATTCATAATGCATTCTATTTCAGCTATAAGCAAATTCATTTCAGGCTACAAACTTCATTCTCATAACTCAAAGCCTCAAGATGAGAGTTATTATTACGTATCATAATTGACGTCTTGATGTAAGTCACCACTGCATTACAGATTCTTATGTTTGCAAGACTACAAATATATTCAAATGCTACCCTATAAGAAAAAAGTTTCTCCTTTAAAAACAGCGGTCGTAAAAAGCATTTCCTGGGATTCTTATAAAAACCACAAAATAACATAAAGTGCAAAGTTATCTGTTTTGAAAAACCATTACATGGACACTTAGGAAGATTTCGACTCCATCTTCTCTTTATCGGGAAAGCAATTAAAAAGTGCAGAAGTCCCATCCTCAATCTAGTTAAATAAAATCTGTGCCTTATATTGGTGACCTGTAATAAATATGTAGGTATTCCAAGGCCAAACGTCCGGTCCATGTAAGCTTTAGTTATCGGTTGCTGGTCTGCTTTTAGGTCCCTAAACAATTTCCGTTTTTCCAGTAATTTATTCTTCAGGTCTTTTTTACAATGACTAGCTATTTGATGGGGTTTTTTCAAATCAGGATTTTGGTCACATTCATCTAGTAAATTTTTGATATAGAGTAACCACGGTATTTTAGTTCCATATTCATGTGCGATACAATCTTTAATAATATCCTGGGTAAATTTGGTGCCTTCTTTGCTCCAGATACCATGCCAAACATTTACGCTTGTTGTGCCTATAAAATCATGTATATAAGGGGCATCTAATTCTTTATGGACATTAACACCGGGGTTGAACTCGGGACTGCTAACAATCTTCGCAAAAATTTATTTTCTTGTATGTAAAGAATGTTACAATTTTCTCCTCCCCACAATGTAGCCCCATAACAAGTTCCACTAAGGCACTTACTTTTATAAAGGGTCATTATTTCCCTAACGGGCTTATTTCCCATTTTTTTTGAGAACCTGAAGATTGACTCCGTTATTCTCATAAACTTTAACTTACTGTTCTCAATATGGGCTTTCCAGCCCCCCTTATCGAAAAAAGTCAAACCTAAATATACAAAAGAATTTGTTCTACTAATAGGGACATTATCGATATGATGATTCTTTGTTTTGGCTTTCCCTTGTCCACAGACCATTGTGAAATTCTTTTTTAAATTAATTAATAAATCCTTGTCCTGCATATATTTAGCAAATCTATCGATCAAAGTTTGTAGCCCATTCGCCGTTCTTGATAATAACACAGCGTCGTCCGCATAAAGTAAGGTCGGGACGACACGTTTAGCCACTATAGGGGCATCCGCATTTAGCTTCTGTAGTTCTTCATCCACACCGTTAATATATAGTGAAAATAATAGTGGCGCGAGTACGCACCCTTGCCTAATTCCTCGTTTCACTCTAAAACTGGCAGTGCATTCCCCGTCTGGCCCATAGCGGACCCTTGTAGTCAAATGACTATATATCTGTGAAAGATATATAATGATATCTTCCGGGGCGCCCATTTTAGTTAATGTCTGCCATAATTTCTTGTGGTTTACCAAATCAAAAGCACTAGTTAAATCAATAAAACATAAGTGTAGATGCCCCTTTTTTATAAGCGTATATTTACTGATCAATAAATGTAGGTTGATGCATTGTTCTATCGTACCTATTTCCCTTCTGAACCCAAACTGCGATTCTGTAAGGATCTTTTTTTCTTCCGCCCAAATTTCCAATCTTTGTAGCAGTATTCTTCCCATTAGTTTTGAAGTGGTATCAAGAAGGGAAATAGGGCGATAGCACTTAGCATCAGTTCTATTACCCTTTTTAAAAATTGGTACAATAATACTCTCTGTCCATGATTTGGGTATTGTACCTCGACCAACCGCATTTAAAACATTTTGTAAAACGGGGGCCCAGAGGCCGGAGTCCTGTTTAAAAAAGTCTATTGGGACCCCGTCTACACCCGGTGCCTTCCCATTTGCACAACGCGCTAATGAAAGAGTCACTTCATCTAATGTGATATAAGATAGTTTTGGTGAATTAAAAGTGATAAAAGTTTGATTTTTGGATAATCCCGTAACCCCTTCGATATTAATTTGTCCTATTAAAGAGGGCGTATCATTTTCTTCATTAAAAACGTTACTAAAATGGCAAATCCATTCTTCTGGCTGCACAAGACTCTCAACTTTAGTTGCACAATTTTCTTTAAAAAAAGGGTGATTTACAGTTTTCCAAAATAAAGAGGTATCTTTTGTATTTGCAGCCAAAATAAGCTTCTCCCAAGCATCTATCTGAATATCTTGTTTTCTTTTTGCTAGTGATTGTTTGTACAAAAGTCTCCATCTTTTAATAAGTTCGTTATCTCTAGGCTTACCTTTTAAGGCATTTTTTAATGATTGATTTGCCTTGGTACATTGTGTATCAAACCACCCAATTTTTTTCTTTGTCTTCCTCTTACTCTTAATTTTCAAACCTCTTGAAATTTCTGCAGTGATCTTACAAAAAGAGCCCATAATCTGGTTATCAGTGCAATCAACCCTATTACAAATTTCTACCTCTTGTTTACATTTACCAATTAAGTCCTCGATAAAAACTTTTGGGTCTACTCCTGACCATTTGATAGACACACCATTTTCCCCCTGAGTAGAGACAAAGGGGGCTAGACAAGGGCCACTATGGTAAATGTCATTCATTCTAACCGTTAGGAGGAGTGGGTGATGATCACTGACACAAACTATTTTCACCTCCATATTCTCTATTTGTTCTAATGCCTGTTTCGAGATTAGAATGTGATCAATAATTGAACATTTACCATGGCCATCAAAGGTCGGCAATTGAGATGATCCATCAGGTAGGTATTGGTCTAATAAATCCAAATTGTGTTTAGACATTACTTCATTTATGGATTCACCGTAAGGATTGTGAGGGAAATGGGGGCTGCTATCACCAGACTCATTTCCATATCCACAATGGTTTCCCTCTAAAACGCTACATTTTTTACTATTGAAATCTCCGGCCCAAATCAGGATATAATCCCTCTTTATTTCTTTTTAAAATATATCCAATTCCCTCTCAAGTGTCAATATCACCTGATTTTTTGTATTGTTAAAAATATTATTATAAAAATTAATTACAACAAAGCATTGAACAGGAGAAAAAAGACACAAATTGGAAAAAGGGAGACTCAGTATAAACTTTCTTTATCGATAACGGGCATGTTACCGATAATAGAAGTACTAGACCGCCCTTATCTCTTCCGCTTTGTGAGGGTATCGCTTGAGTATCCACGATTGAAAACCCATCAATGTAAAAAGATTTCGTATGCCAAGTCTCTTGTAGGCAGATTAAGTCACAGTCATTTAGAAAGGCGGGCCATGACCCATCAAGTAGTTTCTTATCTACGCCTGCAATATTCCAAGATACAAGGGATAATCTCCTATAGTTCTGTTTATGTTTTACGGGTGATTTTTCTAATAACAACTCAGTAATGGGATTAAAATCTTGTACAGAGGCTTCAGGTAGTCAATCTACATCACTACAATATGTGAGAGGCGAGACTCTATTAGACAAAACCAGAGGTCTCAGTTCTTTCCTTGTTGTGAAGTCCTGGCCGTAATGGTTATGATTTATAATATCTGGTTTATAAAAATAACCTAATGGGACTCCAGTAATAACATTTTTTGATTGCCTATATAATGTGTCCCAATTTTCACGTATCACGTCTAACAGAGTCTTAACCATCTCCTGATATCGAAAGGTAACTACAACACAATCCCCATTACATCTCTTTGGTTGTTTCCCCACCCAGGGTACTCTTCTTACCATAATAATACTTTTTGATAGAGTGTTTACATCATATACACAAAGGTTACTAAACCAGGACAATATTTTGTCTTTTAAATCGTCAAAATCTTCATTTATGCCATCCTTTAATTCCGGCACACTTTTCAGGACAATTGTATACGGTGTAGCTTCTGGGGGGAGGTGAAGAGGTGTTTGGTTCCTGTTGAGGGTCGATGTGAGGCTAGATGTAACTACCATTTTATTATCTTGGTTTGCCAGAGACCTAAGACGTGCCCCAATATCTGGTGTTTCCTTATTCATTTGATCACCATTATTTCCCCCTCTTGGCAATTGTGTTAGTACATTACGGGACTGTACAGAAGCATTTATGCCAATTTGCGAATTTCTTACAGTGCCACATGTTTCATTATTTGCTTGTTCTATAACAGTTTGTACATTTCCCATTTTGTTTTCCTCTTGCTTTGTAGAGTCCGTAATTAATTTAACAATACCAGCAACATCATCCTTAATTTTAGAAATTTCAGTCAATAAATTTATTTCGATCGTGTCAATTTTTCCGTGTAACTTTTTAAAAGGTGAATCCAAGTTTAAAGGGTGGTTGCAACATTGGGCTGTTTTTTCCCGCCCACTCTGGTTTTGGGCACATGACTGTTGTTTTTTATGAATGTCATTTGTGGGTGGTTTCGCTTTACCCTTCCGCTGTAGTTTTCCCTCAGTCATAATAGCTTGTTCTTGGCCTTCCACTAAAACTGATATCTCCAAAGGTGTCGACGATACGCAAGGTGCTATAATGGTATTCTGGGAAATAGAATTAATTACTGGGCGTGCCGATACTATATCTGTCATATCTGCCATTGGATCCTCAACTACATTGTTTAGGGCAATCTTTGTCGCTGCTAAACGTTCTTCAACATTAACTATTTCAGTGTTTATTAGGCCCATTGCAGTATTTAAATAGTTGGTGATCGGTGCGCTTAGTCTGGCGTTTTTATTTTTACTGCCAGTTGCGGCGCCAATAAGCTTATGCTTCCCCATGATTATTGGGCCGACATGCAGTCACTGTTATATGCTTTCTATCGTATGCAAAGTATAGCCACTCTTACCATATTGCCAGCTTCTCCAGTTCTCCAAAACACTGGGCGTTAGGGAACTAGCCCAGCCCAGCCTCAATCCGGCTGCTGACGGGCGCAGACGGGCCCGCCCTTGGCCCGGGGTTCGCCCGCGCTGTGGGAGCCCGCGGGAGATTTTGTTGGCGCCTCCGGGCGCGTCCTGATGATGATTTGCGGCAGCGGCCGCTCGGGAGTATGGGACTGGAGGTCCCTGTGTCAGCTGGACAAACAGGCAAAAGGGCGATGCACTGGTGGTGAAACGGGCTTCCCCATGGTTTGTTTTTGCCCCGCCCTATTATTAGGGTGAAGTGTCACCGAAATGCGTCAGGGACTGATACATTTATTGCGAAAGGGTACGCTGTTTTTTAAATAAAAAATTCTGTTGAATTCTCTCCCGTAGGAGTGGCGTCCTTGAGCTCTGGAGCAACTTTGGAGGATATATATATATATATATATATATATATATATATATATATATATATATATATATATATTTTTTTATATGTAAATATATTTCCACTGAAATAAACAAAGGTTACAGGGACGTTATAGTTAGGCTCAGATTTCACTTGCACAAAACCATAGAAATTCAGCAGTTAAAGTTACTTGAGCTAACCACAACTTCTGCCCCCTCAATGCACTGCTTATAACCTGAAATATTAAATGACTCACTGATGACATCTCAAATGACATCACTGATGGTGTTACTGATGACATCATCCACAGAACCACTCACACACCTACTCACATGATAACTCATACACTCCACTCACACACCCACACAACCACTCACATACACTCACCCATACAACTACTCATACACCCACTCACATACCCATACAACTACTTACATACCGATTCACACATCCATACAACCACTTACACACCCTCACATACACCTATACAGCCACTTATAATGTACTCACTCACCTGTATAGGTACTCAAATACCTACTCACCCACCTATAGAGCCACTTGCATAGCCACTCACTCACCCATAAAGCCACACACACAGCCACTCACTCACCAATACAGCCACTCTCACACCCATACAGCCACTCAGCCACTCACACATAGATTCAAACAGTCTCACAGTCTCTCAAATGACATATGTTAGAAATGGTGTCACTCATTAGTAGTACAGAAACAAAAGTAATTAACCTATATAGTAGCTTACTATACATTTTTAAGCATGAGAAACATTTATGAAACACTTTCACTTGCTGTATGATGTCATCAGTGATGTCATCAGTGATGTCACTGACCCTGTCATGAGTGATGTAATATGTGGGGTCATAAGCAGGGCACTGTGTTGGTGTAAGTTATAGTTAGCTTGAGTAACTGTAACTGCTGAATTTCTATGGTTTTGTGCGAGTGAAATCTTAGCCTAGCTATAACATCCCTGTACCCTTTGTTTTTTTAGTGAATTTTTTATTTTTTAACTCTATTTCCTATCTATAACATCCCTGTAACCTTTGTTTTTCCAGTGAATTTCAATGTTTTTAATGTTATTTCCTAACTATAACATCCCTGTAACCTCTGTTGTATTTCTTGTGGATTTAGAAGGTTTTTTAAATTTAATTTCTTAACTGTAATGTGTAACCATTGAGAGTGGGTGTATGAGTACCTGTATAGGTCAGTGAGTGGGTACATGAATAGCTGTATGGTCTGTGAGTCGGTGGATGAGTGGTTTTGTGGGTGTGTGAGTAGGTGTGAGAGTGGCTGTATGGGTGTGTGAGTGTGTTTGCGAGTAGCTGTATGGGTCGATGATTAGGTGTGTGAGTGGTTGTATGGATCTGTGAGTGGGTGTGTGAGTGTCTGTATGGGTGTTTCAGTCAATGTATGAGTAGTTTTGAGCATGTGTGACTGAGTGCATGAGGTGATTGGTGAGTGGGTGTGTGAGTGGCATGTAATCAACAGATACCAACACCTCAGCACACAACCTTCACCAATGGATCTCCAACTGTGCCGACACTCTAGCACCCTTCAAGAAGGTACCAGGCAAGCAATACTCCAAGAAAGCCTGCTGGTTCACTCCCACCCTCCATGAGTCCAGACGCACCTACAGATGATATGAGAAGAGATGGAGGAACAGCAAATCTCTGGAAACCCACACGACCTTCAAAACCGCTGTCAAAGCACTAGGCCTGGGCATTGAATTCCGCTCCGCTCGCGGAATTTGCGGAATTTGGACAATTTCGCGTTCCGCGGAGAACGCGGAATTGCCATCAATTCCGCGATCCGCGGCGAAGCGGAATTATTTTCTTGTTCGCGCTTTAAAAATGCATTCTAGCGTGCGCGATTATGACTTACCGGGATTCCTGCGTTCGCCGACGGGTTTTCCTATTCGTTCGCGGGCGCCACGAGATTTCGGTAGCCGGCCGCGCGATCCTGCAAGAGTTTGCGATCGCGAACACGTCATTCGATGCGCCATCGGACAACGCGAGAGTGTGCGATCGCGAACACGTCATTCGTCGCGCCATCGTGCACCACGAGAGAGATTGCGGTCGCGAACACGTCATTCGGGCGCGCCATCGGATTTCCAGCGGAATCTTTGTAAACCTGCGATCCCGAACACGCAAAATTTTCAATCTGGAGAAGAATAATATCGCGAGCAGCATAAAACCTTCTATAAACTGATGATTTCCATGGAAAAAAACCTCAGATTGATATTTGGGTGTCCTTTTTTTCATTTTTTGGGCGGGGTCGGAGAGGGAGGAAGTGCCACAGAGTCTACTACTTCCTGTTCCTTTCCAGCAGGCTCCTCCCAGTGCTTTCTCCATCTCTTGTTCATTTTTCACTTGGATTTGAGCTGGAAGGATCACTGTTTGTGTCTGCTGCATCATTATCATTTGATTTGAGGATTTTTGGATTTGAGATTTTACAAGTAAGTTGGTGTTGTTTGATTGGGTCATTGCAGTTGCTGCAATTACAATTTTTTAATTTTCATCATTTTTAAAAATAAATATAGTGGTGGGTAGCCACTGTAGCCAGTAGGCCCAGAGCTAGTCATGGGTTGGTGCATGATCAAACATGATGAAACAACTGTTCCTTTGCTGTGTGATGTATTTTTTAATTTCAAACATCATTTAGGGGGCATGGATGGCGTTGGATTGAATTGCAAAATGTGTATTTTTGGGTGTATTTCCGTTTTTGTGCTGTGTGCTAAATACATGCCTTAGTTGTGTGTGCTGTGCTGCAGGCCTTGTTTAGCCCTGTGGATTTTCGTTTTTGCATTTTATTGCATTACAGGCAAAGCAGTGTTGTTTACCATGCATCCTTTGCATGGCTATTATAGGTCTGTTTTCAGTACATTGTTTTCCAGGCCTCCTGCTTGTTGCTTCTGATTTGTGAGTGTCCATGTGGCTGGTAGCCATTTCTGGTGGGAGTTATAAGTGTGCTGCTTTTTTTGCCATATAGGCCTGCATGTGTTTCCTTGGTGACCTAGGCTTCTTGTTGTTGTGGGCCTGGCCATGAGGCTGGTGGCCATTTTGAAGCCAGGCAGTGTGCTTTTTGCCATAGGCCTGCATTGTCTGTCTTCAGTTTCTTGTTGTTGTGGGCCTGGCCATGAGGCTGGCGGCCATTTTGAAGCCAGGCAGTGTGCTTTTTGCCATAGGCCTGCATTGTCTGTCTTCAGTTTCTTGTTGTTGTGGGCCTGGCCATGAGGCTGGCGGCCATTTTGAAGCCAGGCAGTGTGCTTTTTGCCATAGGCCTGCATTGTCTGTCTTCAGTTTCTTGTTGTTGTGGGCCTGGCCATGAGGCTGGCGGCCATTTTGAAGCCAGGCATTGTGCTTTTTGCCATAGGCCTGCATTGTCTGTCTTCAGTTTCTTGTTGTTGTGGGCCTGGCCATGAGGCTGGCGGCCATTTTGAAGCCAGGTAGTGTGCTTTTTGCCATAGGCCTGCAAGCTTGTAGCCTAGTCTGCCAACAGGCCTTTCATCCAGTGGGCCCAGAGGTAATCAGGGGTGCATGAAACAACTGTTTCTGTGTGTTCTGTTGAATATAAACATCATTTAGGGCACATGCATGGCATTGGATTGAATTGCAAAAAGTGGATTTATTTTTGGGGTGTATTTCAGTTTTTGGGGTGTTACATGCCTTAGTTGTGTGTGGTGTGTTGCAGGCCTTGTTTAGCCCTGTGTATTTTCGTTTTTGCATTGTATTGCATTACAGGCAAAGCAGTGTGGTTTAGCATGCAGCCTTTGCCTGGCTATCGTAGGCCTGTTTTCAGTACATTGTTTTCCAGGGCTGATGCTTGTGGCTTGTGATTTGTGAGTGTCCATGTGGCTGGTGGCCATTTCTGGTGGGAGTTATAAGTGTGCTGCTTTTGCCATATAGGCCTGCATGTGTTTCCTTTGTGGCCTAGGCTTCTTGTTGTTGTGGGCCTGGCCATGAGGCTGGCGGCCATTTTGAAGCCAGGCAGTGTGTTTTTGCCATAGGCCTGCATTGTCTGTCTTCAGTTTCTTGTTGTTGTGGGCCTGGCCATGAGGCTGGCGGCCATTTTGAAGCCAGGCAGTGTGCTTTTTGTCATAGGCCTGCAAGCTTGCAGCCTAATCTGCCAACAGGCCTTCCATCCAGTGGGCCCAGAGATAGTCAGGGGTGCATAAAAGAACTGTTTGTGTGTTCAGTTGAATTTAAACATCATTTAGGGCACATGGATGGCATTGAATTGCAAAATGTGTATTTATTTTTTTGGCTGTATTTCTGTTTTTTGGGGTGTGTTACATGCCTTAGTTGTGTGTGGTGTGTTGCAGGCCTTGTTTAGCCCTGTGTATTTTCGTTTTTGCATTTTATTGCATTACATTACAGGCAAAGCAGTGTGGTTTACCATGCAGCCTTTGCCTGGCTATCGTAGGCCTGTTTCAGTACATTGTTTTCCAGGCCTCATGCTTGTTGCTTGTGATTTGTGAGTGTCCATGTGGCTGGTGGCCATTTCTGGTGGGAGTTATAAGTGTGCTGCTTTTGCCATTTAGGCCTGCATGGTTTTCCTCTTGGCTTACTGCTTGCATCCATCCCCTTTGCCAGCTGCAGCTCCCTGAATGATGTGATGAGCAAATAATTTATTGCCAAACAGGGTCCACTTCTATTACATTTGTATTTTGGTTGTCCTGACAGTGTACACAGTATACCAGGAAAGCCCTTGTTGACAGTCTCACAAATGGCTACACTAATTTATATCTTTTATTTGTTTGTTTGTACTACTAGTAATTGAACCACAACAACAAATGCAACATTTCACTGATGTTCTTCTCCTGGCTTCTTTGCTTTTAGGTGCACAAAAAGACAGAGGAGGAGGTGTCATCATCAACATCACCCGTTGTACTGCCAGGCTGAAGTCCTGCTGCGCGTCACGTCCACGTGTGACCACAGACATCTCTGCAACTTGTGCACCTGCGTCCTGCTGACATCTGAAGAAGATGGCCCCAAAGAAAGGTACAAGGTCCTCCAGTAGCAATAAAGTTGCCAGTGAGAAGAAGGGAGAGAAGAAGGAAGTGGCACTTGCCAAGACTGGGGTGCCGGCCGATGTGTTTTTTGGGAAAAAAAACTTACGCCTGCAGCAGCGGTGTCCAGCGGGGACCAAGCTGGGAGCAGCACCTCTGCATCAGTGGCCCCACCCCAGCAACCTAGGCCCAAGCCCATGACTGTGGCAGAGGTAGCCAGTCTACTAACGACCAGTGATGTTGAAATGTCATTATCGCAAAGTAGTACCCAATCCACGCACTCGCAGGCGCAAACTCAGGAGATAAGTGGGCAACCCCAGCCGCAACCCGAACCACAGCTGGAACTGCAACCACAGCCGGAACCACAGCCGCAACCCCAGCCGGAACCGCAACCACAGCCGGAACCGCAACCACAGCCGGAACCGCAACCACAGCCGGAACCACAGCCCCCAATAGTAGCTGTTCCACCTGAAGTAGGGGCAGTTCAGGAAATCGAGCTTTTTGCAGACGGAGAGGAGCAAGCCACTGTTCCAGAAGATCCAGTGTCTTCCATACCCCCAGCAAGGAAAAGGAGGCTTAGTACATCAACTTCTTCTTCAAGCCCCGCTTCTGATGATCTAGATGCCACTTGGAAGCCACCAGCTCAGCCTGAGAGTGATGCACACCACGAGACAAGGCTAGTGAAAAGGAAGGTTCCCGAAAGCCTTACAGTTATGGAGGTAGATTTAGACGAGGGGGGTGATGATGATGAAGAGCCAGTCATCACGAACATCACTCCTGGGCCTGCGGAGATGGAGACCAACATTATTAGACTATCCCAAATCGCTGCGAGGGATGTAGCACGGATACCACCAACACAGGTAACGCCAACATGACCTCCAGCTTCCATATTTGCCTTTGCAAAGGCCCGGCAGGGACCTACATCAAGCTCAACCACCACCTCAGTAGGTGGTGGTAATGTAAGTGCACAGAGTCAAATTCCATGCACACCCTCCATTTCATCTGGTATTGAAAGTGGCACCTCCAGCAGTGCCAGAAAGTTCTCCTCCCCAGTTTGGGACTTCTTTTCGGTTAGCAGTAAGGAGGAGAACATTGCTATATGCTCAATTTGTCGGCAGGCTGTTAGGCGGGGTAAGCTTGGTACAAACTATGGTACCGGAGGACAAACAAGTCATCTCAAAAAACACCACACTATCAGGTGGGAGGCTCACCTACTTCACTTACAAAAAAGTAAAACTGGACACATTGCTGTTGTTGTGGATGAAGAAGTAGGGGAAGATATGATCGCGGAGGAAGGTCAACAAGAGGGAGACATTTATAGCCCTACCCCCAGCAGTGTACTGGTAACGCCCGCATCCTCAGCAACATCTCAGTGGCACAGTAGTAAGAGTCAACATGAGACAGCAAGGCAACCGGGCACTGCAATGAGCAAAAGTGCAGCGTCGTTGAGCCTAGCTGGGTTCAAGAAGAAAGGTGCAGCAGTAAGGAAAATATTCCAGCCTACCATTGACAGCATGCTTTGGTCGGAGGGGCAGTACCAACGCAACCACCCAACGGCACGGTTGTACAATGCGAAGCTCGCTAAAATGTTAGCGCTGGACCTTCTCCCTTTTTCATTTGTGGAAGGGGTGGGTTTCCTTGAATTTGTGTCAGCCATCTGCCCTAAATGGAAGGTTCCCAGCCGTTCCTATTTTGCCCGAGTTGCTGTTCCAGCACTACATCACGATGTGCTTGAATTGGTTGGACAAGCTTTGCAGCAGAGTGCTGTTCACAAAATCCACCTGACAACAGACATGTGGACCAATTGCCAAGCCACTGATTACATGTGCATCACTGCACACTGGGTCTCTTTTGTGGGGGTTAGAGACAAGCTATCTGAAGTAGGTGCTGTTGACACAGCTGCAATTTTTAATGCTTCTCGGAAACATGCAACTATAGCCATGTTTGCCATGGAGAAATCTCATTCTGCTGAAAACCTTTTGGAAGAGTTTAACAACAAGGTCTTTGAATGGCTGCGCCCCAGAGGGCTTCACATTGGTTTTGTTGCCACGGATAATGGCAGTAATATACTTAAGGCCATGACACTTGGTAAGTATTTCAGGGTCCCGTGTTTGGCGCACTGCATTAACATTATAGTTCAAGACTTTCTGAAAAAAGAACCCATAGTCAGCAACTTACTGACCACCTGCCGCAGAATATGCACACATTTCAGCCATTCTTTTAAAGCCCGGAAGCAGCTGAGGATCATTCAACGTGACTATAGAATGCCAGTCAAAGCACTGATCCAGGAGGTGGCAACACGTTGGAACTCAACGTATTACATGCTTGACCGTCTGTTTGAGCAGTACAGACCAATCAATGAATATGTCATGCAAAGGGCGGATGCTGCTGTGAAAGGCATGACCCTTCAGGTGGACCAATGGTGCCTAGTTAAATCTCTTACAGAGATGCTTCTTCCTTTCGAGGTCTTCACACGTGAAGTCAGCAAGGAGGACTGTACTATGGGCCAAGCTATCCCATTGTTGCACATGCTAGAGCAAGAGCTGAAGAGGGTGTGTGAAGCGTACATAGGTGTGGAGGAAAAAAAGAAGCATACCAGTTGGCGGAGAGCTTATCATGTCGCTTAAGTGAAAATGCAAGGGTGCAAAATAAGATTCTGTCACAACAACATTACATTTGTGCCACAATTCTGGATCCACGGTACAAAGCGGCACTGCACAGTAAGACATTACTCCCTTTTTCAGAAGTGGATGTTGCCCGGTACAAAACTTGGATAGCTGAGGCAGCCAGTACATTGGAAAATGAACAGCTGGTAATTAAAGGCCTCAAACCCACATCAAGTACTGCAGCAGGGCATCCTGCATCAAGTTCAACTTCAGAGCCTGTGGGCAGTGCATTTGGTTCACAGCTGTCACCAACACTATCGACAACAGCAAGAACTGGATCATCATCAGCCCCAGTACAAACGGCACAGAATTGGTATTTACAGCAAGGACTTGCTAGGTCCAGTGCTGATGTAAAGACAAAGAGGGCGCACTAAGTTTAGCACCCCTGAACATTGACCGAATGGTCCAGGCCTACCTGGATGACCCAACAGAGGTCTTCATTGATCAAAACCCATTGCGGTATTGGTATGGCAAAAGGGGCCAATGGCCAGTGCTCAGCAGGCTGGCGATCAACTATCTGGCTTGCCCTATCGCAAGTGTCTCTTCTGAACGTGTTTTCAGTGCTGCTGGTTCCATTGTAACAGTGAAAAGGACCAGTCTCTCACCCATAAACGTGGAGAGGTTAACCATGATCAAAATGAATCAGCAATTTATACCACCGAATTATACAATACATGAATCACCGCAGGAAGATGAGGACAGCGGCTCAGGTGATGGAAGTAGCGTGTTGGATGCTGATTACCTACTTCTGGTTGAACCTCCAGAGTTTGAGGACGAGCTATACTTCCCTGACAGTGACAACTAGGCTTCCAGTTCTTACTGTGGTTCTCCCTTATTTACTTCTATTTCTGTGTCTGTCTTTCTGTTTGGAAACTTCAAATCACAACAAATCCATCACCACCGTCTTCTTATTTTATTGCCTTATGAGTTTCAGCTCTCTGCATTTCAGTCCACTCCTCCGAGTCCTGCTCCTCCATCCTCCTGAATCGACCTAAATCTATTGCCCTCAAGCCAGATGATGATTGGATGTAGCATAATCGAAGAAAACCTAATCTTGCCTCGTTGAGTCTCTCCAAAAGAAGTGGAACATGATGATGACTACTATAGCTATCACCCTTTCAGAGCCGATACAGACTGCCCATTAACTGAAGATGAGAAGGAACAGGTAATGAATGATGACATGCATTGGACGCTGACTGAGTGATTTGTGTTGTTGTTGTTTGTAGTGCATGAAGGTAATTCATTGTGTACTATTATCTAATCTACACACTAAAAGTAACCCAATGCAATGTTTCTTTCCAATCTGGTTATTCAATAACAATTTTCTACTTCTACTGCAGGCCGATCCATTGCATTTTGAATATGGAAAGGGGACTCAATCTGTACACTACTGCACACTGAGTTGGACAACACACCATGATGATGACCACAGTGACATTATCTCTTCGCACTCCAGTCACTCAGTACGATCCGAGATGATTGATGGAATAACTCAGTGCGTTTCATGAGTGCATTACAAGGTAACCAAGTCAACAACAACCACTGCAGACCTACATGTCTGTGTAGTGGTGGAGTCGAGTGTGGTGGTATGGTATGACTGACAGCGGGGCATTGATTTAGTCACTTAATTTGTAAAATGCTATGTTGCTGTATATCTGCTTTGTCTGCCTCTGTCAAAAAAGGTACGCTAAATGGAGGATGTGTCACGGGTGCCGTGGGCCTGCTCAGTCCTGTTGTTGTTGGAGGTTAATGTTGGAAACAGACTAAGTTAGACATGATGTATCCAAATCCATGCCGCCTCTGAAAGTGTTCTTGTTGCACTCCACCGTAATTTAGGCATTTTTTTCTACTTGATTTTTCAATATCCCTTTGGTTTTCCCATCTGCAATTACAGGCCGGCCCTTACCCTGTGCTACACTGGGAAAAACAACTCTCACTTACCTTACCAATGAATCTACATGTGCCAGGCAGGCAGTGGCGTCACGCAAGATTGATGGCCGGAGCGTCCATGGAATGGAGGACCAAGACGAACGCCGAGATGCAACTCCCCATTTTGACCAGGATAACATACAGTAACAGTATCAACTTTCATCATCTTTTAAATTTCGATTCTTTTTTTTGTCTTCAATCATTACTACTGTGTGTTGTTGTTTTTATGTTTGCTCTCTGCTTATATAATTCAATTCATCCCTACAGCATTTTTGGACTTTTCTTTGCTATCTTTAAGCCCGGGCGGGTACTGTATGTAATTCGGGTCTCTCTGAGGGCAGACAGGCAAGGCAAATAGCATAATATACTGCTGCCCTGTACTGTCTAATTGTCTAGTAGTAGTAGTTAGTAATATCATTAACCATCAAGTTATCATCATCATGCATGCATTTCCCTTTTCTCCCTTAACTGATTTATGGATATGGTTGTCTGCCAATATTGTGTTTTGTTGTTGTCCATGCGTACTGTTTTTCTTTCTCAAACCTTTCCCAAAAACCCCCTTCCCAACCATTCTTCAAACCCTAATCCTCTTCCCCCGGGCTGTGTGGCTTATTGAGGTGTGACTAAATTAAATGTACACCAATAATTTATCACACGCTTGCTGGGGCGGATGTGGCTAAAGCAACATAAATGCATTTTCAAGGCAGGGCACAGATCTTCTTCTGCTTGCCCACCCTCCTATGAGCAGTATATTTGGGTTTTTGTACCAAAGGAACCAAATCCATCAGCATTAAATGCCATCATAGATTGGATTTGTCATCATCCGAAACAGCACTAACGGTTACGCTTGTGTCGAGTCACGGACCACGGTGTACTGTAGGCCTAGTCGAGTGACTCGACACAGCTAGAGTTTGTAACTCTATGTACTAGGCTATCCCGCAACCATTATGTTTCCTTGTATTTTGGCATATTATTGTTTGGCAGTAAGTTCCGTACTGTACTTTGTTCTACTACTCCTCCCACAGTCTCTCTCAGGCGACTGACTGTCTCATTTTCTTTTAGTTGCAAGTGCTACTGCCAGGGTCTACTACTACTACCACCACAACCATGGCATGTTGGGAAAGAAAACCATCACCACCATGCAGCCATCGCCGTGCCCAAGTTAAACATCAAGCACAGGTAAGAGAAGAGGTTTGGGTGAGGCATAATTAATAACGGATTTTTTTTCATTAATTCTATTTCACACACCCCTTTGAGTCCAGTTGCAGAATGCATAGATTATCAGGGAGACTGACAGTACTAGTAGGACAAGTCCCTCAGTGACGGGTACCGCATCTGTCTGTTTGTGTCTTAGTAACTCAGCCAATTATTAAAATCAAACACTGGCTGTGGCACTGCACCAGCAAGGAAACCGTGTGACGTAAAACAGTAACCCCACCCACAAAACATTAACCACATCGTATATTAAGTCTAAATATGTAATTTAATACCCTAACAAAAATAAACTATGTAAAAAAATCCCACAACACCTGACCCACCCCCTCCCTAACCCCAACCAATGTTCATGTCCCGCAACGAAAAAGTCCAACAAATGTCCAAAAGTCCAAAACCCAACGCCCGATTCCCACCCACCCAAATAAGAACTAAAAAAGGGGCAATAAATAAACGGGGTCTCAGCGGGCTCGCCTCTCCAGGACACGGATGCGCTCCTCCAGGCGGGCCACGCGGTGCTTCAGCGCGCGGCAGTTGCATCCACAGTGGGGGTGGGCAGCAGTGCTTCTTCCTGTGTGGCGGAGGGTGGCTGACAGGCGGTGACGCCGTAAGACTGGGGGGTGTCTGGGGCCCGGGGCATTGGAGGAGGCTGCAGCTGCTGCCGCCTCCTCCTCCTCCTCCTCTAGAACAACCAGGCGCCGGTATTCGGCCTGTATGGCCTCCAGCTTACGGCGCCGGGCCTTGGCTGCCAACTCCTTCCTGTTGACTTTAGGAGTAGCTATATCAAGAAGAAAAAACAAGACTATTATAAAATATACTCTTAGCAAAGCAGTCAGACAAATACATTCTACACATAGTGGCACAGTAGCACTAGCAAGCACAGTACGTAACATTTGTGGTATGTATCTATCCTCCCACTACCTCGGCCTCGAACATTTGGGGGAGTTTCAGCCATTCCGCCACCCATGCATCTGATTCATATCACACACCTATGCATGCATGCCACGTATCCTTCTCTGCCAGTCATAAACATAAAATCTCGCCCGTCCTGCCTCCTTCCACCCTTCTTTCCCTTTTCGTTCAACCCATCCATCAAGGTCATCTGATCAGACTTTTATTCTTCTCCATAAAAATTTCACAGCTGAGTTGAAGTCCGATAGAGGCCATTGGTTACTCTCAGACTCCTGTCGCTAATGCTATTGCTAATGCTGCTAAGTAAAGGGTGTCTTCTTCAAACGGCGTTCACAACTACTTCTTACTTAAGTCTCAACAGTACAGTATACATTACACCCTTGCAGCGAGTGTAATGTCAATAAGTAAGGATTAGGAATATAACTTACCACCGCCCGCCACTGCTGCTGGCTCACCCCCTGCAGCTACTCCAACTGCCGCATCGCCTGCACCCTCAGCGGGCGAGTCACCTTCACCGCTGGCCCCGGTACTGGTGGTCGGTAGTACGCCTAGAAAAAACATTACACATTTTTCAGATGCCATTTACACCTCCCCCTATTTTTCACTAGCATGAATGAAAAAAAAGTTAATACATATACAACATACATCACTAGTATAAATCAGGTAGTAGACTAGACACTAGTAGTGTTATATGGTCCCTAGGGTCATTTTAGTCTTTGCTAAGTTACCCCGAGCCATGCAACCATTTTAGCTCTGTCTTTTATTTTTGCGCAAGTTACCTCACAGCTTGTTGTGAAATACGCCTTTGAGGCCACATGAGCTCATACTGCTACTGTCTGAGCACTGCGTACAAGGTCGAGAAACAAGCGACTTTGTTATGGAGTTATGGTGTTAGTCCATATTGCTTATCCATAAAAAAAACAAAACAGTTTTTGGCACGACTGAGAAATGCTTGCACTATACTAACGCGCACCATTTTTCTCATTACAGACGGAAGATTCACTTATAAGAAGAACCAGAGCTTTGCAGAGCTTATGATGTCACCACTACTAGGTTCTTCTAAGGTGAGGGCTCCCCAGAATTCTCACATCTCCATTTAGATTTTTATATAAACTAGATTCCTACCAAGGGGAGGGTGGTTCGCCCACCACTGTTCAGTTATCATGAACTCGCCTTTTGGCTTCTATGGACTTTTAGTTGTAAGTAACTTGTAAGTCTAACTGTAACAATGTTTATTGTTTTAATCTTATACATTTTGCTGTTGCTGCTGCATTATACAACATACAGAGCTTGTCAGTTGGAAATAAAAAGAAACCTTTTGAACTTACATAGACTCGGTGGTATTTGGTGTGGACTTACACAAGAGTGAGCAAAAGGGTGTGCATTGCTTCCGCGACACAGGTTGGGAGTGTTATGTTGTCTGGGTTGTCTACTCATTGGGTATTTTGGGGGTGGGGGGGCCTTTCGGAGTAATGAGACACTATAACAAGTCGGTCAGGGGATTGTGGTGGCTTCCGATTGAGGTGTGAGGAAGGTCCAACCTCCCATCACCAACGACCTATTTTCTTGTGCAAAGTTCTGTATGTGCAGAATCCCTACAACAGTAGTAGTATGTCCTATCCTATCTAAAATTCTAAAATTTGGTTGGGCATTTTCTTGGTGGGAATTGTCAAAAAGCCTCAAGAATAAGAAGACTAGAAGTAGTAGAAGAGGACAACCAAAACTCAATGGCTATAGCTATTGGTGAATGAGTTTAATTTAAAATATTTGAAATAAAGAGTGGGCAACTGGGCAAGCTTGGCTACAGACAGACTAATAGTAGTAGTACAGAGAGTCATAGCAGACGCAGTTAGAGGCAGGGATAACAAGAATTTAGAAACAGATAGTATAGAGCAAAGAAGATTTTGTAAAAATGCGAATCAGGATACCGAAATAATAGTTCGGAAAAATAAGGTGCAGGAAAAGTTTAGGAAATATAATTATTAATATTAACCACTGGTGGACTTACTGGGGCCAGCAGCAGAGCCCTCGATAGAGGAGTGGTCCTGTCCCTGGGAGGCATCATCCAGATCTTGTGGGCCCACCGCCTGCGACCCCGTCTTCTTGCCCCTGGGTGCTGCTGATCATGTAAGATTTCATAAAGAAAGAGACAAAAATTAAAGTTTGGTGTGAAATAAATAAAATATTTTAAAATAGGCACCAAAAACATTTTTGGTTTCAAAAATTGCAATAAAATTGACCTATCTGATCGACTGGTAGTATTGCGAGATTCACGGACCGTCTAGCAAGCCTAACTACCACCTGACCTAGCCCACCGATTCCAATCCAGACGGGCCAATTGTTCAGTAAGTCTGCATTTCCATTTATTTTAGTCCTCAAAAATGCATAGATGGAGGACACATGCATACATTTTTGCATACACCAAATTGTTGGCTGGTTGCTGCTAATGTTCTGCTAGTGATGATATAAGCCTATTAACACTCAGTAAACAAACTACAAAAGGTTCTGCTAAGGACTGGGGTAAGCATCACTCAGCAGCCCGTGACGTGACAGAGGATGCGTCACGCACACAACTTAGAAATTACCAACTAATAAGTAACTAAACCTATCAATCCACCACTATCCCTTCTTAGTGGCACGAGGACAAAGGAAGGACTACTCTCTCTAGCATTACATCACTTAAGTTCTCTAAAGTAAACTCTTACATAATCATCAGGCCAAGCGAGCGCAAAGTTGCAAACAAGTAAGATTAGTAGCGTCGAGCGCCTGTGTCATAACAATCACAGATTTTTAAACGTCATTTACCTGCAATGTAAGCAGCAGCATTCTTGCTGGTCGGAGAAAAAAAAATATTCGCAATATATAACACAGAGCAGAAGAACACAAAGTAGTAATATTAAATAGCTACTCACCAAGCCCCGGGACCTCCACTCCTAGCAGGTCCAGCAGGTCCTGCTCCCGGTCCAAAATATCGGACCACCGGTGCGTCAGCTGATTCTGGGTGCGCCGGACACCAGAGCAGCGAAACACTGCCCGCCGCACCTTGCCCCACCGCTGCCGATGCTCCCGGAGCCCGTACCCGGACCCAGGCCTGCCGCCTGCTGCCAGGGTTAAGGGAGGTGGCGCTGAACGAAAAAAACCAGTGCGGCCACCTCCGCCTCATTAAATAAGGCCCGTGCCTGCACCCCTCTTTGGCGCTGTCTTCCGCAAGGAAGGCGGTCGCGGCTCTGGCTCCGACTTCGAGCCCTGTGGCCCTTTGCCATGGTTCTGGGTAGGCGGGGGACGGAAAAGAAAAGGTAGGAATTAAATAAAGTAAGTAAAAGAAATGAAAAAGCAGGTAATAGAAAAAGTGTGAAAAAGTAGTTAAAAACACACAAAAAGTAGAGAAAAACTCAAAATATAGAATCAGGAAAATAGAGAGATAGATAATAAACAAAAAAGACCCAAAATAAGTTTACAGAGACAAAGGATTGAAAAGATAGAGGGAGGATTGAAAAGCAGGCCCAGAACCATAGAAATAGAGTGAAAAACAAGATGGCCGCGCCCATTGCGACCGCATGGGCAAGTTCGCGCGATATTTCCCCCCCGAGCACGCAAAAAGCGTCGCGAACACGTAATACGCGTTCCCAAACAGGAAACCCTTATCGCGAACGGGCGGGAGCATGCAATACGCGACCTGGAACAGGAAATACCATCGCGAGCGGGCGGGACAAGTGAAAACAAGATGGCCGCGCCCATTAGCGACCGCATGGGCAATTTAGCGATATATTTCCCCGCGAGCACGCAAAAACACATCGCGAACGGACGGCACAAGCAATTCCGCGATTTCGCGGAAGTTCCGCGAGCTTGCGGAATTTGTTAGCAATTTCGCGAGGATTTGCGTAACGCGACTACGCAAATTCCGCCCACCCCTGCAAAGCACACCACCTCCTCCTCAAAACCACAAAGAAAATGCCCCTCCAAGACAGAATCCATGCCAATGCACACAACAGCAAAGAACATTTTGACATTGTCAAGGAGTTTGCCAGGCCTAACAGCAAGACCACAGAATTCCCATCCTCCCAAGACCTCTGCAACAAACTCAGCATTTTCTTCTACCACATGATCAGGCAAATCTACAACAGCTTTGACACCCAAGACCCTGCCACAATGGCCATCACCACAGCACACAACCCAGCCGCACCCCAATAGATCCTGCTCAACTGGACTCCACTCACCACAGATGACACACTCAAGACCATGAATAGCACCCACTCTGGAGCCCCATTGGACCCTTGCCCGTATCATATCTTCCATAGAGCAGCCACCTCCATTGCCCCAGAGCTTCGCTGCACCTTCAACTACTCCATGGAACACACCACCTTCCCCGCTGGCTGGAAAAACACTGAGATCAATCCCCTGCTGAAAAAGCCATCTGCAGACCCGACAGACCTCAAGAACTTCAGACCCATGTCCCTCCTCCCCTTCCCAGGCAAGGTCATTAAGAAGGCCATCAACGTCTGAGTTCATCAAAGAGAACCACATCCTGGACATCTCTCAATCCAGCTTATGAAGTAACCACAGCACCGAGACCGCAATCCTTGCTGCCACCAATGACATCTGCTCCCTCCTCGACCAGGGCAAAACCGCAGCCCTCATCCTACTGGACCTCTTAGCCACCTTCGATACTGTCTCCCACTGCACCCTAATCAACACACTCCATGATGCCTGCATCCACGACAAGGCCCTGGACTGGACCCACTCCTTCCTTACCGGCCGAACTCATCGAGACAGACTACCTCTGTTCCTCTCAGAACTGACAAAGATTAGCTGCGGAGTGCCGCAGGGCTCCACCCTGAGCCCCAACCTCTTCAAGGACTACATGCCCCCCTCACGGCCATCGTCAGAAACCATAGACTCAACATCGTCACCTACGCCGAAGACACCCAGCTGATCCTCTCCCTTACTAACGAATCCACAGTCAAAAAATTCTTTTCCTATGGAAACTAGGTCCTAACTATAACTACCTACTGGCGACCACCAGTCGGTAATAAATATATGCATGTATATATACACATACACACACACACACACATAAATATATATATATATATTTCAGGGACATTATAGTTAGGAATTAGCATTTAAAAAACCTTAGAAATTCACTGAAAAAACCATAGGTTTCATGGACATTATAGTTAGGAATGAGCAATTACAAAACCTTAGAAATTCACTGAAAAACACCACAAGCTTCAGGGAGCGTTAAGCTATCATTTTACTCGTACAAAACCAGAGAAATTCGGATGTTATAGTTAGCTGAGCTAACTATAACTCGCGTCCCCGCAATGCACTGCTGATGACGTCACCTATAACATCACTCATGACATTGTCAGTGACATTACTGTTGACATCACCGATGACATCTCAAATTTCTCTGGTTTTGTACGAGTAAAATGCTAGCTTAACTCTAACGTCCCTGAAACCTGTGTTTTTTTTCAATGAATTTCTAAGGTTTTGTAAATGCTAATTCCTAACTATAACGTCACTGAAACCTATGTTTTTTTCAGTGAATTTCTAAGGTTTTTTAAATGCGAATTCCTAAGTATAACATCCCTGAAACCTATGGTTTTTTCAGTGAATTTCTAAGGTTTTTTAACTGCAAATTCCAAACTGTAACGTCCCTGAAACCTATGGTTTGATGTATGATTTTCTACTCTTTTTCAAAAAATCTTTTTATTAAAAGATGTTTTTTTTTTCCATCTATCATTTTTTAAATATTTTAAAAAAGTTTTAAAATATTTATAAGTAGCTTTTTAAAAAAACATATAACATAGCTGAGCTAACATTTATATTCTTATTTCTTTGAATTAACATTGTTTTCTTGTTTGCAATTTTGTACAGTGTGATATTATATTACAGAATTTTTAAATGAATTTTTTTTTTAGAAAAAAATGTAAAACTTATTTTTTTAACTAGTTTTTGATAAATTAAACTTAGTATAATTACTTTTAATAGCATGAAAGTTGGGGGGTGTTATTGGGGGTGCTGGATAGCATTTTCACCCCCGCCCTCTAGCTACGCCACTGAAATAAAAGAGTTGCGTACCATACGCAAACTTAGACTGTGGATGCGCGGATCCGTTATATAGAAATATCACTCCAAAACACATATTTAGAATGAATTAATATATTTTTTTGACGTTATTACTGAGTACATAAAAATATTAATAAAGAACTTATACTTTTGTTTTAAAATGTTTTAAACAAATTTTTGTGGACACGATGGTATCGCCTACCAGTCGCTGATCTACGTGGTGTGTGCGCGAAACCGTTACACAAATGTAATTCTAAAATACCTACTTACACTGAAACAATATATGTTTTTTACAAAGAGGTTTATTAATCAATAGTAAAAATTAGTATTAGTGTTCTTCTGCAATATTTTTAGATCTTTAAAGCACATTTGTATGTACGCGGCCCCATTGCCCAGCAGACGCGTAGGGGGTCGCGATTTCTGCTGTTACGTATTTCCGGGTTCGCGTAGGGGACGCCACTGCGGTGCAATTTTTAAAAGTTTAAAATATGCATGTTTTAAGTTTAAATATATGTTTTGCATAAACACTTTGCATTGAAATACTTTGAAACACAATATCCTAATACTAATTTACAGTTTTATATTGCATTTAGTACATTTTACGAGTACGCTGCGCATACGCGATTGGTACGCAACCCGTACGTGACTCCATGTGACATACAAAGAAAGCTTCTCATTGGTAAAGAGCTTTTCATTCTCTTGGTGGTTGGACTCAACACCTGCTCCAGTCCCTTCTTTTTGTGTGTGTCTGCCTTAAAGACTAGCTTTTTGTAGGCTTTCTAAATTTGATATTTTTTTGGGTGTTCTTCATTTTTCAAAATATAAATTGGCATCAGCGTTTCCTGAAGAGCAGGAGGAGGAGATGGAAGAGGTGGAAGAGCCTGTAAAAAAACAGAAGGAGAGTATCGTGTGGGCTTTTTTCACTGTCCCAGAGGGAGAGAAGAAGGTGAATGCTTGTAAGGTAAAATGCACAATCTGCCAGAAAGTCCTCTCCAGAGGATCACAGAAGAAGTATTCATGTGGTACTTCTTCAATGAAGAAACACCATGAAACCATCTGCCCTGTTCGTCTTGCATGAGAGATAGAGCACCAAAGAAGAGAAGAAGCAGCCAGTGATGAGGGAACACAACAATCTACATCTGCAGGGGTTGTTTTGACCACTCCACAACCTCTTATTGTTCCAGAGTTGGCAGATGCTGCCATCCACTGTAGGAAATGCTTGAAAACTCTTTGCATGGGAGAGCTGTCCATTGATGCTATCAAGACTCTCATGAGAGCACATAAGTGTTAATTATTTTTTTGTTGTTGTTGTATAAGCTTTATTTCGACAACTAGTGTCATAAAAGCTATAAAAACATTTTATAAATACAATACAAAATAGACGTATCATACAGCAACATAATAAAAGTTATATACACAAGCAATCCATCAAAATAGACCATCGGACCCTTGACACATAGCGCAATTGTCGGGATTGATTAGTTAAAAATTAATACACATCATATCTGTAAAAATATACATTATATACAATAAAAATAAGGGGAGAAACAGTATGATAATTCATCTTAATGAGAGTCCTTGTAATGGGCTTGGGTAGCAGCCCCCATTAGACCTGATAAAAGGCTCTAGCCTTCCTTGAGATAACAGCAGAGATTATTAAAAGATAAAGTGCATGTGCATAAGATCTAGTTTTGTAGCTTGTAGCTTGGCCAGGCAACCTAAGGGCCCTGCGGCAATTTCATCACACTCTCGTTCGGCTTAGTGCTGTGCCGCTCTTGTCAGGGCTTTCTATCCAATAAGCCATGCCTGCCCAAGGAACTTTGCCACGCAGCACGCAAAAAAAGCTCTGGAGTCTGGCCTAAGGATGCGCAGAGCTGCCCGATAGTCCCGTGTGCCCAGTTGTCGACAGATCGGTTTTAGCCACTTAGCCCTCGAGATGTTGTATGCCGGGCAGGCGAACATAACATTGGCAGCACTTTCTAACGGGGCTCTGCAACATGGGCAATCCTTTAGTGTCTGATTGCGTGGGTGCCATTTCGCGGTCGTCGCACAGACAGGAAGAGTGCAGAACCTGAAGTGGATGTACAACATCCTATCCCTGGGAACCTGAATTGTATCTAAAAAGGGCTCTAAATATCTGCTATGTTTATGTAGATAAAATTCTGCTGTTAATCTACCCACATTGGGTTTGCTGGTTTCCCATTGGTCCACCCATTCCCAATACAAACGTTTGAGCTCGTCTTTCCTTGGGGTTCCTGCATATCCCAGTGCACTTGGAGCCCCATGGCTGACAACATTTTCCTGACATTTGAGATCCAGCCTATTTTGTGACCAGTGTCTAACCTTATTACCTCAGTAAGGGCTTCAGCATAGGGGAGGAGCTCTGGGGTCTGCCTAATGCGAGCCCAAAAGAGCAATGGGCGCAACCTAGCAATATCGCCAATCGACAGCCTGCCCATATCGAGCAATAGGGGGGTGAGGGGGACTTTTTGAGGTAGCATCACCAGGTCCCTAAGGATCTTATACTCAGATCTGCAGAGATTGTCGACCTTGTCGAATCCCCATAACTCTGCTCCGTAAAGAGCTGACCTGACTGCTTTAGCGTCGTAGACTCGGAGGGCTGGGGCTACCGGCCCAGAGTGTGAGGAGCAATGTTCCTTTCCGAGTGCTCCAGCCACTCGTTTGTGCCCCATCAGCATCTTTGCTAGGTGGGACCTCCATGACATTTTGTCAGAGAGTCTGACACCTAGATAGTCACAGGCAGTGTTCCCTGTAGGGTTCGCGCATGCGCACCTCTGTGACCACCAGCGCGCATTGTCCTGTGTGAAGCGCACACACAGGACATTCCGCTAGAACGTTCGCGCCACCGCATTTAAACGCGAACGGCGCTAAAAAAAACATTTTCTGTTTGGGGAAGCGGTGTTAACACGGTGCAAGAGGAGAGCACGGAAAACACGAGGTCACGGCAGGTAAGTGTATTTTTGTATGCAGATTGGCAGCCTCTGCAGGCATTCAGCAGCACGTTGCCCCTGCCCTTGCTGCATTTATTTTCTTAATGGAGGGTGGCTGCGGGCTGTTTGTGGGCCTTTGTGAAAATAATCATGTTAATCACAGCGCATGACTGTGCTGCGATTAACAAGAATACTTTCACAAATGCCCACAATCATCCCACAGCCGCGCTCCATTAAGAAAAGAAACGCAGCAAGTGCAAAAGCAGGGCGTGTGTTTTACACGTCATGCTTTTGCATTTGATGTATGTCTTTTCTTAATGGAGCGTGGCTGCGGGCTGATTGTGGGCCTTTGTGAAAGTATTCCTGTTAATCGCAGCACAGTCATGCGCTGCGATTAACATAAATATTTTCACAAATGCCCACAATCAGCCCGCAGTTGAGAAAAGAAATGCATCAAGTCCAAAAGCACAGCGTGTGTTTTACACGTTGTGCTTTTGGACTTGATGCAGGTGGCATTTGGCATCAGGCGCGCAAAGCCCATTGGGCTCAAAGGACTTCAAAGTTATCACGCATTATTAAATTGATGCATCATCTCTGCCTGGACGCTGGGTATTTCATTTCCAGTAGCTGGAAAGCCGAGCACTCCACTTGCAGTGACAGATAGAGCTGAGGATCCCTGCAGCCAATAAAATGACATTTTAAACCTACAATATTCATTAGCCTGAGCTGTTGTGCACCACAAAGCTGAATATTCGTGATTGGGTAATGGCTATTGACGTGATGCACATTACAGGGCAGTCAGCCTACTGCGGGATCTGCGGCCCTCGTGAGAAATGACGATTGTAACTATCAGAGAAGCGGAGGTGCATGGAGGGAACAGGACAGACATTCCAACCAAAGTAAGATGATTTCTGAGATAGAATGCGTATGCGGGTGTAAACTGGGTCACTTTAAACTTTGTGAAAGTGACCTTTTGGCTCCTTCCTGACTGCGTGGAGGGAGGCCTGGATAACTTTAGGGTGACGCTGAACCCTCCACCATAAAGCAGGTGGAAAGCTGCGACCGGAAAGCATGAGCTCCAGGTTTAATATTTGCCCATGCCTGTCCTGTCCACTTTTGTCTCTGTGGCTCATTGAATGGATGCCAAACTACCCCTGCGACCTGCCTCATTACCATGAAGCTATTCATCAGCCTCGGATGCACACAGACAGTGTGCAACAGGCTGCTAGTGCTGAAAAGCGATCTAAGGGAAACCATACTTTTCTCCTGTTTCACCTCAAAGCGCGGCAGGTTTCCTGCACATCTAGTCTCCAGATCACAAACATGCAGTCACAGTAGGAGTTGAGGGTATGGGTCAGACAAAGATAACAACATTAAAAAAATTGTAGAAGAAAGGAGAAACGAGGTGACCGAGTTGGAAAGAAATTAGAGGAGAGAAATGAGACAAGACATTAAGGAAGGAGATATAAACTTGTACAGGACGGCATGCCAAGAGAGGAGATGACGGGGAGAAAGCGTTAGAGATAGGGAGAGGAAGGAGAGAAGGGCAAATGGAAGATGGTGGAATGAATGCAGGGAAAGAGATAGAAGTATACAAAGAGAGGACAGAGAGAGAAGAAGAGGGAGGCTAAAGAAACAGAAAAAAGGAACAAAGGCCTAAATCTAGGAGCCTACTGTTCTAAACCCGTGGGTAGGACTCACAGACTGTGCTACGAGGGAGGACAGAAAGAGCTAAAAAGAGAGGATGAGGAGGGCAACAGACTGAAAAGTAGGAGGAAAGAGGCTGTAAAGAGAGTGATGGGGAAGGAGAGATATGAAGATGAGGATAGAGAAAGAGAGAGGAAAAGATGACTGGGATGAAAAGAGGGAGGATGCAACAAGAGAGATACAGAGAGATAATACATTCTGGAGACTGGTAGAATGATGTGAGTTACCAACTTGAACTGTACTACGACTGACAACTGCTGATCTACCCCAGGAAGGGGGGGGTTAAGGGTGGTGGGGACAGCACCACTCAGTGTGTCTGCTGCTGATTTACATCAGTTTCTTACCATTACCCGTGTTAAAAATTTCACTTCAGCTTCTGCCATGTCGTAACTGGTCAGTCATCATCACAGAGCCTTACTCTAAGTCACAGTTCTCCAGGGCCCATCATCTGTGTTTTCTCTCAATGACCCCCCTCCCCAACCCTTTGCTATCACCTAAAACTTAATTCCATGTCAAATGTAACAGCAGAAACTAATGTTAATTGTTGAAAGTTATAGAAACATGACAATGCAACTCAGCGCATCACGGCTGGTTATTACTCAAAGGCTGAAATGTGCTACTGTAGTTTATCCTGTCTTCCTAACCATTGCTCATAGACCATAAACTTTACCAGCCAGCGTTTAAAGTGAAACTATAACTCCCAGAATGCAATATAATGTTGGCTAAAAAGCCAATCCTAACAGCACACATGATGGGGAAGATGCAATTTCTGTCAGTTACATTGGAAAGCAACTCCTTATGGTCCTATTTTTTGTTGCAGCTTTACCTCACAATAAGCATGTTAGAAAAAGGAATTAGGTTAGTAACATTGCATAATCACTTATGGAGCATTGTGACAGCTTTAAGTCAAGAAATTGGATAAATCATGGAATGCATCTAATAACAGGCATAATTGTTTGACTGTCAAGCTAAAGTGTCACTCAAAGAGAATGAAATGACACATAAGAACACAGAAACTTGTAAATATCAATGTCAAAACTTGACAGCTATGTGCAGTTTGTATTTATTTATTTATACTGCACTACCACATGTTTAGAGCGGAACAACTCCGGGTTTTGCGCTGGCGCTTCCCAGCATTCTTTTTTACCTTATTGCAATAGCAAAGGATTATGCCTGAGACTGAGTGACGGCATAATCTCCTAGTTGCACTTGCTATGCTATGAAATGTGCTTTTTAGGCTAGCGCGCAGGTCATGAATGATCATATCAATGAGATCATCTTCTGAGCAGCAGCAGTGCCTGCCTGCCCTCTTATACTGAGAACTGCAGTCACACAGTCTGTCTATGGTTAGTGCCCTTCCTTCAGTTTTCAGGTGCTTTGCAGCAGTTTTAAGCTCTTCATAGAGTTTCTCATCGCTCAAATGGGTGTAATTTCTGATATTAATGTTTCCCTGGTCTTCATTGCTTGATTTTGCTCCTGAGAAAGTGTCACTCATAGTCGTTGAAATGTCACTCATAATTTCTCTGAAATTAGGAAAGTGTCACACATAGTAATCTGAAACCTTGGCAGCTATGTACATCTGCCACTTAGATGTTTACATAACATGAATGAAGTTTTAAAATGTTGTGCGTGAAGGCTTGCAATTTGCACTTTTGCAAAAATCGTGCTTTATCTTTTTTGAAAGTCCTATAAAGCTTTACGTGCATCTTACAGCTACTTCCGATCAATGTGAGTATCAGGTTAGAATTAATTGCAAACAACTGGCTTGCGCTTGCATTTTTGGGTTTGCATGAAAGGTTTCTTCTGGGAACCCAACACTTTGTTTTCATTGTACTTTGCACCTCATAATTATGCCCACTGACTTATTTTTTGGTGTGCTTCCTATAAAAGCTATTCAGCATGCTTTTTCCACTTTTAAAAGAAAAAGGAAGATTGTCATGAATCAAGGCAAGAAAGTGGGGTTGCAAAAGATGACTTTTAAAACGTGGCGCTTTACAGTGCATGCAAAAAAGTACTTGAGGATTTGTAAAGCACACTGTTTCTCATTACCAATGGTCCTTTAACTCCAGATACCACATATCATATTTATAACACAATCAATTGTGTACACATCAATGTTAGTTTTTATTGTGTGCGATAACTATCGCACATAAAACTAGGCCACTCGTAATGAGGGTCTAAATCTGCTCACCTCCATATTGTACCAAGGGCATCCACAGCTGCAGTGCAAAGAAACAGGACTTGGGGTAAGATATTATGATAAAAAGCCGTTATATAGCTGCCTACTTAGTATATATTCTTTTTAGCACTGTGATGGGCCTCACAGCGACCCCGAGAGACCTCAATAAACATGTTTACACACCATTCAGCTCCAGTAACCTTCTCACGCAAACTCATAATATCATGTTACTGAACATCTGTAAGTCGCAGTTACTGATCTGTGTAAGGCCAGAAGCCAATACAAAACAATCTGCCTCTGCTGTGCGGATTCTCACTTAGCAAAGGGATCCATAGCAAAGGACCAGAAGGGGCCTGTTGGACAAATACTGCTGATTACTAATTCAAGGCACAGGAGGGAGGAGGATGGGGGTGGTGAGAGGAAGCTCTCAGAGAGTATATGTTGAAAAACAATACAGGATTCTCAAAGTAACTCTCACCAGAATTGTGACTTATTTCATTGTAGGCCTAATGGGGCCATTCACGCTATTTTTGATAGCCTGATAAGATAAAAGATAAAGCGCCTTTGCAGGATTGCGAGGTGTATTCCTCAAAGATAGATGCAGTACAAAGAACATAGGAAACGTTTTTATTACATTTAGCCCAATCCCATAATGTTAGAACTTTTAGATATGCTCTTTTATATTTACAGTAACTGTCCACAAATCTTATAGACAGGGCTTTAAGTGGGATGAAAAAACTAGGGGGTCTCTTAAAGGGGTGTGACCGATGTAATTAAGGGCGTGGCTTGAAAACACAAACTGAAAATCTGTGCTTAGCATAGTGTGCTGCCTGACTGGTATTTTGCTGCTACTGTCACTGCATCCAGATATATAATACAAGTAACATTACACCTACAACAAGCCAGGACTATTGGCTTTGTCATTGGTTGTATTTTGCTGCTTCTTTCTCTCTCTTCATCCAGATATATAATATAACAAGTAGCATGACAGATGCCACCTGCATCAAGTCCAAAAGCACGACGTTTAAAACACGTCGTGCTTTTGGACTTGATGCATTTCTTTTCTTATTAGAGCGCGGCTGCAGGGCTGATTGTAGGCCTTTGTGAAAGTATTCAAGTTAATCGCATTTCATACACTATCTCTGACGGGATAGCCCGACATTACTCAGTAGCTTGCCCATCAAATTGTAAATATGTTATGTAAGTGTGTAACTTATTGTGTAAATGTGATCTTGTATAGGCTCCCAACATTTCCCCACCCAATGAACAGTGCTCCAATTAAGAATCTTTAGTAAAATCTTATGATGGCACCACTGTTGGAGTCTTGTGCTTTTCTAAACCCGAAGTGTACTTGCCTGTGTAACCAATTCATGTCATGGCGTGCATATCCAAATTGCAAACCTACCTTAAAACCCAAACGTGGCACTGTATGTGTGGAAATGCACCATCTTTTCACTTTTCTAAGCAAAACTTTGGGGTGATATTTTGCACTGCACGCACACGCAGTCTGGTTCCTGGCGCACATAGCCATGGCTGCAGCGCACAGAGACCCTACACTGCTGCACACCGAGGAAAAAAATTAGAGGGAACATTGGTCACAGGTGTCTACCCTTTCCAGGGATGTCCCACTCACTAAAGGGTTGCTTCTGTATGACTTGTGGCGGTTAAAGGCCATGAATTTAGTTTTTAAAGTATTTATGATCAACCCCCGGTTTTCACAAAAAAGTTAGAACCTATTTAGTAGATGCTGCAGCCCAGCTGGGGTCTTAATGACCAGCAGGGTGTCGTCGGCAAACAACAGGGTCTGTACCTTGTCACCCCCCAGAGTTGGTGCGTCTGCTGGATCTTCTTGCAGAAAGCTTACCAACCCATTCATGTAAAGAGAGAATAGGGTGGGAGCCAGAACACAACCCTGTCGGACTCCTCTATTGATGGGGATGCGCTCTGTTAGTTGTCCTTGCGACCCCCATCTAACCTGGGCAAAGTTGTCTTCATGTAGCTGGACCAGCAGTCTAAGGATAAAGGGGGAGTGCCCATTTCACTAAGCGTCAACCACAGCTTTCTCCTGGGGACCAGGTCAAAGGCAGGCTTTAGATCGATAAATGCGAGATAAAGACTGCCCTTGCCAATCACCACTACTTTCCAGCAGATAGGTAGCAGCCTAAACACCTGATCGATCGTTCCGGTCCTTGGCCTAAAGCCGGCCTGGTACTGAGAGAGGATGGCTTCATCCTCAGTCCATAGCTGTAACCTCTGCAGAAGAACTCTACCAAAGACCTTCTGCAGAGCGTCAATCAAACTAATGGGCCTATAGTTTGAAGGGTCGTCTCTGGATCCCTTTTTATAAATAGGGACCACCTCGGCGCCCTTCCAAGACCCAGGGACCGTGGCACCACTGGCTATAGTGTTTGCCAGGAGGAGGATGTAACATGCCCAGTTTGAAGTGTCTGCGAGAAAAAGGTCGCCTGGCAGGCCGTCTGGTCCTGCTGCTTTGGAGGGCACTATTTTACTTATTGTGGCCTCTACCTCCGTCAGGTCGAAACGCTCATCATCTTTAAGGTGCCCATTAAAATCATCTAGCTCCACAGATGGCGTGGCCTCTGGTGTTGAATAAAGCTTTCGGAAGTGATCATGCCATTCCTGGCCTGTGATGAGGTTTGGGGGCGAGTGTGTACCTGTCTTTCTGCCCCAGGTGACTAAGGTCCAAAATAGATTGGTGTCCTTAGCTGAGCTTTCTTCCCTGAGTTGCTGCCAGCGCGATTCATCCCATGCTATCTTTGCCTCCTGCACTTTTTGTATTTAGTTTTGTTACTTGTGTTTCTTCATTTAAAAGAAACAACACAGTTGGACTGTTCAACTTTCAGTTTTAATTTTTAAAAATTGAAAAACACCCCAAAAAATATAGAAATTTAAAACAACACAAAAAGAATACCAACTTGTTCCAAAATAAAAAAGGTTCTCATGAAACCACCTACACCGGCTAAAAATAGAAAAATTGTATGGAGAAAAAGTGATTGCTTCTATGAATCTGTGTATGATCAATGTTACAGTTGTGTATAAGTAGTGTCTCACTGAGTGCATGAGTGCATGCATAATATGTAAGTGAATGAATAACTGAAAGAATACTGCATAATTAGTAGTAAAGTGAATGGATGACTGTATCCATAATACCTGTGTGAATGGTTGAGTGTAAGAGTAGTGTTTGAATGATTGCATGAGTGCATTTGTAGTGCGTGGGTCATTGTTTGAGTATATGTCAACTGTCTGGGGGATTGCATAAATGCATGCGTACTGCTGGAGTGAAAGAATGTGTGCAACAGTACTGCCTGACAGTTTCCATGAGTGCTGGTGTATTGCATCGATGATTGGATAAATGCTTGCGTAGTACCTCAGCGAATGGATAAGTGCATAGATTGTGCTTGAGGGAATGCATGAGTGCATAGGTAGTACCTGAGTGAATGGTTGAGTGCAAGGTTAGTACCTGGGTGATTACATGACCACATAGGTAATGCATGAATGATTGGATGTGTGTATAGGTAGTGCATCCTTGATTCTATGAGTGCATGGGTAGTGCCTATGTGAATGTAAGAGTGCAAGACTAATATGTAGCTGCTTAGAACAGTGCATGGGAACTGCTTCAGTAAAAGGATGACTTCAAGAGTCATTCCTGGGTCATTGTATGAGTGCATGGGTAGTACCTGATGGAATGAACGACTGCGTGGGTAGTGCCTGAGGGAATAATTGAGCGCAAGAGTAGTACCTGGGTGATTGCATGATTGTGTTGGTAATGTGTGGATTGATTGGATGTGTGTATAGGTAGTGCGTCCTTGATTGCATGAAACATTACCCCGTTGGTACATTTAAGTCCCTTGGAAGTACTTTTATTCATGAATTGTATTCGTTGCTTTTGCATTTTGCTGTCAGCATGAAGATAAATAAGTTTTCTTAACAGGGAAGGACTGTGATTGTTCCGTAGAACATTCTATAGTTTGTAAACAAATTAAAGTACACAGGGATTTTAAAGTTAAGGCCCGTAATTTGTACTGTTTTTTTAAAGAAACTCCAGTGCCTACTATTATTCCCATGCTCATTGTGCTTTCGAACGGCAGTTATCTTATCCCAAATAACCACAACTGCTTTGGCTTACTAACAGGTGTCCAGTATATAGCAACTCTTTCACAACGTGTTACATGTTGCAGCATTGTCTTTTCTCCTCCCCCACATGGGATTGTAGATAGTTTGCTATGGCCTTCCATTCCCACTTTGAATACAGATTTTAATAACGTATGCTGACTCAAAGCGCTATTGTTTCAACAAGAAGTGGCACTCACATCAGCTCGTGAGACCTTCAAATAGCAGGTGGCTAAAACACCAAGTGACATTGAGTCACTGCTCAGTACCAATCTCCCACTACATTTTGCAGAATTAATACACCAAATATTTAATGTGTCTGAAACCGAAGGCCTACCACATTTTTTTAAACTAGTCGACTCTGGCCTCGTTATCTCTTTTCAGACTATTTTTGGAGTAATACTGGCTTTTATTCATTCTAATTTTCCCAGTGCCTTTGGCGGGTTTCCCCTGGTGCTCTTGCTGGTTTGCGCAGTGCTCATTCTTCTGCTCCTACTACGAAATGGCTGCCTGTCCTGTAGTTGAGCCCCATCCAGGCCAATTGCGGCTGTACTGTAAACAAATGCTGCAGCTTTTTGGATGCTTGCCTTTGGTGACTCTTGGCATCAGCTATAGGCTGAACTTTCGCTACGTCTATTTCACCTGCGTGCAACCTGTGTTCTACTATCTCCGGTGCTCCTTTGAGTGCGACGTAGATGTCTGCCTCTCCACTACTTCACGCGCTGACCTGGATTATGAACTGTTGGTGAGTTCATTGCTGGCTCATGACCACGACTGTTCCGGAGACACACGCTTGATGGATGCGTTTAATCATGCAATAAGGGCCAGCTAGAGTACGTACTCTCATGCGCAGCACCTCTTGCAGCGGAGTATCATCGAATATCACGCGGGTTGCCCTTACATGCTCCTGGTTGCACGAGATTACGATGACCATGTCTGTTCTTTTGGCTTGCTTAATTGGATGGCGACCTTCTTTGCTTGTAGAGGTGCGGATGACATTTTAGAGGTGATTACATTCCGCGGTGCTTGTGAACTCTTGCATTTCGATGGATCTCCATAAGTGCGCATGGGAACCCGATTTGATGGCCTGTTATTTTTACACTTCTAAAACACTGTTTTTTTTCCTTTTTGTCATTTCCTTTTTCGTTCCTTCCGAACTTTCAGATATTGAATTTTTCTATGATTTTGCCTTTACAGATTCGGGTTTGGCTCTGCTTATCTTTGTGTTCTGTTTGCCTGGGTGCTACAGAGCTGACCATTGGGGACATTATCAATTTCACTAACTTAGCATGAGCCCTGCAGCCATTATCCAGCTTTTGAGCACGATAACACAAGGCTTTATTTTTGCAAAATACCTCGTTCGTACTTTTCACATAAGAACTGTCTGCGTGTTTGTTCTCAGCATCTTTCGGGACTTTAAATTCAACATTGTGGGTAAAGTCGATAAACAATGTCCCTTGTTATTCTCCTCTGGTCAGGCCCTAGCACCTCTACAAAACATACCAATGCAGTTGTTGTTGAACACCCATACTGTGATACAATTGGCATACATGAATAGGTGGCACACATACTTGGAGAGAAACGTTTCCAGGGAGAAGAGCGAAACAGCACCTATAATTTATATTTACCATCTATATGCAATGTTATGTGGTCTGCAGACAATTCCCAGAGATCTATTATATAATAATACTTCTTAGCAAGGGGAGCGAGGTTAGGCAATATAGTCTTTTCACCATTGTCTTTTTATGATGACATCTCCTGTTATGAGATATGGACTAACTGTAATACTGATTATATTTGTATCATACATTTTTGTTCTTGTTGTGGCACATATACTGCCCTTACTCCGCGTTACTTAAAATAAATATTTTAAAATGTTTCATGTCTGTGTCAGATCTTACAAGTACAAGAGTGACAGTGAAAGGGTGTGTCTTGTTACCGAGATTCCTGGGGGATGTGGGAGTGTTGAATTCTGGGTTGTCTAATCACTTCTTTCTCTGTAAGGGATTAGGAGAGCAAATGAGACAATATAGCAAGTTGGTCCGGAGATTATGTGCACTCAGGTGGTAGGATGACTCAGTCCCTACCTACTAAGGTCCCAAAATTGCATGCATAGTTGTGATCTTAGGCAGAATCCCTGCAACAGCCTGAGTAAATGGATTACTCCATGGGTAGTGCCTGAGTGAATGGGTGAGTGCAAGACTAGTTCCTGGTTGATTGTATTAGTGCATTGGTAGTGCCTGAGTGAATTCATGAGTGCAAGAGTAATGTATGGGTGCTTAGATCACTGCATAGGTAGTACCAAAGTTTAAAGATAACTGCAAGAGTAATCCCTGGGTGATTGTATGAGTGCATGGGTAGTGCCTCAGAGAATGGATGGGCCTGATTCACAGAACTAACTTACGTCAAAAACGTAAAGTTAGTACTTTTTGGTATTCACAGAATACACTTATTCATTTTGGTATTCACAGAATGAACTTACTCATTTTGGTATTCACAGAAGTTAGTAGTGCTAACTTTAGGACTCCTAAATGCCTTCTGTGAATACCGAAAGTCTTAAAGTTAGGATTTTTCTCAGTTTAGGAGCAGTAAAGTTAGGACTCCTAACTTTACTACTCCTAAACTGAGAAAAATCCTAACTTTAAGACTTTCGGTATTCACAGAAGGCATTTAGGAGTCCTAAAGTTAGGACTACTAACTTCTGTGAATACCGAAATGAGTAAGTTCATTCTGTGAATACCAAATGAGCAAGTGTATTCTGTGAATACCAAAAAGTACTAACTTTACATTTTTGACGTAAGTTAGTTCTGTGAATCAGGCCCACTGAGTGCATGGGTATACCTGAGTGAATAGTTGAGTGCAACACTAGTGCCTTAGTGATTGCATCAGTACATGCATACTGTCTGGGTGATTCCATCAGTCCAGGAGTAGTGCCTGGGTGATTGTATGGCTGCATGGGAACTATTTGAGTGACAGTATGAGTACATGGGTAATGTTGTGGTCATTGGATAAGTGCATGGTTAGTGCATGAGGGAATAGATGAGTGCATGGGTGGTGCCTGAGTGAATGAATGAGGGCATGGGTAGTGTCTGGGTGATAGCATGAGTGCATAGGTTGTGCCTGTGTGAAAGGAAAAATGCAAGGATAATGCCTGGGTTATCCTATTAATGCTAAGGTTGTGCTACAGAGATTAGATGAGAGCATATGTAGTGTATGTGTAAAAGAATGACTACCTGGCTGATGACATCAGCAACACAATGAAAATTTTCTAAATGTATAAAGGGTCAAGAATAATTTTTATTACAAATAAATAATATATAAATGAACTTCAAACATTGTTTCACATTATCATACATATTATGTTATGTATTCTTACCCTTTAAAGTAATTTAGAAACATGACTCTGTTTAACTATTTTAGAGTAGTATTGTCTTAAACAGTATTAAAACTCTTTTCAAAGTTCACCACTACCTACTATAAAGAAGAAGAAGAAAAACAGTTATGTAATGTAATGTATTACAGAAATTATACTATTGCATTTTTAAGAGGTCAACGTAATTTTAGAATTACATATCATTTTCAGTTTCCCTTTTTGCTGTTCTCAGATTCCACTTAACTTCACCATACACAGTGATTTCAATGTAGTATCATCATGGAACAGCGGGGGAAAAAACAATCAACTTGATTGTAGAAAAAAAAATCAGTGTAGACATTATTTTCAATATGTGTAGCTATGTGTTTTCCTAACTACAGTTTCTTAATTACATCCTCTTGCACATAACGTCTATTATTTATCTGAAGGACATTTGCCGAAATGTACACTCTCATTTACATCTTGTACAATATACACAACAAATATATAAACTATTTGCTTTTCAACACAATTTTCCAAATACAATACCAATTAGCACAAATAATAATCCAAACACTAATTATAATTAGAAATTGTTTGCAGTGCTGTCTACTTGCTGTTCATATCTTCCCAATAGGCCGAATGATGTATTCAAAACTTTGGCTTCCAAAATATCCAACATGAATTAGTTAATTCTTGCTCACATCTTCCCAATAGGCCGAATGATGTATTAAAAACTTTGGCTTTAAAAATATCAAATATGAATTTTGTAATCCGTAAGGTAATCTAAGTTTAAATTCAGAGTGGGCATCATTGCAATGTGTCCAACATTTATTACACTTTAAATACACAGTATAGTGTCCAGATGTGGTAGTAGGTCCAGCATGGAAAATAATAGCCACTGTTGTAAAAGTTCTTCCAGAAATAGATATTTGACTTGCAACAAAACTTTTAATTTTGCTTTCCAGTTTTCTTCCATTTGCTCTACAACGTTGTAGCATTAAAATGAGATATTTTCCATATCTTTCTATATGTAATGTAGACAACATCTCTGATTTACAATGCGAACATTTCATATCATGATTGGCTCTTTTTATTAATTTGTTAAAAGGTACTGATTTACAGTCTGGTATTGTTAAGTATATGAATCGTTCTGTGTCTATTTCAGTGCTGGAAGTAAATGAACACTGTTCACATTTATGATCCTATCTGTAACTTACTCCAAATAAGTCTTCAATCTGTATTCCTTCATGTTCTAATACACCAAGCATAACAATTAGAAGTTCTTGTGCATCTTGTTGTATATTAAGAGTAAATGTCAAAGAACCAGTACAAAGAAGCTGAATGCCAGAAGCAGTAAGGATTTTACTTCTGTCAGTTACCAACTGTTGAAATACATGACTTAGTAAAGAATAGAATCTTTTTTCGTGATTTCCCATGATTTTGTGATTAAGTTCTTGTAGATAAAACACAACATTCAGAATCACATTAGCATAACAGTTGATGCCTGAACTATTTTCCAACTGGCATCCTACAATGTCATCAACAGTTTCCATTTTCTGTTTCTTTACACTTTCAACTTTCCCTTACATTTTTTATTTTTTTCAACCTCACTTGAATCTTTGCCATATTTTCGTTTTGGACACAATATACATTTCTCATATATGGGATATTCACCTAAATCCGGTGTATAAAGTCTTCTTAAATGATTATACTCTCTTACACAATTTATATCAGCACTAACCTTTTTCTCATCAAAATCAATCAAATACACACCAGACAATGTTCTTACTCGAGATAATGCAACGTATGCCATTCCCTCTTTGAAAACTGTACTTCCAATATTTATCAAAGCACTGTCTATACTTAAACCTTGAGATCTATGAATAGTTACTGCATATGCTAAAGACAGAGGAAACTGTTTTCTGCAAACATACAAGTCTTTTAGAAGCAAAAAATGTACAACACAATGCCCAATCTGTTTTACCTATTTAATCTGATCAAATTTTATTTTCAAAAATTCGATTCCCTCTCTGTTCTCAAATTTTACTAAATCAACAACTTTTCCTATTGCTCCATTTACTAAACCTTCTTCTAAATTCAAAGTATGCCATAAAATTACCTGACAGTTTATACATATATGTAAAGTTTTTTCTAAGCCTGCAGTTTTAGATACAGACTTTTCCAAAAAGTGCAATTTAGTCTGTAGTTTCTCTGTAAGAAGAATATTCACTCCCTGGTGTTCAATTTTATCAATAGCTTCAATTTCAACTTTTTCTTGTTTTTCCAGTTTCAAAATCTCTTGATTGAATGTTAAACACTCTTGCAATGTAGGCATTAGACAAACTATAGACTTCTTTTCTCCAATCTTCTTGTACATTACTTCAGCCCCTGTGTTTTCAGTTGTAAACAAGTTCCTTAGTAGCCGACTTTCTAAAACTTGTTTACCATGTTTCGTCAAGACACCGATTCTTATATCTTTAAGAATATTTCCATAATCTTCATCACTTGCTTGTCGCATATTCTATGTAAGTTCTTTATATTCAAAATGTAACCAAATGTTCACATTTCCAATACTTCCCAAAGATTTTCTAGTGTCTCCATGGACAAGTGTTTTAAAAACTGGTTGTCCTTTTACAGGAGTTAGTTGTAGTAGGTCTCCAAATACAAATAAATGTTTTCCTCCAAACAGAACATCGTATTCTGTTTTTAAAATCTGTTGCATTCTCAAGTGAACAAAGGCAAGCATTAAGTTTGAGACCATGCTCACCTCATCAATGATTAAAAGTTTCATTTTATTCAGTACTCTTGACACTTCATAACAAACTTCTCCAGACAGCTTCTGATATTCCAATCTATTATCATGTTCAACTGGTAGCATAAGTAATCCTTGTAAAGTAATCCCTTTAATATTGTGTGCTGCTAATCTAGTTGGAGCTGGTTCAACACAAGATAAATGTGATTCAGTAGTTTTCTGTAGATAACTGGTCAAAACTTTAATTAAAAAACTTTTACCTGTTCCAGCTTGACCACTGATGTACATAAAATTAGGTTTAAATGATGAACATTGGCATTCTTTTTTTCATGCAGCAAACCATGTTGTATCTGTTGTGTCACTTGTAGATATATTTCTTTTTGTTCAATATTTAGTTGTTCTTCTACCTTTTCCAATTGAATAATATACTGTTGTGCTTGTTGCATTGCAGTTTCTAACTCATTCATGGCTATTGCTGCTTCATTTTCGATAATTGGTTGTCCTAGTGGATCTTGACTCAGTGGACCAGATTTTTTTATTTTTAATTATTGCACAGTACAATAAATATATACATACATTATGGAATTCATCCTCAAGACAGCGTGCATTTTTTCATTTTCCACCCACCCCACCCACCTCCGGGGGCTGGTGAGAGCTGCTTTACATTCTAAACAGTCCTATATACTTTCTCAGCTAGTCATTCCCAGAGCAAGTTTAGCAATCTTAAAGAACCAAGAAGAACCACTATTCATATAAATCATATACTTCATATACATTTCTTCGCTTCTAAACCGATAAAGTGCAATCTGCCATAGCGCCAACATCTAAGATTTCTCCTAACCGATTACCGATTTTTCTCTACCCATTCTATTCAGTGGTGCCCATATTTTTAAACCTTTCATTCGTGCTCGTATCCCCCTCCTTGCATAAACGGCCTTTTCTAAATTATAAAGTGCCAGAAAATGTGAAAGTCACTGCTGAAATCCAGGGGGATTGGAGTCCAGCCAAGCAGATGCTAGACACAGTCGCAGAACCGCCTTACCAATAAACACCAAATCTCGTCCAGTATTACCCAGCTCTTCTTCCACCACCCCCAGCACTGTCAAGCTTGAAGAAAGGGAACATTCTATTCCTAGAGCTTCCTTAAAGAATGTAATAATATCTTGTTTTAACTTCAAAAGCATATTACAGGAAGCAAAGATATGAACCAGATCTGCCTGATAAAGTGCACACCGAGGGCAGTGTGTCCCTTTGCCACTCCCCCATTTAGCTATCTTATGTGGGGTGTAATATAGTGAAAAACAGGTCTTATAATATTATGCCTGTAGCCGAGCCGGGATTAGAATACTCAGTGCCATTTTAAATGATTGCTGAAATGTATCTTGCGAAATACCATTTTTCTCTTTCCATTTCGACGACCAATGTTCCAAATCATCTTTCATTAGTGAGTTGAAAAGATTATAGATAACCCGTATTGACAGGTCCCTATTCTCTACCAGTTTCTCAACTATGGCATTTCTAGAAAATCCTATTGGGCCGCCTCCCTTCTTAAATAAAAAATCCCTGATTTGAAGATATTTGAAGAAATATCTCCAATCTATCTCAAAGATCTCTTTAAGATCTTCAAGGAGACAAGACCCTCTAGAGAGAAAAAGGGCCCAAGTTTAGTCAAACCCGCCTCCCCCATCTCTTAGTCGTATGGTCCTTAAACATTTCTGGTAGATTTGGATTATTTGTTAACGGTGTATAAAAATTGAGCCTGCCAATACCGATTACTCTTCGGACTGTTTTCCAAACTTTAAACCCCCCCAGTAATGTCTTAAAACAAACTTTTTTGTAATGGGTATCGTAACGCCACAGCCATCCCCATGCCTCTTCCCCAATTATAAGTTCAAGGGGGGTTGGGACATCTTCAGTGTGTCTTTCAGACGGTTTCTATTGCAACAGTACCAGATTATACAATAGTGTGGTGGCCCAATAATAAAGTCTGAGATTAGGTAAAGCCCATCCCCCTCTTTCCCTGGGCAATGTGATGCATTTAAAAGCACTTCTTGGATTGGCATATGCCCAGATAAATCAAGAAAATAGGTCTTCTTATTTCTTCAGCCAGTCAATTGAGAATTCTAATGGGATTGCCCGAAAAAGATATAAAATCTTGGGAAAGAATAGCATTTTGACTATATTGTATCTCCCAATGATAGGCAGATGGAGATTATTTAATCTAGACAAATCCTGTTTGGTTTTGACTAATAGGAGCTCTACATTTTCTTTGACGATGTCATCCATGTTTGCTGAAATATTGATCCCTAGATAGGTTGCATTCTTAGTCACTCTGAAGTCATTTATCGTTATATTCCCATTGACCACTACTTGCGTTTTACAACGATTAAGTGCATAGCCAGAGAGTTTCCCAAACCTCTCTACTTCCTCTTCTACTTCCTGCAAAGGAGTAGTAGGGTCAGGGGTCACAAGGGCAATGTCATCAGCATATGCCAACACTTTTGTTTCCCAGCCATGTGTCACGATAGGTCTGATGGCCCTGTTGTTTTCTAGCTGACCTATAAAAGGGTCAATCTATACAGCAAACAGAAGGGGTGAGCTCGGACAACCTTGTCGGGTTCTTCTAGTTATTGCAAATGGGTCCGAAAGTGCTCCATTAACAAAAACCCTGGCTGTTGGATGGTAATAGAGCATTTTAATGGACTGCAATAACCCCTCCTTGATTCCTACCCTTGATAGGGCCTCCCATAAAAAATACCAAGAGACCCTGTCAAAGGCTTTTTCCACATCCAGTAGAATTAAAGCCATTGGGTCTTTGGATATTGTTGGGGCATCTAAAAAGTGTAATAACCCTCCTTATATGGTCAATCGTCCCCCGTCCTGGAATCGAATACTCCTGAATCGTCCAGGATACCACCATAGATCGGGCAGATAGTAAACGTTTCTCCAGTACTTTTACGGCATTCTGTTATTACCCATCTGCCTAACTGGTCGGCTAATGTTCGGGTAAAGTGCAAAATAGTGTTGCGTGTCAAAATTGCCACCCCTCGTGCCAGGTGTTCTGTGTCGTCGCCCCGACCAGCCTGTATCCTAGTGAGTTCAAAAGGTATAGTTGGGCCACTTCTATGTGAGTCTCCTGTATACATACTATATCTGCCTTCAATAGTTGTAGCCCCGCAACAGTGTTGCATCTTTTCTTAGGGTCATTCAGGCCACTGATATTAATGGTGGCTATACAAATTTTACCCATCAAAGATAAATTAAAAAACATTCTTATTCAACTCCTCCCCCTCCTGCCAGCCCCCCTCCCCCAAACCCCCCTTCCACCACCCCCTCCTACCTCCCACCACCTATAACTGAGGTGACCTGACTCGGGCCGAGCCAGGGTGATGTCATCTAAGTAATCGCAACCTTGTCACTCCTCCAATCTTCCCCCAGCCACCCTCAAAACAGTAAGTCACTTATTTACTTATTTGCTAAGCAGGTTCTATTGAGTAAGCCACAATATTAAGCTTCCGCATATTGAGAAACCACCATATCCATAGACCGAAGTGCCTCAATGCTTGATTATGGAATCTGTAAGACCCCATTCTCGGATCTACCAGAAATCTCCTTTAGATATGATTGAGCATGGATTTCTGAAATAAAGCTGCGTGTCGTCCCCCTGAAGACAATTTTTAGTCAGGCTGGATTCTGCAGGTAGACTTCTGCCCCCAGCTGCTGAAAAGGGAAAAAAAGCTGCCTCAGTCTCCACCTCCGCTCAAGGGTGGCATGAAAGAAATCTGGCCTGCTGAAAAAACTCACTCCTTCATATTTCTTTTTAGCTGATTGCCGACCTAAGTCATAGAGAGTCAGTCATAACAAAAAGTTTCAAAAATATAGCAGCAGCATAGTCCGTGGTCATTCAGCGTTATTCAAAGGGCGTTTTGGAAGCATTAAAGGAAACCTGTGGGTTTGCTGAATTTCCTTGTCCCAGTCCCAAGTGCTTAGCTCTGGAAAGGCCCCTCTTAGTAGGGGAAACCATGTATTTCCTGTGGTTATTTCCTTCGACCCCTTCTGGGATTCCTAAAAAGCTAAGATTGTTACGGCGTAGCCTATTTTCTTGATCCTCCATTTTCCAAATCATAGTTTCAGACCATGCTCACCTCATCAATGATTAAAAGTTTCATTTTCTTCAGTTCTCTTGAAATTTCATAACAAGCTTCTCCAGACAGCTTCTGATATTCCAATTTATTATCATGTTCAACTGGTAGCATAATTAATCTATGTAAAGTAATCCCTTTAATGTTGTGTGCTGCTAATCCAGCTGGAGCTGTTACAACAGAAGATAAATGTGATTCTGTAGTTTTGTGTAGATAACTGGTCAAAACTTTAATTAAGAAACGTTTTCCTGTTCCAACTTGACCACTGATGTACATTAGAATAGGTTTAAATAATGAACATTGGCATTCTTTTTTTTCATGTAGCAAACCATGTTGTTTCTGTTCTTTTCACTTGTAGATATATTTCTTTCTGTTCAATATATAGGGGCCGATTCCGATCCCGGTCGGAGGCGCACCCAATACCATTCGCTCGGGAAAAAAGCCATGCGAAAGCCTGTTTCCCGACCGATCCGTACAGCACACCGAACGAGTAAGTACGATGCGCACAACAGCACAGAATCCGGCCGAGCCGTACTCACCCAAACCAGGTCCTGTTCCACGACCGAGGCGAATCCGGAAACACTGAATCGAGTCGCACGGAAGGGAAAATGCAGCTCCGTCCGGCCGAACAAGTACGATGCGCTTCCCGTACGCGCCGAACCCGTCGCTACGCACGGCACGTCAAAGCATCCGGGAGAGGCGCACATAAGCTCCGATTCGCGCCACAACACGATCCACGGCTACGAGATGAACACGCCAGCGACAAGGACGACGCGAAGCGACGAGGACGACGCGAAGCGAAGAGGACGATGCGAAGCAACGAGAAGGACGAACGACACGAACCAACCATGAATCCCTTCGTCCCGATCATACCAATATTCTACATTTACTACCGGAACAGGCACGGACGCGTACGGCGCAGAAGGTAAGTCAGACACCAACCACCAACCACAAAACACATACAACACGTACACAACACATCACACACACACAGAGGGATGCAGAATATACTTACACCAGCAACAGCAGCACCATAGGGGCGGGATGCCCATCACCAATGCCACATATGCACACAGGGGCCTGAATGCGCACCACCACCCTCACCCAGGGGAGGCTGGATGCCTACCACTACTACCACCCTCACCCAGGGGGGGCTGGATGCCCACCACTACTACCACCCTGAGCCAGGGGGGGCTGGATGCCTACCACCACCCTTAGCCAGGGGGGCTGGATGCCTACCACTACTACCACCCTGAGCCAGGGGGCTGGATGCCTACCACTACTACCACCCTTAGCCAGGGGGCTGGATGCCTACCACTACTACCACCCTCACCCAGGGGGGCTGGATGCCCACCACTACTACCACCCTGAGCCAGGGGGGCTGGATGCCTACCACCACCCTTAGCCAGGGGGGGGCTGGATGCCCACCACTACTACCACCCTCACCCAGGGGGGGCTGGATGCCTACCACCACCCTTAGCCAGGGGGGGCTGGATGCCTATCACTACTACCACCCTCACCCAGGGGGGGCTGGATGCCTACCACTACTACCACCCTCACCCAGGGGGGGCTGGATGCCTACCACTACTACCACCCTTAGCCAGGGGGGGCTGGATACCTACCACTACTACCACCCTCACCCAGGGGGGGCTGGATGCCCACCACTACTACCACCCTGTGCCAGGGTGGTGCCAGATGCCCACCACCACTACCACCCTTAGCCATGGGGGTGCCAGATGCCTACCACTACTACCACCCTCACCCAGGGGGGGCTGGATGCCTACCACCACCCTTAGCCAGGGGGGGCTGGATGCCTACCACTACTACCACCCTCACACAGGGGGGCTGGATGCCTACCACTACTACCACCCTCACCCAGGGGGGCTGGATGCCTACCACTACTACCACCCTTAGCCAGGGGGGCTGGATGCCTACCACTACTACCACCCTCACCCAGGGGGCTGGATGCCTACCACTACTACCACCCCCACTCATAGGATGGACAATGCATGACACAACCAGCACACCACAACCTAGGGAATGCAAGAAAAAGACATCCCCCCAACACCATGACAAGCGTGTGTAGACTGTGTCAAATGCCTACAACACCGATCATGACTTTGAACATACAATGTGACCCCCTAGCACATGTGCCACACATATATGTGTGTGGCACCCACAATGCAAGCAGGCCATGACCATTGTGGCAATGGGGTCCAAACCCCCATCATCACAGTGACCAAAATGTAAGTGCGGGGTCCATAGCTGAAGCACATTTTGAACATTGTGGCAATGGGGTCCAAACCCCCATCATCACAGTGACCAAAATGTAAGTGTGGGGTCCATAGCTGAAGCACATTTTGAACATTGTGGCAATGGGGTCTAAACCCCATCATCACAGTGACCAAAAGGTAAGTGTGGGGTCCATAGCTGACGCACATATTGAACATTGTGGCAATGGGGTCTAAACCCCCATCATCACAGTGAGCAAAAGGTAAGTGTTGACAAAGAAAGAGGTGCAACTGCCAAACTGCATGGATGATTCCTGGTCACAGAACAAAAAACACATCAGTGGCAAAGTAGTGTATGTGTCCCATTGCAACATAAATTGGGGGAGCCAAATACTGCAGTGCAAATAAGACATACCTTTGGCCATGTGCAGACAAACAACACCCATGGGGGCTGACACCGTCAACATTCATCAATGACACAATGACAGAAGTGACCATCAGAATGCAGACCCACATATTTGCACCAATGGGCACACAAATGCAGATACCCTGTGGAGACTGCAGATGTGAGGTGAACAGATACCATACCATGGCAGCAATGGGACACACAAACCATGATCATTGTGCTGACCGATGACCTAGGAGTCCCAGGGACAGCAGGGGAAACCCACCAAACTACATACAGCCAATGGCACACCCAAGATATGCCAATGCAGTGGTGCAGATGCACAAACACAAACAGGCAGACCCACACTGCACATCATACACAACAGGTGAGGGGGGGTGCCAGTGTCCCCAGGCAACCACACAACACATGAGGAGACCTGAATACCAATCATACAGATGTGCATACAGTGCCACACAAAGGTAACTCATGGATCCAAATGCCCTATGTGGGCAAGCAGGCATTGTCAGATGAGAGGGAGCACAAATCACACATGTCACACAGGCACGTAGGGACAGCAACTGACACAGCAAGACACAGACACACCACAGCACCACCCCCAGGGCCCCCACAATGTGGTGACCCTGGGCTGCATTACAATCCCACTGTGATGACAAAGATAAATGTCGTTCACACTGTGAACCACAGTCATGTGTCCTGAGCAACTAACTACCATCACACCTACACAAGCACAAATCAATCAGCATGGCCAGTAAGCCAAGGCCAACATGGAGGCAGGGGCCTAGCCGGGCAACAACTCTCATCTACACACACTCAACACCACACCCCTCGACCTCCAACAATGTGCAGCAGTGAAGTACACATGCACTGGTGACATTGCACATGCACCCATGACTATTCCAGGGTGGTGGGTGGGAACCAAGGGGCAGAAACACATCACACATGGCCACTCAACAAGACTCCTGAATGTCTGACACACTGCACACTACGCTGTACATGGACATGACGGCAATACCACACCAACCAATGGGATCCCAGCCACAGTCACACACCAATGAAGAAGCCAAGGTCACCCACAAAGAACACACATAGACAACAACCAACATTGCAGCCTGGACCCTGAGGAGTGCCAGCAGTCACACACACAACGTGTCACAATCACTGAAAGATAACACAAACTGGAAATCACATGACAGGGGCAAACAACAAGTGCCAAGGGGAAACCTGACTGTGACCCATCTGCGTCTGCACACAAACTCAGCCCTGACAGCAAACACACCTATGGGTGACACCCTGATGACCAGTAATGTGCCATGCACCCACATCACAGAGAACCCAGGGAGAAGACTTTGGGGGAACATAGGTCAACTCAGCTAGCATCACAAACAGGTACAACACTAGGGATCACAGCATGCACAGCTAAACGGAAGTGAACACACAGACATGCACATACAACACACACCTTGGGCGCAGGCAATGTCACAGGAGTACACACTGCCATGAGGGGACTCCACTCCTGTGTGAGGAAAGCTGTGCCATATGTTGCCTCAGTAGGGCCCCATCATGTCAGCTGAGCACTTGGTCACACAATCAACAATTAGCACCAAATGAGGGCTCCCGTCACATCAGCCTGGTCATGGAAGTGCCAACGGAATCATCAGCACAGATCCAACACACTTGTATAGCAATGTTGCACTGACAACACAGATGAGTCCTTCCCCATTGATGCCCAAACCTGCATGTCCAGTGGAGATGGCCACACGGTCAGGGAAGTAGACGAATTGAACAATGGCAGGCACAACAGATGTGCAGGGGTGGAAGCCACAGATGTGAAATAGCTAATCTAAGTAGGAAATCCCATTGCCAAATACTGAACACATGACACCCTCAGATGCTGCTATGGATGACATGGATACACCACAGGATAGGACACATTCCCCCTGGACCACATGGGTTCCTGCACAGTAACACTTCATTATCATGAGACCAAATATCACCATCACTGCAGCAAGGGCATGGTTAGCATCATCAACAACATGTACATCAGAAGCATAAGCACTAGAGAACAGAAAGTTGCTTTATTCAGCATATGTGTGGAATGAAAACAAAGTCCAGAAAAAACACAAAGGCCAATGGCCAGTCCATTGTTAAAGTCCAAACAGGGTGACAGTGGCAGATGTCACCCTACGCATGCCTGCACAAAACCAGGGACAATCCACTAGGAGGGGCAACCGGGGGTAGGCCAGGCACCGCAGGGACAGGATCAGGGCTCACCAGGAGGAAGCAGGGAAGGGGTGGTGGGTGCTGGAGAGCCACTGACAACTGCAGTGGAGGTGTCTGACATGGTGTGTGCCGGCACAACTGGGGGGCATGACTCAGATGTTGTGGGTGCCGGCACGACTGCAGTGGACCCTGCAGATGGAGTGGACAGGTCCGCCACTGCAGTGCCCAAGTCAGACAGGGTGGTAGTGGACTCCACTGCAGTGCCTACCACCAGGGGAGGAGAATGGGGAACAGGCAAGGTGGGCTGGACAGAGGGGGAGGACACCCTCACCACATCAGTGGCACAGACAAGCGCAGCGGGGGGTGTGGTGCCGGGAGAGCAAGTGGCAGGGGGAGAAGGCCGGATCCTCTTGGGGATGGTATATCTGTGGGTGGGGGAACCTGGGGCAGGGTGTGGTGGGGGCACCTGTGGAGTGGGGGCCTGAGGGATGGAGGAAGGAGACCTGGTGCCTGAGCTGCAGGGCGGCGGCGGGGTCTTGCTCTTACGACTCCGGGGGACTTGCGGGTGGGGGCCTCAGTCTGTCTGTGCCTGGGGAGGGTGTCCGGGGGCCAGGGGCACTCTGCTCCATGTGGGGGCTTCCTCTTCCCCCTGGATGCTGGAGCAGCTGGATCGGAGGGGAAGAGGCCGAGGTCACTGAGGAAGAGGCGCTGGGTCTTTGGGGTTGCAGGTGAGGCAAGGGAGGGTGTTTTGGAGGGAGAGGCAACTGAGGACTGCGCAGTGCTCGTGGATGCGTGTGTGTGTACCAGGGCCCCATCCCCTGTGAGTCTGGTTTCAGTCCCCTGACTGTGCGTGCGTGTGCATTTTGTTTGTGGCGTGTGTGTCTGTGTGCTGGATGTGTGTGTGCTGGTGTGTGCCTGTGCCGGTGTGTGTGTGCTTGGGACGGGTAAGGTGCTGGGGAGTGTGGATGGAGCAGAGGCAGGAGGGGTGAGGGACTGTCTGAGGAGGGACACTGCTGCCGTCAGGGAGGAGTCCATGGACCTATTGCCCCTCTGTAGGTCAGACATGCCCGATGAGATGCCCTCCATGAACGACACCAGCTGAGTCAACAGAGCGGTGTGCGCATGGAGGACACTCAGCATGGCTGTCTGCCCTACATGGAGCTGGCGAAGGAGGTACACAGACTCCTCACTCAGGGCAGCAGGGGACACAGGGGCAGGGGGTGCGGTGCCTGGCCCAAAGGAGACACGCTCCCGAACATGGGAGCCTCCACGGACCTGGGGAATGGGAGCCGATGGGAGGGCGGTGGTAGTGCTGGTGGTGGCGGGGACAGCAACACTAGCTGGGGTGTGCTGGCTGCTGACACCCGCCTCCATAAGGGAGTCATCCTCCGAGTTGCTCTGGTCCTCAGCTGAGGTGGATGGTGCTGAGGACTCCTCGGTGTGGCTCCCCTCGCCCTCTGTGCCACTGGGTCCCTCCGACCACTCCTCGGCTGCTGACCCAGTCTGGCTCTCCGGCTCCTCCTGGTCCGTGAAGCTGTCCCCTTCCGTGGCCGTGGATGTATCTGCAAACAATGGGGAAACAGACAGACATCAGTCACCTGCACCAAACGTACACACCACTGTGAGCACAGCACATTACAGAGCAAGCCCTGGCATCATTAGTTGTACATTGCTAAAAGTGCCCTAACTGAACAGGAGAAGCCAATTGTCAGTCTGATGCCAACCATGGCACTCACATCCCACATGGCCTTGCACCCATCTGTCTGGTGTCTGTTGGATAGCAACACCCCAGTGTGGACACATGCACCAACTACACAGTAGTTGGACAGTGCAGAGGACACGGTGGAGCACGTGGACATGCACACATCACAACTCTTGCCACTGAGTCAGTACAGGTTTCCGGATGAAAGGGACGCCCAGAGTCAAATAGGATATGCATGTGATGCATACCAGCGACAGACACCATGATGCACCCATGTACTGATAGCCATCGCCACAATGGTGTGCATGTAGCACATGTCACTCCCCTGCAGGATCACCAATAAGTAGACACATGCCATGGCGGAGGCATGACTGCTAAGTCATACATCACTGTCTCAGTGATGTATGACTTGGCAGCCAGACAACAACACTCTGCACTGTGTCACAATAGTAGGTCATGGGGAATGCAAGTCCTGGAGCTGCACAAGTGCACATGTACATCCCCCACACAACACATCATCTTAACCCTCATCTGTCCAGGTCATACCTATTGGACATATGGGAGACCTGTGACACTACCCTCTGAACCTGAGCCCCTCACAATCTGCTGTGAATGGGGAACAGCTGCCTGAACTTCACATTCGCATACCCCAGTCTGCACGGGCAGCTGATCAAACACCTATGTGACACACAAGTATCGTCTCCTATGGTCACATCTCCAGGGGCATGCTGAGCCCCTACCAAGAAACACCCCAGCAGTCCTGGCAACTAATCCACAGCACACTGACACAGAGGCAGACACCTGAGGGGTCAAATCACTGCGCACAATGTGTCAGCTGATACACGGGAGTGGGAGTACAGAGTGCATTGCATGGCCTGGAGTAGGCATGACTGTCCTGCCCCACATGAATGAGGGATGAGCCCTGGACAGTGGATAGCTGGCTATGTATGTGTGACACACGTAATCTGCACACTCCTGGGGCCCAAACATTGTTCCCACCCGCTGCATGGGCGTGTGCCACATACCCCAGGCACATGTGGTGGCTCAGCTCAGCAAGTGGACCGCATATCAAAGCAACACGCAGATTACATGTCCGAACACAGGCGTAGTGTGAACAATGGACCCACCCATGATGCCCACAACAGAGTTAGGGAAACAGATGCTGTCCCCCACCTTTAGTGAAGCAAACTGCAAGGACACAGTCCCAAGTGACACAATTCCCTGAATGTAAGGGCCACACCTGGGTATCAGATGAGCAGTGGGCAGTGCACAATAGAGGGACATGGCTCCTGGACAACATGACTGCTGCACTGTGGCAGTTGAACCAGGCCAGAGGAGGGCACAAAGCATGTAATACAGAGTTCACAGTGCAGTCTTTGACTCACCCCTTCCTTGCTGCTGTCTGGCCTTCAGCTGCCCATCCAGGTCTGGAAACACCACCGCCAGGATCTGGAGCATGTGGGGGGTCAGGGTCCGTGTTCCGCCCCTCCTGCGAGGAGGCGACAGCTTCAGCTGGACCCGTGCAATCCTCCGGGTCCAGCCCCGAAGGTCCTGCCACCTCTTCTGGCAGTTGCGGATCCGGCGCTTGTAGACCCCCACGGACCGGACAGCCCGGACGATGTCCTTCCAGATCTCCTGCTTCCGATGGGCATTAACCTGTCAGGATGACAAAGTGAAAAGGCCATTACTACACATGCAACATATCCGTGCATGACACAGTTGTATATACATGTCTCAATCACAGGGGCACATGATGTACACAGGCAGTGCAAAGCTGCCCATGGACAGTTTGCCAGACGTCACTACATGGTATCATTGCATGGGAAGTAAAACCTTGTTCAAATGCACTGTCACTGCACCATACCTGTCCAGTGCATGTCACTACACACTATGGGGGGTGACAACTACTCAGTGAGCCTGCTTGCCAGTGGCGTGCAGACTTTCAGCCTTGCTAGTCAGACAATATGCACATTCAGAAAGGCAGTGCACAGAACACTCACCTGCTCCCCTGGTGTCCCATACAGCGTGCTATACTGTGGAAGTAGGCTGTCCAGCAGGGCCTGGTTCTCCTCAAGGCTGAAGGCTGGGGCTCTCTCCACAGTACGTGCCATTGCAGGGTCCAGAGGGGCAGAGACAGCAGCAGTGCAGTGGCAGATGTCGTCCTGGAGCATGTAGTGCAGGCAAGTGAGCTCTCAGGGGAACAGCCAGCAATATATATGTGCTGGAGAGGCAGATACTGTCCCTTGTGTCCAAAGTGATAGGTCCAAGTCGTTTGCATCTTCTGAATCTGGCCAATCCATGGAATAGCAGCACCAAAACACGCCCACAGCATCCTTCAAATCTTCAACTTCATGACATACATGATTTTGCAACATTGTTGTTGGTGACCAACTGAATTTCCAGCAACCGACTCGTTCGAAATTCGAAAACGCGTCCGTTGCCAGGCAAGGCCATTGTCAATGGGTGCGCACCGATCGGTCCATTGCGGTACAACGCGTACAGGGGTACAACGCGTACCCGCACACATTGAATGCAATGGGCCGGCCGGGGGCACCGATCGGTCCATTGCAGTACAACGCGTACAGGGGTACAACGCGTACCCGCACACATTGAATGCAATGGGCCGGCCGGGGGCACCGATCGGTCCATTGCAGTACAACGCGTACAGGGGTACAACGCGTACCCGCACACATTGAATGGAATGGGCCTGCCGGGGGCACCGATCGGTCCATTGCAGTTCAACGCGTACAGGGGTACAACGCGTACCCGCACACATTGAATGCAATGGGCCGGCCGGGGGCACCGATCGGTCCATTGCAGTACAACGCGTACAGGGGTACAATGCGTACCCGCACACATTGAATGCAATGGGCCGGCCGGGGGCACCGATCGGTCCATTGCAGTACAACGCGTACAGGGGTACAACGCGTACCCACACACATTGAATGCAATGGGCCAGCCGGGGGCACCGATCGGTCCATTGCAGTACAACGCGAACAGGGGTACAACGCGTACCCGCACACATTGAATACAATGGGCCGGCCGGGGGCACCGATCGGTCCATTGCAGTTCAATGCGTACAGGGGTACAACGCGTACCCGCACACATTGAATGCAATGGGCCGGCCGGGGGCACCGATCGGTATATTGCAGTTCAACGCATACAGGGGTACAACGCGTACCCGCACACATTGAATGCAATGGGCCGGCCGGGGCACCGATCGGTCCATTGCAGTACAACGCGTACAGAGGTACAACGCGTACCCGCACATTGAATGCAATGGGCCGGCCGGGGCACCGATCGGTCCATTGCAGTTCAACGCGTACAGGGTACAACGCTGCACCGCACACATTGAATGCAATGGGCCGGCCGGGGCACCGATCGGTCCATTGCAGTACAACGCGTACAGGGGTACAACGCGTACCCGCACACATTGAATGCAATGGGCCGGCCGGGGCACCGATCGGTCCATTGCAGTACAACGCGTACAGGGGTACAACGCGTACCCGCACACATTGAATGCAATGGGCCGGCCGGGGGCACCGATCGGTCCATTGCAGTACAACGCGTACAGGGGTACAACGCGTACCCGCACACATTGAATGCAATGGGCCGGCCGGGGGCACCGATCGGTCCATTGCTGTTCAACTCATCACTGTACATGTGACTGGCATATGTCAGCATGCCTGTCTCAGATGGACATATGCCAGCCACAGATAGCTCCCAGGGAGTGAGGGGCACACCTACATCACGACAGCCTGTCAAAACTTTATCATAAGGCATGTAAGGCTGCATTTCCTATTGTGTGTATGTTGGTGTACATGTTGTCCTGTGGGTGTCACCTGTGGGCAGCCACCCCCAGGCTGTGCACGTGTTCATGGGGACAGGATCCTGGGTGTTACGTGTACATGACCACTGTGATGTGCAACTGTTCATATCTGTGCATGTGCCATGGTCACATTTCACGGTGGTGTATGTGTATGTCATGTCACATACCCCGTGAGTCCCATGTGGGACGGTATGTTTGAGCCAGGGTGTCCCAGTGGCACAATAGTGATGGTCCTCCACAGTCTTTGTGCATGTAGTGTTTACAATGTCTCTGATTTCATGTGCACAATGGGAGACAGTCTCCACATCCACGTTGTGTGTGCATGGACTTTGATGTTGTGCGTGTGTGTGTCACAGACGTCCATGTCTGTCCTGCTGTGGCAAGTGGGACCACTACCTGTGGGGGTCATGGTTGTTTTGCTGTGGTGTATACATGATACTCCATGTAATGCCAGTGTCCATGTGGCAATACAGGGTCCCTGGGAATGTACCTGTCATTGAGCTGTGGTGCCTGGGGCACATCTGTCCTCACATGTCACTGTGGGGGGTTATTGTGACACGGCAGCAGGAGATGGGAACTGTGACACGGCCTCATGATATCCAATGGGCCAACCTGGGACTAATTGATGCCACTTGTTGGACCATGTTGACAGATGTTGGCCATGTATGTACCATACATGTCCTTACGGAACTGCACACTTCATGTAGTTGTGCCTCATAATGATGTATGTTGGGATATTGAGTGTGTTCAATGCCGCATATGTGGGCTGACTGACAATCTTGCTTACTTCTCCTCTGCACTGCAGGGCTCCTGCTGTCCATCGACCATTCCCAGACCTGGCAACGATGGTGGAACGGGACAGCATCCGACGGTACCGCTTCACCAGGCAGCTGATTGAGGATTTGGCAGTGCAGTTGTCCCCACATTTGCAGCCTGGCCGGCCGTATCCTACAGCGCTGACCCCCAAGGTGAAGGTGATGGCAGCCCTACACTTCTTTGCCACCGGTACCTTCCAACATACTGTGGCGACTGCTGGTGGGATGTCACAGACCATGTTGAGCCGTGTGCTCCGCGATGTTTTGGCGGCAGTGTTGCTATTCCTGAACCAGTACATCTATTTCCCTAGACTGCGACGACTCACTGACGTGAAGAGTGACTTTTATGCCCTGGGGAGGATGCTGCATGTCATTGGCTCCATTGATGGGACACATGTGGCTTTGGTACCACCACAGGCCCAGGAGCAGGCCTACCATAACCGCAAGCACTACCACTCGGTCAATGCACTGGTGGTGTGTCTTGCAGACATGACCATCACACACGTGTGTGCCCGTTTCCCTGGTTCAGCACACGATGCCTTTGTGATGAGGAGTAGTCGCATCCCCAGGATGATGGCACAGATGCAGAACCAGCGTGCCTGGCTTGTCGGTGTGTACTGACTTTGTGCCATTGTGTGTGATCTGATCTGTAGTATTCCGCCCACTTTTCCAAGTCAGCTAATGTGCACTTGTCTGTCCGTAGGTGACTCGGGATACCCCAACATGCCGTGGTTGCTGACACCCCTCAGGAACCCTGTGACACCAGCCCAGATGCGCTACAATGAGGCACATGGTTGGACTAGGAGAGTGATTGAGCGGACATTTGGTCTCCTGAAGAGCCGCTTCCGCTGCCTGGACAAGACCGGAGGGTCCCTCCCATACGCCCCTGCGAAAGTGTGCAAGATTATCATCGTCTGCTGCATGCTCACAACCTGGCAGTGCGGAAGGAGTTGCCTCTCATCCAGGATGACAATGACCAACATCCGCCACCTGTGGAGGATCCTGGCCTGGACCACGATGCCAGTGACGATGATGATGATGATGATGAGGGTGATGTCCGCACACAGCTCATCACCAACTTCTTTAGCTGAATGTGAGTATCCTGAGGTGTCATGTCAATGATGTGAGTTGGCATGATATGTGTAGGTGGTGCTCTGGTGCTGTTGGAGTGTGTCCATGGGCTACTTGACTGGATGTGTGTTGCGATGTGTGCTTACAGGTGGGCTGTACTCCCCAACAGTGTTGACATGCTAACTTGGTTCTGGGTGGGTATCTTGTAACATGTATTGTGCATGAGTTTTGCTGTTCTGTCCTGTACTCCATTGCTTTTGACTGTGTGTCATTTCTGTCCTTCACAGGGTACTTTCAGATTCGTTTGGTCAACTGTGTCCACCGACGACGTGAGTGCACTTCCAGGCTGGTAGCTGTTGTGTCCCTACAGGTGATGTGCGCCACACCCATGGACTTCCTTCCGTCTACAGTTGTTGACTGTGTGCCCGCTGCCAGGTGGGATTACCTTGCATCTGTAGTGGTTACGACATGTTGCAACTGTGTAATAAACCTGTGCTTCACTTTGTGATGTGCGTTGTCTGTGGTCACACATTTGACTGCCATTTGCTTACTGCACCTATGGGCTACTTGACTACAACTGGGAATGGGTGTGGTGTCTGTGCATTGCACCGTCTTCCCTGGCAACATCAGTGTAGGCAATGAGTCAGATGGCCTAGGTGTGTATGTGTTGTGTAGCCCTGGTGGTGTGTCTCCCTCATATGTGTCACGTTGCCTTTACTCACATGCCTGTGTTGTACTTGCTGTTGCAGTTCGCATACACAGTGTAATTTTGCAGTTCATCATCCCCATAACGGCACCCACGTTGGAATCACAACAGAGGCAAGTATGGTGTATTAGTGTGTTTATTGTGATACATATGTGTGAATAGTGCATAGGATGGGTAGTGCTGTACATAAATCTTGCAATCAGAAGTTCCTAGGTGAATTGAAAGTCCTGGTAGACAGGATCCCCAGTATCGGGGCCACAGTTGTCTGACACATTGGTCCAACTTGTACTCCCCATGCAATGTGTGGGAGTAGTGTTGCCGTCAACAGGGTGAACAGTCTGTGCACAAAGGTGAACATCCAGAACAGGTTCAGGCTTCCTGGGAGTTGCGCTTGGCCATTGGCCTCTCACTTGCCCCTCCTCGGACGACCCCTCTTCTTGGGGGGGGCCCCTCAAGTACAGGCTGCTGCGGTGCAGGGGACTCTCCGCCAGAGTCATCCTCCCTCCCTGTGGCAGTTGCAGTTTGGGCAGCACCAGATGTTGTTGGCACACAGGGAGGTGTGGACTGGTTGCTGTTCATCTGGCGGAGGCATTGTAAAATGTCCCTGTGCACCGCCGTCATCTCATGCAGTGCATCCCACTTGGACTCCACGCGGGACATGTGTGAGTCCACGCGGGACATGTGTGACTCCACGTGGGACATGTGAGAGTCCAAGCGGGCATGATGGGCAGCCTGCCGCTGTTTCATGTCTCTGAGGAGCCCCACTACCTGGCTGAGGTCTCCGGTGCTGGACTGGTACGCATCAGCTATGCGTACCAGTTGTGGGTCAACATGCACACCAGCAACCTCTGCAAGCAGCGACCTCTGTCTCCCACCCCTCCCACCACCCCTGCTGACATGTGCAGTGCGTGCAGTGGCACGCACAGATGACCCTGGTCCACCTTGGGGGTTGGTGGTGGTGGTGGTGTCCATGGCCCCAGGTTGGTCCAGGGTCCCTGTGCTGGTGTTGCTCCTTGTTCTGTCCATGTCGGCAGGGATGGTATTTGTGTTGACAGTCGTTGGAGGGGTGGGTGCAGGGGTGCAGCTGGTGGTCCTGCTGGTGCTGCAGCTGGTGGTCCTGCTGGTGCTGCATGTAGACTTGAACCGGATGTGCCAGGTTGGTCTTCTTCGTCCGAGGAGGGCAGAGGCTGTACGACACCAGTGAGCTCCGCATCCTCTTGAGCCTGGGACTGGGACTCCTCAGCGTCTGCTGCTGTGTCCCCATCATCACCTGTTTTTGGGAGACACACACAATGTATGTTATGTTTCTGCAGGCATCAATGGTTGCCACACATGACAGTTGTGACTGTGCCTCTGGGTGCGGGCCTGTACATTGCATTGTCCTAAGTCGTCACAGTCAGGGGTTGATATTGGTGTGGCACATTGTCCTGCATTATTTGGGCATTTCTATGTATTTGTTGGGGTGTGAACATGGTCTGCATTGGTTGTGTTTGGTTGACAGCCGGCCCTCCTTCCCACCCACCCAGCCAGTCAGTTATCCCACCATGGACTGTGCTTGCATTGCAGGGAGTGGAAGTTGTCTCTCAGGATGTCAGTCAGTGGTGTCCTGCTGTTTGTTGGTGCACAGTTGCCAGCAGGGCCTTGTGCTCCCCACAGCAGTAGCCAGTGTCAGCCATCTTGTGTGTCCTCATCCACTCCCTGTGATGTGAGCCTGGTTCAGGGTGGTGTTGATGGGACAGTTGTGGGGGTGACCAATATCAGTGACTGCCACTCCCATCATGCTATTGCCTCCACCCCACTTGCCAGCATTCCCATACTTACTTGCTTTTATGGGGAGTTCAGTGTGTGTGGGTGTGAGGGCAATGGCAAGATGGCTGACAGTGGTGTCCTGCTGTTGGTTGGTGTGCAGTTCCCAGCAGGGCCTTGTGCTCCCCACAGCAGTAGCCAGTGTCAGCCATCTTTGTGTGTCCTTCTCCACTCCCTGTGATGTGAGCATGGTTCAGGGTGGTGTTGATGGGCCAGTTGTGAGGCTGAGCAATGTCTGTGACTACCACTCCCATCATGCTATTGCCTCCACCCCCCTTCCCAGCATGCCCATGCTTCCTTCCTTTTGACTCTGCTTCCCTGTGGGATAGTGTGCCTGTGCTGACAGGATGGCTGGGAGTGTTGTCCGGGCAGTTGTTTGGCTAAAAGTCCCAGGAGTGTCCCTGTGCTTCACACAACATGACCCAGGGTGGTGGTTCTTTGTGGGATCTTGAGTTAGGATGGGAGGCATTGCATTCTACCAGGTGGGTTCTGTGGAGTTTGTGTTGAGGGGGGGTGTGAGGGGAGGTGCTTGTGACTATGGTCAGTGCTGCAAGTCCTCCTTCCCACCCACCCAGCCAGTCAGTTATCCCACCATGGACTGTGCTTGCATTGCAGGGAGTGGAAGTTGTCTCTCAGGATGTCAGTCAGTGGTGTCCTGCTGTTTGTTGGTGTACAGTTGCCAGCAGGACCTTGTGCTCCCCACAGCAGTAGCCAGTGTCAGCCATCTTGTGTGTCCTTATCCACTCCCTGCGATGTGAGCCTGGTTCAGGGTGGTGTTGATGGGACAGTTGTGGGGGTGACCCATATCAGTGACTGCCACTCCCATCATGCTATTGCCTCCACCACACTTGCCAGCATTCCCATACTTACTTGCTTTTGTGGGGAGTTCAGTGTGTGTGGGTGTGAGGGCAATGGCAAGATGGCTGACAGTGGTATCCTGCTGTTGGTTGGTGTGCAGTTCCCAGCAGGGTCCTTGTGCTCCCCACAGCAGTAGCCAGTGTCAGCCATCTTGTGTGTCCTTCTCCACTCCCTGTGATGTGAGCATGGTTCAGGGTGGTGTTGATGGGACAGTTGTGGGGGTGACCAATATCAGTGACTGCCACTGCCATCATGCTATTGCCTCCACCCCACTTGCCAGCATTCCCATACTTACTTGCTTTTGTGGGGAGTTCAGTGTGTGTGGGTGTGAGGGCAATGGCAAGATGGCTGACAGTGGTGTCCTGCTGTTGGTTGGTGTGCAGTTCCCAGCATGCCCTTGTGCTCCCACGACACAGCAACAGTGTCAGACATCTTTGATGGGCCTTTCCACTCTCTGTGGGATGTGCATGCGTGAGTGTGGAGCTTGCTGGGCCATGTGGTGGGGGATGTAGAGCTGTGACTACGACTCCCATCATGCTATTGCCTCCACCCCCTTCCCAGCATGCCCACGCTTCCTTCCTTTTGACTCTGCTTCCCTGTGGGGTGGGCTGGCTGTGCTGACAGGATGGCTGGGAGTGTTGTCCTGGCAGTTGTTTGGCTAAAAGTCCCAAGAGTGTCCCTGTGCTTCACACAACATAACCCAGGGTGGTGGTTCTTTGTGGGATCTTGAGTTAGGATGGGAGGCATTGCATTCTACCAGGTGGGTTCTGTGGAGTTTGTGTTGAGGGGGGGTGTGAGGGGAGGTGCTTGTGACTATGGTCAGTGCTGCAAGTCCTCCTTCCCACCCAGCCAGCCAGATATCCCACCATGGACTGTGCTTGCATTGCAGGGAGTGGAAGTTGTCTCTCAGGATGTCAGTCAGTGGTGTCCTGCTGTTTGTTGGTGCACAGTTGCCAGCAGGGCCTTGTGCTCCCCACAGCAGTAGCCAGTGTCAGCCATCTTGTGTGTCCTTATCCACTCCCTGTGATGTGAGCCTGGTTCAGGGTGGTGTTGATGGGCCAGTTGTGAGGCTGAGCAATGTCTGTGACTATGACTCCCATCATGCTATTGCCTCCACCCCCCTTCCCAGCATGCCCATGCTTCCTTCCTTTTGACTCTGCTTCCCTGTGGGGTGGGCTGGCTGTGCTGACAGGATGGCTGGGAGTGTTGTCCTGGCAGTTGTTTGGCTAAAAGTCCCAAGAGTGTCCCTGTGCTTCACACAACATAACCCAGGGTGGTGGTTCTTTGTGGGATCTTGAGTTAGGATGGGAGGCATTGCATTCTACCAGGTGGGTTCTGTGGAGTTTGTGTTGAGGGGGTGTGAGGGGAGGTGCTTGTGACTATGGTCAGTGCTGCAAGTCCTCCTTCCCACCCAGCCAGCCAGATATCCCACCATGGAATGTGCTTGCATTGCAGGGAGTGGAAGTTGTCTCTCAGGATGTCAGTCAGTGGTGTCCTGCTGTTTGTTGGTGCACAGTTGCCAGCAGGGCCTTGTGCTCCCCACAGCAGTTGCCAGTGTCAGCCATCTTGTGAGTCCTTCTCCACTCCCTGTGATGTGCGCATGGTTCATGGTGGTGTTGATGGGACAGTTGGGGGGGCAATATGTGTGACTGCGACTCCCATGATGCTATTGGCTACACTGACTTGGCCAGCATACACAGAATTCCTTCCTTTGAGTGGTCTTCACTGTGTGTTGGTGTTGTTGTGGTGGCTACATGTCTGGATGTGTTTGTTAGTTCTATTTGTGCCACTGCCTAGCTGTAGTTGTAGTTGTGTTTGTACATGTGATGGCACAGTTGGATGTGACTTTTTTGATGGCATGTGTTGTGTTTATCTGACTGACATACACATTTTGGGATGATTCTGTTCTGGTTGCTGTGTAATTGCTATGAGTGCATGGTTTGACTCTCCCCTTGACAGTGATGTGTGTGTGTTTTGTGGCAGAATATTGTGTACATTTGTTGTGTACTCACCAGGCTCTGGGATGTTCTCTAGTCCATATACGCTCACTGGCGGAAGGATGGCCCGCACCTTCTCCTCCCAGGGCCTGAGGTATATTGGCTTGGCAGGAGGGCCACTGCCGGTGTATTGGCTCAGGAGGTAGTCTTTCTTGAGCAGGTCCCGGACCCTCCTGCGCACGTCATACCACCTGTTCTGGATGTCGCTCTTTGTGCGCAGACATGGTGATTGTGCGTTCACCCTGTTGATGATCCTCTCCCACATCTTGGTTTTCTGGGAGATGGGGGTCTGTTGGACCAGTGTGCCAAACAGCTGTGGCTCTACCCTGAGGATCTCGTCTACCATGACTTCCAATTCACAATCTAGGAACTTGTGATTCTTCTTGGGGGGCATGGTGATGGGTGGTGATGGTGAGTGATGTGTGTGTTGGTGTGCAGGTGAGGGTGTGTTAGTGTGTGTTTTGCTGGGTGTATGTGAGGTAGGTATTTGTTGGTGTGCTGATGGTGTGTGGCTTGTGTGAGGGATGAGCTGTGGGTGTGTGGTTGCTGTCTCTTGGGTGCTGGCAGTGGAATGGCATTTGCAAAGGATCATGGTTGTGATTTGTGTCCTTTATATGGGTGGAGTTGTGGGTGTGTCTTTGTTCTCTGTCCCCACCCCCCCAGTATTTATTGGGTTTGTAATTGCTTGTTTGGCCTTTTTTTGTGTGATTTTTCATTTGTACTGTCTGTGCATGTTGGAAACGTTCTTGTGACCGAGTCGGACCCTGCATTTGTCTCGTACGGTGTTCTCCGTTTCGTTCACGCTGTGTTTGTGCAGTTTTCTATGCTTCGTACGCGTCGGTCGCGGTGTTTTGTGTTGCTTCGGCTCGGTTTTGTATGCGTGTCGGTCGTACGGCTTGTCCTCCGTCCGACTCGCTCGTGGTTTTCGCGCCTTGCATCGTACTTTGCGGTTTGGAGTTCGCGTGTACATTTCGGTCGGATTTGTTCCGGGTGCGTGTCGGTCGGTTGGATTTGCTTGTTTTTCCGACCGGATTGCTGTTTTCCGTGCGGCTCGGTCGTTCGACTTGGGTTCGGTACGTGTCGGTCGGATTTTGCACGCCTTGCATCGTACTTGGCGTGTCGGGCGCCACAGGTACGTGTCGGTCGGTATAATTTCCGGCTCCGAGTCGGTCGGTGCTTTTTCCGGCCCGAATCGGAATCGACCCCTTAGTTGTTCTTCTAACATTTCCAACAGAATAATATCCTGTTGTGCTTGTTGCATTGCAGTTTCTAAATCATTCATGGCTATTGCTGCTTCATTTTAGATAATTGGTTGTCCCAGTGGATCTTGACTTAGTGGACCAGAACTTTGACTATCTTGAGAACTGTCTCTAGCTATTTCAGCTGCAATAGTACTTTCTTGTTCAATCTCATCATTTATCATTTGTAGATATGTAGGGAAAATTGTGCATTGAATGCTATCTTTACATGCATTAAAAGAATCTTCGTAGCAGTCGAAATCTCAAAGTAATTCTATTTCATTACGCCATGGCTTGAACAGTTGCAGAAGTGCTAAATAGAAAAATTCTCTCTTATCTGGAGTTTCGCAACTGAGTTGTCTGTGGTTAATAAGATTTCCTTTGGCATGTTTCACTAAACATCCGTCACATCCAATTACTGCATATTTTCTTGTTTTATATTTTGTGTAACATTTCTTTTAAAGCTGTAATGTTGAAGTATTTCATACAGACATAGCTTTTTCAGATGTGAACTCCTTTTGGAATAGTATGTATCCAACATATTAATTTTAACAATTTCTGTACATTCTGGTTCATTCAGATTTCTTGTAATGTTTTCAATACTCTATTTCGTGTGGAGGCAAGACCTAAACTTACCCAAATGATTCCTCTTGACTTTGAATATAAACTGGAAGAGCACAAGCGAACCGAACATTCATAGGATCCAATCTCTCGGTGGGAAAGCATTTTCAAGCTAAAGCTGTACAATTTCTTGCTAAGACTCTTCTCTTGTGAAATTTCTTGCCACATTTCTTTCATCTCTGTATTTTCTGATTTGGTTATATATGATGTAACATAGCGTGCAACGGCAATTGAATTATCTGCAACATATTGAATATCCATGTTTGCAGTCCACATTTTCAAAATAACTGGATTGTTGTCATTAATATACTTTGACTGTTCTGTTCTTTTTAAGTTGTATGTATTCTTGGAGATTTCCAAATGATTTTATGCCTTACTGGTGACAAAAAACTATATACTCTTCCTTTAGAAATTATTGGACGTGGGAATCCAAAACGACACTTTGTATAAAATTTCCCTTTAGACTTGTATTTTCGTCTACAGTACTTTCCACAGCGGTGACTTTGAAAACGTAAAACTTGTTGTCTCAAGCTCTTTTCTCCTCCTTCTCTTGGAATTTCACAGGTAACATACTGTCCAATGAAAGACAATACAGTTTTATCAGTATCAGTTCGAAATTTTGGAGCATTCTTTATCCATAATAGCATGTGTATATGAGGAGCACCTCTGGCTTGGTACTCTTTTCACCCAAAGAAATCAGTAACTTCCTCCAAGAGGACAATTATTTTTATTGCAGATAAATTACATCACAGTTTGAGACCTATGGTTAAAATACCTACACACATTTACAGGATCCAAAGAACAGAGGGGCATATTAGCAAGGGCAGTATCGCCACTTTAGCGGCACTTTTTGCCGATAAAGCGGCGATATTCTTATCGCCCTATTAGCAAGCTGTCGCTAACAGCTGTTAGCGACAGCTTAATGGCGATAGCGGCTGTTTTGTTGCCGCTTTGCATGGCAGCGATAATTATCGCTAATGACATGCAAAGTAGGCTTTCTCAACTAAAAGCAACTGCAAACAGTTGCAAACACAAGTTCCCCCTATACCAATGCCCGCGAAGCGATAAAAAAATTCGCGCTAACCGCGATTATCGCTGGAATTTAACACCTGCTAAAAACTTGACTTAACCATCTTGTCAATGGGAGGTGGATTGTAAGGTTAAGTCCTCACCTGCCTATTAGCAAGCTTTTCATTAGCGCAGTGAATTTATCGCTGGATTCCTCGCGCTATTGCTGGGTTTTGCCGCTATCGCTGGATTTTTTATCGCCTTGGAGATAAGCGTTGATAATAAAGCGTTATCTCCGCGATGAAATCCAGCGATAGCCGGCGATAAAAAAAACAGCGCTAAGCGCGCTTTGCGATAATTATCGCAAATCCTTGGTAATATGCCAAACAGTTCTCCAGGTGTCTTCATTTAAATATTTTTTATATTTGAATTTGCTTCTCGGAGAAATTTAAGTAAATATTCCCACGCATATTCAGCACAGCTAAGTGTTACAAACCATGTTGGTGTACCTAAGTTTCTTAACATACATTTAAGTTCACCATGACGATGAAACCAATATTCATTGGTACCACGTTGACATGCCATCAAATTAATTAACTGTGATTCTAAATTTTCATCTCTTTGTTGAACTTTGTCCATGAATATTTTTGCAGAAACATGTGAAAGAAGAACTCCTGTTTAAAATATGTGGTTCACTGCATATGAAAGAGCAGACAAATCACTTTCAAACAGAAGATGAAATATATATGGAAAGCACTGTCAAAATCTTGGATCCTCAGAGTACAATCTTATCGAGCGGTATTCTGAAGCTGGAATCCGTACAGGTCGCTCATCAAATCGTCCACCTTCTCCAGTGGGGAACAGCTGTGGAAAACAACGCGCTATTAAGCTTTTTTCCCATGCACTCATTGGAGTTCCCTTTGCTTTTTTCATTTGAAATAATTCAATGCTGTTTCCTATTACTTCCTTTGAATGTAGAGGATGTATTGTGTAATGTTCATAAATCTCTTCACTCCTGGACTTGTCCATTTTTTCTATTTGGCCACTTGAAGTTTCTGATTCATCTTCTAAACATATTACCTGTTCATCAACATTTACAGTTTTATAATAAATATTGTTCTCTACCAGATATAATGTAGCCTTTTGAAGTTTATTAACATCTACAAACTCTTGCCATATTTTTCGACTCTTTGTTGGGACGCCATTTACTAGAATAACTACTGGCTCATGTTCCTCTCGGTCTCCACCAACAGTTTCAATATTTTTCCTGAAATCTAAAGGTAAGTGCACAACTCTTCCTTTCAGACCTCTTTGTAAATCTGTTGGTGGCAGCTTACCTGTTTTAGGCTCCATGCGAATTATGGATAGAAATGGGTGTACAGATTGAATAAGAATTGACTCATAAGCATTCAAATCTGCCAGTTCCTCTGGAATAGCTACTAACTCTAAGTTGTTAGGTACTACTCTAGCTGGCATTTTGTTCTCTTCTAATATGTTGTAACAATATTTACAAATACATTGATCTGTACCCAACTCAAATTGACCTTCTACCAACAAATAAGCACCAAATTGCTGCCACTTATCATCGTTTTTCTTTTTACTTTTTAAATATAAATTAACATTCCTAGTTTGACCTCTATAATGAGTACGTCGATAACAAATACAAACATAGTTTGGTTTTTCAGAGGACACTCTCTTAAACTTGTAATTTCTACTACAAACTCATCAATACTAATCTCTTTCCTGTATCTTCAACATCTACACTTATCAAGCTCTCACTTTCTCCACACTCCTGTTGTGAACCGAAAAAATGAAACTGTATATCATCACAAATTTTTTGTACATCTGATAAAGAACCATGTAAAAGAGCTGTGTTCATTTCACTTAAACATAATGCAGGAGTTTTTACATAGTACACTTTCCTTACTAACTTCCTCATTCCTGAGTGGTGCCCTGCTAACATTCTTAAGTGATGAAAAGTACTTTTACGCACTTTTATTGAAAAACAAGCCAGAGAATGTCTGCGCAACTTAGTATATTTTCTTATTTTACATGGATCTAGTCCTTGTAACATCCTAATCTTCTGTTTAAGCCTTTTTTTTACATACTCTCGTAAAAAAAATTGCGATATGTCAATAGATTCCTGTCGAAAACTGCAAATACTGCTTATATACAGGACCTTGTGTACGCTTCCCTTGCACTTCTTCTGCTATTACTTCTTCCACACTACTAACAACCATTTCTTCTTTTGAAATGGGACAACCATCTTTCATCTCATAGCATCGACCACTAGTATAAACTGAATACACTAAGGTGTTCTGTTGAAAGTAGCTTTCTTCATTAAAGAAAGGCTCAGTAGTAGAAGCGTGCTTCCATTCATCAGTGAAAGTTTTACAAAAGTTACTTCTATTAACAAGTCTTTTTCTTTTGCTTTTGTCTTTCATAAATTCCATTGTTTTGTTCAATGTTCTCATTCTCTTCAATTTTAAAATAATCAATTTTCGTTTCAAATCAAAAGCAGTATATACTGCACTTTCAATGTGTTGCTTCTTCCTATACACTGCTGATCTTCTTTTATACTTTTTACAATCTTTTAATACATTTTGAATTACTCTACTTCAAAAGATTCGTACACGCATCTCTTTAAAGTGTTTTTCTCTTCTTCTAACATGTGTTGTTTTTCCAAAAACCAATGTTTTTTTACCATTAGAAATGTCGTTCTCCTTCTGCTTTGTTGTAAAACTCTTCTTTTTCCTTTCATTGCTATTTTCTTTCTTCAATTTCTCTGCAACTGTTTTAAGAAAGTGTTTAGTGCTCTTACCAGAACAAACTTTAGCCTTAGTAACATTTTCATCTTTTTCTAACGCAGTCATTTTACTTTTCTTTAAGTAGATCTGTTTTCTTTGTTGTCTTCTCTTTTCGTGTTTTCTTTCCATTTTGAATTTGTGATCCAAACAAAATAATTTTCTGAAAAACAAAGAACAGTTTCAATCATTTGTTACATAAATTAACTATTTTAAATTAATTACATATAAATAGTGATATTAACTAGTAAGCAATTAATTACAATTACATTGCTATTCTCTTTATTACAAATAAAAAAAACAAAGTCTAGAAACAAGCAAGAGAACTGCAGAAAGAGGAAAAAACATACTGAAAGAGAAAGAAAGGGACAGAAAGAAAAAAAAAGTTTAGAAACACCTAAAAGAAATACACAAAGAACAACACAGCTACTGAAAAATGTGAGAAATTCAGAAAGAGGCAACACAGCTGCACAAAGAGTCATAGCGGTGAACAAAGAAACAACAGATGTGCACAAACATGCAAGAGAAGTGCACAAAGACGCACGAGAGATGCAGAAAGAGGCAAGAGAACTGCAAAACAGGGAACACAGGTACAGAAATAGGCAAGAGGGGTGCAAAAAGAAGCAAGACATGTGCAGAAACAGGCTAATAAAGATGCTCAAAGATGCAACAAAGGTGCAGAAATAGAGAAGAGGGGTGCAGAAACATACGACATGGGTGCAAAAAGAGGCAAGATGACAGCCAAAAGAACCAACAGAGGAGCAGATAGAGGCAAGACAAGTCCAGAAAGAAGCAACAGATGTGGTTAAAGTGGCAAGACAAGTGCATAAAGAATCAAGAGATGTGCAGAAAGAAAAGTGAGGTGCAGAAAGATGGAACAGAAGTGGAGAAACATGGAAGAGAGGTGTAGAAATAGGCAAAAGAGCTGCAAAAACAGGAAAGAGGCCTGCAAAAAGAAGCAAAAAAGGTGCAGAAACAAAGAAGAGAAGTACAAAAACAAGCAGCAGAGGTCCATCAACACACAAGAAGGATGCAGAAAGAAACAAGACAAGTGCTGAAACAAGGAACGGACATGCAGAAACAGTCCAGACAAGTGCACAAACAAGCAAGAGAACTCCAGAAATTCGAAACAGCAATCTTTACAATGTTGCTATTGTAAGTCTCACCATACTCCTCAAAGCAGCATGCATGTGTCTGTGCCTTTTGCTAGTGCCATCATACATCTATTTGTATGTATTTTTTATGTATGATACCACTAGCAAAAGGCACAGACATATGCATGCATGCGTTCAGGAATATGGAGAGACTATCAACAGTGACATGTGAAGGGTGGCTGCTTTGTATTTCACTAGGCCAAACACTCTGAGTAGTCGCTGAATAGTTAAGCTACAAGAGAAAACTGAGGTTTGAAACATGCTGACAGAGGGATTAGTGATTAGGCTAGTTTGTACGAGTCTGTGGAAAGGTACACTTGAAGTATGCCGTACATATTTTGGTGTGTTCGTGAAATGGAAAGTGCAGTCTCTCTAGTTGAAAAGAGTGCATGGTCTTGCGACTGAGTTCTATCTCTACTTGTACATCTATTTTCACACGTGTTATGCATCTAAAGATGGTAGATCTATAAAACATATGTATACATGTATTTGTATCCTTCTTTCATATAGGATGTCACTAACAATTCAACAAAGTAGATTAATCACTAATCCCTCTGCCAGCATGTCTTAAACCTCACCTTTGTCTAGCACGTTTAGTGTTCAGCACCTACTAACAGTGTTGGGCCTAGCCAAATATAAAGCATGAGCCCTTTGCATGTCACTGTTGTAAGTGTCATCATATTCCTGAAAGCATGCACACATGTGTCTGAGCATTTGTTAGTGACATTATACTTAAAAGAAGCATACAAATGCATTTATACCTATGTTTTTTAGGTCTACGATCTTCACATGCATAGCATGTATGAAAATACATGGCTAGTGCCTCAGTAAATTAATGAGTACAAGAGTAATGTCTGGCTGCTTAGAACAGTCCATGGGTAGTGCCTGAGTGAATGGATTAATGCACGTGTAGTGCCTGCGTCATTGGATGAGTGCATGGGTAGTGCTTCACAGAATAGATAAGTGCATGGGTAGTGCCTGAGTGAATGGATGAGTGCAAGAGTAGTGCCTGAATCATTGCACGATTGTGTAGGTAATGTCTTATTAATTCAATGTGTGCATAGGTAGTGCGTTCTTGATTGCATGAGTAGTGCCTGTGTGATTGTATGAGTGCAGCAGTAGTGCCTGGGTGATTCGATGAGTGTGTGGGTGCTGCCTGAATGGACGGATGCATGCAAGGGTAATGGCTGCATCATTGGATGATTGCATACATACTGCCTGAGTGAATGGATGAGTGCATGAGTAGTACCTGAGTGAATGCTTGAGTGCAAGAGTAGTGGCTAGGTGATTACATGACTGTGTAGGAAATGCCTTATTAATTTGATGTCTGTATAGATAGTGCCTCTTTGATTGCATGACTGCATGGGTAGTTCATGAGTGAGTGGATGCCTGCATAGGTACTGCCTGAGTGAATGGCTGAGTGCAAGAGTAGTACCTGACTTAGTGCATGAGTCAATAGGTAGTGCCTATGTGATAACATGAGTGCAGCGGTAGTGCCTGTGTGATTGCATGAATGCATAAGCTGTGCCTGAGTAACTTCATGAGTGCAAGGGTATCGTCTGAATACTTAGATCAGTGCATGGGTAGTGCCTGAGTAAAATGATGACTGTAACAGTAATGGCTGGGTCATTGGATAAGTGCCACAGTAGTGACTGAGGGAATAGATAACTGCATACATAGTGCCTGAGTGAACAGTTGAGTGAAACACTAGTGCCTTACTGATTGCATGAGTACATGCATAGTGCCTGGGTGATTGTATGATTGTATGAGTGCATGAGAAGTACCTGAGTGAAAGTGTGAGTGCAAGGCTAATATTTTGGTCATTGGATGAGCGCATGAATAGTGCTTCAGGGAATGGATGAGTGCATAGGTAGTGGCTTAGTGAATGGTTGAATGCAAGACTACTGCCTGGGTGATTGCATGTTTGCGCAGGTAATATCTGATTGATTGGATGTGTGTACAGGTAGAGTCTCCTTTAGTGCATGAGTGCATTGGTAGTGCCTGGATCATTGCATGAGTATAGGGATAGTGCCTGGGTGAGTGGAAGACTCATACCAAGTAGCCTAATCACTAATTTCTCTGCCAGCATGTCTTAAACCTCAGTTTTCTCTTGTAGCTTCACTTTTCAGCGACAACTCAGACTGTTTGGCCTAGCCAAATATAAAGCACCAACCCTTCACATGTCACAGTTGTAAGTCTCACCATATTACTGAAACCATGCATGCATGTGTCTGTGCCTTTTGCTAGTGGCATCAAACATAAAAGAAACAAACAAATAGATGTATACCTGTGTTCTATAGGTGTCGGATCTTCCGATGCATAACACGCGTGAAAATACATGTAGAAGTATAGACAAACCTCAGCAAAGTCAAATTGTGCAAGACGGACACTCGGGCAATGTACAATGGGCCAGTATGTAAGTTGCAACTGTGTGCCGCTTTTTTGTGTAGCATGGAAACTGATTGGAACTTTGTGCTGTTCAGATGCCGCCAGCAGCCCAGTGAGGGCCTAAGTGGTATTTTTCACCAGTGGGCCTCTATTACCTTCCTTTTACAAATGGGGGGAGGAAGCGTTGGTGGGAGGAGGAGGGAAGGGTCGAGGGAGCTGTGGTTCCCAGTTTCTCGATGTGCCGGCCCTGTAATATACGCAGATTGACCAGGGGCAGGGAGCCTGTGAATTAACTTCACTTATATTCAGGTGTGGTTCACCAGTGTGAACAAATCTGTGCACAAAGTGTGCAGGCAACATTTGCATTTCTTTTTATCTCCTTGAACTTAATAAAACATGGCTCTTTTAAAGCCCCCCCAGTATTTTGCGACAAGGCGCAATCTGCAAATGTGGGCCATTTCTTTTACGTTGCCCGGGCTGATTTTGGATCCCAATTCAACCCTGTACCTCAGTCACAAGACCATGCAGTCTTTTCAACATGACAGACTGCACTCCTCATTTCACGAAGACACCTAAATGTATACGGCGTACTTCAACTATACCTTTCCATAGACTCATACCAAGTACCGTAATCACTAATCCCTATGCCAGCATGTCTTTAACTTCACTCTTGTCTTGCAGATTGACTATTCAGCAACTACTCAGAGTCTTTGTACATTTCGTAACATATTTCAAACAGCACACTTCTGTAATAAATTGTAAACTTTAAAAAAATATATATTTTCAAACTTAAAAATATCACTACAAAGACTGAACCACTACTACACAATACATAACACACCTTACAAATTTGTAACTCACCTCTGTAATAGTATTGCAGAATATCAAATATCAGAAACGCATGAAAAACTTTCTTTCTCACACAATAAATGTAATGCAGCACTATCAACAAGGTAAAACCAGTAATGGCAAACTTTCCCTCTCTTTCTGCACACAAATAAATGTAACTAAGAAATTAAATTTGTTCCTTCATTATTTCAAATTCTAAAACATCTTACTATTGGTTACTTATATTAACCCTTTCTAACTCTCTTCTAAAAGTGCCCAAACTGGTTCTGTAATTTTGTGGAGTCATGACTCCACCGCACTGCTGCATCGTCGTGAAGCCGCGAGCCCTTACGAGAGTTCAAAAAGCTATTCCCAATAATACTACTGATAATTTTTAACAACACAATTCTTCTAAACATATTACTGATTTAGAAAAACTAACTTTAATAGCTTTTCACTTGTATTTAAATCTGCATTTCATATGTTAAGACCACAGTTGTTTCAACCCTTCTCCTAAATGCCAGTTTCCATAGTAACAGTTTTTGCAACATTCAACTGCAGTGGCAGGTCAAAAGTTCACCATATTTTTAAGTTCAGAACAGTGGCTTCCAAATGCAAGTGGCAGGTGTGGTTGACTTCTGAAACATGTTATCTTATCCTATCTACTGTACCTTTCAAACATTTTTTATTAACAAATCAGAAACATGCTTTTTTTCCTGAAAGTAACATGCATCCTATTTTTCAGTGCACAAAGTTGATCATCAGCCAATCAGTTATCGGTTTTCTCAAAAAAAGCTTGTTGTCCACCTTTTTACATATCTCTCATTCTACCAACAAGCTACATCAGCTACAGACATCTTTTGATTTCTTCCAGACATTCCTTCAGAATTCTTACAGTATGGATTGTAGGGCACAGCTATGTTTTCTGGTGCAAAAGGTATGCTGAACACAGAGGCACTGACAAAGACCTAGGTTTGCAAAAATGTGGATATTAAATGGTTTGCACAGAGAGGATTAAAGTGGCACCAATTGATGCCTTTGGTTGAAAACGTTTTGCATCTCCAACCCCCTGACCTCATGATTGTGCACTGTGGTGGCAATGACCTAGGCACATTGACCGGGGTTGGGCTGGAAATGCTAATGAAGAATACCTTTGCACAGTTAATGTTGCTTTTGCCTCAAACTGTCTTTGTATACTCTAATATATGCCAAAGACAGAAATGGAAGTGGTCAAATCAATTCTGTCCTCAGATTGAGAAAGCTAGGAAGAATGGCAATAAAGCTGTTTCTGCTTACCTCAGAGATCATTGAATGGGGTCCATCTATAACAAAAATCTACGTTTTGATATAGATGACATCTACAGAAGTGATGGAGTTCATTTCACAAATGAAGAAAACAGAGTTTTTCTCAAAAACCTCAAGCTGTGCATCTGCACTTACATGTAGCTCCAACAAAGTCATAATGAAAACAAGGGCTCTTTTTAGAGCCACCCTATACCCATCACTCAATCTTATTTATTTTTTAACATACATACTCTGTTAAAATGTTTTTTGGATTCGCGAACCCATCGCAACGTTACACAAAGCCGCCCTGTGAGCCACGATGGGGTTGCGACTCCTATCACGAAAAAAATATATATATTAATTAATACCCCCTAGTTACATTGTCCGATATCGGACCCGGGGACCCCATCCCCCGGGGCTCAGCCATTTCTAATTTTTTTTAAAACAAGGAAGGGAGGCTGCGTGGCCCCCTCCCAGGTCATTTTAGGCCCTGGGGACCCCATACCCCGGGGCCTGGCCTCACGTTGGGAACCACGGGGGGAGCCCCAATGCCCCACGGTCATTGCCGGCTCCCCACCGCCTGCGGGAGCCAGCATTGCTTTTGGACAAAGGCAGCTGCTGACATGCAGCTCCCTTTGCCCAAAAGCAAATCTGCTTTGCTTCAAATGTCCTCCTCTTGCTTCCATAAAGCGAAGCAGAAGTTTGCTATGGTAGGGCAGTAGCAGAGCTCCCGCCCTGCCATAGCAAACTGCAATGTCCCAGGGGTACACACCACAGGACATTGTTGGAACCGGACCTCGGGGTGGCGGTCCCCAGGGCCATGGAAATCTCATCAAGGGAGACCGCATGATCTGCCTCCATCAAATGTAAACCCCGGGAAGATTGTGCTCCCCGGGACCTCCAGTCCACAATGGACCCCCGCATTTTAATTGATAAATGCCCCGGGGAGGTAGTGGTCCCTGGGGCAGCGTGGGGAGGCTTGAGCCCCTCCACACTTAAATTTTACGTATAGCCCTGGGGAGCGGGTCCTCTCCAGGGCTGAGGGGGGCCACGTGCCCCTCACATACCATTATATTTGCCCCGGGGAGGTGGCGGTCCCGCGACAGAAGTAGCCCCGCATCATAACTAAGCATTGCTCCCGGGACCTGGCCCACCCTGGGGCTTAATTAAACAAGGCACCCAGCACCGCGCTTCAATAAAAAAAAAAAAATGTTGCCTGATTTGCGTACCCTACTCGACTCCCGCTGAAAATATTAAAAAATACTTTTTTTGACCTTCGGGGTTCCTGTGGCACCCCTTGAGCAGCCCTAGAGGGTCAGAGTGTTCCTACCCTGCCCCTTTTCTTCTTTTTTCACCTTTTTTCTTGTGACTTGGTTCATCCGAGTCACAAGATGGCTGCCAACACTTTCTGGTTTGAACTGTTAACAGCCGATCAGAGTCAAGCTCGTGATCGGGAGGGTACGCGGATCCACCACGGTCACCAGATATCGATATTTTTTTTATTATGAATTTCTCAAGAACTACTGACGGATTTACACCATTTAACAAAAAGAGTGCTTTCTGGACCAAAAGCTACCTTTTGCAATATTTGGTGTAATTCCATTCAGCAGTTCGGGCTGTAGCCTTGTCTAAAATTTCCTATGGAAATGAACATGGAGAAAACGTGTTTTGAGACCCCCCTTTTTTCTCAGCCCCTGCTTCACGAATCACCCTGAAACTTTCAAGACAGGAGCTGACCAGAGCGCCCCATTAGTTTTGAAAATTTTGCGAAGATTCGTCAAATGGCGCCAGAGATATTGGCAAAAGAAAAAACGCTTTTTGAATGGAAACGAGGTCCTAACTATAACTACCTACCAGTAGGCAATATATATATATATATATATATATATATATATATATATATATATATATATATATATATATATATATAATTTTTTTTAATTTGGGGGGATATCCCCAACTTGTCCATTTTTCATTTATAAATTAATTTTATTCCTTCCTTCCTTTGATAATTACCTTTACCACCCTATGCCCCTACCTACCATTAAAAATACCCTTTCCCACCCTTTGCGCTGGCACATAATTATGCTGCTACGTACCATACACTTCAGTCTCACCGTCGAGATCTCACTCATACCAGAGATTCTGACTGCCTGCAACAACGCAAGGTAATGCAACGTGAGGGCCGGAGACAGTGTGGAGCGAGCAAGTGGTTCAGTTCGGCTCGGCTCACCGTCTGCTTCTTCTCCTGCACCAGAGGGCCCTGTGTACCGCTAACTGCGACCCGTTGATCGCTATCAGTGATTTGCTCAATTCTAGTGGGTCGCAGGATCGGCGATTCTGTGCTGTGGGAAAGTGTGTGACAAGTGCAGCCTCTGTTAGCTGGTGGCCGCCGAGTGTGTGACTCAGCGGTCCATGGAGGCAGCTCGACTAGGATCGGGTGCAGCCTGCGGACGCATTGTAGAGCCCCTACTTGTCACCCTGCTCATTAAGGGGGAACCAAAAGTACCCTGAACAAAATGAGCAAAAGTGAGCAGGTTGAGAAGCTGCTCAGCCAACCACCAACGTCCTGACTCAACTCCAGAGGTCACCCTGCCTGCCGGACAGCACAGGATGTTACTACCAGAGGGGGGCAGCAGACTGCAACCAACAGAGGCTTGGGGCTTTGGTGGTTGGCCCGGCCCCGTGGCTACCTCCCCCCTGTTTGGGTTATCTCTCTGGCATTGGAAATCTGTCCTTGAAGGCACTCCGAAGGCATTATTGGTGACATAGGATGCCTGGAGCATGAGAATACGCAAGATGACTGCACCACTGCACTCTGAGAGCTTGGTGCATATTCAGTCATCCATTATCTGTCTTCAAGTGCCACTGGGCTCCACTGTGGGCTCTACCGGTTCCACCGACCATCGATCAACAGTGTAGAACCCTGAAAAGTATGGAGTAAGTGACGCTTTGAGGTTGCTGCTTTAATAACACGATTTCGGGTGAGCACTGCAGGTCTCAGCATATTTCATTATATCTCCTTATATCTCCCTTATTACCTACTTCGCAGTTGCTACCTTAGTCTGTGTCTGTGTCTGAGGCTCAGCTCCCTCCTTTCTGTCCTGCACACCTGCCCCACCGAGTCCCTGGCCTTCATTTACTGCTGCTCTCTTGCTGGGTACCGATTGGTCCAGGCTGTGTAAAGCAAGTGCAGTGTATAGATTACAGAATACAGTGAAAGGTGGGCTGCTGTGAACTGTCATATCGGTGGGTACCAGTGTGTAGCTGTTACAGTGTGGGATAACAGACTACAGATTACAGTCAGTGTGCTCACATTGACACAAATAACAACAAAGAGACCAACGGATGATGAAAACAAGATCAGTAAAAGCGTTGGTCCAGAGAAAACAAAGTACAAGCAGTAGAGCCCAAAAGAAAGCGAGGTACCCGAAAGGTGGCACGGCTAAGGGGCCCTGTTCAGGGGGAGGCTTAAGTCAAAATACTCCGAATACACCGATCTCTCAAGGAAGCAACAGTAGTGTCAGAGTAAAAAAAGAGAATTGTGGAAAGTAGTTCTGCCCGTGATACATCGCTAAAAGTCTGGTCAAGAGACACACCAAGGAAGTTAGCATACGACTTAAAGGTTTCAATGGATTTACCAACCTTAAAGCAGCAGTCAATTAAGGAATGCTTTGGGAGAAAAGAGATTGCGGCCTGCTCAGGCTCTAGAGATAATGTCAAATTGAGAAATGAGATTGGCGTGAATAAATCACAGGTACAAGCCGCGCTTCCTTTGATGATTCAAGCTAAGGAAACCTCATTACTTGTACAATCCACACCAGTAGTACAGAGCATGCAAGGAGGCAGTAATAGTAGAGGAGATCATTTGACTACATCAGAAAGTTCTCCCTTGTCTTCTTTGCTCAGAGTGGTGGGAAAGGAGAATGAGAATGAGAATTCAATAATATATGAAAAAACAGATGTGGCAAGTTATGTAGGAAGTAATGAAGTAATAAATTCAGAAACTGATTAAATATATAGGCGCAAAGATCCGAATCTATCAGGGGATGAGAATACTATTGATGATCCAGAATCCGAGCAAGTTGAAGTCTCATATGAGTCATTTAATGCCTCAATAAAGTCTGGTCAATTATTGGAGCTGGACTACTTGGTTAATACATTAAATTCAACGCCAAACTTAAACTTAATTACATAAAGGGCACAGTATTGTTATATTCCATATAGGTACCCTATATAGGCGCAGGTAACATTGCAACCTTTAACCTATATTCTTCCCTACATTGCATACATAACGGTTCTTAGGCACTGACCTTTTACCCAGATATGACACTGCATTCAGAACGCAGGTTTTTCCCTGGTTCGATTCTCATACATTATGCATGAGGCTTCTTGGAAGCACAGCAGGACTAACAGTAGGATTACCATCTCCTGTATAATATCTCTGTATAAAGTTCAGGCCCAACGTCATCCTTTAGGCCGACACAGTAACACAGCAAGGTAGGACCCCTGGGGAGACCTATGGGTATATATACAGCACATCTTGCTTAGGAAGATAGAAGAGACCGTGACTTCCCGACTGACACACTGACCAGAGATGCTGAGGTTCCTGCATGCAGACGCTCCAGCTAGCAGTGGTCTAACATCACTCGCGGGGTGTCTAACTCGAGACCAGGACGGGGTCCCATATTCTCTCATTCCCAGGTAAAGGGGTTGACTAGATCCTAGAGGGATTCTTGGCATAACACCTACACAGATGCTAGGTACATTTAGGTACATCTAGTTAGGGAGACATCGTAGGAGTACGCACTTTTTATCATGTGTTTTATGTACATGTATGTATTCATGATTTCTGCAAGATGGTAGAACTTTACTGTCGCTTTACTTTCGTGGTATTGCTAATCATATATCTCTGTTTCAATATTAATGGGAGAGAGAGGACTAGAAAGCTAGTCCGTATCCCCAAGGTTATTATATGTCGTCAAAGAGAACTAGTCTATTTTGCGTGATAAAGAACTCAGAACTGTATGGTGAGTAATAAGAAAAACTCTAATTTCTTTTTATGAAGCCCTCACCCACCAACCTAGTTGGTGGCATGCTTCATCATCTGGCCCACCCGGTGACACCGAATGTGTCCCGAGTGTGCTACAACGCCTGTATTACAGCGGAGCAGGTATATTGCTGAGTGTGCGGTGATAGTGAAGTGAAAGTGAAATTTAAAAACTGTCCAGTGATCCCATTACCCAGAGGGTTTACCTTTAATATATGGGCCTCTGGCAGTAGTAAAAACAAGGCAGTGGATGTAGATGGAGTGATAGTTAAGAACTCCTGCATCCAGTGGGCGGTCTACATGTTTCAGCCAGGCCTTTAATTATTAACTGGCTTTCCTCAGGACCTTAAATATATGTGAAATGTGAGATCTACACTAAAATACGTGTTTTTGACCTAAAATGTGTTGCACGCGCTAAGGTGCACTATGTGCGAGAAGGGGATTCCCTCTCAGAGCATTCACTAGTGATTTGCAGCGAGTGCCCCATGAGGTTCCGGCAGGGGGTCTGACTTACATCGTTGGTCAGGACCCTCGTGAAGACCTGGTGTGCTGCGTCGGATCTCGGATGATCCAGAATCAGAGCAAGTTGAAGTCTCATATGAGTCATTTAATGCCTCAATAACTTCTGGTCAATTATTGGAGCTGGACTACTTGGTTAATACATTAAATTCAACGCCAAACTTAAACTTAATTACATCAAGGGCATAGTATTGTTATATTCCATATAGGTACTCTATATAGGCGCAGGTAACATTGCAACCTTTCACCTATATTCCTCCCTACATTGCATACATAACGGTTCTTAGGCACTGACCTTTTACCCAGATATGACACTGCATTCAGAACGCGGGTTTTTCCCTGGTTCGATTCTCATACATTATGCATGAGGCTTCTTGGAAGCACAGCAGGACTAACAGTAGGATTACCATCTCCTGTATAATCTCTGTATAAAGTTCAGGCCCAACATCATCCTTTAGGCCGACACAGTAACACAGCAAGGTAGGACCCCTGGGGAGACCTATGGGTATATATACAGCACATCTTGCTTAGGAAGATAGAGGAGACCGTGACTTCCCGGCTGACACACTGACCAGAGACGCTGAGGTTCCTGCATGCAGACGCTCCAGCTAGCAGTGGTCTAACATCACTCGCGGGGTGTCTAACTCGAGACCATGACGGGGTCCCATATTCTCTCATTCCCAGGTAAAGGGGTTGACTAGATCCTAGAGGGATTCTTGGCATAACACCTACATAGATGCTAGGTACATTTAGGTACATCTAGTTAGGGGGACATCGTAGGAGGACGCACTTTTTATCATGTGTTTTATGTACATGTATGTATTCATGATTTCTGCAAGATGGTAGAACTTTACTATCCCTTTACTTTCGTGGTATTGCTAATCATATATCTCTGCCACTGTTTAATGGTTGTTGCAGCTCATATATTCTACACTAGAATAACAACTGTTCAATAAATTCTTATTGAAAACGCCCAGCCTGTTTATTCTGTGTAACTCTCTGAGACAAACTAAGTGAACACGAGTGACTGAGCAAAAGGTAGTATATTGTTTCCACGATTCTGAGGAATCAGGGTTGTCATGTTCTGAGGTTGCCAGAATCGATTCTCTCCTTGGTAAGAGGAGATTATAGTGGCACTGTGAGCTAGCTAATACAGATAGGCTAACGTATCCGGTGGGGGTGCCCGGAATCAGTCCGCCACCAATCCCACAGTTTATGTTATCCAAAACGCGCAGATCCTGTATAGGTTATATAGGAACTACACGACAGTATAATACTACACAAAATGACCCAGGTATAAGATGGTGTAGTAAACAGGATCAGGAACTGGAAACAAAAAAACTGGATAGGGAAAAAAACGAAGGTAAATCAACAGGTGATCAAGATACATCTCCAACATTCCTGGTTCTGTCCGCAATGGGGGCAATAAGTAGTACACTGTCACAAATGTCGGATATTTTAACAACACAATCTAACTTATTGACAGAACAGGTCGACTATCTTAAACAAATTGCAGCAGAAATGGTATTAATAAAGGCAAATTCTGCAATATTGTCATCGATTAAACAGGACAAGAGTGAACTAGCAATAGCCTTAAAACTTCTTGAGTGTATGGATGATATTGTCAATCTATTACAACTATTGCCAAGAAAAATCAGAAACCTCTGTACAAATTGTGTTAGTAAAAATGTACTTCTGGGTGCTGGAGAGAAGACTAAGGAAATAAACAACGAAATAATCAATGTAAACCAAGACAGCCTCAAACAGGGTGAAGGTGTTGTGAATAAATCATCAGATGCAAAAACAAATAAGATTAACATCTGTAGTGAAATACAAGTTGATGGACATCAACACAACTTTGCTCCTTATTCGATTAAGAGACAACCTAAAAAAACTAAGAAAACTCAAGAGAAAAAATGGTATAAAACAAACACACCCTGATGCTCCAGTGCCAAAGGGAAGTGAGAATTTCCCAATATTCAATAAGTCAACAAAGAAGGCAAAAGGATGTAATGATAGAACTAGTAAATCAAGAAAAAGTTACAATAACAGAAGACAAAACATCAAAGTAGGAGCAGAAAATTCCACCAAGGGTGGTAAATAGGGCTGTATCTACATCCCCTAATCCAGCTAAAATTAATGTACCAACATAAACTTGGTTTGTAACAAAAGTACCACAACTAAGGTATAGTGAAGTAGTACAGCTTTGAACACAAAATGCACGAACATCTATGGTTAACACAAATATCCAAAACAAGTGGGCCTTGCCCAAGCAATAACGAAGTCTTATTGAAACAGATTATGAATGGCATAATAGGGATAACCGAAAAGTTAGCAGACAAAGATCTAAGACGTCTAGCAAACACAATCAATCCTGGATAAAACGTGGAAGTGAACAACTGCTCAGAAATAGAAAATGCACAAAACGATGGTCTGTGTGTATTCAACAGATAAATAGATAGGAAACTCAAAGAGCAATTTAATGGAAGTTAATTCAAGAGAACAAACTACTATATAAAGAATGCTCATTTAGTGAAGAAAATGTTGTAATTTACTTTATACCTGTGTATAAATCAGAAGATCCTACCGACATACTAAATTGGCAAAATATACTAAAGTTATTAAATTGTTTTGAAAGTCTAAAAGATCTAAACTCAAAATCACTTGTACCTGTTCCTTTTAACTCAGATAATAAAATTAATTCTGCCTACAAAATCACTAGAACAACATGGGGCCCAAAATGTGGCTGTAAGGATTCTGGATGTAAAAGAATTTCTAACCGATTGGGGAATTACAATCAGGCAGCCGGAGAAATCTAAATACCCGCATATGCTGAGAACAGTTAATAGATGAGCAGAATATGAAAAATTACCTCTAAGAAGCAGACCAACGTATAAAAGTGCTGAAGATAACGTAAGATTTAAAAGTTTTCAAATCATTGCAAAGAAAACAGATTCTAATGCTCAATCAGTTGCAGACGCTTCATATCCAAGAGTGATACAGTATTCACACTTGGCCAAGAAGTATTCCTAATGGAATTGATGTAAGGGAAGTTCAACACAGTAAGTTCTCCATCCTATCGTGGCACATAGCTGGCTTCGAGTGACAACTAAAAAAGGTCGGGGAAAAAATGATGAGCTCCTTACAAGATCAATGTGTAATATGTTTACAGGAAACTTAGCAATCAGCAAACTTCACCTTTCAAAACTATACAACACATGAAATTAAAGCAAAATAATTGCATTCAGAAGATCAAGTGGAGGTTTGACAATATCAGTAAGTACTAAATTATGCATGACAAGCAAAAAAATAAAAACATCTGTTAGATTAGAAATGTTCACGTTTGCGCATTGCCCTATGTAAATTAGCCTTCACTGCACCGTTTTCTTTACAGGCGCCATTTTAGGCTGTTCGAAACTAATTTAGTTTGATTCCGAGAAATGCTCCATTATAAGTTTTGTTTTTGCCATGTTAGACTTGTTCCCGTAATGAGTACACTGTTCCTATTAGCGCATACCTTTCTCACTAGATAGAGGCCCTCTCCCACTAGTCTGGTGACAGGCCCAAATGGACGACCTTGGTATTGAGATACTTTTAAATGATAGAACCTCTGAAACCGTTTTTTGTATTTCACTGTTTAGCTGCACCTGCCTGGAAAATTCCACAGTGGGCGTGTTTTGGTCCAGTTACGAAATGTACATAATGTATCTCTATGCTTGTTGATTTCAGTCCTCTCTGCAGCATTCCTAGCGACTGGGCAGACCGGGCTCCGGGCTGAGTCTATATGAATAAACAGCTATTGGTTTGTATTCTCTACAGTTTGACCGACTCTTCATTTGGTATGGAAGGCTGAGAGGTAGTCATTAGTGACCAGAGTGACCTTAAACGGGCCACTTCCTTCAGTTGGCGCCCGAACAGGGACTCCTTCGGGTGATTGATCCATCCCCTTTCCGTAGACGGGGGGGAGGCAGAGGACATCATCGGGTCAGACTGACGGCTCAGGGATCCCTGCACGAAGAGTAATATTTGCTCGCAGCTGCCCCTTCTGTCCTGCTGGACGGTGCCTCACCCAGTGGTCATCCCGACTGGAGTCTTGAAAGGCAAAACCCTTGGATCTGACCGTTTGGTCTGAAGAGTCGGCAGTGGAGAACTGGTTGATTTGTACTACTGATATCAGGTGAGTTTGTTTTGGTTCTTTGTGGATATGGTACCATGGTGCTTTGAGTTTGGTATGGCCTGAGGGCTGTTTTGTTAAAAAGTACTTGTAACTACTTTGCCAGGTAAAAATAACAAATTTGTTTTTCTTTTCAAAATGCCTGGCTTCAGTAAAATGTGGAATTTGTGTTGTCGTTGTTGTTCTGCAGATGCTCTACTGGAAGAAGCTCAACCGGCGCCTCCTGAAGGCAGCTCTAATTTTGATATGTGTGTGAAACATGGTGTTGGCCCTATTATGTTTAGTACATTATGGCACAAATATACGAGGGACAATGCCGAGTTACAGTGGCCATTGATGGCCACTTTTGATGACCAGAAATTTAGGTTTTTACAGGAGCAATTATTTTAGAAAAGAAGTAGACAGTCCATGTTTGACTCCCTCAGAACTTGGCTGAAGGTGGCTAGACAGAGATGGTTAAAGATGGAAAGAGATGCACAGAAGGGGAAAATGCAAACATTGACACAGAAAGCTGCGGCATATGATAGAGAAAAGCAAAAGTCCGGAATTGAATGTGAAGATAGGAGATTTCGGTTGCATATTGATAAGTCTTATTTGGCCAAAGAAGAAGACAATACTTTTGCCTAGGAGTTGTTATATACTCAACCCCTGCCTCCTTATGCCCCGCAGAGGATATATCCCACCATTCCCTTACAGTCACAGCAGCCTGTTATGTCTGTTTTGGCTGTTCCCGTATCTACAGCTGTTGTTTCGATGGCTTTGGCTACGGCACCTCCCGCTCCTTCTTTGTCCTCGCCATCTTTGACAACTGTGACCCCTAGCACATCTACTGTTTCAACTCCTGTATCTTCAGTTCTTTCTCCTCTGGTGCAAGCATTAACAATGATTGTGCCTGTTACCTCTGTTGCTTCTCCCTCTATGGTCTTTCATCCTCCGACGCCTTTGAATGCTATGACGCCAGTACGTGGGTTTGAGGATAGAGAGTGGATGAAATTCAAGGAGCGAATAGGCCCCTTAGTGCGATCTGGGGTGGGGGATGAAGAGAAACAACTAATAGCAGACCAGGCTGCGTGGTGGGCTCGTAATGCGATTTATGGTGTTGAGGATGTTTGGGAAGTTATGCGAGATTTTAAACCCTTTATACAGCAACATGCCCTTAAGCATATGTCTGCTACATTGATTAGTCTTTGGCAAACACACATAGGGACAGAAGCGCCTCAAATTTTATTTGATATTAGAGATCGTGTATATGCTACTGATTTGGAGCAAGGCCAAGTTTTTGGGAATGTTACAACTCTAAGGGGCACATGCATCAAGGTAGGCTTTTGCGATTCCTTAATTGCGATTATTAAGGAATCGCAATTAAGGAATCGCAAAAGCCTATGCATGTAGGAATCGCTATAAAAATAGCGATTCCTAAACATTCCTTAATTGCGACTCGCTAATTGCGAATCGCAATTAAGGAATACCTCCCCATTAATTCCTATGGGCCTAGAGGCCCATAGGAATGAATGGGAAGACATTCTCAATTAGCGATTCGCAATTAGAGAATCGCAAATTGAGAATGCAATTTCAAGAGTGCCAGGGTGTCAAAATGACACCCTGTTGCACCCCTGAAATTGTGATGTGCACCCATGTTGCGCACACACATGCCCCAAGGGCATGTGTGTGTGTAACCTAAAACTTAAAAAATGCATTTTAGAGCATTTTTCGAAGGTTTTGCAAATTACAGACAAGTTTGATTTGTCTGTAATTTGCGGTCCCAAATAGCTGAAATCGCTATTTGAAAGTGCTTCTAGCATTGCATTTAAGGAATCGCAAATTGCGATTCCTTAAATGCAATCGTATTTAGGAATTCGCAATTAATTGCGAATTCTTAAATTGTGCATAGGAAACACTTTCATGCATCTCCAAAGGCCAATTTGCGATCGCAAACGGCCGATTTTTGCGATTCGCACCGTTTGCGATCGCAAAAACCTTTGATGCATGTGCCCCTAAGTGCCTACAGGGGTAGACTACATGAGAGGAGCCCTACTCAGATAACTCAGTTTCCGATGCGGGAGGTCCATCCTATATATCATCCAGAAATACCTGAGTTAACGGATCAGCTTGGTAATGTCACTAGACCGGCTTTAGGGGCCCGTTTCCAGGAGCAATGGGTTTATACTCTGTGGAAAAGGAGTGAGGTTTTAGCCCTTAAGACTCATTTGCCTGACCCTAGGAAAAATCCTACAGCTTATTATAAAGAATTAACAGAGGCTGCCTCTTCTACTGTAATGACTCTTGCTGAAATTGAAATGTTTTTTGGTCTTCTCGTTCCGGTTGATGTTTGGAGACAGGTTCATACTCAAGACCATGTCGCGGAGTTGGGTGGTACATGGGACATGATTAAGGAATGGGATCAGGAAAGGAAGCCAGGTGATAAACCCCGAGCCGAGATACTTGCTTTGCCAGGTCGTATTATTACATACATGCATTCACTTATTCCACCTAAGAAGGTAAGCTGGGACAAATTGTCAGCTTGTCGACAGAAGAAGGATGAGAGTGTGTCTGATTTCTTTACCGGATTTGAAGATACGTTTTTGGACTATAGTGGGCAGGATATGTCTATTGAGGGAGGAGTTCAATTGCTTGTTGACAGGTTTGTTTCTAACCTACTTCCTGAAATTACGACTTGTTTACAGGCATCTAAGAGTACTTGGTCCACATCTTCTCCCTCTGTTGCTTTGAATATGGCCCAGTATTATGAACACCGAGATCAGGAGGAAAAGGATAGGACTGATATGAAAGACAAGAATTTAAAAACAAAGGTGTTGTTGCAGCAAGAGTTTAGGGGAAATAGTAGGGGACGGGGTGGTACTTCTAGACAGCTTCCACGTACCAGTAGGCAGCCTTCGACGACACTTTTAGGGCCAAATCAGTGTGCGTATTGTAAGGAGGAGGGTCATTGGTGTAGCCAGTGCCCTGTGATTTTACAGAAAGTTGCAGCTCCTAGAGGGCAAGGTTCTGATGGGAGAGGTCGTGGGACTGAGAGAGCTCAGAATGGTACGGTTTCACAGGGTCGCTCTGATAATAATTACTTTGATGACCCTCGTGATGGACAGTATTATCATGATGATTATGATGTGGATGAGGTGACAGGTATGTCTTATAGCTAGGACAGCCAGGGACAGGGTGAGGGACCAGTTCAGATACCTGTAGATCAGCGTGGTCCTTATGTCACAGCGGATTTGCAAGGCTCGACTAAGGAATTTTTGGTGGATACAGGTGCGACAAAGAGTTCTGTTTCTCGACATATGGTCCCTGGGGCGGCTCTGTCTGGCCACAATAATGTTTCGGTAGGTTTTTCAGGTGTACAGGTTGTAAGCCCCATTTCACGCCCCCTTGCATTGACTGTTGGTCCTTTCACTGTGGAATCTCCGTTTTTGTTGACATCCAACTGTGTTGAGAATTTGATGGGTTTGGATTTGTTGAAGAAGTTGCATGCTACTATCTATTGCTCTCCTGCAGGTGTCTATATTACTATGTGAGTACTAAACAGTGTTTGTCTCAGGATGCACCCCTCCCAGCTGAATTTGCTGGCATCCCACCGACTCTATGGGCTACAGGTGACACGGATGTAGGGCTGTTGCATATACCACCAGTTTCTATTCAAGTTAAAGAGAATGCTGTATTGCCTCGCATGGGCCCTTCTTCAGATTATTCAGGATTTGACACAAAAAGGAGTAGTTGAAGAAACATCTGCCAATATTTGCAATAGTCCTATTATTCCAATTCTTAAAAGGACACCATCAGGCTCCTCTGAAGGCAATGATAATGTTTATCGTTTTGTGATTGATCTGCGCGAGGTTAATGAAAGAGTGCTTCCACAGTTCCCCGTGGTTCCTGGTATTACTACGCTTTTGACAATGATTCCTTCTACTGCTAAATTATTTTCTGTTATTGATTTGAAAAATGCTTTCTTTGGTATCCCTATCCATCCCGATAGTAGATATTTGTTTGGGTTCACACTGGCTGGTAGGAGTTTTAGATGCTGTCGCACTCCTCAGGGCTCTACAGAGAGTCCTAGTATTTATAGTCAGGCATTAAAAGGTCAGTTGGATTCCTTATCGCTTCCATTCAGGTAATGTATTAGTGCAGTATGTAGATGACCTCCTTATTGCTTCTGATACGGAATTGGGTTGCAAAGATAGTACAGTCAAATTGTTGTTGCATTTGGCCCATCACGCACACAAGATTTCCCTTTCTAAATTTCAGTATTGTTGACAGGTCACCTATTTAGGTCACCTACTGTCGAAGGAGGGTAGGAGGTTGACCCCTGAGTGCATCAGTACCATTTTTAAAATGCCCATTCCACAGACTCAAAAAGATGTGCACGCTTTTATAGGTATCACTTCCTACTGTTGTCAGTGGATACCTAACTATCTACTACTAATTAAACCTTTTCTTGCATTAACAACGAAAGAAGTGCATGAGCCTTTGCCTTGGATGTCCGAATGCCAGCAGTCTTTTGAGCAATTGAAAACTGGCCTTTGTTCGGCTCCAGTGCTTGGCACACCTAACTATGGCAAACTGTTTGTGCTCTATGTCCACGAGATGGCTGGCTGGGCGCTTTCTGTCCTAACACAAAGGTTTGGGGATAAGCAGAGGCCTTGTGCTTATTTCTCTGCTGTGCTTGATTCTGTCGCAAGGGCACTCCCGAGTTGTCTGAGAGTGGTCGTGGCTGTGGCCACTTCAATCAGACAATCGGCTGGTCTCGTGCTTGATACTGACCTCACAGTTATGGTACCCCATTCTGTGGATACACTTTTGAATATGACACAGCACCTCACCAGAGCACGTCTCACCGGTTATGAATTGACGGTCTTTGCTACGCATATTACGATTAAAAGATGTGCCACTCTGAATCAAGCCACGTTACTACCCCTCCCTTCTGAGAACGATGCAGTCGATAAACATGATTGTATCTTCCAGACGGAAGAAGAGATGAAGGGACGGGTAGACCTGACTGATGTTCCCTTATCTGACCCCCAAGGAGAACTATATGTCGAAGTCTCTTGTTTTAAGTTACCAGATGGCACCACCACAGCAGCTTATGCTGTCACTACGTTGCGCACGGTGGTAGAGACATCACGGGTCCCCTATCAGTCAGCTCAAGCTGCTGAGCTCGCTGCTCTTATTCGAGCTTGCGAATTGAGCGAAGGGCTGGTTGTCAACAGTTATACTGACAGCCAGTATGCCTTTGGGGTCATGCATAATTTTGGGAGAATCTGGGCTGAGAGAGGATTCCTTACTTCTCATGGCACCAAGATTCAGCATGGGCACCTCATATTGAGGCTTTTGTCAGCTTTAACGCTCCCCAAGAAATTAGCCATAATTAAATGTAGTGCCCACAGGAAGGTTACTGATGATGTGGGTAGAGGAAATGCTTTTGCAGATCAGACAGCTAAGGAAACGGCCTGAAACAAAATTAAACATATGTTTTTAGCAGGTCCAGCTAGGTGGGTCCCTGAAGTTGTCATGTTTGAGAATACCCTTGAAAGTGTAAAGGAGATACAAAGTGAAGCCACAATGGAAGAATTAGAGGAATGGCAGGAAAGTACAGCACAGTTAAATGAGGAAGGATGTTGGATCGATGAATCAGGGAAGCAAAGGTGGATGTTGCCAGATGCATATGTTCTTCCTTTGATTAATATGGCACATGGTCCAGCTCATATTAGTGCAAAAGGCATTTGTAAGCTGTTAGCCCCTGTATGGCAGAATGACAATATCTCTAAGACAGCCGCGCATTTAGTGAAATATTGCATGGTCTGTATGATGCATAATCCAGGGAAGCGTACCCCGACACCACCTGGTAATTTTGCACCACCCACTTTACCTTTTGAAGTCCTTCAAATGGACTATATTGAATTAGAGAGATGCAATAATCTTAAGTATGTTTTGGTGGTTGTATGTGCATTTAGTAAATGGGTTGAGGCTTATCCCACTAAGGACAATACAGCCATTACGACTGCAAAGGTACTCCTAAAGGAGTTCTTTCCTCATTTCGGCTTGCCCTGAGTTATCTGGCGTGACAACGGAAGTCATTTTAATACGAAAGCGATTCAATTGACTTGTGAGGGTCTCCATATGAAACAAAAATTCCATGCTGCCAATCATCCACAGTCAGCAAGTTTGGTTGAGAAGTACAATGGTACTCTCAAACTGAAATTGGCAAAAATTCAGGAGACCACAGGGTTAAAGTGGCCAGATCCTTTACCATTAGCTCTTTTGTCAGCAAGAACGACAGCACATTCTAGGACAGGATTGTCTCCTTACGAGGTTGTGTTTGGGTGCCTGGCAAACCTCTGGGGCATCTCGCGTCCTCGTAGGTTCTCTGATATTGAGTACCCTGAGTTGCTTGATTAACTTGGCGAGTTAGCAGAAAGTTTACGTTCTATTCGCCAACAGGTGCGGGAGTCCCTACCTTCTACACCAGAGGGACCCGGCCACGATATCCAGCCTGGTGACTTTGTTTTACTGCGTAACTTCCAGAGGAAGAAAAGTTTGGAGCCACGCTGGAAAGGTCCTGAGCAGGTTTTGTTGGTGACACGTACTGCTGTGAAGGTTGCTAGCTGTAAGAACTGAGTCCACGCAACCCACTGTCGGAGGATTCCTTTGCCATTACCCTATGACCAGTGAGTCAAAGATGGAATTGGGGACACGGCGTGCGAACAGGTACCCAGGTTTGTCCCTTTCAGCAATGCCCAGCTGACGTGGATGCAAATGGATAAAGAAAATGAGGATGTATTGAATAAGGCTGTTCCTCTGGAAATACGAGCTATCCAATAGCCTTTGTTCACTGATCATACTGTGCCTTGAGCTACTAGGTACAATTTGCGCCCTCGGCTGAGGGTTACTGCAACTAAGGAGAAAAGAGATTAGGGATGGACTGCATAAGACAGGTAGTACTGAGTTATAGTACCAACGGAATTAGCTGAAATTAGTGAAGGATTTTTGCTTACTTTATTCTAGTTGTTTTGAACATTAGTAAGGGAAGGCCGAAGTATACCTAGAAGGTATACCATCTTGATCGAAGTGGGATACATTAAAAGAGCTTAGGACAGAGCAAGGTCCACCGCTGGTGCTCAAGAGCGCCAACGTATTGATGGACAATAGGAGCCTGTACCAGTGAGGCTCTGACGGACACTGGGAACTTGTATATTTTCTTTGTATTTTGCCCCCCCCTTTTTCATCATCCGTTATGCATCCCTTTGGTAGACAGGTTGCTGCGGAAGAGCAGCCAGTGAAGCTTGTTGCCCGGCATAATATAGTGTGGACACGCAATGAAAAAATAACATGTGTTGCTCTTGTGGTTTTGTTGTGAATAATATTGTGTGGGGTGTCATGGATTTTGGAAAATGATCAGGATGAGCCCTTATGTAACAAGAGTAAGGTTATTTCACCTACAAGAATTAAAAGGACAGCCCCGACTAATGTATTTCTAGACACACACAAGAGATTCTTTGGAGAAGGGACAGCTTGCTACCCCACTGAATCTGTCACTAGTTTATGGACTGCTTATCCATTGTCACTTGTAAATTATAAATATACTCGTCCACCGAAATTTATAGAAGTAAAAGGAGTTTTTGGTTTTGGCTATTCTGGACCTTGTTTATGTTTTAGAAAGCCACTGCGAATGGGTTATCCAGGTTGTGATAATAATACATATTGCAACAATTTTTTTATGGAAGAACAGAATGTCACTTTGGTGGGCTGGCATTACAAGGAATTGATAGTCACCCGGGAGGCAGGTTATTATCCTGCTTGTTGCCCTATTGTGAATAGCACGGACACTTCTTTGTCTATCAATTGTTCTGGAATAGTGTTGTATAAAAATTCAATCCCTTTAGTGAATGACAAAGATCCGAGTACTTTCGGAATTAACACTAGATATGCTGCAGTAGATCATGAAGGGCCGATTTATGCACACCCGGGGTTTTACTTTTTGTCTAACAGTACATATTCCAACATCCATAATGGTACAGACAATGTATCTCTTGAGATGGTGTTGCCCTTAAGTGTGCCCTGTAAATATGCTAAGCGTAATGTCCGCTGGGTTAAAAGGACTTTGACCAAAGAATTCTGTGAGGGAGTGACCGATATAGAGGTCAATAATTATAGTAATGGGATCACTTTTGGATACATCCTTTCTTCTATTTTCACTTTAGGTGGTATCTCTATGGCTCGGGGTGAGAAAGCTAGAGAATATTTTGGGTGCAAGTTGCAAATTTTATCGAATACTACGTTGGCAGCTTTACGCGATATCACCACTCAGTTGGAAAGTATGCGCTTATATTCAGAACAGACTACATACGCAGTTGATTTTATCTTAGCCAAGAGTGATGGTGTATGCGCGGTAGTGGGAGACCAGTGTGTGGTCGGGATCAAGAATATGGAAAAGAATATTACCAAGCACATTCTCAATATCCTCGAGAATGTCAAGGGAATGGAGAGTGGAAATTGGAGTTGGTCTCTTTTTGGGAGCTGGGGCTGGATTCTTGAAAATGTGATTTACCTGATTGTGATATTGGTGCTTTGCTGTGCTCTTATTCAGTGTCTTCCTTTCTGTTGCTCCTATTGCCCCACTATTCTCATCCCTAAAAGGAAAATATCAATTTATGATACCAATGCTGCAATTATGGTACAGAAAGAAATTGAAGATCTCATGAATATAGATGAGGGCATTTTCGAGAAATCTTCCATCCTTACAGTTTGCTTTCCTGATGTTGAAAACATGGAGTGCTCATAAGGATTTATTGTTCCGAATTTGTATTATTGCTTATGGTTTCCTGTTTTCCTTGTTGCTATAGGAAAATGTTTTAGCTCATGCTAAAATGAGGGTCTGTTAGATTAGAAATGTTCATGTTTGCGCATTGCCCTATGTAAATTAGCATTCGCTGCGCCATTTTCTTTACAGGTGCCATTTTAGGCTGTTCGAAACTGATTCAGTTTGATTCCGAGAAATGCTCCACTATAAGTATCGTTTCTGCAATGTTAGACTTTTTCCTGTAATGGGTAAACTGTTCCTATTAGCGCATACCTTACTCACTAGATAGAGGCCCTCTCCCACTAGTCTGGTGACGGGCCGAAATGGACGACCTTGGAATTGAGATACTTTGTAAATGATAGAACCGCTGAAACCGTTTTTTTGTATTTCACTGTTTAGCTGCACCTGCCTGGAAAATTCCACCGTGGGCATGTTTTAGTCCATTTACAAAATGTACATAATTTATCTCTATGCTTGTTGATTTCAGTCGTCTCTGCAGCACTCCTAGCGACTGGGCAGATCGGGCTCCGCTCTGAGTGTATATGAATAAACAGTTATTGGTTTGTATTCTCTACTGTTTGACCAACTCTTCATTTGGTATGGAAGGCTGAGTGGTGGTCATTAGTGACCCGAGAGACCCTAAACGGGCCACTTCCTTCACATCATCGAAATATATATTGCCAGTTCTTTTAACACATCAAAACTCTACGAAGTGTTTGATTATCAACATATACTTTCCTTACCCAATTGGTGAAAAATAAGTGCAGATATCAGACAGCATTAGACAAACTGGAGCAAATAATGGTAGCGTATGAACAAATGTTGGTCACTATATTTGGAGATTTTAACCAAACTTTACTGCCTCTGGCGAGCAAACCTTCAAGTAGAGAAGAACCAGACATGAGTTATAATATCCCGCAAGGTATATTTTCTTCACAGAATAAGCCTAAAAAGATCAGTACCTTAACTAAGTGCACATATGATTTAATGACAGACTCAGGATATAGAATTCTCAATGGAAGACAATCAGAGGATCAACCGGCCTCCTCAACCCATCGCAGGCCGACAGTGTCCTCCATTATAGACTTTACATTTGTGCATTACTCCTATTTTTATCTGTGTAAAAAGTATGCTATCATACCAAGATCCAAGAGTGATCACGATCCTCAAAGTTCATCAACATTAAGCATGATTATTGGGAGACCCATGCAACGGGCAATAGTGGCAGATTGACCGCTGTGAATGGGAAAAAACGTATTTTATTTTATTTGGGTTAATACGTAAAAGAGAGAGCATCTAATCTAGAAGGAATAATGACATTGAGTACCGAAAAAGATATTAAACTACTAAGAAACTGGGAACAGCTGGTTAGATGCTTGGCAATTTATGCTAAAAAATATATTAGCTAGCCTTGTGGCGAGCTTACAGGAATTGTGACAGAACATTATAATTGCACTCAAGACTTTAGATTAATTGAATCTAAGAGAATTTATCACAAGACGATGCAACATATTTTAAAATTTCCGATATCTAATGAGCGTAATCTGAGAATACAAGACAGAAAGAAAGAATTCAAGAACAGAAACTTACAAATAAAGCAGGATTGTGTGAACAATGCCTATGCAAAATTATATCATGTTATATTACCCAGGAATGAACAAGCATACTGGTCCTTGGTGGGACATGGTACAAATTCATATAAGCAGCCAGGCGATCTATTTATCCCGAGCAATAAGTGGGAAAATTATATTAAAGTTTTATATAAATCAATTGTTACCTGTATTTATACATTGCCAAAAGTTGATGGAACATTTGCAGATATAACAGCAGAAGAAATAGTAGAACTAATAACGAGTGCGCGCTCATCTAAGGCAGCAGGACCAAATGGTATCTCTATAGAATTGACAAGTTAAACATAACCTTTTGGAGTATGTTGCTAAAACAGCTGTTTTCACAGGTAATCAAGCATGGAAGGATACTATCTTCTTGGAAAGGAGCATTTTCCCATCCAATATACAAATGAGGCCCAAAAGCTTATCCACCTAGCTATAGATTAATAGCACTGTTGGACTTTGAAGGGAAACTGTTTGCAAAACACCTGTCGTGGGCAGAGGAAAAGTCACTAATACCAATAAAACAAACCAGATTTCGCTCAGAGTGTTCAACAGTTGATAACATCATTTCATTGGCTCTGTTAGGAAAAAAAGCAAGCGTGCGAAAAATAACAATTTACGTCTGTTTTGTGGATTATTCCACAGCGTTTGACAAGGTAAACCGACAAAGGCTTTGGAGCAAACTAACAACATGGGAAGTTGATCCGAATCTTCTGAATTCTATTATCGGCCTGCATTCAGAAACATGGCTACAGGTGAAATTGGCACAAGATAATACACTATCGCCAAAAATTGATACCATAAATAGTCTTAGGCAAGATTGTATCCTCGCACCATTGTTATTTTCTCTCTATATTGCTTATATAGATATGGCGTTAAGTTCTGATACGGTATGGCAACCAAAATTAGAAGGTAAATAAAAAACCATACCTAGCATACGCGGATGACAGAGTGATCTTGTCTCTAACTCCGAAAGGACTCCAGTTACCAACTGAACCAACTACATACCTACAGTAGAGCAAATGGACTCATAGCCAATATGTCCATGACGTTTGGACAGTCTATAAAACCTAAAAAGTGGACACTTGGAGAAACTTCAATTGAGGTAGTGGAACAATACAAGTATCTTGGAGTAATCTTTGATAATAAGTTATCATGGTCAAGCCATTCGGTCAGTAAAAATGCTAAATCAAAGGCTATTACTAAATCAATCTTGAGATTCATGAGAATGTTCGGAGGGAATGCAATTCGTCCATCACTTAAAGCATTACAAATTAAATTAATTCCGTACTTATTATATGCATCTCCAGTAATGAGTAAGAAAGTCACTCTCGAATTTGAGAAATGTTTTATGAAATGTGTACACACCTTACTACATCTACGACAGGCAACCCCGCATTGCATCATAAGATTGGAATTTGGTCTAAAATCCCTGGAATTGTTGTATACGAGAAGTTGTGTGAACTACATTATTGATTGTGTCATGGCTGATCTATTCACATTGAAACATCTAATATTTGAAGAGCTAGGGAGCGACAAAGTCAGAAATTTAGAACTGTATAGTATAATGATGGACTTTAATAATGATATACAGGAGATGGGGCGAATGGCCGGAACTGTGTGGAAAAATCTAATACGCAATACGTTAACTACAAAGCAGTGGAATTTAGATCTTCTACAAGCTGGAAAATACAAACATATGGATTTAGTAATCGACACATATACTGCACAGGTTCAAGAATATTTAGGATGGAATCTACCTAGTTATTTAAAAAGGAAATTTCTAAGATTTAGGCAATTTTACATACCGATTGGGGAGTTTGAAGGGAAATGGAACCAGGCACCTAAAAGTATACAAGCATGTCGGCTTTGTGGAACTTTTGAGGAAACACTTGAACATCTAATATGTATCTGCCCTAAGCTGCTGCCCATGTGGAGGACATATTTACGCCCCCGTTTAACAATGCTAAAATAAGAATAACAGCAGAGGCCGTTCGATACTGTTTCAGGCTCAAAGAGAACGGTGCAATAACAAGGATGGTAATGTTTTTAGATCATGCCTATGAAGCATTAATTGCTTAGATGGCTTTTATAATGGGAAATTATGTTTTTTTTAATTACAGATCAAGCCGAAAATGTTTAGGACTAAATAGCATGTGCAACTCTAGTAGGTAAAGGACTATGAATTGTATTTACATCAGGGAAACGCATGTATAGAGTCCCCTATGACAAATCGGATGGATACATCTTACCAAATAGCACATTAGCGCTTTAACTTGACAAACGAAATAACTTGATTTAAAGAATACAGTGATACAGTTGTAGACGGACAGGCCATGAATGGAAATCATGATGTGATCTTGCGCAAACCCATGGCTCAAATTTTTGGTAGATTGAATTTTGCATCAAAAACATGTTTGGTTGCATTGGAACACCCATGTAGCACTCATGTAACATCCTCTTGACACTAAGAAATGCAAAACAGTGTTTTGTGTTACTTTTAGGGAATTTAAGTTAAAGCAAATAACAATTAAAACATTTTGTGTTGGTTTGCGTCACTTTTGTGATGCAAGCCCAGCACAAAATGGTTGTAATTGTAAAACTGTCCCTAAATATCTGAACAACAAGCTGTTCAGTGTCTATAAATTAAGTAGATTGAAGAACTTTCTGTCTGTTGGAAAGTGGTTTATTAGTAGTGATAAATAATGACTTTCCACTAGTAATAAGGCCACCAACACATTAAAAGGGTCAGTCAAGGTCTCAATAAATTATTCCCTTGCTTAACCCTTGGCAGCTGGCAACGAGCAGGCAGGCGTAACTTAGGAGACAGGTGGGTAATGCATTTAAAAACATCAATACATAAAATAAGTGAGACACAACACACAATAAAAATCCAACTAAAATTTATAAAAATAGATTATATTTTTATTAACAAATAGAAACCAAAATGACAAAAATCCAATGTAGGGAACACGAGATATGAATTTAAAATAATTAAACACTTTCTCGTGCCTAAAAACGTATAGCACCACTTTGGGGCATCGGTTCATGCTTGACCGGGAAAAAGTCAAAGTTTAAGGCTAACCGCGATGGTGCTCTGGTCAGATACACTAAGCAAGTGGCCTTGGTCAAACTTTTACCTTCTGACTTAGAATTTTTTCTGGAGAATTTTCTGTCGACACCGAGTGGTTCCCCTCCAGCAGGCCGATTTCAATGCAAAGTCATCGGATTGCTTCTCTGCGAAGCCCTGGTCAAATCCTGAAAGTCTGGGGCTCCAGAGCGTTCATCGAGATGAACCTGAAATCCAGGCCGGGTCGCGGTTGAAGGTAGCTGACTTGACTCTCGAGGTCGAGTTGGTCACCTTATGGAGCTTTTTCTAAAAGTTGCTCCAAACTTCTGGAACTTCTTCCTGAAGTTCCTCTTGAGAATTCAAAGTGTCCAAAACACAAATCAAAGGATCTGGAATCTCCCAGATGGTCCTCAGGATGTCTGGACTACAATTTCCGCAATGCACCTGGCAAAATCCTTCAAAGTCCACTGGACGCACGCCAGGATGGGGACTCTTGGTGGAGATGATGCAGCTGGGCTCTATTAACCTGTAGCTTGCAGGGAGTCCACTCCTTAATCCTTCTTGAAGAAAGAAAAAGTCCTTAGGGCTGTAGTACAAGGTTGTGCAGCAGGTGCAGTACTTCAGAGTGCAGTCCTTTGGGTGCAGATCCAGATTCCAGCAGGGCACTCCTTCTTCTCAGGGTAGTTTCAGGCAGCGGATCTTAGGAGCTATGCAGCTCTTCCATATTTATCCAGTGTTCCTGGGTGTCAAGCAGAAGGGCACCCTTGACCAATGAAATGCAAGGTGCCACCCAGGTGTATGACCACTTCCTCCAAAGTGTGGCATATTCTTGTCCCAGAAAGCAATATTCTCTCAAAATCCAAAATGGAGAAGTTTCTCCAGAGGAGCTGGAAAGGCTAGCCCTACCTACTGGTGTGATTAATGTCCAACCATCTCCCTAATATAATTACAGGGGCTCCTGTTTTGCTGGGGTGTCACGATGTAGGGGTCTGCCTGTACTGTCTTAAAGTGTCATTCTCCCTTCGAAGACTAGTTTTACTAACCCTCACCCCCTTCCTGCCATCTGCTCTGCAGCTTTACTTCCCAACCCACAGGAATATCATTGTCTCTCTAGCAGGGCTTTTTACACTTCATTAGTGCAGCCTGGCTAGCCTGGGCAGAGGCTGGTCAATCAGGAGAGAGCAGCTGAAAGGCTAGATTTTGGCTCACAGTAAAGAAAGTTTAATAACTTATGTTCTGTCATAGTTATTATAAACCTAACAGTGACAAGTTGTTGGATTTATGTTTACTATTAATTTGATACCTTGCAGTGCATTTTCACGCGGCTCCTATCAATAGTTATACTTAAAAAAATGAGTACAATGTTAGCCTATGGAGCTATTCACTACAATGGTGAAAAATGAAATGAGCAATTATTTCCTCACCAGGGCTAACAAAACATATTTTATAAAGTCCATGATTTTAGCTACAAGACACCCTACCCCTGGAGCACCTAGGGGAGAACTTAGGGTAACTTATTTGTAAAAATCAGGCAGTTTGAGACTTTGGCAGTACCTTTAAATCCAAAGTCAAATTTGCATATAGATTTAAGGTAAAGGCAGCCTGAAAGGCAGTGCTGCCTTTAAAATGAGTGCAGCCACCGCAGTAGTGCACAATTAAGTGCATTAAGTCTACTGGACTTCTAAACTTACATGCCCTCATATTTACTAGGGACTTACAGCTAAGCTGTCAGTACTAATTCTAATTACACCAAATTTGAATGTCCTTATAATCAGAGCACTGGCCCTGGGCCTGGGGTAAGCACAGCCCAGGTTGCAGTCAGAGTCAGTTACCACCAGTACCAAGCAAAGAATTGGGGTGATGAGGGCAAACAGGATGAGTTTCTCACATTGTCTATCAAACATCAGTTTTTGTAAATAATATGAATAGGTCACTTGTAACAACTGAACAAGGTTTCCAGTTTTATTGTTTTGTAGATGAAGTTTAAAAGACAGTGGGGCATATTCTCAAGGACTCATCGCCGAGTTAACGGCACTTTAGCACAGCAAAAGTGGCGAAAGAATTATCGCCCCATTCACAAGCTGGTGCAAACTCCCCACATCGCCAGAATACCAGCTGCTGCAAAAAACATCGCCACGGATGAGAGAGACAACTAACGCTAATGATATGCAGAGTAGGCGTTCCTGTGCAAAAACACACAAAAACACCACTTCGCGAGATTCTCAACGACCAGCCAGATCTGTGATGTGACCCGAAAACAGGCGATAAGGCGCGTTAGCAGCAGGGATTAAACACCTGCCTTCTGCTGGTGCTAAGCAGGACGACTACCTGCAGTATGAAAGGGAGCCCAGCCCAGAGCCACATCTGAAGACCCACAGATGACATGGAGACAATGAACATGCAGCCCAGAGACCCAAGAGGGCCACAACACCCACCGCCACCACCCCCAGGACCAACCCCCCCCTCCGGACCCCCTCCGGACTACCACCGAGGCAGCGTAGGACAAGACAGTGGACCTTCTGAAAACGGCATGGCCCCTCAGCCACACAAGTGAAGAATGTGGGGAGAGGTGGGAACCAAGTATGTGTGAAGGAGTCAACTCACCCATGAAGAAGAATGTACACAATGCCAAGTGTGGCGGTGATGTGCTGGACAGACCACAGAATGCAGAGCACAGACATTTCCAAGTGGACATACACTGCTGGTGTGTGTAGTGTTGTAGACATTGGACGCAACCATGTCACCTCAGGCAGTGTGGAAGACCTTGGACATGTAACTGTGCCGTCCCCCCCTGTAAGCCTAAGCGCAGTGGGCTGGGCCGGTGTACGCCACTCCAGCGTAGGAGTGCTGATAAAAAGGCCGGGGCCCTGGGCGTGGTTCTCTTCCGTGATGGGCAACGCATCTGCCAGGGCAGCGCACCTCACTGCCGCCGTGACCTCCAGACTCCCTAGTCCTACACTGCGGTCAGCAGGTCCCACAATTCAAATTGTGCCACATTTCTGTTAATGGAGGAAACCACTAGTCAACAGACATTGCCCCCAGTGCGGCCCATCCAGATGACGCATCATCGTTGGCTGCACACCCGCTGAGCACTCCAGGTGCCACTAACTCAGTGCACCACAAGTCATCCCCACGTGGCTGTAGGCCCTTGCTGACCACTGCCTCCGGCCTACACTGCAGTCAGCAGGTCCCCCAAGTCAAACGACGCATCATCGTTGGCTGCACACCCGCTGAGCGCTCCAGGTGCCACTAACTCAGTGCACCACAAGTCATCGCCACATGGCTGTGGGCCCTCGCTGACCGCTGCCTCCGGCCTACACTGCGGTCAGCAGGTCCCCCAAGTCAAACGACGCATCATCGTTGGCTGCACACCCACTGAGCGCTCCAGGTGCCACCAACTCAGTGCACCACAAGTCATCATCACGTGGCTGTGGGCCCTTTCTGGCCACTGCCTCTGGCCTACACTGCGGTCAGCAGGTCCCCCAAGTCAAACGACGCATCATTGTTGGCTGCACACCCGCTGAGCACTCCAGGTGCCACTGACCCTGTGCAACACAAGCCAACGCCACGTGGCAACATTGAGGCAGAATTCAGTAGGCGAAAAACATTGCACCCAGTGCGGCCCGCACGGATGGCACATCATTGTTGGCTGTGCACCTGCTGAGCGCTCCAGGTGCCACTGACCCTGTGCAACACAAGCCGATGCCACGTGGCAATATTGAGGCAGAATTCAGGTGGCGAAAATATTGCACCCAGTGCGGCCCGCACGGATGGCGCATCGTCGTTGGCTGTGCACCTGCTGAGCGCTCCAGGTGCCACTGACCCTGTGCAACACAAGCCGACGTCACGTGGCAATATTGAGGCAGAGTTCAGTAGGCGAAAAACAATGCACCCAGTGCGGCCCGCACGGACGGCGCATCGTCGTTGGCTGTGCACCTGCTGAGCGCTCCAGGTGCCACTGACCCTGTGCAACACAAGCCGACGCCACGTGGCAATATTGAGGCAGAATTCAGTAGGCGAAAAACATTGCACCCAGTGCGGCCCGCATGGACGGCGCATCGTCGTTGGCTGTGCACCTGCTGAGCACTCCAGGTGCCACTGACCCTGTGCAACACAAGCCGACGCCACGTGGCAATATTGAGGCAGAATTCAGTAGGCGAAAAACATTGCACCCAGTGCGGTCCACACGGACAGCGCATCGTCATTGGCTGTGCACCTGCTGAGCACTCCAGGTGCCACTGACCCTGTGCAACACAAGCCGATGCCACGTGGCAATATTGAGGCAGAATTCAGTAGATGAAAAACATTGCACATAGTGCGGCCCGCAAGGACGGCGCATCGTCGTTGGCTGTGCACCTGCTGAGCGCTCCAGGTGCCACTGACCCTGTGCAACACAAGCCGACGCCATGAGGCAATATTGAGGCAGAATTCTGTAGGCGAAAAACATTGCACCCAGTGCAGCCCGCACGGACGGCGCATCGTTGTTGGCTGTGCACTTGCTGAGTGCTCCAGGTGCCACTGACCCTGTGCAACACAAGCCAACGCCAAGTGGCTGTGTGCCCTTGCTGACCGCTGCCTCCGGCCTACACTGCGGTCAGCAGGGCTCGCAAATCAAATTGAGTCTTGATTCATTTATGGCAGAGTCCAGTAGGCAACGGACATTGCCTCCAGGGCGGGGCGCCGGACGACGCATCAGCGCAGTCCGCGCACCCGCCGAGTGCTCCAGGCACCACTAACTCAGTGCACCACAACACATGGACCCTTCATGATTGAGTTTTGTGCTGTGGACAGCGGACGCAACAATGCCACCTCAGGCAGTGGGGAAGACCTGGGACGATGATGATGAACATGAGGCAGGTGTACCACACCCCACTGCAGCTGCAGCAGGAATATCCTGAAGGGACCAAATCATTAACAATTCCTACACATGAACACGCTCAGCTCTGGTGCCCCTACCTCAGTGCACTGCAAGTCATGGACCCTTTATGATTGAATCTGTGTGTGTGATCCGATGATCACTGTTCAAGTTGTTGCCAGCACCAACCACTCCCTGAGGGCTGGCTTACACTCACCCCACACTCATCCAGCACAGGCGTCACTGGACATGTGACCCTGGTAATAAAAAGGGGCCGGGCACACGTGCCCGTAGCCAGTTCAACTATCTAGCTAAGTGTGTCTGTGTGGTCATTATGTATGCATGATGGGCCAGGGCCCTACCACATTACATTGTGCTATGGACAGCGGACGCAACCATGTCACCTAAGGCAGTGGGTACGACCTTGGACACGTAGCTTTGTCGTCCCCCCTGTAAGCGTAAGCGGAGTGGGCTGGGCCGGCGTACGCCAAGCCAGCGTAGGGGTGTGAAAGATTTCCCCGGGTCTCTGGGTGTGGTTCAGTTCTGGCCTGGACAAGGAAGTAACTAATGCGTGTGTCTCTGTTGTAGTGTCGGCGCCACCCAGTCCGCAATCGACAATGTTGCAATGTAGCATGCACCCGGAGGGCGGGCTCGCATGAACGGGGAAATGAAGGAGCGCAAGACCGCTCGGGGTCTTTGCTCATACATGCCAAGTGTTGTGTGTATGTGTATTGTCGCAGCATGAGCCAAATGCCTAGCCTTAATCGCAGTGCGAGTTCAGCCAGGCATGAACTCTACGTCTGTGCCCGCCCTATCCTTCCCACAGGCCTACACTCACGTGGCCGCCCACCTCCAACGGCCAACATCACAGTGTCGTTGTCAGGCTTGTGGACATGCGCAGACAGGCATGACAATGGTGTGCTGTAGGAGTGCCAGTGATGCAACCGCGCAGCGCACACAAGTAAATAGGCTCGGGGGGAGGGAGGAGCAGCTGTGAGGCAACGTTACACACAGTGATGCCGCTCATTTGCCACTTGCAAGACATGTCAAACATTTATCCCAAAGTCGCACACATCCCACCCCACCCCCAACAAGCCACTTCACAGTACCTGAATGCAAGCAGATGAGAAACTAACATTAGGGATGAATGCTCCTTTGTCTGAGCTATCAGGCGGAAGCACATCTGCACCTCCGACCTCGGAATTGCATGTGCCCGGCACCCCCTGACAGATACTATGGCAGATGATGAGGACTCCCACACTATACACAGCCTGACGAGAGACTAACGTTTACACACCCCACACACAGAAGTCCTTGCTCGAAGTTATCTTGCATGGAATGGCCTTCACACTTACTCCCACATTAACCCAGGAGTACAACCGTTGCACACTAAAATAACTCATTGCTCCGAGCTGTGGCATTTCATCCACAGAACTGGCGCAGGTCAGAACAGTGCTGCTTCAACCAGAGCCACTAATGCAATGGCAGACCATCACGAACACTTGCACAACCCCTGTCACGTGGAACTCTACCGTGCACGTATGCTGCATTTACTGGGGGCACTGCCATTGGTAGTGCTGCGGATCAGTTACCAGCTGAGCTTCCGCCTTGCCAACGTCACCTGCGTGCAGCCTGTGTTGCATTGTCGCTCGTGCATATTCAAGTGGTCCATGGATGTCTGCCTATCCAACAGGACAGTAGCCGAACTGGATTTCGACATGTGTGTGCGCCCCCTGTTGGCCCACGACCATAAGTGTCACTGTGACACCCATCTATGGGATGCCTGGATACTTGGCATACATGCTGGCAGCTGGACCTGGGAGATTGCAGAACTCCTCGTGTGCAGTGAGCAAATTGAGCCGCTCCCCTATTGGGCTGTAGTGCTAATTGGTGAAAGGGGGTGGGCGCAGCACATCTGTCTGGACCTGCTAATGGTTAGCCTTGCCGTCCTGTTCGATGAAGTCGACGACGACCTCATGTTGGAAATGATTGCCTACGAAGCTGCACTAGCTTTCATGGACGTGTAACTACGTACCTGCAGACACAACAGTTTGGAACACATTGCACATGTCCCGACACTTTGTTGGAACTTGGGGTTCTGGTCACATCTCCCACGACGACAGTGGACATGGCTGCATTCGCCTGGAATCCGAATACATAAGCGGACAACAACGCGGGTAAACACACACCTGTGAATGGTGCGGCACTCCCCCGGAGTGGACAGCGGCGCTTGGCAACGTTCCACATTCTGACATACTGCTGCATTGGTCTGCATTTTGTGGCACTTATCTTGGCCATACTGACACGCATATGCTAATAAAGTCTACGCACCTTCACTTATATTCAACTGTGATAAGTGTTGATTTGCATGACAATGTGTGTCTCACTGCCTATCTGGGTCACGGCCATACATGCATTACTATGCATTACTACACCATCAGGGATGTGGGGTTGTACAAGTACATTATCATCTCACAGTTTCCTGCTGTGCCACATGCGAATGGCCATTTTCCACACACAAGCGGCAGCAGTTGTGTCCTCTGTTCTGTTCTGTTGTGCTGGTGTTGCTGTTTGTTCAACATTGTTGTAAATGTTGCGGTGCTCTGGATCTTATGTGTGTGTGCTGCATTGTAGGTTAGTTGCCCCTTCAGCTCTGATTTGGCTGGCCCTTATCCCTTTCAGGCGGTATGGCTTTCACTTCTGTGCTTATGCAGTGCTGTGATGTTGCAGACTTGGGTAAATTGGGCTCTTGGTTGGAGTTGTGACTCTTGGCCATGGTTTGTCCGCAGATGTGCTCTACTTAATTGTGCATGTGTGCCATTGTGCCCATCTCCCCCGTCCCCCCAGTCCCTGGTGGTTACTCACCATGTTGCTGTTGTGTCGGGTCACGTTGAGCAGTGTCCGGTCGACCAACTCCTGCCACCGTCTCCCCACTGATGACTGTGGACACCATTTCCTCCATGTCATCCAGCTCCTCCTGTGGCACTGGACTCCCACCTCCAGTCTGCATTGCTGCCTTCTGGTTGTCTGCGAGTTTCTGCTTGGTCTTGTGCTTCACATCATTCCAGCGCCTCTTGACCTCGTCCATTGTCCTCCTCAGCACTCCGACTGCATTCGCCTTGTCCAGGATGGACTGCCATATTGTATTTTTTGCTGCCAATGAAACAGTGGAGGTGACGTACAGTTGTTGATGGTGTTCTATCACCTCCGTGATCAGGATCCTGTTTTCCTGCGGACTGAACCGCGTTTTCCTCTTCTTCTTCTCCTTGCCCTTCCCTGACCCCGAGGTCCCAGGCTGGTCCTCCGTGGGGCTTGTGGGGTTCTGGTTGTCCTCTGTGCTCGCTCCGGCTACCTCCATGGTGCTTCGCAGTTGTTTGTGTTTTGGGTTGCCGCTTTTGTTGTGCTTTTTGCAGCCTGACTTGTGGGACTTGCAGGCCTGGCGCTGCTTCTCGCTGGATTTTTTATCGCGGTTGGGCACATCGCAACTTTTTTCACGTTCGGGTTGAGATTTTTATCGCTGTCCCGGGAATGTTATCGCGGACATTTGCCGCGTTATTGGGGTACTATCGCATGTTACCGCCGTGTTGTGAATGCCACATTAACACAGGGTTATTTTCCCGCGATAGACGGCGATATGAAAACTTGCGTTACCCTATTTTGGCGATGATTATCGCACGTTCTTGAGAATATCCCCCAGTGATTCTTATCTTCAGAGTGAAAGGATTGAAAAGGGGATCAGGTGCACCCATGTTTTTTTGTAAGTATGAAGATAATAGAAGCAAGGATTCTTTCAGAACGCACTTAAGCCGACTTTCTTGGTTCCTTGCATTACTTTGCTCTCCAGATTAATGTGTCCATTTCTAGAAAGCATTCTCTTACTCAGACGGTTTTCATTACCATAAGAATCAATGGAAGATCTTTTTTGATGATCAAACTCAATAGATGAATAGAATGGGAAGATAATTGTTGATACTTTTCCAGATATTTTAGCATAAGATGAAAGCAGAGAATATTGGGGTGCTCTTTGCAATGCCTATTCTAGATAATCACTGTCAGGGGAAGAGCAGACATTTTTTTTTACTTTAAAGTTTGCTACATAGCAATGTGCGCTGATGAATATGGGAAACACTGATGCATCCATAGATGACCATCAAGGCAACATCTAATCGAAACATCTGAAGGAATTAGCCCCACAGCTTTACATGCTTCATTCAAGAAAAAAATCATCTCACTTCAAGCAGTTTATTTTCTGTGCAAGAAAAAAAAATTGGTAGACTAAAACTCATAGTTCCCTAGTGTCAGAAGCATCTAAAACTTAGGCAGTGTAGAGTCTCTGTCATTCCCAATGGTATTTTTTGTACAAATGTCTAGCTGACTCCCATCTCGTTGCACATATTCCTAAATGCATGTGTTGGTGGTCGTTGTTGGTATGTCTGGTGGAATTAAGCCCTTCGGAGTGGTCCATACTTCAGAGTTGTGTTTCCACCTTTTGCATTGACCAAAAAAAACACTGATTTAGTTGATATTGCAACAACAGGCTACCACTGTGTTGGTAGCTGCTTTTTAACTATCTTTGCTCTGAATCCTTCTTCTTCTAAAATTGTGCAGGAATCTGTAAAGAATAGTTATCTAATTCCCTCAACTATGGCAGGAAGAAGTATGCAAGCCACATAACTAGCTTGTCCAAAAGCATGCTGGGCTAACTCTTTGGAGAAATTCAGGATTTTCTGAACTTTTCTCAGTCACTTGTCGTACTCTATGCCCAGCATATGTGACTGTTGTTTTCCTCCTACTCAGTATAACTATAGTTCCGCCTGTTCAATTGGTTTCACTGGTGCATTGATGAGATTGTTAAGTCTTATATTCTTCTCCAGAAGTAGTGGACAATTTTCTAGTACATTTGTTTCAGGTAAAGAAAGCCCTAGAGACTGCCAGTGCATTTTGGTCAGCCATTTTTACCGGGCAAGATTTCAATGAAACCCAGTCGAGAAGCATTTTCTGTATGAAATATTATTAATATGATTAGATTAAAAAGTGCAGCTCCAACTCCACATACTGATTCTTGGAATATAAACTTTGTTCTAATTTTTTCCTGACTTCCAAATTATCCCTCGCTTCAATCTCTTTCTTTGTTAGGAGATGTGCCAGTAAATGTTTGCTTCCTTGCAGGGGCATAGTGAGATTCAGGGGTGTGAATCTCAAATTTCTCAACTGAAGAACATCAGACTACATGGTGGATATGTGAGGTGGCCAAAGTTTGAGATGGATTGTTCCCATGACAAGCAGGGTTAGTGCTCATTTTATTAGGTGAGCCTCTGGGAATGGTTTAGAGTTTGGCAGACAGATACTCTGTTGCAAAGGAGGCGATGGAGTACCCTGTCCACAAAACTCAAGGTCCACCCACCCAATTTGAGTCTGGCAGAATACAAGTTTTATGGCGACCGAGTAAAATTTTCTCTGTCAGTATAAACCTTTTTGGCTCCACAGAGTAGGTGCCATCCAAAGTGAGCCATTTGACCACTTGTCCTATTTAGAGTAGATGGTCAGATGGCTTTATTTAGAAATTTATAGAGCGCACAGCTACCTCCAATGGAGGTGTCCCAGCGCTGAGGCAGTCGACTGACATAGGGTGCACACAGGATTAGGAACGGTTAAAGAGCCAGGTTTTTAGACCTCGCCGGAAGGCTGGGTCTGGTTTAGTCAAGCGGAGAGGGAGCGGCATGGCGTTCCAGAGTTTAGCGGTCCTTACCTCGAATGCTCTGCCACCTATCCTCACCTTACAAACGCGGGGAATGGTGAGGAGCTTCAGGTGGTTGCATCTCAAGGCCTGGTCATGTTGGTAGTGTTGGAGTCTGACTCTCAGGTATGTCGGGCCTCGGCCCCTGGTGGCTCTGTACGTCAGGGTGAGTGCCTTGAATTCTATTCACCTGATGACGGGCAGCAAATGAAGGTTTTTCAGGTGGGGAGTGATGGAGTGACGGTAGGGTACCTTGCAGATTAATCATGCTGCAGCATTCTGAATAATTTGCGGTCTGCAGATCAGATATGTGGGGAGTCCCAAGTAGAGACCATTAGCGTAGTCCAGGTGAGATGTAATTAGGGCGTGAACTACCGTCCTCCTGCAGTCCAATGGGAGGAAGTGGAGGAATTTCCTCAGAGTTTGCAATTTCCCAAAGCAGGAGGAGGAGACTTGCCGAATCAGGCTTTTTGGTTTATTTATGTTTACTGTCCATCGCAAGGTATATCTTGCTGTGAGGTGCAGTGACAATAGAAAATGTACCCCATGGAAGAAATTTGCTGTGAGGATCATTAATATTATTTTTTTCAAAAACAAACTCCTTCCTTGGGAGTTTGCTTTGGAAAAATAAAAAAATTTGGAAACGTTTGATGGCCATTAAAGTTTTCCTGCATTGACAGGAACCGTCATTACCGCAGTTCCTGCCAATGTATAGTGATTTCTGCTGGGCTGGCAGGTATTTCTAAATTTGGTAGGCGAAGTAAAGGCAATAAAGTCCTCCATCTCCCTGTCTGCCTTTATTCTGTCTGCTAAATTCTAAATCAGGCCCTCTGTCTAGAGTGGCACAATGGGTGAATAACAATGGTTTCAAATGCTACCTCTTGGGATTGCCAGTGTTTAAAGTATTTGAGAGCATTTGTCCCATCACCTTTTGGGTTTTTGACTGCCAGTAGTATGTCTGGAAACCTGAGATTGGCCTAGCTTTCCAAGCCTACTACTGTCATTGTTTATGAATTCTAAAAAGTAGTACATTTGCATCCATTCATGGTGTACTTTTAAGGATGCAGAATTGCTATTTTTTTTAAAAATCAGTCACTAATGGGCATATTTGCAAAGAAGTGGTGCAATATAGTGAAGCAAGCAAAGTTGCTGTGCTGCATTGCATCACCTAAAGACAGCTGAACTGCACCATATCTTCAAAGAAATGGCACAGTTCTGCTCTCTCCATGAGCTGGCGCACTTTGGGCTGCTGATCACCAAGGCAGGCACCCTTGCACCATAATGCAAGGATATTTGCATTATGGTCAGGATATTGTTTGTGTAGGAAGGGGTTCTTCCCCACAGAAAGCATATCTGTGGAGGCTTTTTCCTCTTCTTCAGCACACATGCAAAAGGGGAATAATGAGGAGAAATAAAGATTTTGCCTTCTTACACCAGCCTAAGGCAAGCACAATATTTTGGTTCAAATCCATGTCTACAACTCAACCAAAATCCGTGTATGGATGCACAGAAACGCCCATACACCACCCATGTAACGCCTACCTGACGAAAAGTAGCACGTGTCAATGCAATGTTTTGCATTACTTTTTCTTACAAAGCCATGCAAATTGACATTTGAGTTGCTCTGTAAATACCCAAAAAGATTTAGCGTCAGGGTGCATCAAAGCGTGATGCAACCCAATGCAAAATATTCGCAAATCAAGACCTAAATACGTTTAAGCTACTGATCCAAATAATAAGCAAGTTAAAACCTCTTAGCGAAATCAGGATATCATGAGAAATCAACAGAGACATAGCAGACCCAACTAAGGGACCCCTGACCCACTATCAAGACAAGAATGCATATGATGATGAGAATGATGTCCGTCCATCATTGTCGATGAAGACCTCAACATCTCATTAATTGGTTGACCAGGCTCTGTGCATCCGAAGATGACTGAGTAGTCTGATTTGGGCATTTAATGTCCTGTCACACGTTGGGCAGCCTTTGTGAATGAGGCTGCGCCATGCTGGATGGTTCAGTGCAAGGGTTTCCCAGGTGGTGGTGTTGATCTCGAGGGACTTCAGGGAGGCATTCAGAGTGTCCTTGAACCACTTATTTGTCCTCCATGGGCGCTCTTTCCCTTAGTGAGTTCTCCACAGAAGAGCTGTTTGGGTGTGCGCACATTCTGACAACATGCCCAGCCCATCTGGTCTGGGCTTTTATCAGCAGTGTATGAACTGATGGCAGACTGGCTCTGGAAAGGACTTTGGTATCCGGCACTTTGTCCAGCCATCTGATTCTGAGAAGAATGTATATATTTGGATGGTGTCACACCCCAAACACCCCCTGAAGCTACACCCCTTCTCCTTTATGCTTCTTCATAATGGACATTTTTACCAAGGAAACTGGAACTGGCAAGAAGACTGTGAGTGTGACAATCCATAAATACTCTTAATTAGAGTGATACATATTCGATAATTCTGGTGAGTGATGGTGTCAGGATTCTCCCGGCTGATAATGAAGCACTTCCCTACCGACCAAGAAAATGGTGTGAGGAACTGAACGCATACAAAGTAATTCTTTGCAAGTGCTTAATTTGAGCCGGTGGTGGCTACTGGCACTCTTTTGTGGGGGCGCCACTTATATCTTTTGGATCAGATATTAACCAAAATTGAGAGAGGAAAAAACATTCAAAGAGGGGAAGAAGGAGGAAGAGAAACAACTGTTACACAGGGAGATAGCAGGAACCTTCAAGAGTGAGATAAAGGGGCAGGGAGTGTCTGGGAGTGGATTAAAGTGGCATGACCTGAATTCAAGATTATGCAGCATTGGTATATGGCATGAAGACATTTAATTTCACCGCCCGCGGCCTTTGAGCAGCTCTTTCTCACCGGCACTAATTCTTTTACAAATTAAGCGCTGTTCTTCTCTGTTCAGGTCTCCACACGATGTGTTTATAACGCACAGACGAGTGGATGAATATTAATGGCCGAGGAGGTTGCAGCAGGGAGGAAGGTTGTCAGAATTCATCCAGCTGAAGCTCAGGCACTGCCCTAGATAAGGGGAGAATGGGCGGAGGAGAAGAGAACAAAATCAGTCTTCTAAACATCGGGCACAATTAAAAGAGACTGCCAATTGGCTACAGCTACGATTTATTATTTGAAAAACTTATTTGCTACTTATAAATAAACGACTAACCACCTGCCCAGTATTCTATGCTTATTTATACGATATTATTGGTGTTTACCATCAATATGGCAGGTGTCTACATATTTCTCAGCTAAACCTGCATTCATTTTACTCTCTAGTGAAGTGGAACTGATGGTATTAGTAATTTGGGCACTCGTGTGCTCATTGGCAAACTGCAATGCAAATTAAGTGTCTTGTTATCCTTGTCAGTGCATCTCTCCTGATTCGAGCTACTGCCCTCGTCCAATGCTTTTAACTATCTTCTTTTTCCCACACCACACCATCGCTTAACAAATCCTCATTGGTTCTACGTCTGTGATGGTGATGACATGCAACCTGCCCTTTCAGCAACATATTTATAGTGCGTTATGATTTGTAATACCTACTATTTTAATGGAACCACTCCAGGTATGCTGTTTACATGATGGTTACCTTTGTGTTTTTTTTAGAGAGTAAATCATTTTAATAATTAGAAATAGAAAGAACAAAATAGTTTGAGGGTTATTACAATCGATATTTGGTACAATGCCTCCAATTAGTTAATATATATATTACACATTTTCTTTGATGTTCTTTACAAACGGTGTCATCAGTTTTTTTATTTATAAACTTCTTACATTTACTCAATTAGAACATTTATTTCAGAGACATACTGGCAATATAGTTTTCAATCGTGCGTGATCATTTACAGTTGTGAGAGCGCTCAAGCGTTCATGTACTTGCCGCAGTAATGTTTGCCTAACCTGCAGGTGACATATTAGATTTCTATGTGATTAAATAAAACGTACATCTTCTAAACCTGCTGGCTGAGTACAACTGAACTGCCGAATGGGATAAGCTTGTTTTACTATTGATTTACTCCTTATTGCGTGGACTCCGGCGTGCCAGAAAATGCCTCACACGCGGCTATCAATTAAGTATCCCACTCAAAAAGTTGACACAAGCAAACTGCAGAATTTCACGTCCCGTGAAACCAATTTTATGGTGTGCACAGGAGGCGGATAGGGTTTGGATAAGCACACAAAACCCTAGGATTACACAGAAAGACTTTTTGTTAAATCGTTTTTATTGAGCATATATAGAGTAATGGAACATTCTAATAACAGATATAATATTATCATACTATATTAGAATTAAAGGTATTACAATGTATAAAATATACAAGAGACAATAAAAACCATGCGATAAAAGATAAGATCATTTTTATGTAAAAAAGCGAGAGAAGAAAGAATTAAGAGAAAAAGGGAAACGAAGGGGAAGATTAGAAGGAGGACAGAAGGAAAAGTACATGCTGAAAATAGAAAACAGAGAGAAGGGTATTTAATTTGGACAATGTGAGTGCAAAGACAATTATGTAGTGAAAGGCAACCAATATAAATCCCCGTGAGTGGCGATGGGGGGGGGGGGGGTGATGATGCACAGGCAGTGCGGTTCTGACACTCTGCACACTATGGGGCAGATTTACAATAAACTAACGCAGCACGGCGCAGCAAGTCATTTTGCTGCGCCTATGCTGCGTTAGTTTGGAAAGCACAGCGATGCGACATATTTATAACAATATGTCGCATCTCTGTGCTTCCCCCTGCGCTGGCGCACAAACGGCTGCCAAGCGCAGGCACCCTTGCACCATGGTGCAAGGATGCCTGCTTCGTGGGGAGATTGTTTTTGTTCAGGAAGGTTTCCCTGCCTGAACAAAAACAATCTGAAATGCCGTTTTTCAACTTCTATGTGTGCTGCATTAGCACACATAGAAGTTGAAAAACAGCATTCATTCAATGATTGTTTTTGTTCAGCAAGGGAACCCTTCCTGAACAAAAACAATCATTAGAGGTGATTTCCTCTTTCAATGTGTGCTGTAGAATGCAGCACACATTGAAACAGGAAACAAAAACGAGGAGAAATGAAAACATTTCTCCTCGTTGCTCCTCGCTACGCCTCCCCTGGGGAGGCGTAGCATGGACACGCATTTCCAGATTTATGATTCCTCGTAAATCTGGAAATGTGTTTCATTCCATGGGTGTTGCGTGGGAAGACCCACAGCAACACCCATGGAATGCCCCTTCCACGCAAAGTGCTGCGTCTGAAGGGGCCATATTTACAAGGAGAGGAAAAGTCCCGCAGGGTGGCTTTTCCTCTCCTTGTAAATATGGAGAAGTGGAATGGGCTCCAGTACGTCACAAAAAGTGACATACTGGTGGCGCAGGGGGCTTGTAAATCTGCCCCAAAGTTCCTCCGAAGCCACCAGAACAGCTGAGTCCGAGCAGCTCGACGTGGTTCCACAGTGGCCCTGTGACCCCCCTGCCAGTGATCTACGACAGCAAAATGGAGCAACTGCAAACAAAAGGAGGCCAGTTCATGATGCTGCCTTGCTGAGGCTTTTCCTGTTGCTTTGTTGCCCTCCTGACGGTTGCTGGGTGACCCTGGATACTGCTGATCTTCGGGGGTAGCCGCTGGGGACTGCAAGTCCAACAACTCCCTGAGCCTGGACGCATCTGAGGCTCATCTGGCTGGCTATTTCTGGTGCGCCGCAGAAGTCTGGGCCAAGGGCGGGCCACCCCTTTAACGCCGACCTCCTGTAACCGGGTGAGTAACTATGGGGGGAAAGAAATGCACTGCTGCTGCTACTCCGCTGGCTACTTCTCCCTCAAGTACAAATCTACATTGATTGACCTAATGCTACAGAGGGCAATTGGGGTTGTGGCTACAGAAATTGATCTGAAGGAAATGAGGTTATCATTGGTCGCAGGTGTGCCCTTAGAGGTGCCATTGCTACTTCATTGTTTCTCATTAGAATTGGCAGATGATAGCAATGTTGCACAAGGAAGGTCAAGTATGGTAATTGGGACCACTGCTACATTAATTAGTGCTTCAGTTTGCCTAACCCACAGGTCTGCTGTATTGACCCTCAACACTCAACGAAAAAGGGAGAAAGGTTGTTAGTATTAAACATCCAATCCAATTAATACAGGCTGCTTCTTTATCTGACATCCCTCCTCCTGATCAGTCGTTAACTGCCAGCACCAGTCACAGCAATGATGGATTTGACCTACAACCAAGCAGGCTGAGGCAACTGGTAACTGAGATAGCTGATAAGGTTAAGGCCATTCTGAATGCCAAATTGACACCAATTTTGGCACGCTTTGAAATTATAGAGCAAGCCCAAATAGCTACGTGAAACCCTGCATTACAGGGACATGGCACTAGTGAAGATGATGGATCTTACAACTCTAATAAGTCTACCACAAGCCCTGAAAGGAGGTGTATTTGCAATACCCCGCTCCTACCGCCTCTTTACCATCTACTAAAATGGACCAAGCATCTTCTAGTCAGCTTACTGCTGAGAACCAGTGGGGCGCTCAATACGGCAGAAGGGAAGCGGCAATGAGCCCCCTAGAACTATAGCACACAATGCTCACCAGAAGTCAACGGTCATTGATTTACCGCCTGAGTCCTGCCCATATGTACTAGTATTGTCTGGTGTCCCGAACTGCGAGGAGGCCAGATAGAAACATCTGATGAACTAACAAACAAATGCTTGGATTGGCATGAGAAAAACAGGAATTTTCCTCTCGCATTAGCAGACAATATTCTTTTTCCACATAGAGTGGTGTGGATTGGGAAGAGAAGGCCAAATCGGCCACGGTATTTCATTTTCGTTAATTTCAGGGACCCTAACATGGTGCGGAAATTGTTGATTGACGATGTACAGCGGAAAGAAGGGCATTCAAATACTATTCTCTTGCCCCTAGAATACTTTTATAAACCTAGGTTTAATGCTTACAGAGACTGTTACCATCCCTCACCAAATTACTTGTCAACCAACATATTCCTTTATAATGGCAACCAAAGATTCAGAAGGAATTTTGCCATACCAGTCTCCAATAGCTATGATGCATTGGAAATGGTTGATTGACTAAGTGCTAAAGAAAGCTCCCATGCCAGACTAAGTCCTGAGGGGAAGGTTACTGGATCTGATACAGAAGGGGTTATTTTAGCTGTGGGGAAGGAAAGCTTGATAAAATGTAACTGGATAATGAGCACAGCCCTGGCTCAAAGGCAGGCTCAAAGGCAGTTGTATGGTACTCCCAGCAATTCTGAGACTCTGTTGATATAGGCCCGAGAAAGAGCACAAAGAATGACCTCCCCTACTTCGAATTTTATTTAACAGCCCTTTCCACGATCTGACTATCTTGAAAACAAAACTTATCCTTATGTTTATGATGGCTTGTCTCTGATGTCATGGAACCTGGAAGGGATTAACTCTAAACTTTCTGACCCCGACTGGGTCACGTTTATTGGGAAAAATGATATATGTGTTTTTCAGGAGACATGGGCAGTGGATAAAATGTATATTAATGGTTATTCCACATTAAGGGGCCAATTTCGATGTCAGGCACTCGGTCCGGGGACCGACCAACCTCTGGTCGGCGGTCCGACCACCTCATTAGGATGCGACCGAACACTGTTCAGTTGCATTCCAGCATTTCTGTATGGGAGCATGCTTTACAGCGGTAAACCGGCCATAATACATACTCCCATTAAGAAAAGGGAGGTGCAGTTCATCCCTGCACCCGTGGCAGGCACCTCAAGGTGCCTGCCACAGGGTGCAGGGATCAACAGAGGGGCAGCCCCCAACCGGAGGCCGCGCACCCAAGGGAGCCCTACTGTGGGCCCCCAAACACATTTTCCGACATGGTTTCCATATCAGACAGGCCGGCATGGAAACCATGCCGGAAACCATGCATCATAATCCCAAGGGTGGAAAGACCCGCCCTTTGGGATTATGAGCCGGTTCCAACTGGCCAATGGGCTCCTTGAGCCCGTCGGAAGCCAGCCAGAATGACAGGCCGGTTTAGTTTCAGACCGCCAGCATTATAATGTGGAGGTCGGAAAGTAAACCGAGGGGCCGATGACGATGCGGCCCGGAAGGGTCCGACCGTCAGTCAGAGCCTTTACGGGCCGCATCGTAATCAGCCCCATAGTGTTGAAGCCATCCCTCCAGAAAAAGATGGGGGAGCAATTGGGGTATTTAATGATTTTAGGAAGAAATGAGATTGCCTGTACTCATAAGCAGCTAAAAATTGATTCCCCAGATATATTGGGACTTCAGCTTAAGTTTCCTGCTGGTTCAAAACTGTTTATGCAAGATCGGTTTCTTCAGGTGTGGACTCATTAGTTTTGACTATGTTAGAGGATCTTGTACATGCTTTTCAGCAACAGGCTAAAATTGTGGTTACAGGGGATTTTAATGTTTCATTTGAGCCATCTTCTTCAATTAATGCTTTGTTAGTGAAGGAAGATGAGCTTTGGGGTATCTCCTATTTGTCTGGTAAAGTTCATCATGTTTTTTCTAACGCCGCCCTTCAGCTAGCTTCCCTAGTGGTTGGGAGAAGCCTAAGGGCCTGTAATGGGTGGACTCCTTCTGACCCAGATAGGCAGCCACATTTTAAAAGGGTAACTAGTAGCAGTGTTATCGATTACATCCTGCTAATTTAAGAATCTGGCCACTACTCGGTAACATGGGAATTGTCTCCAGTCCAGATAGTGATTACAACCCACTACTCTTATCTATAGCTGGTAATTCTCTCAGGAGAGGTCTGTCTCCTTGCTATTTGGTAACTAAAGTAGAAAAACAGTTGCACTCCTTATTTTATAATAAGTGTTGAGAATTTTCAAAAGAACTTAATCGATTGTTTGGGTGCTGTAGAGTACCACCTCCTGTCCTTGAGGTGTGTGAACAATTATACTGGGATAGTGCCCTTCTCCACGGGAAGAGCCTACTCAAGAGCACTCCTAGGCAAACCAGTTGCTTTTACAAAGTTGTCAATCTATTTTTTGATTTTCAAATTTGATTTATTCATCTGATGATCCCATCGTAAAATTTCAGTGTTTTTACATCATCATCATATTCATCATTTCATAAATACGTCATGAGGCGTATTAGGCAAACTGTTGCTTCACAGGAATATCAAACAGCCCCAATGCATTTCGGGCCCAGCCCTTCGTCAGGGGGGTAATCCCTATGAGGAAAATAGTACATATTTTTAATCCAAGAACTAAACAGAATGCGAAAGGGATAGGAGGAAGTGAAGTACAGACAAGGTTGTTGAAAGTAGAAACACAAACTGCCGAAGCGGTTTGAAAGTAAGGAAAGCGAATAAAGCAGTGCTCCGAACACCACATGGTGCAATACTCGAAAAAAGTCCAGAAACAAGTGAGCGTGATTCCTAGTATAAGACCCAGTGTCAAGGAGAATAAACATTGGAGCATAATGGAATTGTGGCTATACACGGGAGTAACCTTGTAGGTGAGTGTGAACGAGATTATCCTAGTGAGTAAGAGTGCACAGTGAATAATAGGCCAGAATTCCCTGCTCATCGTGATACACAATGTACTAAACTATGCGTACAACCGTCACGTACCTGTAAAGCTTGCGGTTAGATGCCACTGTGAGTTCGCTTCATGAACAAATTCAAACGCTGAACTCCAGTAGTACCGGAACTAAATACTACAGGTGAACGGAAGTAAAACATCCTGAACCGTAGTCACTAACGAAGGACTACTGCGTTACCATGACAATGCGAAGCACGTACGGAAACGTATAGATACTATATAATCCCGGAAACTAACCCAAGTGACTAAACGTAAAAGAACGAAAATACCAAGAATCCAAAGAATTCTCGGGAGGTCATACACAAGTGAACAGTATCCCAGAACTGCATGCAAAAGTGTGAGTGGGAGTAAATGCTCAGAAGGCATTGACACCGGCAAAAGACTCCCGAGTAACCATGCCGACATAAAGCGTGTATCAAAACGTGCTGATACTGCAAGGACCTGTACAGTGTTCCAGGTACCCGAAGATAGATTCAACTGAGAGACGTGGGCTAAAACACGTTGGTGATCGTGTCTAGGAGGTTCGAGGTGATAATAGAAAGATTAGAAGAAAAAAAACCATAGTGAAAAAGGATAGAGTGAACTTACAGACGAATATGCAGGTACAAAAAGGAAATGCAAGATGCGGTACTATATCATAATGTGCTGAATATTAGTTACAAAAAGCAGCTATATTCCAATCTTTCATTTAACCCCTTGGGGTGCAATGAGTTAAGTCTATGTATCCAGTATAGTTCTCGTTGGAGCAGAAATGTCTTGTTGTCTCTTCCTTCCTTCTCTGTTATCTGTTCCAATATCGTGTATCTCTGTTGGCTGATATTGTGATTCATTTCAGAGAAATGAGTGGCCACAGTCGATTTTTGATTCTTTGTCCGTATATTGCTTTTGTGTTCGATCAAGCGAGTTTTAATTTTGCGTTCTGTTTTTCCCACGTAGGGCAATCCGCATGGGCATTTTAGCAGGTATACTACATTGCTGGTGTCGCATGTGGCCATAACTTTTAGTTTAATAGGGGTGCCTTGAGTTGGATGCGTCAATGTGGTACCTCTTATGATGTTATTGCAGTTGCCACAGTTGTGGCATAGAACCGTACCCGTGTAGGTTTGGTTAGGTGTGTCAAATTTCTCATTCAGTAATTGCTTTAAATTTTTTGTACGTTGGTAAGCGAAAATCGGAAAGAGTTGAAATATGCCCTTGAAATCAGTTTCTGCCTGGAGCAGTGGCCAATATTTTCGAGACTTAAGTGGTATGCGTGAGCCCCTCGGTATTCATTGGACTTTGTGATAACGTATTAATGTGCTCGCATGAAGGCGTTGGTTAATTTCTCTTTTCGCTGCGAATAATAACTGCCTGATGTTTGATTGTACTGATCCTGTGCTTGAAGAAACGCATTCTGGTTCTTGAATTAATGAGTAAATGCGATTAGTATCTTCCAGTGAGAAGCCAAAGGTGTCGGCTTTGTTTCCAGTTAAATTTGCTATATCTTCATATGACATGTTTATTCGGTGGGTGCTGACTGGTTGGATCAGTGGAGTCTAGAAACTAAAGTAGAAAAACAGTCGCACTCCTTATTTTATGAATAGGTGTTGAGAATTTTCAAAAGAATTTAATCGATTGTTTGGGTGCTGTAGAGTACCACCTCCTGTCCTTGAGGTGTGTGAACAATTATACTGGGATAGTGCCCTTCTCCACGGGAAGAGCCTACTCAAAAGCACTCCTAGGCGAACCGGTCGCTTTTACAAAGTTGTCAATCTATTTTTTGATTTTCAAATTTGATTTATTCATCTGATGATCCCATTGTAAAATGTCAGTGTTTTTACATCATCATCATATTCATCATTTAATAAATACGTCATGAGGCGTATTAGGCAAACTGTTGCTTCAGAGGAATATCAAACAGCCCCAGTGCATTTCGGGCCCAGCCCTTCGTCAGGCGGTAATCCCTACGAGGAAAATAGTACATATTTTTAATCCAAGAACTAAACAGAATGCGAAAGGGATAGGAGGAAGTGAAGTACAGACAAGGTTGTTGAAAGTAGAAACTCAAACTGCCGAAGCGGTTTGAAAGTAAGGAAAGCGAATAAAGCAGTGCTCCGAACACCACATGGTGCAATACTCGAAAAAAGTCCAGAAACAAGTGAGCGTGATTCCTAGTATAAGACCCCGTGTCAAGGAGAATAAACATTGGAGCGTAATGGAATTGTGACTATACACAGGAGTAACCTTGTAGGTGAGTGTGAACGAGATTATCCTAGTGAGTAAGAGTGCACAGTGAATAATAGGCCGGAATTCCCTGCTCATCGTGATACACAATATACTAAACTATGCGTACAACCGTCACGTACCTGTAAGGCTCGCGGTTAGTCGCCGTCGTGAGTTCGCTTCATGAAGAAATTCAAACGCTGAACTCCAGTAGTACCGGAACTAAATGAACGGAAGTAAAACATCCTGAACCGTAGTCACTAACGAAGGACTACCGTGTTACCATGACAATGCGAAGCGCGTACGGAAATGTATAGATACTATATAATCCCGTAAACTAACCAAAGTAACTAAACGTAAAAGAACGAAAATACAGAGAATCCAAAGAATTCTCGGGAGGTCATACACAAGTGAAGGTTATCCCTGAACTGCATGCAAAAGTGTGAGCGGAAGTGAATGCTCAGAAGGCATTATCACTGGCAAAAGACTCCCGAGTAACCATGGTGACATAAAATAAGGAGTGCGACTGTTTTTCTACTTTAGTTTCTAGACTCCACTGATCCAACCAGTCTGCACCCACCGAATAAACATGTCATATGAAGATATAGCAAATTTAACGGGAAACAAAGCCGAAACCTTTGGCTTCTCACTGGAAGATGCTAATCGCATTTACTCATTAATCCAAGAACCAGAATGCGTTTCTTGAAGCACAGGATCAGCACTATCAAACATCAGGCAGTTATTATTCGCAGCGAAAAGAGAAATTAACCAACGCCTTCATGCGAGCACATTAATACGTTATCACAAAGTCCAACGAATACCGAGGGGCTTACGCATACCACTTAAGTCTCGAAAATATTGGCCACTGCTCCAGGCAGAAACTGATTTCAAGGGCATATTTCAACTCTTTCCGATTTTCGCTTACCAACGTACAAAAAATTTAAAGCAATTACTGAATGAGAAATTTGACACACCTAACCAAACCTACACGGGTACGGTTCCATGCCACAACTGTGGCAACTGCAATAACATCATAAGAGGTACCACATTGACGCATCCAACTCAAGGCACCCCTATTAAACTGAAAGTTACGGCCACATGCGACACCAGCAATGTAGTATACCTGCTAAAATGCCCATGCGGATTGCCCTACGTGGGAAAAACAGAACGCAAAATTAAAACTCGCTTGATCGAACACAAAAGCAATATACGGACAAAGAATCAAAAATCGAATGTGGCCACTCATTTCTCTGAAATGAATCACAATATCAGCCAACTGAGATACACGATATTGGAACAGATAACAGAGAAGGAAGGAAGAGACAACAAGAAATTTCTGCTCCAACGAGAACTATACTGGATACATAGACTTAGCTCGTTGCACCCCAAGGGGTTAAATGAAAGATTGGAATATAGCTGCTTTTTGTAACTAATATTCAGCACATTATGATATAGTACCGCATCTTGCATTTCCTTTTTGTACCTGCATATTCGTCTGTAAGTTCACTCTATCCTTTTTCACTATGGTTTTTTTTCCTCTAATCTTTCTATTATCACCTCGAACCTCCTAGACACGATCACCCACGTGTTTTAGCCCACGTCTCTCAGTTGAATCTATCTTCGGGTACCTGGAACACTGTACAGGTCCTTGCAGTATCAGCACGTTTTGATACACGCTTTATGTCGCCATGGTTACTCTGGAGTCTTTTACCGGTGATAATGCCTTCTGAGCATTCACTTCCGCTCACACTTTTGCATGCAGTTCTGGGATACCGTTCACTTGTGTATGACCTCCCGAGAATTCTTTGGATTCTTGGTATTTTCGTTCTTTTACATTTAGTCACTTTGGTTAGTTTACGGGATTATATAGTATCTATACGCTTCCGTACGCGCTTCGCATTGTCATGGTAACGCGGTAGTCCTTCGTTAGTGACTACGGTTCAGGATGTTTTACTTCCGTTCACCCGTAGTATTTAGTTCCGGTACTACTGGAGTTCAGCGTTTGAATTTGTTCATGAAGCGAACTCACGGCGGCGTCTAACCGCGAGCTTTACAGGTACGTGACGGTTGTACGCATAGTTTAGTATATTGTGTATCACGATGAGCAGGGAATTCCGGCCTATTATTCACTGTGCACTCTTACTCACTAGGATAATCTCGTTCACACTCACCTACAAGGTTACTCCCGTGTACAGCCACAATTCCATTACGCTCCAATGTTTATTCTCCTTGACACGCGGTCTTATACTAGGAATCACGCTCACTTGTTTCGGGAGTTTTTTTTAGTATTGCACCATGTGGTGTTCGGGGCACTGCTTTATTCGCTTTCCTTACTTTCAAACCGCTTCAGCAGTTTGTGTTTCTACTTTCAACAACCTTGTCTGTACTTCACTTCCTCCTATCTATTTCACATTCTGTTTAGTTCTTGGATTAAAAATATGTACTATTTTCCTCGTAGGGATTACCCTCTGACGAAGGGCTGGGCCCGAAATGCATTGGGGCTGTTTGATATTCCTGTGAAGCAACAGTTTGCCTAATACGCCTCATGACGTATTTATGAAATGATGAATATGATGATGATGTAAAAACACTGAAATTTTACGATGGGATCATCAGATGAATAAATCAAATTTGAAAATCAAAAAATAAATTGACAACTTTGTAAAAGCGACCGCTTCGCCTAGGAGTGCTCTTGAGAAGGCTCTTCCCGTGGAGAAGGGCACTATCCCCGTATCCTTTCTATTTGGCTCCGGGGGACATCCTCAAAAATAATTTTAGAAGAATCACATAGCTCGGATTTTAGCATTTTGTGGATTGCACTCTAGGATATATCAGTTGTTTTTGCAGTTTTTTAATAAGTATGAACATGCCACTCTTTCCCCTTCATCATTGTTGGCTGTTAATGGGGAATTTTTAAATATGTTACGTCAAGTATTTCATAAGGAAGCAACCCAAAAGACTCCAGCTCTCCCGAATGGGCACAGATAGTATAATGACGAGGGTACGTTGGCAAGGAGTGATCTTAAGAGAACCATTAGAGAATGTAGCTGCCCGGATATTACTGCAGTTCAACTTAGATACAAAGCAATACTTGCCAAAGCGAAAGACGAATGGGCCAAGGATAACCACTCCTTCTGGCACATTGTTTCACACAGACGTTTAGATAGCATCAGTACCCCTAGCTATCACATTCAGCCGGAGAAGTGGGTTGATAAAATTTTTCTGCACTCTGTGCCATAGATGATACTAATGCAAATACATCTCAGCCCATAGTATTAAACACTTTTCCCCATGATATATCTACTGATGTTGAACTGCCCTTCAGTGTTGAAGATACATGTATGGCAATCAACTGTTTAAAATCAGCAAAAGCTTCCTGCCCATATCATATTCCTGGTGACTTGTTCAAGTCAAAACCCCTAATCTGGGCACGGTATATTAATATTATATCAAATGCAGGAGCTGTGGGGGGAGAAATTCCTGAAACCTGGAGGGGTGCGGAGATAATTGCAGTGTATTTGAAAGGTGATACTTCTGGTACAACAAATTACAAGCCCAATAGCTTAATTGATAATTTGCAAAAAGAAAATTCAAGACAAGTATTGGACAAACTGCAGGCCTGGATGGATGCAAACTATATTTTCTCACCTCTTCAGGCAAGATTGCATGCCAAAACAAGTACTTGTGACCATTGTTCCCTGTAGCATGCGCGCCTGAGCAGGCGCGCACACTGCCTTTCCCCAGCGCGCACACACTCTGCCACAACGCGCACTTCACTGCTCCATGCAAGACCAAGAGATGGTTTGTGAGTGGTGCGACAAAAAGCTCACTTTCTTGGAGCTGAACTGCAGTGACAGCGAGTTTTCAAGGCCGGGTTGAAGAGCAGAATGCGTGTGGAAGGACTTGAAAGTCTTTCACATGCATGGGTTTTGCTACGGTGGATGACAGTACTAGGAGCAGGCAGTTGTTAAATTGCTTATTTCATTATTATTGTCGAGTGGGGGGGCCTGCAAGGATTCAGCAGCAGCAGTGGCCTCTGGGAGCCTGATGCAGCAGAGCGCTGATAAAACTTAATATATGTTATCTGTTGTAAAGTGCTGGGTAAAACTGCACAAAATAAAAGGTGGATTCTGCCTGGAACCAAAATCTAATCACATCCTTTAAGAATCCAGCCCAAAGCATTAACCTTTGATGGCACTAAGAGATACCATTCTAGTGGCTGAAGTGCACAGCCTGAAACTGGAAAATCTGGGATCAGTTTCTGCTTGACCAGATTGTGTGATCCTAGGCAAATACATTATTTCACTGAGCAACTTTTTTTGTTCGTTTATCACATATAAGACCATTTTCAAATAATTGAGTCAGGATGTGTGCTGTACAAAAAAACTTTTCTTGTGTGTGATTTAATAAGCTTATAAAGTTGCTCTATCTAAAATAGGAATCTAGGCCATATTTCCTGCATATAACTTACTTGCTTCTTTGTTCACTTATAGCATGGTCATCAGGGCCCAGGTAGGAAGGTTTTTCAGTTCATGTTTAAAAACTCCCACTTTTCAGAAATACTTTACAAATATACTGATATGCTAAGGTGAAATGCTTCTGTGTGTTGAAGAAATACTCTTTCTTGAATCTCAAAGACAACTTATTATAATCTAACGTAATGTTTGTAGCGCGATTTAGATGGCAAATATTTTCAGGGCTCGGCTCGTACAGCGGTTCTTAGAGCCAGAGCCAATCCTTGGCTCAGCTCTCCCTGTTAATTAGTTGGCTCGCCAACGTCTATTTACTACCCACTCTGCATTGGACTGCAGAAAGTTGTTCATTTGTTCTTAATCCCCTGCTATGGCACAGAGCGTCCGCACCTCAGTCTGTTTCATGTGTCAAGTGTGCTGCCAGCAAAAGGAGAAATCATACTTGTCACCATGGATGGCTTTAAATGGGATGAAAAAGTGGGGAGTCTCTAAAAGGGGCGCAGGGAAAATAAGTGTAACTGTTACTGGGGTTTGTTGAAGGAGTAGTCGTCTTTATAGTGTCACAATCACCTGCTCACTTGTAAGGACTGCATTTACTTTCACCTTGTTTAAAATGACACTTCTCATGACTACCCACGCATTACAAAGCAACTTTTGCCCCTACTCCTCATCTTGTAGGATTTCACCCTACAATCAATTCACAAGTAGAGGCTGTGTCTTATGCAGACTGTGAATTAGAGACACCCAATTTTTGCTTCAAGGATTCCAAACAAAGGTTCTCAATGTCACAGTCTGAGGCCAGTACCTGTTTGAACTCGACTTTGATAGCCGGAGTCAAACAGTTCTCAAAATTGATCAAAATCACAGACACACTTTGCCCTATTTGGTTTTCACCAGTATGATGAGAAAAATACTTTCACTTGCAATTCCAGCTTCATGATGGATCAGCAGATAGCAATGCCACTGAGTAGAGTGGTATAGTGGGTCTGTCCAGGAGTAAGGGGACACTGATAATGTTGCTGGACAGATTTAGTGAGTAAATAATGTGAAGTTCAAAGTCCACAGACCTAACACCAGTGGAGGTCCTGGATTCCGTGAAGGAGAGCCTGGTAAGGGGAGCTCAGGGGCTGACGGGGAAGAGACTTGGGGGTAACAAGGCAAGAAGGAGAAAGTATAGCAGAAGAAAAACAACAGACGTCATGCCAAGACCTCATACTCCTACAGGGCCATGATCACCCTGATGATTCAGAGCTTCAAGGAGTGGCTCACACTCCTGCAGGTAAGACGACCACCACTCTCTTCGTTAGTCACTTATGACTTGTTTGCCATTAGGATTGCTTTGGAGGATGTTTTCTAATCATATGCTGTAACAAATACCACCTACCTCAACCCCCTCTTCTGGGCCCATAAAGGCTGCATTAACTAGCTCTAACCCTTTCAGGCCATTGTTGCCAGGCCACCACTTTACCTTCAGCAACATCTTATAATGGTCCTATCCTTTTCTAAACCTGGGGTGCAGGTGCCACTAGAGTAAACAATACATGTCATGACGAAGTGTATCGACATTACAAAACTGTCTCAAAACCTTATTAAATGTAGCTGTATGTGTGAACTGCACCTGTTTTCGCTATTGTTATAAACAAAAGTTTGGAGAGCTGATTTCTACAGATTTACATAGCTGAGCGCAGCACTCGCATGCCTCATTGGATCCTTGGTGCACATAGACTTGTCTGCAGCGCACAGAGATCTTACACTGCCGTACACAGTGGAAAATAATTAGAGGGAACATTGCTTGTGACCAAGTTTTTCGGTTCACATTATTAAACTGGAAATATGTGTTGTAAATAGCCAGAAAATGTATGTCGCTTTTGTTGATCTAAGATCAACTTTTGACCTTGTGACTTGAGAAAGCCTATGGAATGGAATGTTAAGCATGGGAGCCCAACAAACCTTGTAACTTTGATAGCCAGAATGCATGAATTAAATTACGCTAAGGTCTGCTAGGGGAAATATGGAGAGCTAACTGAAAGAATACCTATACAGCTTGGAGTACTCCGGGGTGCGTTTTGGCTCCGACATTATTTACCCTATATATAAATGGGGTGTTAAACGATCTTGATGGAATGATTTGCCTTGTTTGAATGAGACGAAAATACCAATTCAGTTATTTGCTGATGATTCTTTACTGATATCTAAGACCCCTGCTGGCCTACAGATCCTGTTAGATACATATTTGATTTTTTGTGGATGCAGGGGACTGGAACTCAATACAGCAAAAACAAAGTTTATGGTGTTCGATAGGTGTAAATCTTGACACTCTATAGTCAAGGTTGACGGAAAGCCTCTTGAACAGGTTCACAGTTTTGACTATTTGAGTGTTAGGATGTCGGATATATTAAGTTGGGAGCCAGAACTCAGCAAACGCCACCTGCTTATAGTACAGAGATACAAAGCTGCCCTCTGTTTCTTTAAGCAAACCCAGCTGTGCCCAATAAGCCAGTTCTGGAGGTTTATCGTGCCAAAGCCCAAAGTGCTGCGCTCTTTGGAGATGAGATATGGGGATATACTGACATTAACAAATTGGTAATATGGGAGAATAATTTTGTGTGGTCTCTTGTTATGGTACCTACCAGCACCCCACTTGTCCCCCTGTTTTATGATGTAGTCATTAAAAGAATTGCAGATGTTGCTTCATTGAAGCATTTGATGTACTGATTGTGACTGTGGTCCACACCTGAACTACTTGATTATCGAGAGGCTCTGAAAGAGCTGTTGAGAATGAACAGTGGCAAAATGATTTCCTGGTTGAAACATGTGGCAAGTAGGTTTAAGTTACTTGGCTTGTCCAATCTATGGGATCAGCCCGAGGAAATAAGTAATACTTAGGGGCCGATTCCGATCTCGGCCGGTAGGGCTCCGAATCGGATTAGGCATAACCGGATCCGATTCGGAGCCCTATTTCCCGACCGATTCGTACGCGCGTCCGGACGAGCGAGTACGATGCGAATTCGCCGACCGACTCGTTCGGGCGTCCCAACCGCTCCGACCGACTCGTTCCCGGGTCTAACCGCACCGACCGACTCGCTCGGACACGACTCGCACCGCGCAATGGAGACGTTCCCCGGCCGGGTAAGTACGATGCGCGCCGCTAGCAGTCCGACCGACACGCGCCGTCCGGCTCGAAAGAGCAGTCGGAGCCGTACTTCGGGGGTCCGTGTCGGACCCCCCTGTATGCGTAGCCGCGCGAGTCGCACACAGGGGGGACCCATGGGTCCCCCCTACCTGTGCGTGTACGGCGCGAGTCGCTTCACCGCGTACCCGCTGAAGGGGGCGCCCTTGTTTGCCTCGCACCCATTGAGGCAATGGGAGCCCGCGTACGCGTTGTACGACCGGCTCCCATTGACTTCACTGGGAGTCCGACCGACTCGATGTCCGATAGCATACGGACGCATCGTACTCATTCGGTCGGGCTGCACGGGTCCGATTCGGTTGGAAATCTCTCCGGGTCCGGCTCGGTCGGAGTGATTTCTGGCCCGAATCGGAATCGGCCCCTTAGTGTAAAAACCAAATATTGGGAATATGTGCATGAGCAATATATATTGAGAACAAAATCAGGTCGCTTGACCAGTCAATTCCTAGCTGTAAGCCAAGTCGCAAATTTGAATTATTTCGAGATATGGTTTCCCCACCATTAGCAAAGTTATTTACCTGAGATTTTGATTGGTCTCCTTGCCACTAGGGACTTTTGGAATTGGTTGGGCCAGAGTGCAAGCTTCAGATAAGTGCCCAGCATGTGGCCTAGTGCCAGAAACAGAAGAGCACGTATTTTGTTTTCTGCACTGCTTATTATTATTATACTCGCAGGCTTTGGATATGCCCAATCTGTATAAATTTAAAATTTACACGTTATTTGATTGCACATAGTATTTTAAAAACAGATACTTCGGGCCCAATAGTCTTTGCAGTAAGTCGTTTTTTGTTGAACTTCTGGTTTAAACGCCTGAAGATTTGTCCTAAAAAGCACAGCGACTCGTATGCTTCTGTAATCCCAATAATAGATTGTGACCTGGTCTTTTTATTATTTTAATTTTTTTAGAGATTTTATTGCTGGATATTCTTTTTATAATAATCAGTATGAACTTATATGTAATTTTATTCCTCTGTTTTAATTCTTGGTTATTTTGATATATGAAACTGTTTGAATATTCTAAAATGCAGCTTTGTAGAATTTTAACCTAGAATGTTCAAACTAGATGTGTGCATTTTATCTTGCTTTGCTTGATTTTATTCACTGATATTTAGTTATATTTCCACGCTGTTGTGTACTAAAGATAAATGAAATTGTGTTTTTTTAAAATGTTTTTTTAAACCAAATAAAGTTTTATTGATTGATTGAAATTACGCTATGTTAATTCAGATAATTTGGAAGCATCTTTCCAACACAAGAGTATAACTTTAAAAGTAAGAACAACAAAAAGAACGAGTAATAATGGTTTAGGAGAAATGTGTATCAAATCAGGTGACATAGATCCTAAATAAACATTCTGAAATGTTAATGGTAGAAGAAACAGAGAACAAAAAGATTGTCAAATATCTCAAAAATCTTTCCGGTGAAGGAGTGAAAGTGGTAATCAAGAAATTATGCGAACTGACAAAGTCACATACCGTCAAATCAAAAACGTGTTAAACCTCAAGTTCAATCCGATGCCGAATGTTGATTCCGAAAGATATATTTTCAGTCAGGAATGACAGAAAGCTGGTGAAACAATCGACAAATTTGTTAAGAGACTCGATACACTCATCAAACACTGTAAGTTCAATTAATTCAATAATGAAGAAGCTATACATCTCCGAGTTATCGACGGATGTCTGTCAGATTAATTGAGATGATGAATGCTGAGAGAAACCCTAAGTCTGGAGCGAGTTCTCGTGGCTGTCAGAGCTTAGGAACGTGCTCATCGACAAGCTGCTGACATGAGACCGGAGGTGCCCAGAATGACTGTCATGAACATGAAAGGTAAGCAGAAATACAAAGCTGAGGGACACAAAGTGATGTCTCTAAACTGTGCTTTAGATGTGGATTTCCATTTCCACAAGAAGGTAAATGTCCCACAATTGGACAAGCATGTAAAAGCTGTGGGAAGGAGAACCATTTTGTAACGGTTTTCATGGCAAAGAAAAAGCTAAGTGCGCCACAACGAGAAAACAAAATGGACTTCTGAATATTCCTGAAGCGACGTTCTATGCACACCCAGAAGGCCAAGCAGCAACAGGCAAATGGACACGAAGGGGTCGGTTACGATGTCGGTGGGAAACTCTTCCGACCGAATCGGTTGTGGAATTGTTTCTGACTGAATCGGGTTCTGCGAGTCCGACCGACCGATTACGATGCTTCTGAACATCGCTCGGTCGGACTCGCATTGACTTCAATGGGAGCCTGTGTTCCGAACGAGAACACAGGCTCCCATGGAAAAAAGGGGTGGTTGGGGAAAACCTTGCACCCTGTGACAGGCACCCCATGGTGCCTGCCACTGTGTGCATGGTTGTAAAGAGGGGTCCCATGGGTACTTCCATGGGCCCCAACCGGAGGCCTACGGGTAAAGGGGGGCCTCCTATGGGCCCTGTTAGAACTTGGGGTCTCTAGTTGGCAGAGGTAGGTACCTTTGACCAAATAGGGACCCTTGCTTCTACGTCAGGGCAAGGGAGTTAAACTACTGGATAACCCATGCTCACCCCCTTGGTAGCTTGGCACGAGCACACAGGCTTATCTCAGAGGCAGTGTGTTAAGCATTTGTGAACACATACAGTAATATAGTGAAAACACTACAGATGGACACCACACAGGTTTTATAAAAATAAGTATTCTTTATATAGACTTAACACAAGACCACAAACGACAAAAATCCACAATACTGTACTTAAAGATGGTAGAAGTAACTTAGTTCAAGTTGATGGCAAATGCGACAAAGTTCTCACAAAAGTACCTGGATGCGTAACGCAAAACAAACAAAAAGGTTCGCAGGGATGGAGATGCGTCAGTTCCTTGCTTCGGGGGAGACGATGCGTCGCGCCTCAATGCTTGTGCAGAGTAGGGGATGCGTCTTGGTCCTTACCGGAGAGGAGGTGATGCGTAGATTCTCATACTGCGTTCCGGTTGCGATGCAACAAGATGGCGCCTCGATGCGATGCGACGATCCAGTGCGATAAGATAAGATGGCGCCCTTGATGCGACGACGTGAAGACGATGCGTGCACGCCCGGCGGCCGTGCGGCGACTCTGTAACTTTGGAGCCGCGACAGGGCCTGCGACACGCTTCTCCGGTGATGCGCCGGCGACCTCTGCGGCGGCGACACGCTTCTCCGGTGATGCGTCGGGTAACAGCTTTGACGAAGGCTCGCTTCTCTGGTGATGCGACGGCAACAGCTGCGACTGCGACACGCTTCTTCTCGTTGAGTCGCGCCTCCAGCTCCCAGCGACACGCAGGCTTCTGCAGACAGAATTCCCAGCAAGGGAATTCAGAGGAGAGCTGGTGGTGAAGTCTTTTGTCCCTGAGACTTCAGCAGGAGGCAAGCACAAGTTCAAGCCCTTGGAGTAATATTCTGCAAGATGATGAAAGTTCTTTAAAAGTTCCTTCTCCTCTCCTTGGCACTGAAGACACCACTGTAGGCCAACTCAGCAACACAGCACACTGGCAAGGGGGGCAGTCCAACTCCTACAGCTTCCTTTGGTTCTTCTCCTTGGCAGAGGTTCGTCTTGTTGTTCCAGAAGTGATCTAAAATCTTGGGGTCTGGGTCCCCATATTTATACTGCAAAATCCTTTGTCCTCTGCAGGCAGAGGGGCCTGTACCTAGTCCAAACCAGTTCTGTACAGTCCTGGAGCACTTTGTTTACAGGACTCCTTATTTCCTTTGGCAGGGTGGGCCAGGGACATCAGACGCACCACAGGAGGTGGAGCCAGCATTGAGGAAGGCAGGCACACCCCTATTCAGACCCAGGTGCAACTCCTCCCACCACTCTACATGCAGGTAGGTCTATTCAGCCCTGTGCTTACTCACCCTGTCTCCTGGAATCCCCCAGCCCCTGTCACTCACAAAACCATACACACAATACACAACCTAACAGAGGCAGGCTGGATGGTTTAGGCAAAAAAATACCTACTTTCTAAAAGTGGTATTTTCAAACCCAGAATGTTAAAACCAACTTTACTAAAAGATGTATTTTATCATTCTGAGTTCAGGCATACTAAACTCGAATTTCTACCATGTTCCCTGGGTCAGTTAGGATTATAAGATGTTATAATCAAACTGCCCATTCTGGCCTATGGGGACTGGTAGCCTTGCAATAGTGAAAAACGAAAATGGCTGTAATTCACTATTAGGACATGCCAAACACACCAGGGCATGTCCTACCTTATACTTACAATGCACCCTGCCCTTGGGCCTACCTTAGGGGTGTCTGATATGGATATAAGGGAAGGTTTAGGGACTGGCAAGTGGGTGCACTGGCCAAGTCGACATGGCAGTCACAGACTGCACACAGGCTCTGCAATGGCAGGCCTGAGACACACTTTACAAGCTGCTTCTGTGGGTGGCACAACCAGTGCTGCAAGCCCACCAGCAGCATTTGATTTACAGGCCCTGGGCACACCTGGTGCACTATACTAGGGTCTGACAAGTAAATCAAATGATCCAATCATGGAGTCACTAATCAATACATCAATTTACAATAGGAGAGCATATGCACTTTAGCACTGATCAGCAGTGGTAAAGTGCCCAGAGTCATAAAACCAACAAAAACAGGTCAGAGAAAATACAGGAGGAAGGCAAAAAGTTTAGGGATGACCCTGCAAAAAGGGCCAAGTCCAACAGGCCCCCAAAGTCAGATTCTGACAGCCGCTTCGTGTCGGACAAACCGATTTGGAACGGCTGTCAGAATCGGACATCGTAATCGCTCGGTTGGAAACAGTGTCCATAGAGCTGTACCATTCAGCTCCGAACGACTCAGGCTGTCCGAATGTCGATTGGAACCAAATCAGACAGCCCGGACAGTTTCCTTGCATCGTAATTGGTCGGAAATGTATCCGATTCAGTCGAAAACATAGGTTCCAAATCAAATTCTCCGAACCCGAATCCTGTTTGGAGCCTTTCTGACCGACATTGTAATCGGCCCCTAATGAAGTTGATCGTCATCTAAATCTCCATCCAAGAGTTCATCAATTTCATTATCAAGCACCAATGAGAAAGATGGAAGTGAATTGTCGAAGTTTACCTCAGAAAAATGTGCACACGTCGGACTGGCCACATGCAGAGAAGAATACAAGAAAAAGAAACGTTGACAAGTGAAAAATCACCAAAGTCATTTAAACATTGACTGAAAATTACACTATAAGTAAACGGTAGCTCCATCTATTTTAATATTGACAGTGGTGCATCGAAAAACATCATGCCTGACGACAAATATAATGAACTGTCTCCATTGCCCCATCTCACAAGACTAAAGTGTATGCATGGGCTGCACTGACTGCCATTAAAGAGTCATGGTTCATTCGTAGCAACCATGAAACACAAAAGGACAAAATTACAAGCACCCATTCATGTACTTCAAGATACTGTGTCAAGTGCCTGTTTACTCAATTTCAATACTGCCGCTAATATGGGACTGATATCTGTGAACTACAACATGAATGCACATTCCAAAATAGTAAATTAGTTCCTGTCGTTGTTTTATGGATTGGGGAAACTTAAGACCATGAAAGTGTAACTGCATGAGGAAGCTGGCTCTCTATAGAGTGTATTAAAATTAAGTATGCTCTGCAGAGAGTCCAGTGGATCCCTTACTGGTACACAGCGGTTAAAATAGTTAATACTAGTATTCTTTTTGTGGTAGTGTGGGCGAGCAGTTAAGCTTATCAGAGTGTAGTGCTAAGCATTTGTTGTACAGAGGCAATAAATAAGACAGAGACTCGAGAATAAATCTGAGACCGATTTATAAAAATAATATCGATTTGTATGTATTTTTTAAGACCAAGAACTTTGATCTAAAGTCAGTACTTTAAGAGTTACGATTATGGAGAGTTCGGAAAATATATCACTTTTTTGCACAATTACGCGCCATTGAATTCAATGGGGAAAAGCAGAAAAATGCATATAAAATCAGCCAATGGCTTCACGAAGTTCCCCTTCTTGTTTTAGCATGATAGCAGGACTAGGTCCGAAGTTCCAGCAGCAGAATATTGGGAGCGTCCTCGATTCAGCTGGGAGCAGGGTGCTGAAGGTGTTGGTAGCTGGTGTGCTATGATGAAAGGGGCCACCTGGAAAGACACTACATATGAGGACTTAGAGGTAAGTCTGGTGGGTACCACTGGAAGGAGAAGGTTGCAAAGGTCGCAGGATCATGGGAGCCCAGCTGGTTTATTGTTACCGGGGCTGATGGGGCTGGGTGCAGAGCAGATAGGTCAGCCGGGCATCAGTGAGGATTTATTAAGACAAGATTTGTGATACCAAACATCCTAGGGTACAATAAAGCCATCATGGAGCTAGGAAACTCATAATGACAAGAATCCACCTCATGTACTTCCCTATGCACTTACAATATCCAAGAATGGCTAAGATATTGCAGGGTCATATCTGCTCATGCAGATATGTCCCCACATGGGATTTAATGCTCCCTGTTTAGGGCTGTAAGGCATGCAGTAGGGGTGACATACCTATATCTCATGCAGTGTATGAGGGCATGTGTGCCATGTTGATTCTTCGGATTTCTCTGCACCAAGACATGCAGCCTGCAATGGCAGTTTGCATGGTCTTGGAGAGGGGTCTCTGGGGTGGCACAATTTTGTGCTGCAGCCCCAGTGGACCTTCTTCCGTACCCATGCCCTAGGTACCCGGTGTACCATTTACTATGGACTTACAAGGATGGCTTAAGTGGTGCCAATTGTGGTAAAGTTTTGGGAAATAGGTCTGGCACTAGGAACCTGGTTAGCAGGGACCCAGTGCACTTACACTTCAAAATCACATTAGGCATCAAGCAAAAAGTTGGTGCTAACCTTGTCAAAAGCGGGTGAGACTAGCCTTTTCCTAGAGAGTCATCATCATCTAAGTGGAATAAACAGGAAAGGCCATCTGCATGGCCAGTCCCAGGTCTGTGTTCCACTGTAAAGACCATTCCCTGTAGGGATAAGGACCACCTTAATAATTTGGGGTTTTCTCCTTTCATCTACATGAGCCATCTGCGAGGTCTGTGGTTGGTTTGGACAAGAAAGTGAGAACCAAACAGGTAAGGTCTCAGCTTCTTCAGGGACCAAACCACAGCAAAGGCTTCCCTCTCAATGGCACTCCAACACTGTTCCCCAGGGAGTAGCATTCTACTGATCTCTGGGACGAAGTCTCCTGCTTATGAAAGCAGCAGTTTGGTCATGGCCATCATCATTAGTCTGGGATAGGACTGCTCCTATCCCATGTTCAGAGACATCTGTCTGCACTATGAACTACTTGATATAATCTGGAGTTTAGATTATGGCTGCTGAGCACATTGTTTCTTTCAGGGTGTCAAAAGCCTTTTGACAGTTCACTGTTCTGTTACCTTTTTGGGCATTTTCATAGAGGTAAGTTCAGTGAGGGGGGCCACAATGGACTCAAATCCCTTCACAAATCTTCTGTAGTGCCCAGTCAAGCCAAGGAATGTCCTGACTTGGGTCTGGGTGGTTAGAGCTACCCATTCCATAATAGGCTAGATTTGGGGTTGTAGTGGCTGAACATGGCCTCCATCCACAAGAAGGCCCAAGTATACAACCTTGCCCTGCCCTATTTGGCACTTACTTGCCTTGCCTTGATAGTGAGGCCTGCACTCTGCAGAGACATCAGGATCTTTTGGAGGTGGATCAGGGCATCCTGCCAGGTGGATCTGAAGACAGCAATAACATCCACTTAAGCTGCACTAAAGGATTCTAATCCAGCAAGGAATGTATTCACCAACCTCTGAAAGGTGGCAGGTGCATTCTTTAATCCAAAATGGCATCGCAGTGAACTGAAAGTGCCCATCTGGGGCAGAAAATACTGATTTCTCTTTTGCTCCAGGGGTCAGACCTATCTGCCAGTAACCTGATGTGAGATCAAAATTGTTCAGATATTTGACTGCCTCCAAGCTGTCAATCAGTTCATCAGCCTTAGGAACGGAATGTGCATCAGTTTTTGTGACTGCATTGAGGCCCCTATAGTCCACACAAAACCTCATGTCTTTCTTTCCACCCTGGAAATGAGGCTTGGGGACTAAGACAACTGGTCTGGCACAGGCGCTCTCTGAGGGTTCAATGACACCCAATTTCAGCATCTTGCTTACTGCAGCCTTGATACTTTCTTTGGCATGATCAGACTGCCTGTAGATTGTTTATGACAGGTACGCTGTCACCAGTGTCCACATCAGGGGTACACCAGTTAGTCTGACCTGGGGTCAAAGAAAAGAGCTCAGCAAACTGATTTAGGACTTGCCTGCAATCAGTCTCCTGTTGGTCAGTGAGGGTTGCTGAGAAGACCAATCCTTCAGAGAGTGAACTGCTTCTTGGCCTCTTCTCTCACAACCCTGAAGATTAGAGTTGTGAGAGAGGAGGTCAGGGAGAGGTTCTCTCTCTGCTTGCTGATTCTTATCAGTGACCATGAGCATGGTCATATCAGCCCTTTCATTATAGGGTCTTAGGCAATTTACATTGATGACCCTCTTGGGGTTCCTACATGTGCCAAGGTCTACCACATAGGTGACCTCCCCTTTTCTTCCAAGGATAGGGTAGGGCCCAGTCCATTTGTCTTGGATTGCCCTAGGAGCCACAGGCTCCAAAATCCACACCTTCTGCTCTGGTTGGAATTCCACCATGGCAGCCTTTTGTTCATACCAGAGCTTCTGGAGCTCTTGGCTGGCTTCAAGATTTTTGTTAGCTTTTTTCATGTACTCAGCTATCCTGGAACGAAAGGCAGGCACATAATCTACAATATCTTGCTTAGGTTCTTTGAGAGGTCTCTCCCATCCTTCCTTTACAAAACAAAGTGGTCCCCTTACAGAGTGTCCAAACAAAAGTTCAAAGGGGGAAAACCCTACTCCCTTTTGTGGCACCTTTTTGTAACCAAAAAGCAGGTATGGTATTAAAACATCCCAACTCCTTCTGAGTTTTTCATGGAGTCCACCAATCATTCCTTTTAGGGTCTTGTTAAACCTTTCAACAAGCCCATTTGTCTGCAGATGGTGTGGTGTAGTGAACCTATAGATCACTACACACTCAGTCCACATATGTTTCAAGTATGCAGATATAAAGTTTTTACCTTTGTCTGATACTACCTCCTTATGAAACCCAATCCTAGGAAAAACACCAAGGAGTGCTTTGGCCACTGCTGGGGCAGTGGCTGTCCTTAGGGGACTTGCCTCTGGATACCTAGTGGCATGATCCACTACCACTGGGATACATCGGTTTTCTGATGCTGTATGAGGGTCAAGGGGACCAACAATGTCAATTCCAACCCTCTCAAAGGGTACCCCAACCACTGGTAGTATAATTAAGGGGATGTTTAGGTGGCTGCCTGTCTTGCCACTGACTTGATAGATGGCACAGGAGTTGCAAAGCTCCCTCAACTCCTGGGACATTCCTGGCCAGTAGAAGTGGTTGACTATATTACTTCAAGTTTCAGTCTGGCAAAGTTGCCCAGCTAGGGGAATGTCATGGCCCACTGTTAGGAGAAACTCTCTAAACTGCTGAGGCACTACCACTCTCCTAGTGGCACCAGGTTTGGGGTCTCTTGCCTCAGTGTATAGGAGTCGCTCCTCCCAATAGGTCATGTGGGAACCACGGACACTTCCCTTTCTCTGATCAGCAGCTTGCTTCCTCAGGATTTCAAGAGTGGGACACAATCTCTGCCCCTGGCACTGATCTTTCCTAGAGGGTCTCCCTGGACCCAAGAGCTCTGCCATGTAAGGCCCAAACTCTGGGGCTCAGTTCCATCAGGGACTGACTGAGGAGAGGGGACTTGATCTGGTGTCTGAATAGAAGCTTCCCAGACGTCATGTCTTTTCTCTCGCAAGGTTGGTCCAAAATTTCAGGCTCTTACACTTATTTTTCACCCTGGGTTCTACACTGTGTTCCGGGGTTTCACACATACCCATTCAGGTATTCCCAGCATTGGTTTTATTTTCTACCTCAGCCCATGCTTGCTGAGTGTTCCAAATCATTGCCACGCAGACACTGTACACGAATAGCAGGTTTTTGGGGGCCTGAAGAATAATTTTTGTTTTTATCTTTTTGGTCACCATCTTTCCTTTGGGGGGCCTTTTTGGCCTCTTATCTTTTGTCACCCCACCAGTCTTAGTCACAGTTGCTTTCACCGAGTGGTCTGCCTTCTTCCCCAACTTAAGAGGAGAAAGTGGACCTAGGTCTACCAGATGCTGATGTAACTCCTCATTGTAACAATTACTTAAAAGATGCTCGTTCACAATAAAATTGTATAGACCTTCATAGTCATGCACGTTCTTACCTGTTAACAAACCACCTAGTGTTTTCACTGAAAAGTCAACAAATTCCACTCATGACTGATTCTGGGTTTTTCGAGTCTCCCTGAATTTTATCCTGTATTCTTTAGTGGTGACTCCAAAGCCCTCAATTAGGGTACCCTTCATGAGGTCATAGAACTCAGCATATGTCTCATTCAATGTCTGGAGTCTATCCCTGTATTTGCCTGAGAATAGTTCCCACAATAGAGGAGCCCAATTTCTTCTGGCTACTCTTTTAGCTAGGCAGGATCTCTCAAAAGCAGTGAACAATTTGGTGATGTCATCACCCTCTGAGGATTTAGGGACAATCCCATTGGGGAGTTTTGAGTAAAAGGAAACTGCTCTCTCCCAATTTACAAAATTGCTGCCACCAGAGATAGGCCCTAGGCCCATCGCTTGTCTTGTATTTCTTTGTCCAGGAGTTGTGCTTCTAAGTTTAATCTCCTGGTCAACCTTTCCAGCATGAGATCCTCTGCTGAAGAGACCTCATCTGGTTGTCAGTGGATGGACTCAGCCATGTCTTCAGTGTGATTTTCAGTAGTCTCATCTTCATCAGATTGAGCTACTAGTTCTGAGTTATCTCTTTCAAACTCTGCTAACAGTCTTCTAAGCTTTTCTTTGTTAGCATGTTTGCCAGTATTGATACCATAACGTTTACAGAGGGCCCTGCACCTTGCATAGGACAGGTCCATTTAAGGTATCAGGTCGAGCTCCTTAACCTGGTTATTGGTATCACTCATTATTTTATTAAAGTGGGACCCTTTTAAAAAGGTAAAAACCTTAGCACCTTTCTATGTCCTAACTACTGTAAGATTTGTAAAATTCAAACAATTGGATACAGAGACGTAACCAAGGCCCTAAAAGTTACTTTAAAAATTTGGAAAAAAGACCAATCGAAAAAATACAACTTGCTAAAGACAATTTTGGATTTATTTGTGCGGTCACTTATTGACAGAGTGGTTCCAGCAAATTCAAAGGCTTCTATCCCACCGTTGCCACCAATTTAGGAAGCTGTCTCTCTTTATAGGGTACTAAACTGAAGCATACTGTGCAGAGAGTCTAGTGGATTCCTTAGTGGTACACAGAGGGTAAAGAAGTTAATACTAGTGCTCTTTTTATGGTAGTATGGGTGAGCAGTTAGGCTTATCAGAGGGTAGTGCTAAGCATTTGTTAGACTCACAGAGGCAATAAATGAGACACACACTCAAGAATAAACCTGAGAGCCAGTTTATAAAAACAATAATTTTTATGTATGTTTTAAGACCAAGAACTTTAATCTACAGTAAGTACTTTCGGAGGTATGATTTTTGAGAGTTCGGAAAATATATCACTTTTGTGCGCAATTACGCAACATTGAAGTCAATGTGGAAAAGCAGAAAAATGCATATAAAATCAGGCAATTATTTCACGAAGTTCACCATCTCCTTTTAAGTTGGGCCAGGTCCAAAGTTCCAGCAGCATAAGATCAGGAGCGTCCCGGATTCGGCCGGGAACAAAGTGCTGAGGGTGTTGGTAGCTGGTGCACCACGACGTAGGGTGCCACCTGGAAAGACACTGAACAGGAAGACTTAGAGGTAAGTCCGGTGGGGCCCACTGGAGGGAGGAGGTTGCAAACAGCTGGTTTGACGTTACCGGAGCCATTGAGGCCAGGAGCAGAGCAGATAGGTCAGCTGGGCGTCATGTATCGAGAAGTCCTCATGGTCAGGAGCAGGCAACTTGGAGAGACAATTTTGGGACAGCTGGGCCACTCAGGATGTGGGTCTCAGGGGTCTCGATGTTCCTTCATTGGTGCTTGCTTCTGGAACTGTTGGAGTCTAGAATGAACTCTTCATCTCAATGTTTGCTGTGGGGTGTTGGCACCCTGGGTATTGGTATGGTGTGGATTCAATAGGTCCTGGTGTCTCCAAACTTGGTGAAGAGACAGAGCTGACCCTCCAAAGTTGATGTACCTCATTTGATGTGGCTGCTGTATCAAAGTCATCGGGGAGCAGCACGTCAAAAAACCAGACTTAGCAGGATCAGTGCCTGCGGTGTGCAGGGGAGTAATACCTTCACTCCAAGGGAGGTTCTTGGTGATTTCTCAAAGGCTGGGGGAGCTCCAGAGTTCTTGGAGTCTTCACAAGTTCAGGACAAAACAGCACTCCCTGATTGTCAAGTCCTGGAGGCAGCAGGCATGGTTTGGCACCAATATTTTCTGAAGCAGTGCTTTAGTTCTTGGGCAGTGGGTCTTCTTTGTCCTTTCCTTCTTCTTGTCCATTGAATCTAAGTTTCCAGGTCTAGGCTTGCCACCTAACTACTGGATTTAAGGGCATTAAAGGAAATGACAAGTAGTAGCCAATAGGCTACCTACATTTATGGTGTCTACACCGTCTAAGTGACTACTTCCTACGGAAAGGGGCACTACCTAGCCCGGAGAGTTTTTTTTCCCCCACCATCTCAAGACAGTGGATTTTCAGGAGAGGGGCTTGCATTGCCGGCCACACCTTAGGGGAGGTGCTGGCTGAATGTGGACACTCCTCCTCATCTAACTAATTTTCCCTCCTGTCCTCCTGCCAAATGTGGAGCAGGAGAGGGGAGTTGGCATCGCCCACTATCTGGAGAAGCATGGGCTGAACTTCAAAGGGGGCAACGTCTTTGAGCTTCCCGCTCTGGAAGGCCATTCCACCCAAGAGGAGGTGTGAAATACCTCCACCCAGAGCAGGCTTTGTTTACGGCCTCTGAGAGCGCAGGCTCTCACCTCATAAGGTCAGAAATCCATCCGGTGGTGGCAGGCAGGATATGAATAGTCAGAGACCACACCAGTTCTTGGTAGGTTTTCAGGGGACCCTATAAAGTGTCTCCTGTGTACCTATAACAATAAATCACACACTGGCATCAGTGGGGATTTATTAAAGAAAAATGTTTGCTACCAAACATCTTAGCATATAGTGAAGCCATCATGGAGCAAGGAAACTTGTAATGGCAAGTATCCAGCCCATGTAATGTTTATGGCATCCCTGTGCACTTACACTATCCAAGAATGGCCCAGATATTACAGGGTCATATCTGCTCATGCAGATATGTCCAGACATGGATATAGTGCACCCGGCCTTAGGGCTGTAAGGTATCCAGTAGGGGTGACATACCAATTTCTTATGCAGTGTATGAGGGCATGGCACACAGGGCTGCGTGCCATGTGGACTCTTTGGATTTCTCTGCACCAAGACACACAGCCAGCAATGGCAGTTTGCATGGTCTTGGTGAGGGGTCTCTGGGTTGGTACAATATGTGCTGCAGCCCCCGAGACCCTCTTTAGTACCCATGCTCTAGGTATAAGGGGTACCATTTACTAGGGACCTACAAGGGTGGCTGAAGTTGTTCCAATAATGGTACAGTTTTGGGAAAGAGATCTGGCACTTACAGTTCAAGTTCACGTCAGGCATCAAGCAATAAGTGGGGGCTAGCCATGTCAAAAGAGGCACGTTCCTAAACTGCATATCAATGAGAACATATGTCCTGTTGCTCAGAGACATAGATGAACTGTATTTCATCTACAAGAAGCTGTTGAGAAACAGCTTGAGATATTACAAAAGCATGATATCATTGAGCGATCTACTGGTCCAACCTTGTGGGTTTTGTCCATAGTGGTAGTGCTCAAAAAGGGCAGTGAAGAAGCTGTACACATCTGTGTTGATATGCATCAAGCCAACAAGGAAATTGAAAGAGAACGACATCTTGGTTTGCACATTGCTGACATGATCACACAGCTAAATGGTGGCAAGATCTTCCTTTGCCTTGATCTGAACAAAGGATATCATCAATTGGAACTCAAAGAAAAATACAGGTACACTACCACCTTATCTACCCATATTGGTTTGCTCAGATATAAATGCTTACGTTGCAATGTGCCATCAGCTGTTGAACTTTTGCAAAATGTTCTTCGACATATCGTACAACCTGTCATAAATGCCTTCAATTACAGTGATGACATATTAGTCTTTGGAGCCACACAAAAAGGACCATGATAAAGCTCTTTCACACGTGTGCCATTTACTTGCTGATGCAGGTTTAAATTTAAATGCTTGAAGGCATATTGTGGCATATACAATCAGAAGTCTGTCACAAACTGAACATTCCTATTCACAACTGGTGAAAGAAGGCTTAGCTGTGGTGAACATTTCCACATATTCCTATATCGAAACCCTATATAGAACTACCCCTCTTGTTACCTCCAGTAAGTCCCACACAGAGGGATCGCTAAAAGGTCTTCAGAGTCCATGCCCCCTTTCTCCACCACTCTGCAAATGTGGCTTGTGGTGCACTACTGGTCGGGGGATAAAGTCCACTTTACTCCTGAGGGACCTAGGGGGCCAAGATGCCCTCCTGGTATCTCTTGTAAGTCCTACAGTGGGATTCATGAGAGCCAGTCGGAGGCCCAGCCCCCTTTCTCCACCACTCTGAAAATGCGATTACTAGTTAAAAAACCATAGAAATTGACTGAAAAACCAAAAGGTTACAGGGACGTTATAGTTAGGAATTAGCTTTTAAAAAACCTTTGAAATTCACTGAAAAAACCAAAGGTTACAGGGAAGTTTTAATTAGGAAATAGAATTTAAAAAACCTTAGAAATTCACTGAAAAAAACAATGGTTACAAGGACTTTATAGTTAGGGTCAGATTTCACTCATACAAAACCAGTGGAATTTACAGTTATTGTTGCCTGAGCTAACTATAACTTACACCCCTGCAATGCACTGCTTATGACCTCACATATTACATGACTCATGACATGGTCAGTAACATCACTGATGACATCATTGATGACATCTCAAATGACATCACTCATGACATCACTGATGGAATCCAAAGAACCACTCACACACCTACTCACATCCCAAACAACCCCTTGTATGCCCACTCGCACACACCCGTACAACCACTCACATACCCATTCACAGACCTATGCCAGCACTCACACACCACAGATGTCTCCATAGAGCACCTCACACACCCACTCATTTGTACACCCACTCACACAACCATTCACTCACCCATACAGCCACTCATACAACCGGTTACTCCCCCATACATCCAGCCACATAACCACACACTCACTCATACAGCTACTCACACACCCACTTATTTACCTACAAAGTCACATGCCCACTCACTCACTCAATCAGTTTCTCAACACAGCCACTCACTTACCCATAGAAGCCCTCATACACTCACTCACACAACCACTTACATACCCATTCACATATCCATACAAGCTCTCACACATTCCTGTACAGTCATTCACACAGACACTCACAGTCCAATACAGTCACTCACACACGAAGTCACGTAGCGAAACACCTACTCAAACAGCCACTCACTCACCCATACAGTCACTTACACACTCTGTCACTTACTCATACAGTATTCAGACACCCACTCACTCACTCATACAGTCACTAAACACCCACTTACCAACTGATAGAGCCACTTATACCATCACTCACCCACCCATACATCCACTGACACACCCACTCACACACCAATACAGCCACTTGCACAGCATCTCACTCACCCAGACAGCTGCTCACACAACCACTTTTACACCCATACAGCCACTCACACACATATACGCATAGGGATACATACAGTCTAGGGTGACCAGGCGTTCCAGATTTGCCCGGACAGTTCTGTTTTTTGCCAGCTGTCCCGACAGATTTCAGGAAATTAAGCTCATGTCCCGGTTTTAAGAGAGGGTCGGCTGAAAACGATTGTAGGTATCTTTTTATGTTTTGCAAAGCAGGGATACTTAGCAGCTGTTATAAGAAAGCAATTTAATTAACAGGCATGCCACTCGCTCTAAAAATGGCATTTTATGTATGTTCTTACAGCCTCTTCTTTAATTCTCTGCTAAGGAGCACTGTCATTCTGTGTGCTGGGTTGAAGTAAAATTGTAGTCCTTCTTCTATTTCTGGGAAATGTCCCAGTTTTTGGCTTTACAATTCTGGTCACCCTAATACAGTCACATAGCAACTCACATGATATGTCTCAAAAGTAGTATCACTCATTATAAAAAACACCTAGTATACTACTTTAAGATTTTTAGTACCTCAGTATTTATGTTTAACAATCATAATCTTTTACAAAATACTTACACTCACTGGATGGTGTCATCAGTGATGTCATCTCTGATGTGATTTGAGATGTCATCAGTGATGTCATCAGTGATGTCACTGACCATGTCATGATTGATGTAATATGCGAGGTCATAAGCAGTGCATTGCGGGGACGTAAGTTATAGTTAGCTCAGGTAGCCGAATTTCACTGGTTTTGTACGGGTGAAATCTGACCCTAACTATAACGTCCCTGTAACCTTTGATTTTTGCAACCAAAAAATATATATATATATAATTTTTGTCCAGAGAGTAACTTTAACTACACTAAAACAAGTGTTGATGTATTCTGTTTTATTCGCAAACTCAAACTTAAAAAATTCTTCACCATCAAGAATGGTCTGGAAGAAGTAAAATCGGCACAGCAACCTTCCGAGAGAATTGCAACAAGGCTTCAAGTGTCTGACATACCAATGCTGTTAACTTTACAAGCACTCAGCGATGAAGCAAGTATAACCAATCAGGAATCCAATGATGTAGATTCTACTCAGGAAAGTTTGCGAAGCAACAACATCTTACGAAGAGGTGCGGGAAGTAGCCCATTTAAACCGAAATCTACATTCCTTCCAGTCATGCCAAAAGATGCCATCGACATCTATCATGAGCGAGTAACTGAGGACATAAAAAAACTCTAACATCAAGTCAAACACAAAAAACGTAACAAACAGTACAACAAAATAAAATATGCCAAACTGATTAAGAAATTGAAAGACAATCATGAGGTAATTATAAACAAATCAGATAAGGGCGGGAATATTGTGTTATGGCCCAAAAAGGAATATCTGCAAGAAGCCAAAAGACAACTTAACAATGAAGAATGCTACAAGAAAAGTAACATTAAAGAATATAACAACGCAAAGGAAATCCTCAAAAAAGATCTGCAACAATGGAAAAGGGAGGGACTGATATCAACTGATGAATACAAATATATGTACATTGAACATCCAGTTGTCCCAAATATATACTTCATCCCGAAAGTACACAAGAACATTACATTACACCCATACCAGGCAGACCCATTATCTCTGCGATCAACAGTATGGGGGAGCATATTGCACAATATGTGGATTTCTTCTTACAAGACATTGTTAAAGGGCTACCCACCTATGTCAAAGACACAGGGGATTTTCTAGTTAAACTGGATGACATCAAATGGGCTGATGATCTAATGCTCATCACATTAGACATTGAATCCTTATACACAAGTATTGAACATGGGACCGGCCTCAATGCTGTCAAGCATTTTCTCGACACAAGACCTCTGAATTGTTATAATCATAACAAAATGTTACTTGATCTTATCTCATGATGTCTACACAATAATTATTTTATGTTTGGCACAGAAATGTATAAGCAATCAAGAGGCGTAGCCATGGGGGCTTGTTTCTCCCCCAGCTACGCATGCTTGCATGTTGGCTGGTGGGAGGAACAGGTCCTGAGAAAAGTCCACCAAGACATATACAATCAACATGTTATGCACTGGCTACGATATCTTGATGATGTTTTTATAATGTGGAAGGGCAATGAGGAGAGTGCCAGGGAATTTATCCAAAAATCAACATCAATTCAGCCAACCTCAAATTTACCTCACATATGAGCCAGAAGAGTATTGAATTCCTAGATGTAAGGGTGTATATAAATACAGGAAACATAGAAACAACTTTATTCCGAAAAGAAACAGCGGGCAATGCTACGCTACATGATAGCAGCTCACACCCAATGCACCTCATAAGGAGTATCCCCTATGGGGAACTCCTCAGATTAAAACGTATTTGCAGCGTACAAAAGGACTTAGAAGACTGCACACAGGAAGCACTTACTAGACTCAGGAAAAGAGGTTACAGTGAAAAAATATTGAGAGAGGCAGAAAGAAAAGCAGGGGATAGACCCAGAGCATCACTCTTACCCAGGCTAGAGGAAGAAAGAGAACCCACACAGATGGATGAGAGTCCCAGACTCATTATGACATACAGCAAACAAGAAAGAAAAGTGAGGACCATTATTAATAAGAACTGGCCTATTGTTCTGACTGATGGTGTTTTGGGAACTAGACTCCCCTCTCAACCCACCATCACTTTCAGGAAATCACCATCCATGCGTTCTCAGTTGGTGAAAACAAGTCCCGAATTAAGTCCAACCAATACATTTACTCGACGCAAGACCTCTGAATTGTTATAATCATAACAAAATGTTACTTGATCTTATCTCATGATGTCTACACAATAATTATTTTATGTTTGGCACAGAAATGTATAAGCAATCAAGAGGCGTAGCCATGGGGGCCTGTTTCTCCCCCAGCTACGCATGCTTGCATGTTGGCTGGTGGGAGGAACAGGTCCTGAGAAAAGTCCACCAAGACATATACAATCAACATGTTATGCACTGGCTACGATATCTTGATGATGTTTTTATAATGTGGACGGGCAATGAGGAGAGTGCCAGGGAATTTATCCAAAAAATCAACATCAATTCAGCCAACCTCAAATTTACCTCACATATGAGCCAGAAGAGTATTGAATTCCTAGATGTAAGGGTGTATATAAATACAGGAAACATAGAAACAACTTTATTCCGAAAAGAAACAGCGGGCAATGCTACGCTACATGCTAGCAGCTCACACCCAATGCACCTCATAAGGAGTATCCCCTATGGGGAACTCCTCAGATTAAAACGTATTTGCAGCGTGCAAAAGGACTTAGAAGACTGCACACAGGAAGCACTTACTAGACTCAGGAAAAGAGGTTACAGTGAAAAAATATTGAGAGAGGCAGAAAGAAAAGCAGGGGAAAGACCCAGAGCATCACTCTTACCCAGGCTAGAGGAAGAAAGAGAACCCACACAGATGGATGAGAGTCCCAGACTCATTATGACATACAGCAAACAAGAAAGAAAAGTGAGGACCATTATTAATAAGAACTGGCCTATTGTTCTGACTGATGGTGTTTTGGGAACTAGACTCCCCTCTCAACCCACCATCACTTTCAGGAAATCACCATCCATGCGTTCTCAGTTGGTGAAAACAAGTCCCGAATTAAGTCCAACCAATACTTGGCTCAAACCTAAACAGGGATTTGTAAAATGCTCGACGTGCCGAGCGTGTAAGTTTGGAAAAAACACTACACACTATACCACTCCATTCTGTTCTAAAGAGATTGCTATCAAAGGCAGCTACAATTGCAGAACAGAGTATGAGGTGTATGTTCTGACATGCACCTGCAGCTTGCGATACGTTGGGAGTACCAAGCTACAGGTGCATGTCAGAATATTGCAACATCTTAGAGCAATCGTGAATAATGACACCGCATACCCCGTGGCACATCATTTCAAGAGCGTCCACAACAACGACTTAAACAGTTTACAATATTACGTTGTTAATGCTATCCCTAAGCTTAGGAGAGGTGGAAATAGGGAGAAACGTTTGAGGCAAATCGAGACTCGAATGATTCTGGAATTAGACTGTAAAATGCCTAACGGGCTAAACAATACAGAAGATATGCATAATTTCCTGTAATTAACCCAATTGTGTCCCATTCCCACTAGTATTAGGAGTGCCATTTTGATTATCACATTTTATAAGAAGTAGATGACCGCTGTGACCCTGAAACAACAAGTAATTTTTAATTCCAGGTGTTTTCAATAGGTATTCGGGTTTTACATCAGCACTAGCACTTTATTTTTATATTAAGTATTGCACTTTTTAACACTCAGCACTTTTAGAATGCATTTTTGCACAATATGCTGATGCTGCTAGGCACAGACCAACATGCAAATAAATAATATATATATAGACATAAATAATCAAAAATAATATGAATAGGATATTATGTAAATAGGAGATGTCCCTCCACAGTATTTATTGGGATTGGAGTTTATGTTCACATATGGCAATTTAAGAATCTGTTTAGTATGGTAGTATTGCATTCAAGCATTTATGCTGAAATTAGTAAATATGGCGATTGTATTATACAGTTATATTTAGGCATGTTCCTATATTAATTAATCATAGAGTATTCACCAATGTGAGTTTCTGTACATAATCGGTTTTTAGACATGTGAAACCATAGACTGAAACAGTAACGCGATTATTGCACATACCCATGCATTTATGAATATGCTATATTTATGTAGTTTTATGTATATTAATGGATATTTATTTATTTATTCATTTTTATACATTTGGTGTCTTTTTAATCGCCTAACTGTAAGAATGCACTCTACTTTCAACATGGCAGTCCCATATGCAGAATCCCACATGTAGTTGTTTATTTACATGCACGATAGAACAATGAATTGATCCTAAGTGTTTCTTCAATGTCTGTTATCACGTGACACTTGGTGGGTGTGTGCAACTTACATAAAAAGTATGGCGGACTGCGTTCCGATATGTGATCAAGGGCACTGTGTTGCTCGAAACGCGTCAAACTAAGGTGTGTGAGGAATAAATCTTGCCATCCTACCTTTGATGTCCTTTACTCTCCTTTCGCCGCAGGGAAGCTTGGAGAGTTCTACGATTCAGATATATATATATATATATATATATATATATATATATGCCAATCGAAAGTACCCGAAGTAAGAAGGCACCACACACAGCGTAAATTCAACCTTTTATTCTGGTAGACAGCAGCATGCTCAGCGAGGCCCTCGCAGCTTCGTCTTGTGTGCCATACGCGTTTCAGGAGCAATCTCCCTTGTTCACTGGCTAACGTCGAGGAAGAGACAGCTGTGCAGGTTTAAATCGCACTCGCGATTTGCATAGTAAAACCAGCCCCAATGGGCGTGTCCTGGCAAGGTATTCTGGTCTTTGTAGGCAGGTAAGTTCTTGTATCCTGGATGGATACTGCTGTTCACTTCCCTTAATGCTTTCAATTCCCTCTGGATCGCTGTTTGAAGCCCGGCTGGGCTGCTGCTATTTTCGTGTCCCACCAGACGGAAAACGCCGTTCCATTTGTACTTTTGTATTTCACCGACAAATGGACCTGCTGGAGTATGCAGCGGGGTAGCCTTCGTGGCCAGGGCAGACCACATATATGCCAATCGAAAGTACCCGAAGTAAGAAGGCACCACACACAGCGTAAATTCAACCTTTTATTCTGGTAGACAGCAGCATGCTCAGCGAGGCCCTCGCAGCTTCGTCTTGTGTGCCATACGCGTTTCAGGAGCAATCTCCCTTGTTCACTGGCTAACATCGAGGAAGAAACAGCTGTGCAGGTTTAAATCGCACTCGCGATTTGCATAGTAAAACCAGCCCCAATGGGCGTGTCCTGGCAAGGTATTCTGGTCTTTGTAGGCAGGTAAGTTCTTGTATCCTGGATGGATACTGCTGTTCACTTCCCTTAATGCTTTCAATTCCCTCTGGATCGCTGTTTGAAGCCCGGCTGGGCTGCTGCTATTTTCGTGTCCCACCAGACGGAAAACGCCGTTCCATTTGTACTTTTGTATTTCACCGACAAATGGACCTGCTGGAGTATGCAGCGGGGTAGCCTTCGTGGCCAGGGCAGACCACATATATGCCAATCGAAAGTACCCGAAGTAAGAAGGCACCACACACAGCGTAAATTCAACCTTTTATTCTGGTAGACAGCAGCATGCTCAGCGAGGCCCTCGCAGCTTCGTCTTGTGTGCCATACGCGTTTCAGGAGCAATCTCCCTTGTTCACTGGCTAACGTCGAGGAAGAGACAGCTGTGCAGGTTTAAATCGCACTCGCGATTTGCATAGTAAAACCAGCCCCAATGGGCGTGTCCTGGCAAGGTATTCTGGTCTTTGTAGGCAGGTAAGTTCTTGTATCCTGGATGGATACTGCTGTTCACTTCCCTTAATGCTTTCAATTCCCTCTGGATCGCTGTTTGAAGCCCGGCTGGGCTGCTGCTATTTTCGTGTCCCACCAGACGGAAAACGCCGTTCCATTTGTACTTTTGTATTTCACCGACAAATGGACCTGCTGGAGTATGCAGCGGGGTAGCCTTCGTGGCCAGGGCAGACCACATATATGCCAATCGAAAGTACCCGAAGTAAGAAGGCACCACACACAGCGTAAATTCAACCTTTTATTCTGGTAGACAGCAGCATGCTCAGCGAGGCCCTCGCAGCTTCGTCTTGTGTGCCATACGCGTTTCAGGAGCAATCTCCCTTGTTCACTGGCTAACGTCGAGGAAGAGACAGCTGTGCAGGTTTAAATCGCACTCGCGATTTGCATAGTAAAACCAGCCCCAATGGGCGTGTCCTGGCAAGGAAACCTGCTCTCGCTTCCAAAAACCAAAGCAGAATTGCTTTTGCACAAGGGGAGCTGCATGTCAGCAGCTCCCCTTGTGCAAAAGCAATTCCGGCTCCCGCAGGAGGCGGAGAGCCGGCGAGACCGTGGGGGCATTGGGGCTCCCCCCACAGTCTCCATCAAAGAGGCCAGGCCCTGGGGGATGGGGTCCCTGGGGCCAGGAGTGGCCCGTGAGGGGGGCCACACGGCCCCCCTCCTCTTTATTCATTAAAAAATAAATGGCCGGGCCCCGGGGGTGGGGTCCCCGGGGCCGAAATTGGCCTGGGGAGGGGGGACGCACCCCCCTCCCCTATTTGTTTTTTTTAAAAAAAGAGGCCATGCCCCGGGGGATGCGGTCCCCGGGGCAACTGATGGCCTGAGGAGGGGGCCACGCTGTACCCATTCTTGTTTTTTTTTTTTTTTAAATCGTTGTAGGCCCCGGGGGATGGGGTCTCCGGGGCAAATACGAAATAATTGAAGGGGATCGGTTTTTTTTGTTTCGAGTTTGGAGTCGCGACTCCAGCGCGACTCTCAGCGTGGCCCCACCGTGTAATCGCGATGGAGTTGCAAATTCATCTTAAATAAATAATTAAGTGGAATATAATGTAGAAGGTAGTGTTGTATTTGTGAAGATGTTTTAAAAAGGTACTGTGATTGAAGTTAATGACAAGATTACAATTGATAGAGTTGTTAAAAATATATAAAATTAAAAATTAATATTTAAAGTTCAAAAGTGTGTTGTACTGTAGTACATTGAGTTTGTGCTTTTGTTTTGTGAATTTGCGCTGGGAGCGCGAATCCCCCCAAAATTTTTAAAAAAAATATGTATGTCTAAAAAAAAATTATAATCTGTATTATGTTATAGGGTGACTCTAAAAAGAGCCCTTGTTTTCATTGTGACTTTTTGTAGCTACATGTAAGCGCCGATGCAGAGCTTTAGGTTGTTGAGAAAGACTCTGTTTCCCTGATCTGTGAAGTGTACTCCATCACTCCTGTAGATGCCATCCATATCAAAACGTAGATTGTTGTTATATATGGAGCCCATCCTATGGTCTCTAAGGTAAGCAGAAATAACTTTATTGACATTCTTTCTAGCTTTCTCAATCTGTGGACAGAATTGATTTGGCCACTTCCATTTCTGTCTCTGGCATATGTTAGAGTATACAAAGACAGTTTGAGGTAAAAGCAACATCAATTGTGCAAAGGTGTCCTTCATTAGCATTTCCAGACCTACCCCAGTCAATGTGCCTAGGTCATTTCCACCACAGTGCACAATCATGAGGTCAGGGGGTTGGAGATGCAAAAAGGTTTTAACCAAATCCTCTCTGTGCAATCCATTTAATATCCACATTTTGTAAAGATAGGTTTTTGTCAATACCTCTGCGTTCATCATACCTTTTGCACCAGAAAACATAGCTGTGTCCAACAATCCACACTGTAAGCATCTTGAAGGGGTCTGGAAGTAACAAAAAGATGTCTGTAGCTGAGGTAGTCAGTTGGTAGAATGAGAGGTATGTAAAATGGGGGACAAGATGCTTTTTTTTAAAAAGTAGAGAATTGATTGGCTGTTTAACAACATTGTACATTGAAAAATAGGGTGCATTTTACTTTTTTTTAAAAGCAAGTTTCTTATTGGTTAGTAAAATATATTTGAAAGGTACAATAGAAAGGATAAGGTCATATTTTGCAAAGTCAACCACACCTGCTGTTTGCATTTGCAACATTGTGTGGTGAATTTGAAAATATGGTAAACTTGTGACCCGTCAGTTAAGTTGAGTGTTCCATGAACTGTTACTATGGAAACTGGCATTAAGCAGATTGGGGGTAGGGTTGAAACTTAACTGTGGACTTAAAATGTGAATTTGTAATTTATATATAAGTAATATGTTATTATAGTAACATTTCCCAAGTCAGTACTATCTTTAGAAGTGGTGTGTTATTAAAAAATAGTTGAACATTTATTTGTAATATCTTTTTGAACTCCCGTATGGATTCGCGGCTCCATTGCGTTCGTGCACGGTGGAGTCGCGACTCCAAAAAATACCAGGAGCAGTTTGGGCACTTTTAGAAGTCAGTGGTAAGGGTTAATATGTCTAACCAATAGAAATGTGTTTTACAATTTGAAATAATCAAGGAAGCAATGTGATTTGTTACTTACATGTATTTGGGTGGAGAAAGAGAGGGAAACTTTGCCATTACTGGTTTTACCTTGCTGAGACTGGTGCATTATATTGATTGTGTGCAAAAGAAAATCCTTTAAGAGTTTGTGATATTTTAAATTCAACAAATCTATTTGGAAGGTGAGTTATAAATTTGTGAGGTTTATTTTTAAACTTTTAAAATTATTCAAAAACTGTGTTGTTTGAAATATATTATTAAATGTAGAGATGTGTATTGTAGTTTGTTTTGTTGTATTTAAATGTTGTTTAAAAAAGATTCTGTATAGTAATATGTGTATTTTGCAAGATGGATTACTGATTATGGTACTTTGTTTTAGTGTCTGGATATGTATATTTGTAGTATACCGCATAATTTTAGTTGTTGGTTTAAATTTGGAGGTGGACTATGTCAAGTTTTAAGGTGTGCATGGACTTCTGTCTCTAGTATGTTTCTACTTGTATATGTATTTTCATATGTCTTATACATTTTAACGTGCATGATGTATAACAAATAACTGTTATTGCTTTTTATGTGGTAGGGTCAAGAGTGTGAGTAGTAAGTAGAATGGTGAACATGTAGCAGAAAAGTGTGGTTTGAAAGATGCTCACATAAGGTATTATTAATTAGGCTTCTTTCTTCTAGTCTGTAGAAAGGTATTGTTGAATGATGCTGCATAATTCCAGATAGAATTGTGAAGATGCAGCACAAATGTGTGGTTTCAAAGATGCTCATATAAGGTGTTATTAATTACGCTTCTTTTTTCTAATCTGTAGAAAGGTAGAGTTGAATGATGCCGCATAATTTTAGATAGAATGGTGAAGATGCAGCACAAAAGTGTGGTTTGAAAGATGCTCATATAAGGTGTTATTAATTAGGGTTATTTTTTCTAGTCTGTAGAAAGGTTTAGTTGAATGATGCCGCATAATTTTAGATAGAATGGTGAAGATGCAGCACAAAAGTGTGCTTTGAAAGATGCTTATATAAGGTGTTATTAATTAGGCTTCTTTTTTCTAGTCTGTACAAAGGTATAGTTGAATGATGCCGCATAATTTTAGATAGAAAGGTGAAAATGCAGCAGAAAAGTGTGGTTTGAAAGATGCTCATATAAGGTGTTATTAATTAGGGTTCTTTTTTCTACTCTGTAGAAAGGTTTAGTTGAATGGTGCTGTATAATTTTAGATAGAATGGTGAAGATGCAGCACAAAAGTGTGCTTTGAAAGATGCTTATATAAGGTGTTATTAATTAGGCTTCTTTTTTCTAGTCTGTTCAGAGGTATAGTTGAATGATGCAGCATAATTTTAGATAGAAAAGTGAAGATGCAGTAGAAAAGTGTGGTTTGAAAGATGCTCATATAAGGTGTTGTTAATTAGGCTTCTTTTTTCTAGTCTGTAGAAAGGTATAGTTGAATGATGCTGCATAGTTTTAGATAGAATAGTGAAGATGTAGCACAAAAGTAATCCACCAGATATTACCCTTGCAGGCATGTAATCGACCAGGGTCTAGTTATGTACTTTCCCTACAGTCATGCAATCATGCAGGCTGTACCTATGCAGTCATGTAATAACCTACACACTACCCTTGCAGTCGTAGAATGACGTCTGCCCTTCTGTTGCATTCATCTATTCACCTAGGCAGTACTCAATGACTCATCGATCCCTTCAGGTGCTATTTTTACACTTATCCATGCAGTCAATGTGTATGTTTGCACTCATGCAATTAGCTAGTCACTATCCATCTTCTCCTGCAATTATCCAGTGACTACCGTTGCACTCATACAATCACCCAAGCACTACCCATGGAGTTTTGGTATCACTCAGGCAGATGTAGTACATGTCTCAGTTTCTAGGTTTTACTATATTTCAGAAATATTGTATACAAATTTCTTTTAGATATCATGATGATTTGAAAAGGTAGAGACATATGTATGCATGCTTTTAAGAATATGGACAGTCTTATAGATGAGTCATGTAATAGACTGCTGCTTTATACTTGGCTAGGCCCAACTCTCAGTCAAATATAAAAACACCCAAGTACTGGTCATGCAGTCTTACAATGATGCAGGCACTACATATGCAGTGCTGTAATCACTCAGGCATTACTGCTGCACTGATGCAATCATTTAGGCACTATCTATGCAGTTATGCAATCACTAAGGTTTAATTCATGTAGTTATATAATCACCCAGGCACTACTGTTGCACTCCTTGAATCACGGAGGCACTACCTTTCTACTCTTGTAATCACTCAGCCAGTAGTCATGCTGTTATGAAATCACCCAGGCACTACTTATACAGTCTTTTATTTACTCAGGGTCTACCTCAGTAGTCCTGCAATTACCCAAGAAGTACCCATGCACTTATAAAATCACCCAGTCACTTGCTATGTAGTCATGTAAATCCCCAGACATTATCCCTGCAGTCATGCAATCGCTGAGGGGCTACCCATGTACTCCTTTAATCCCCTTGTACTCTTTCAATCACATACACACTTTTCTTGTACCTATGTAATCATTCAGCCAGTACTCATGTACTTTTACAATCACCCAGTCACTACCTTTGCACTCCTGTAATCAGTCAGGCTGTATCTTAGTAGTTCAGTAATCACCCAGGTGGTACTCATGAACTTATAAAATCACCCACTCACTTTTTATGTACTTCAGTAATCCACCAGATATTACCCTTGCAGGCATGTAATCGTCCAGGGTCTAGTTATGTACTTTCCCTACAGTCATGCAATCATTCAGGCTGTACCTATGCACTCATGTAATAACCCACACACTAGGCTTGCAGTTATAGAATCACCCAGGCCCTACTGTTGCATTCATCTATTCACCTAGGCTCTACTCAATGACTCATCTATGCTTTCAGGTGCTATTTATACACTTATCCGTGCACTCAATGTGTATGTTTGCACTCATTCAATTAGCCAGTCACTATCCATCTTCTCCTGCAATTACCCAGTGACTACTTTTGCACTCATACAATCACCCAAGCACTACCGATGGAGTTATGCAATCACTAAGGTATTACTCATGTACTTATATAATCACTCATGCACTCTGTGAATCATGTAGTCACTACTCATGCACCTATATGATCAGCCAGACACTACTGTAGCAGTCCTTCTATCACGGAGGCACTACCCCTGTACTTATGTAATGACTCAGCCAGTAGTCATGCAGTTATGAAATCACTCAGGCACTTCTTTTGCACTCTTTTATTCACTCAGGCACTACCTCAGTAGTCTTGCAAACACCCAAGAAGTACCCAAGCACTAGTTATGTACTATCCCTGCAGTCATGTAATCATGCAGGCAGTTTCTATGTTCATAAGAATTCACCCAGGCAGTCTGTTTGCACTCCTTTATTCACTGAGGTAGTATCTCAGTAGTCCTGCTGTTTAGTTTTTCTACATCCCTGTTGCCTCTTTGTACACCTCTGTTTATTGTTTCTGCAGTTGTTTTCTTTTTTCTGTACATATCTTGCTTCTTCTTTTTGGACACTTTATGTCTCTTTCTGGACCCTTTTCTATTTTTGCACACCTTTTGTCCCTTTCAACACCTCTGTTGCTTCTTTTTTCTGCAGTCCCTCTTGCCTTTTTCTACATCTTTGGTCCTTTTTTCTGCACTTCTTTTGTTCTTTTCTGCACCTCTGTTGTTTGTTTCTGTATCCCCTTTGTGTCTTTCTGCACCCCACTTACTCCTTTTTGTATGTCTGTTATTTCTTTACGCAGTTTTCTGGTTTGTTTTGAACTTCTCTAGCTTGTGTTTCCATCTCTCTTCCCGCTATGTATTCCCTTCTTTCCTCTTTCTGTATTTTTGTTACTTCTTTCTGCACTTATAACATGTTTCAAGTGTAACTCTCACCATATGTCAGGATGTATCACTAAGATACTGCCATAGTAGTACTCCAATCACCCAGGTAGTACCTATGCACTTATAACATCAACGAGGTACTTTCTATGTACTTTTGGAAAGCAGAAGACAAATGTTTTTGTTGTGCTCTGTGCTAATAGTTGGATACGTTGTGATGTCTTCTAATTGTAGGAATTCTGCAGTGTGTCACATACCTTTGGAATGCAAAAAAAAAAAAATCATTTATGTTTCATAAACTTTGTATATAATTAGTTTATTAATATTAAATGATTTAACGAGTGTATTTAAACTTTTCTTTCTTTTCAGATACTGACCATTATTATTACTAGAGATTAATTATGACAAGAAAAGCTGAAAAGAAAAGAAAAGAAAGAAAAGAGTCCTATTTAAAAGAAAGAGAAAAGGAGAAATCAGACAAAGTACAACATGTAACATTGAAGAAAAAGGCTTCTGGTAAGAGAAGTAAAGATTTTGTTAAAAGAGTTTTAAAAAAGATTACGAATTCACAAAATGGAGAAAAAAAAGAGAAGTAGTACAACCATTCAGAAGGAAAAGAAAAAAGGAGATATTTATAGAAGATCATGTTTTGGGAAAAAAAACTGTGATGAAAGAAGAATGAAACAGTATAAGGATATTAGGAAACGTATGTTTAAAAGTAGAATAGTGCAAAATTTAATGAAACATTGCAAGAAATATGAAAAAAGATCTGCATTTTTCAAGAAAAAAGAAAAGATTGAAAGTGTAGTCGAAAACGCTTTTGAATTGAAAAGAAGATTGTTTATACTAGTTTTAAACAGAATGAGTACATTGAATAAAACAATGCATTCTATGAAGGAGAAAAGCAAAAGGAAAAGACTGATTAACAGAACTAACTTTTGTAAAAAAAATTTGGGTGAATGGAATCACACTTCTAGTTCAGAACCTTTTTTTAATGAAGAGAGCTATTTTCAAAACAATACATTAGTTCACGCAGTTGATACCAGTGGTCGTGCTTATGAGGTGAAGAACGGTTGTGCAATTGAAAAAGAAAAGATGGTTCCTAGAAATGTAGAAGAAGTAATAGCTGAAGAAGTTCAAGGTAGACGTTCACAAGCTCCAGTGTATACGTGGGATTGTAGTAGTATTTGTAGTATACGACAGGAATCTATTGATATTTTACAAAATTTCTTACGAGAGTATGGTAAAAAAAAGTGTTAAGCAGAAGATTAAGATGTTGCAAGGACTAGATCCTTGTAAAGTGAGAAAATATAGTGGCTTGCAGGGTCATTCTCTGGCTTGTCTTTCTAGAAAAGTGTTTCAAAGCATTTTTCATCATTTGAGAATGTTAGCAGTACATCACTCAGAAATGCGGAAGTTAGCAAGAAGATTGTACTATGTAAAGAGTCCTGCATTATGTTTAAGTGAAACAAACACTGCTCTTTTGCATGGTTCAGTATTGGATGTAAAAAAAGTTTGTGATGATATACAGTTTCGTTTCTTTGGTCCTGAAGAGGAGTGTAGAGAAAGTGAGAGTCTCATAAGTGTAGGTGTTGAAGAAGAGGTGACAGATAGTAGTACTGAGAAGTTTGTAGAAGAAATTACAAAGTTTAAGGTAATTTGTTGTGAAAAACCAAACTATGTTTGTATTTGTTGTCGACGTACTCACTATAGAAATCAAACTAGGAATGTTGATCTATATTTAAAAAGTGAAAAGGAAAAAAATGATAAGTGGAAGGAATTTGGTGCTTATTTGTTGGTGGAAGATTGCTTTGAGTTGGGTAGTGATCAACGTATTTGTAAATATTGTTACAGCAAATTAGAAGAGAACAAAATGCCAGCTAGAGATGTACATAATAACCTAGAGTTGGTAGCTATTCCTCCAGAACTGGTAGATTTAAATACGTATGAGTCCATTCTGATTCAATCTGTGCACCCGTTTCAGGCTATTGGTCGTATGGAGCCTAAAACAGGTAAGTTGCCTCCCACAGATTTACAAAGAGGATTAAAAGGAAGGGTTGTGTATTTACCTTTAGATTTAAATACAAATATTGAAACTATTGGTGTAGAGAGAGAGGAAACTGAACCTGTAGTTATTCTAGTTAATGGTGTTCCAACAAAGAGTCAGAAAATATGGCAAGAGTTAGTAGGTGTCACCAAAGTTCAAAAGGCTACATTATATCTCACAAAAAAAATATATCTTTATTACAAAAATGTATATTTGGAAGAACAAGAAATAGTTTTAGGAGAAGATAGCGAAATTTCAACTGGCCAAATCGAAAAAGTGGACATCTCCAGGAGTGAAGAAATGTATGAACATTGTAGTGTACATCCTTTACATTCAAAGGAAGTGATTGGAAATACTATTAAATTATTCCAAATGAAGAAAGCGAAGGGAACTCATATGAGTGTTTGGGAAAGAAGTTTAGAAGCCCGTTGTTTTCCACAGCTCTTCCCCACTGGAAAAGGTGGACGATATGATGAACGACCCGTGCAGATTCCAGCTTCAGAATATTTTACAACAAGATTGTACTCAGAAGATCCAAGATTTCGACAATGTATTCCATATATATTTCATCTTTTGTTTGAAAGTGACTTGTCTGGACTTTCATATGCAGTTAACCACATATTAAAAACAGGACTTCATCTTCAACATGTTTCTGCAAAGGAATTCATGGACAAAGTACAACAAAGAGACGATCATTTAGCATCTCAATCGATTAATTTGATGGCGTGTCAACGTGGTACTAATGAGTATTGGTATCGTCATCAGGGAGAACTTAAATGTATGTTAAGGAACTTAGGAACCCCTACATGGTTTGTTACACTAAGCTGTGTTGAATACGCATGGGACGATTTACTTGAATTTCTACGAGAAGCAAATTCAAATATTAAAAACATTGAATTCAAGACAGCTGGAGAACTGTGTTCCTTGGATCCTGTAAATGTGTGCAGATATTTTATTCATAGGTTTCAAGCTATGATGTCTTTTATCTGCAATACAAATAATCCACCTCTTGGAGAAGTTATTGATTTCTTTTAGAGAAAGGAGTACCAAGCCAGAGGTGCTCCTCATATACATATGCTATTATGGATCAAGGATGCACCTAAATTTGGAACTGATTCTTATGAGACTGTTTTATCTTTCATTGAAGACTATGTTACATGTGGTATTCCAAAAACTGGAGAAGAAAATACCTTAAGACAACAAGTTTTACGGTTTTAAACTCATCGATGTGGCAAATATTGTCGATGGAAATAAAAGTCAAATGAAACATTTAATACAAAATGTCGTTTTGGATTCCCACGTCCAGTAATTTCCAAAGGAAGAGTCAACAGTTTCATGTCAGCAGTGAGGCATACTATAACTCGAAAATCTCCAAAAAATACTTACAATATAAAAAGAAGTGAACATTCAAAGTATATTAATGATTACAATCCAGTGATTTTGACGATGTGGAATGCAAATATGGATATCCAGTATGTTGCAGATAATTCGATTGCTGTTGCTCGTTATGTTACATCATACATAAAAAAATCTGAAAAGACGGAGTTGAAAGAAATGTGGGAAGAAATTTCACAAGAGAAGACTCTTAGTAACAAATTGCACAGCTTTAGTTTGAAGATGCTTTCCCATCGAGAGATTGGATCCTATGAATGTTCGGCTCGGTTGACATCTGCAAGTTTATATTCAAAGTCAAGAGGAATCATTTGGGTAAGTCTAGGTCTTGCTGCAACACGAAATCGAGTATTGAAATCTGTACAAGAAATTGAATACTTAGGGGTCGATTCCGATCTCGGCCGGTAGGGCACCGAATCGGATTCGGCTTTACCGGATCCGATTCGGAGCCCTCTTTCCCGACCGATTCGGACGTGCGTCCGGGTGAGCGAGTACGATGCGAGCGCTCGCGAAATCACCGACCGACTCGTTCGCGGGACCCAACCGCTCCGACCGACTCACACGGACACGACTCGCACCGCGCAATGGAGACGTTCCCCGGCTGGGTAAGTACGATGCGCGCCTCGAGCAGTCCGACCGACTCGCGCAGTCCGGCTCCAAAGAGCAGTCGGAGCTGGACTTTGGGGGTCCGCGTCGGACCCCCCTGTACGCGTAGCCGCGCGAGTCGCACACAGGGGGTACCCATGGGTCCCCCCTACCTGTGCATGTACGGCGCGAGTCGCTTCAACGCGTACCCGCTGTAGGGGGTGCCCTTGTTCACCTCGCACCCATTGAGTCAATGGGAGCCCGCGTACGCATTGTACGACCGGCTCCCATTGACTTCAATGGGAGTCCGACCGAATCGAGTCCGATTGCATGCAAACGCATCATACTTGTTCGGTCGGACTGCTAGGGTCCGATTCGGTTGAAAATCTCTCCGGGTCCGGCTCGGTCGGGGAGATTTCCGGCCTGAATCGGAATCGGCCCCTAAGCCTTAAATGAACCGGAAAGTACAGATATTGTTAAAACAAACATGTTGGATACATACTATCCAAAAAGAAGTCCACATCTGGAAAACATATGTCTCTATGAAGTTCTGCAATATTACCGCTTTAAGAGAAATATTACAGCAAATATAAATGAAGAAAAATATGCAGTCATTGGATGTGATGGATGTTTGGTAAAATATACCAAAGGAAATCTCATTAATCACAGGAAACTCAGTTGTGATACTCCAGGTAAACCAGGTTACATCATGCATGTAAAAAAGGCCTTCCATATGCATTTGCACTTTAATCAAGGTTGTGCTGCTTAAACCGAGGAATAATTACCTGCTATTCAAATGCAGTCGCCCAATTTGATATAATATTGCTTTTGTAGCATGTATGAATGTTATTCAGCTTAAACCATTTTTGTTTTAAGAAACTCACTCACTGTTTTAGATTGTAAAGGTTTTTATTAACCAAACAATAAAGTATTATTATTCTTACTCTCTCCCTAATGTTGCACAGACTTGAGTGGGTGTAGAACGGAGAACGCCAGGAGGCTGATTAGTCTCAGCAGCAAACTTTGCAGAAAGCCTGAGGGGCATCGAATAAACTTTATCAAGAGATTCTACATATTGGCTACATTTAACCTGAGGCAAACCACTTGGAAGCCTTAGTTGTGTTTCCTTGCTAAACCAGGACATTACTGTATGGTGATTCTCTGATGTCAGTCCGGATATTAGGAATGACAGGAGTTGGATACTGAAGATTTTGAAGACTTGTGGGAGATTAGTGTACCCTTGAGAGATAGACTGCTCCCTTCGTACTTTTAAGAAAGACAAGGGTGGCATCAGGAACACATGTCAGCCCTGCTCCTCAAATCATTGCGAGGAGCCTAGAGATATATTGTGTGGAGGAACAAGCTCCGCACCTTAACATCCGACAATTCCAGCTTTTGTCACAGGAAAGACTGCATATTCACGGTTCCTGCTGCCTGGGGCTCTTGTTTCTTCACGCTCCCGACGCTGGGTCCAGGAGGACCACAAACACCAGTATTCATAGCGCGAGGACGCGCTATTAAAGAGCGACGCCGGCCCGCGGCGCTTTGTATTCACGGTTCCTGCTGCCTGGGGCTCTTGTTTCTTCACGCTCCCGACGCTGGGTCCAGGAGGAACACAAACACCAGTATTCATAGCGCGAGGACGCGCTATTAAAGAGCGACGCCGGCCCGCGGCGCCTTGTATTCACGGTTCCTGCTGCCTGGGGCTCTTGTTTCTTCACGCTCCCGACGCTGGGTCCAGGAGGACCACAAACACCAGTATTCATAGCGCGAGGACGCGCTATTAAAGAGCGATGCCGGCCCGCGGCGCCTTGTATTCACGGTTCCTGCTGCCTGGGGCTCTTGTTTCTTCACGCTCCCGACGCTGGGTCCAGGAGGACCACAAACACCAGTATTCATAGCACGAGGACGCGCTATTAAAGAGCGACGCCGGCCCGCGGCGCCTTGTATTCACGGTTCCTGCTGCCTGGGGCTCTTGTTTCTTCACGCTCCCGACGCTGGATCCAGGAGGACCACAAACATCAGTATTCATAGCGCGAGGACGCGCTATTAAAGAGCGACGCCGGCCCGCGGCGCGGGACGCGCCCGGGCGGGCCCGTCCACGCCCGTCAGAGTCCAGAAGAGGCTGGGCTGGGCTAACCCTCTTTCTTCTGCACCCGAGTAAGGTACTGTTTCGACATCAGCGAATATGGCAAAAAGAAGGGGTCCAAAGGAGAAAGTCGGGGGAGGAGTGGGAGCTACCCTGGACTCATTTCTGGTAAGAGCAGCGAGTGTCTTGTCCCATGAGATTGAGCTAACCGAGAGACGTCTTTATCTCGAGCCAGGCTCCTCAATACCGAGACTATCTACTGGGCCTGCTATTGATCACTCCCTGGCTACCCAGTCTTTACCATCATTAACCTTGTCGGACTCTGCTCAAGAGCGGGTTAGTCCTCCCCCACCCAACACGAACATAGAGATTTCCCCAGGGGCCCATACAATTCATTTACCGGAAAATACATCATCTTTGGATACCTCACTGTTACCTCCGGCTAAGCGTACTAGAGCAGGGGGTGTTATAAGTGGTGCTAAATCAAAACAAACTAAAAACAGTTGCGCCACTAAATCTAAAGCATCCCAAAAAAAGTCACACACAATGAACCGTAAAATATCGGTAATTCCTTCAATGGCTGTTAATATTCCATCCCTCCAAGCTCAGCAAGATAATATTATCTGGCCGGAACTTACGTTCAGGCTAAATAATATAATGGCTCCCATTTTAACCAAACTGTCGCAAATTGAACTACGGTTGGCAGATTTAGAGGCTCAAAATCGCTCATTACTTGAGCAAGTGTCCCAGATAAACATATCTCCTTCAGCAACATTAAGAAGTATAGACCCAGCACAAGAGAGGGAAGCAAGAGGACCACCTGCTCCCGCGATAACGACAGTAATAACACCAATACCTTTGGTTGATTGTGATAACGTATTAGTACAATCTTTAAATGCGAACTCTAATATCTTAACAAGAGGCAATCGGATTTACCAAGGGTTGAATAAAAGTGGGTCATCATCTCACCCTACACTAACCGAGAAGGAAACAAGAGGGGCTACTCATTCGGTAAGACTACCTGAGAATTCTTTGAAGCAGAGTGAGGGTTATCCGCAACAAACTCTCTATCTTCCCCCCGCTGCTGTTCCATTGGTACTGGTTTTAGCCAATGTCCCACTTCTTCGTGAGGAACAAATTGAACCAACAGGACAATTAATGGACAAATGTCTTCACTGGCTATCAAATAATGTTAAAATAACAGAGATGGGAAGGGAGCAGTTGGCCAATGATATTATCATGGCAAGAAGAGTAGGATGGGTGGGTGGCCTCAGAAACGTTTATGCCGGTGATTGTGTGGTCATAAATTTTAATAATGCAGACACGGCCGCTAATCTTTTAGCTAACCTGTGTACACTTTCCCTAAGGAACACCCAGATAATACCTCTAACATTAGAGTATTTTTACACCGGCCATGGACCCACAATGGAAAGGAACTATAGGGGCAGGAAACCATTTTTAATCCCTGGTGAGAGAGGGAGAGAGGGCCCTCCTGCAAATTATGGGATTAGATTACAAAATAGATATGAAGCCCTGTCAACTCTGGAGTACTGTGATTGACTAATTCCTTCATCCCCTTTTCTAACACCAAAGGCAAATATCCCGGCTGTAGTAGAGAATCATACTAATCAAGTGGGGATCCAACGTATCAAATTACTCCCCGTTAATACCCTGGTAGATGCCAGCCCTATATCCACTACTTCGGTACAAGTTCAGACCTCCTTACACCCTATGACTAACAGTAAGGGTCCTAAGACTAACATGATAACATGGAACGTGGCAGGTATAGCTTCTAAACTGGGAAACCGTCAGTGGTTAAATAAGTGGCAACCAATGGAGATAGTGTTTTTCCAGGAGACTTGGGCTAAAGACCCAGTCTTCTTTCATGGGTTTCGCACTTTTTATTCTCCGGCACTTCCGTCACCCTCGGGGAGGGCAAAGGGGGGTTTATTAACCTTGATTTCGAATATTATATCTATTGAAGTCAGGCAGGTTGGCCCCATACACAAGCATTTTCAGATCTTCCAGCTGAGTTACAGGAGCCAGGATCCCTGGACTATTGTTAATTTTTATAACAATGAAACTGGGAGAAATATGAAGGTAGTGGTGGACGCCCTAGAAATGGAGATTGAGAAATTGAATATGGCAAAGAAGGGGGAAGTGCAAACCTCATCTTGGTGGGGGACTTTAATATCCACATGTGCAAATTTAATGGGTCTAGAGTATGTGGAGTAGAAGACTCCCATGGTAATCCATCGCTACACTTTACCCATAGTGAGTATGGTGAAACTCTAAATACTTTGTTACACAAGTGGAATTTATGTATAGCCAATGAAATAAAAGAGGGAGAGCAAGCGCTAACATTTAGAAGGGGCATACAAGAGTCCAATATTGATTTTATCTTAGTGCCAGTACATCTACATATACATGGGAAAGTGACACATATGAATACACTATTCACTACCCATAGTGACCATGTGATCCTATTTATACATTTAAGTATTTTGCCCAAAGTCAAAGAACATAATGAGGTAACTGCAGATGTGAATTTGACTAGGAAGAATGGGTATCAACTAAAATGGTCACAGGTACATAAGCTAAACATAGTCCCTGAAATCTTAGCTCAAGTTAAGGATGATATATTACTATGTCTGGGAGAAAACACACTCCCTGCGTTTTTGGTTATCCATTTCTGTGCCCTTTTGGCCAAAATAAAAGCTGCGCTTACCAGATTTAAGTCACCAAACGCCATTATTAATGGTGGGTGGTTTGATATAACCTGTTCTAAAGCTAAAAAAGCTCTTGTAAATGCCCTAAAAACGAATCCTAGAGATCCAAATAATATTCGTGCATTACGCAACGACTATAAATTAGCTAGGAGAGCCAGAGAGAAGGATCTCAAGGATCAGACCTGGGAAGATCTTGAGCAAGCAGCCACTTCGGGGAGTAGTAGAGATTTCTGGAGAATAGTGAACGCCCCGTACTTCAAAGAATCTAGTGATCCTACGTTAGATGTACATGTAGATGAAGAAGTATGGGTGAGCTATTTTGAAAATATATTTGGTGTTCCAATCCCCTTGAAGCAATCGTCTCATAGCACAGTACCTCCATTGCAAGGAGGGTTAATTTTTTCTCATTCAGAGGTTAGAAAGGCACTTGAAGCATGCATTCCTAGTAAGGCGCCAGGTCCAGATGGGATCCCTATTGACTTATTCCAGGATAATTATCATTTGTGGGTCCCTCTGCTAACAAATATTTTTAATAGCATTCAGACAGCAGGTCCCCCTTCATCATGGGGACAGAGTATTATTGTACCCATTTTTAAAAAAGGGGAGAGGGGGTTACCAAAGAATTATTGTCCTATATCCCTTCTTGACACTACTGCCAAACTTATGGGAAGGGTCCTTTTGGCCAGATTGGAGGCATGGGCCGAAACTAATAACATCTTTATGAAGGCACAATATGGATTCCGTAGGGGTATGGGTACGGTGGATCAATGCCTAAACCTCTCCTTAACTTTAGAGAAATACACAAAGGCAAAAGGCGGGAAGATCTATATGGCCTTCATGGACCTGACCGCAGCCTTTGACTGTGTTTCCCATTCAAGGTTATGGTCCATGATGGAGGGGATGGGCATTGATCCGCTGATAATTGCCTTTATACGTCAGCTGTACGCCAACGCCACCGCTTGTGTTCGGTATGGTAGGAGGGGGGAGTGTACACGTCACTTTAAAATCGAAAAGGGAGTAAGACAGGGCTGTGTTCTCGCCCCATTTCTTTTTTCCATCTATACAAACGGGGTAGAGTCCGCCCTGTCTGCTTTATCTATAGATGTCCCGAAGTTTGATCAAGCCCCCCTCCCGATTTTAGCGTACGCTGATGACGCAGTATTGATAGCTAGATCGGGGTTAGCCCTGCAAGCGTTAATCACAGCCTATTCCACTTTTATGGCCTCACTTGACCTCAAAGTAAACAAATCAAAAACGTTTATTATTGTGACAGGAGCCTCCAGAGGAGAGAAACCCCCCCACTTCCAGCTGGCAGGAAAGAAAATTGAGGTTGTCAATTCATTTTCATACCTGGGAGTTCTCTTTGATAAGGACCATACATGGTCCAGATTAGTGGCGGTAAGAGCGCAGGGCATGCAAAGGAACCTTAATGCAGTAAAAAGATTTGCTAAGAAGTTGGGAGGGAGCCCTCTGGATATAATAAAAAACATTTATCTTGCAAAAACAAAGTCTACTGCAATTTATGGAGCAGGAGTAGGAGTATGGGGGACGGCAAATGTTGAGCAGCTCCAGCAAGCAGAAGATAGCTTTTTTAAAATAGGGTGTCTTTACCGCAATCAGCTCCAGAATTATATTTTACACCTCGAATTAGGTCTTCCATACATTAGTGATTGTATAGGATTAGCACCATTATTGTTGTGGCTCTCAATTTGGCGCAGGACCACGGTGGATCTGACACAAACTATTATCAGGGATTGTTGTAAGTTGGACTACTACAAAAGAATTGGGTGGCTAAACTATGTAGAGGACCAACTGAATGCTCTAGGGTTGGGAGAACTATTTAAAGACCCTGATTCTTGTAAAAGGATCACAAAGAAAACGTTAACTGACCTATTCAACCGGAGAGCAAATTATGAGAGATGGGGAAGGAAAATTTGTTTCCACTCCTCCATTGCCTACGATCTGGTTCCCCCAAAACCTGGGGAGGGTTTTTACTACCTATCACGCATAAATAACAGTCAGCATAGATTTATTTTACTGCGTTTTCGTTTGAATATGATCCCGCTACTTTTGGGGTATCCGGCTAGGAGATACAAACTGGCAGATCTGTCTCCTTGTCCGTGTAATAATATTGCCATGCAGTCAGACCCTCATATATTACTGTTTTGTAAAAATTATTCTGAAGGAAGAAAAACATTTATAATTCCGATGTTGAGGTATCATAATTTTAAACAGTATCGGGTGGCAATGTATTTTTTAAAGGCTTTATCGGACCCATATGTATGCTATGCGGTAGCCTCATTTTTGTGGGTATGTTTTAGAAAGAGGAAATTGGTGGGACGATCTTTTAATAACAATGATTGACTTTGATTTTAAGGTATTTTACTGGATTTGTAAAGTTTATTTAAATGGAATTTGGATCATGGTAAAATTGTTTAATTCTTTTTTAACACTGTATATAGGCTTTATATATATCTGACATGAAGTTTTTATAATGATGTTATGTGCTTTTATGGTCTGTTTACAAAGATCGAATAAAGCTATGTGAATTGACATCATGCATGTAAAAAAGGCCTTCCATATGCATTTGCACTTTAATCAAGGTTGTGCTGCTTAAACCGAGGAATAATTACCTGCTATTCAAATGCAGTCGCCCAATTTGATATAATATTGCTTTTGTAGCATGTATGAATGTTATTCAGCTTAAACCATTTTTGTTTTAAGAAACTCACTCACTGTTTTAGATTGTAAAGGTTTTTATTAACCAAACAATAAAGTATTATTATTCTTACTCTCTCCCTAATGTTGCACAGACTTGAGTGGGATAGTAACTTTTACCCCTCTGCTATCCAACGCTTTCTCCACTGTTGCACAGACTGGAGTGGGAATAGTAAATTTTACCCCTCCGCAATCCAATGCTTTCCCTACTTTTGGACCGACTGGAGTGGGAATAGTAAATTTTACCCCTCCACAATCCAACACTTTCCCTATTGTTGCACAGACCGGAGTGGGAATAGTAGATGTTTCCCCTCCTGAGTTCAATGCTTTCCCTACTGTTACACTGACTGGAGTGGGAGTAGTAAATGCTTACCCTTCCGTAATTCAACACTTTCGCTAATGTTGCAGTGACTGGAGTGGGAATAGTAATTTGTACCCATCCTGAGTCCAACGCTTTCCCTACTGTTGCGCAGACTGGGGTGGGAAAAGTCAATTTTACCCCTCCTGAGTCTAACGATTTCCCTACTGTTGCAGAGATTGGAAGGGGAATAGTATATGTATTATTCCTACAATTTTATAGTTTTGTTTATATTGTTAAAATCCATATTATTATGATGTTTCTGTGTATTTAATATTATATTATTTTTATTTATTAATGGTTGAGATATTAACATATTTTTAGTAAAATGTAATTTTTTATTTTGTTTACCTTTTTCTTTATGAGTAATTAAATTGGCTTTTTTTTTAATTTTTTCCAGTTTATTTGTTACAGTTTGTAATTTATTGTGTGTGTATATGTATATATATATATATATATATATATATATATATTATATATATATATATTTATCTCAAAGCTCCAAGGGGGGCACTCACGGGGTGATATACAATGTCCATTTATTTATGCAAACGCGTTTCGGCAATCGGCCTTCCTCAATGCTTTAAATGTACATCTGTAGCGCACGACATTGAATTTCTTTAAGTAATGCAGACGGTTATGTGACGTTACCCCGCACGCATTTACCCAGCATGCTTTTACCCCGCAGTTTTTACTCCGCAAAATCTTTTACAACGTTCCACCCTATTATAAAGTACAGAGACATTGCCCTTCCAATATGGTGGCCGAAATTGACGGAATCTAACTGCAGCTCTTCTTTGTTTTTCACCATTAGGTATTCACCAATGAGAAAGGTGTCTGCAATACTTAAAGAAATTCAATGTAGTGCGCTACAGATGTACATTTAAAGCATTGAGGAAGGCTGATTGATTTAAACGCATTTGCATAAATAAATGGACATTGTATATCACCCTGTGAGTGCCCCCCTTGGAGCTTTGATATGAATCATGAGTCCTACCATCACGTTTGAAGGCACCCGCCTTAAGAGTTTGGCAGAGCAGGTGGGGTCGGAGCTGTGATGTAATTTTCTGCCAGAACCGTCGCTGAAGGACGATCCGACGACCGAGGTCGTGGGTTATACAAACCCATGGTGAAGCGGGCATCAGACCGCTACCAGCTGATTTTACCTGGTGTACCAACCAGTGGCAGGGCGAGGGGTGTACACCGCAGGACGACATTGTTATAGTCGGAAAGGGCAAGGTGCAAGAAGAGACTGGTATGCAGAGCACGGCAAAGTGTGGAAATAAGGACTATGATTTTGTACTCACCAATTGTGGTAGAATTGTTTCTTGGGACATCTATGTCGAACATATTGACTAATATAAAGTACAGAGACATTGCCCTTCCAATATGGCGGCCGAAATTGACGGAATCTAACTGCAGCTCTTCTTTGTTTTTCACCATTAGGTATTCACCAATGAGAAAGGTGTCTGCCCTACTTAAAGAAATTCAATGTCGTACACTACAGATGTACATTTAAAGCATTGAGGAAGGCTGATTGCCGAAACGCGTTTGCATAAATAAATGGACATTGTATATCACCCCGCGAGTGCCTCCCTTGGAGCTTTGATATGAATTGTGAGTCCTACCATCACATTTGAAGGCACCCGCCTTAAGAGTTCGGCAGAGCAGGTGGGGTCGGAGCTGTGATATATATATATATTTATATATATATTCCAGAGAGTCTGCTCAACGCCGTACGCCTGCCCTTCGTTGTCGGTGCCAGCCGTGGCGGCAGAAGCCACACAAAGTCAAACAATCCTTATACACTCGAAAAGGAGGCGGCACACCGGTTCTATCCAGAAGTGATTTTTTGTGCAAAATAAATAAAAAAATAAAAATAACGCGTTTCGGCCAAACGCCCTTTGTCAAGTTTGCAAATTACTGCCAGTAGTGCCGTTAAAATACATGCAACGTCATCATAGAAATGGAAAACATCCTAAAGAGTGTATTGCGATTGATACGATATTGTGATTAAATATACCTTAATTTACTTTTTATCATCACAAGTGCTCCTTTGTAATTAACGAGCACAATTGCCCTCCGTATCTATAATATAATCAAAGGTTAAATATAACTCGATAAGCGAAGGGCTGTACAGCAGTATAGTTCCCATGTGACCTCTCTACCACCAATAGACATAGTAGAGAGATTCGGGTAGTTCTAGTTATGCACATACTATGGCAATAAAATTTGGGCAATCCATAAAGGAAAATTCCTTAACGCATAGCAAATGTAACTTAGTGTTGATCAATGTTTTAAATAAACAATCATATGACATATAATATACCCACATAAATAGGTTCGAAAATCAAAATCACCATATGAATTCATGTCCAACGCTAGAAGAGAATCATATTTACATATCATAATGACGATATTTAAGGAACAATCATGAGGTTCCTACAAACTTTAGGTAATGATCAGAATAAAAAATCATCAAAGCATGAGAATAGGTAACTGCGGGCATAAAGAATTGGATTCAATAACAGAAATAATTAATACAAGGTGACAAAGTGAAAATATATATATATTAATTCAAATCCACTATGAGGAAAGACCAACAGGGCACATAATAGTAACCCAAACGATGACCACAATCAGGAAAAATCCAGGATGAACGGGAAATAAAGGGCAAGTGCCCATGTGCCTAATACAAATAAGTGTAATCCGGAAGATCCAACCTCAAGGGGATATATACTCTCAGTGCACCCTTAACTAGAATAACATCCAACATCAAGTACTTACATAAGAAAAGAAAAATATAAGAATATTAAAACCTCACGATGGATACATGTGGAACGGTAGGCAATTAGACCCCTATATGCATTGCCAATTCCTCTTCTGTATTTAAGCCAAAAGGCATTCTGGTATTTAAATCAATGATGTAACGGGACTCTAGGATCCGCAATTGTTTCTCCTGGTCCCCACCTCTGATATCTTTCAGTATTCTGTCAATACCCACATACTTGAGTAGTTTGTTGTTGTTACTGTCATGGACATTGTAAAAATGTCTAGCTACCGGATAATTAAAATCCAGGTTTGTTATTCCCTTTGATGTTCCAATATCCGTTTTTTTACCGGCAGTTTGGTACTGCCTATATAACGGAGACCACACGGGCATTCTAAGGCATAAATGACAAATTCAGTGGTGCAGGTGATTACATTTGGAAATGTTTTTTCTTTGCCATTGAATGTTTTGAAAGTCTTACAGCTCTGACTGTTCTTACAGGCCTTACAGGCGTTACATTTGTGGAAGCCTTTGTTACTTTCTAACCACGTAGTACTGGATTAAGTCTGATGATAGCTCTTAACCAATTTGTCCCTAAGGGAACTTGGTCTCTTATAGGTTACAATGGGTGAGTTACCTGCACTTTTCCCAATAATGGGATCTGCCTGAATGAGACCCCAATGTTTTCTCATGATAGATTTGAGCCTATTTGATCTTGCATTGTATGTGGTAATCATTCTTGGGACATTGGTCAATTAACTTTTACGAGATATGTTATCAGATTTAAATAGAACAATTGTCTGTTTGACATTTTTTAGCTTGGTAGTTGCTTGCGACAGAATTTTATCTGAGTAACCTCTTACTTTGTACCTTTGTACCATAGTATTCTGTTACATCTTGTAGCCTCTATCGGTGCTGCAATTCCTGCGAGCCCGCAATAGTTCACCATAAGGGATACTATTTAGAAGAGACATTGGATGATGACTGCGTGCGTCCAGGGTACTGTTACCCACCGTTTCCTTTCTGAACAGGTTAGTTACCAGTTTGTTGCCCTGCACCGTAACATGTATATCTAAGAAATCACATTCTGTCTCACTAATTTTATGTGTGAAACTCAAGTTTAAATTATTGCGTGACAGGTATTCGATGAATATCAGGGCTAATCTGGGACGAGGATAAGGAGTTAGCCCTGAGATTCATCTGAGGCCCACTGAGGGCTAATTAAATGGACATGCAGAGGGGGAGTGCCTTTTCACCATTTCTGTGCAGTATCATGGAGCCTGTGACCAAGGAGCTGTGCTCTGAAACGCGCACGGCAATGACATGCATCTGAATGAAAATGCCAGTTTCCTTTTATTAAAAGAATCATTGGAATTCATATGCTTTTCGAGTGCGTCTTCAACTGGGGATGTTTTGTTGAAAGATTTATGACCGGCAGTCCAGCCGGGAAGACTGCACCACCCTTCAAGGTTAAGGTTAGGGGGCCACGAGGACATGGAACTATTCTGAGTCTTCCTTAGTGGAAAAGCAGAAGAGAAAAAATAAACTGAACATTTTCATCTCGGAGGCCCGCTGGAAGGCGTTTAAATTAAATGAACATTTTGCTACAGCACAGAAACCTACTAAAGGTAAAGGAATTTTGAAAGTGCACTACTGCTCACAGCATGCAACACTTAGTTGAACTCACCTGTGAGGTCCACTGAGGGCTAATTAAATGGACATGCAGAGGGGGAGTGCCTTTTCAACATTTCTGTGCAGTATCATGGAGCCTGTGACCAAGGAGCTGTGCTCTGTAACGCGTAGGGCAATGAAATGTATTTGAATGAAAATGGCAGTTTCCTTTTATTAAAAGAATCACTGGAATTCATCTGCTTTTCGAGTGCGTCTTCAACTGGGGATTTTTTGTTGAAAGATTTATGACCGGCAGTCCAGCCGGGAAGACTGCACCACCCCTCAAGGTCAATGTTAGGGGGCCAAAAGGACATGGAACTACTCTGAGTCTTCCTTAGTGGAAAAGCAGAAGAGAAAAAATAAACTGAACCTTTTCACCTCGGAGGCCCACTGGAGGGCTTTTAAATTAAATGAACATTTTGCTACAGCACAGAAACCTACTAAAGGTAAAGGAATTTTGAAAGTGCACTACTGATCCCAGCATGCAACACTTAGTTGAACTCACCTGTGCGGCCCACTGAGGGCTAATTAAATGGACATGCAGACGGGGAGTGCCTTTTCACCACTTCTGTGCAGTATCATGGAGCCTGTCACCAAGGAGCTGTGCTCTGAAACGCGTAAGGCAATGAAATGCATCTGAATGAAAATGCCACTTTCCTTTTATTAAAAGAATCATTGGAATTCATCTGCTTTTCGAGTGCGACTTCAACTGGGGATGTTTTGTTGAAAGATATATATATATAAAGTACGCGGAAATTGACTGGAATAAAATCCTTAAGGAAGTGGACAAACTAAACCAACAGTTGGAGAATCATGAACAATAAGACTTCATTAAGAAAAGTAGAGAAGAGATTGATATCCGCCTCACGAAACATGAAGAAACAATCAAATCTCGTAAAATATGGAAATTTGCACGAAACAAACGTGACTATGAGACAGGCAGGATATTCACGTTTGCCCGAAAATACGACACCGCTAAAAGACACGCACTCGTGTCAAAGCTTCCAGAAACTCCTATACCAGCTGCCACCAAAGCTGTGGCCTCAGACACTGATTTGAGTTCAGCTGCAAGTAGTATGGATTCGGATGACAGCGGGTCCAATACAATGCAGATCCAAGTACCTACAAAATATACACCATCGGAAGAACTTGGTTTTTTAATAGAAGACCGCCGTCAGACGTTACGGCCACGACCTCAAATGAAGAAAAGCGCAGAAGAAACAACAAGCACAGGAAACAAAGGAGGAAATGCAGGCGCACAAGGTTACAACAACAACAAGAGGGGCAGAGGAAAGAAATGGTAACTACATCAAATCAATCAGACATTCCTGATAACACCGTAGTGAATTTGTCAGACACTGTACTCACCAAGGCAGAAACACAATTGCTTTCCCTGGGATTATCTTTCTGCCCTCAAAATTCATTCAAATATGTTCAATCCCGTATTGATGTCTTCAAATGTATTCGAAAACTAAAACTCAAAAAGCATTTTAAATTGACTAAGGCACACGAAACAGCTGCTGACATCATAAATACCCACCCATCAACTTCTAACCTTCTAGTTTCAGACAAGTGCATTTTACTGAACTGTGCATGCATTGAGTAATGATGATATGGAAACTAGTGGTTCTACTCAGGACAATTTACAAGCAATGGGCATTAGAACTAACTTACCATGTATTAGTCCTTTTCGACCACCTTCCACCTTCATCCCCCTCATGCCAAAAGACGCGATAGACATATTCAGCGATTGTGTTATTTAAGATCTTAAGACCCTCAACTGCGTAACTTTGCGCAAACAAAAACAACGTAGATACAAGGAGATTCAATACTCAAAGCTTATGCGTAAGCTGAAAGAAAATCCAAATGTCATCATTAATAAAGCTGACAAAGGGGGAAACATCGTGATCTGGACCCGAACTTTTTTCATGGAAGAAGCAGATCGTCATCTGAGAGACACCACATGCTACAGAAAAGCTTCATTTAGTGATACACGACAGATCAAGGAGACAGTTGGGAACAAATTAGGACAATGGAAGAGGGAGGGACTTCTAAGTAAACATGAATATAATTTCCTCAGAAATGAATTTCCAATCATTCTCACCCTTTATTTAATTCCCAAGATACATAAAAAAGTGACACCCATACCAGGACGACCTATAATATCTGCACAACGTAGTCTCCTTGAGCCAGTATCTAAGTATGTGGATTACTTTCTCCGTGATTTTGTGGAAGATCTTCCCTCCTATATCAAGGACACGGGTCACTTTCTATCTAAGTTACAAACTATCGTCTGGCAGGAGGATTATGTACTGATTGTAATGGACATATGTGCCCTATATACCAGCATTCATCATGTGGATGGCATAAAAGCTGTTAAGTACTTTTTAGACAAACGAATTATCAATTTCTGCCTACACAATGAAATGGTTTTAAACATGATTGAGTTATGTTTATTGAACAATTATTTTATGTTCAATAGGGAGATCTATCAGCAGCTCCGTGGGGTGGCGGTGGGGGCATGCTTCTCCCCCAGCTATGCGTGTCTTCACATTGGGTGGTGGGAGGAGCATGTCCTCAGGGGCACCCACGGAGATTTGTACGATGCTCATGTGGTTGAATTGTGGCATTTTATTGATGATGTATGTATAATCTGGAAGGGCACTGTAGAATCAGCTAGAAGGTTTGTAGAGGTGGTTAACAACAATGAGTTGAATCTACAATTTACAGCTGATATCAGTACACAAGTTGTTCAATTTTTAGATGTGGAAGTATTTGTGGATCAGAACACATTACAAACTAGACTCCACAGGAAGACCACAGCTGGGAATGCCATATTACATGCCAGTAGTTCCCACCCTAATCATTTGATTGAGTATTCCGTACGGGGAATTTTTAAGAATGAGAAGAATCTGTAGCTCTGAAAATGATCTTATAGAATGTCAGACTCAAGCATTGAACAGGTTTATTGCTCGTGGTTACAATCCCAGTGAGTTAGAAACAGCTAAATTGAGAGCTAATAACCACACCAGAGAGCAGTGTCTGGGCACCATTACTAAGGAAAGAAATAGGGGGAAAATCAGATACAGTGGTGACCCTTCACAGTGTACGGACCAAATAAGACTCATTACGACGTACAGCTGTCAAGAGAAAAAGTTTAGAGGTATTGTTAAGAAACACTGGCCCATACTTAAAACTGACATCACTTTGTCACAGATACTACTTGATTATCCTCAAATCACCTTCAGACGGAGTTAGGAGCCCCCAGTAACTGGCTTTCTAAAAGAACAGGGTTCCACAAGTGTAGTTCTTGTCGGGCATGTAAATTTGGCACCAACAAAACTGAATATCTCAATGCTTTTGATCCTACCCCAATTAAAATCAGAGGGTTGTTTACATGTCGCACAGATTTTGCGGTATACGTACTGGAATGTACTTGTAACCTAAAATATATCGGAAGCACCAAGCTACAGGTATTCAACCATATACGTCAGCACCTACGCGCAATTGTCAATTCAGATCAAAGCTATCCTGTAGCTCGTGATTTTAAACTGGTACATAGAAATGACTTGAAAGATTTGAGTTACTATGTCATAGATTCAGTGCCCAAAGATCCAAGAGGTGGAAACAGGGAGAAGAAACTACGCCAATTAGAGTCCCATTATATCTTATTTCTAGATACTAAGATCCCAAAAGGTCTAAATACAGGAGAAGACCTTCACAATTTTCTGTAAAGATATATTTTTTTAATGATGATTGTATAATTACACTATGGGACCACCATATTGTTTCTGTCTACCCGCAATATGTTGAGCCTGTGTGGTTTTTATAGGATAGTATTTAGCTTGCATTTGGGACTGGTTTTAGCCTTGTTTTTACCTGGTTTTTACTTTGGTTTGACCTGGTGATGGCGGGGATTTTAACCGTTTTTTTAAGGCAGGTTTTAATGCTGTTTTTTTATACCCACATTTACTCAACATCTTATGCTCTTATATGAACCTTTTTTTAACAGTGCTATCTGTCTGTACTGTATAGATAATGGTTGGTTTTGTCTTGGGGATGGATGTGGCCTGATCTTTTAGATTGGTTTAACCTTGTTACTCTACCTTGTCTTACTTTGTTTTACTTGGTGGTGGCAGGGTTTTTAGCCGGTTTTTATTTGGCAGGTTACGATTAGTCTCCAATTCTCCACATTTTCGATATTTACAGATTCCTCGTGAGACAGCTAGATATATTTTTATGTATTCATGTAGTCCTTTTTTGCATATCAATATACATTTATGTAACTATTAACCAGCTTGTGCTCTTTCAATGTATTAACATATTGTTTAGTGGATTTATCCAAGGAGTGAGTAGAGATTATATGTGAACTCTATCTATGTCCATTTTGCACTTGCACTTTATTTGATTGAAATTAATTGCATCAGCCTTGTGCCTCCCTGACTATTGTTTTTCATCCAGTGATAGATATGCTGTAAATATCAATCATGATCAGATGATATGGATTTTATTTATTTTTGCACTTGCACTTTATGTACTGGTTCCTTTCTGTACCTCTTCATGTTTTGAAGTTACCATTTGCATTGGTCCCTGCATTGTAAAGGTCATTATTTATATATTTAAACCATCAGGTTGGTTTGACATCTTTAGGATCAATTAGATTGACGCTATTAATGTATTTAGACCTTCCAATTATACTTTACTGCATTATTATTGTCTATTTTTAAGTGCAATTTTAAATTAGACAAGAGGTGATCATTATGCTGTAGACAAGATGCATAGTATGTCTACTAGCTTTATCAGGATGCACGGGAGGTGTAATAGGAACGCCCACTTCTTTAAAAAGTCAGTTGATGTTCCGGTGCGTCATGTGATCAAGGCCGGGGAAACGCGGCCGAAACGCGTTATGCTGATACTGCAATAAAGCACTCACTTTCAAACTACATGCAGTGGTCCGTACCTGTCTTTATTACCAGGAAGCGGTATTTCAGGATTTTGTTTTCTCATATATCTATATATATATATTTATTATATACTGGCGGTCGCCAGTAGATAGTTATAGTTACAACCTATTATCCATAGGAAATCCGCGACATTCTATTTGAAATAACTCTCTTGCCGGTTGACGTATCTTCGCGAAATTTTCAAACTTTGTGGCCCGCTCCGGTCCGCTCCTACCCTGAAAGTCTCGGGGGATTCGTCAAGCGGGGGCCGAGAAAAAGGGGGTCCCAAAACGTGTTTTCCCCATGCACTTTTCCATAGGAAACTTTAGACACGGCTACAGCCTGAACTGCTGAACGGAATTACACCAAATTTGGCAAAGAGGTAGTTCTTGGTTCAGAAAGAACCCTTTTGTTAAATGGTGTAAATCCGTTCAGTAGTTGCTGAGAAAATGAAAAGTAAAAGTTAGTGATATCTATGGCCGAGTAGGGTCCGCGTACCCTCAGCGCACCCTGCGCGCACCGTCCCGATCACGAGCTGCATTTTAATTGGCTGTCAGCTGGCTGTCAACATTCCGATTCAGGAAATGTTGGCAGCCATTTTGTCCCTCGGTAGAACCGAGGGACAGAAACAAGTGCGCAAAGCGCACAAAGGGGGCAGGGTAGAAACACCCTGACCCCCTAGGTTTGCTCAGGGGGTCCCACAAGGACCCCCAGGGCAAAAACAAATCGGCAGGATGCGCTCAGGGTGCGCGAATCCTGCCGAAAAAATCGAGCGCGGTCTCCCGCGCTCGATAGTTAATTGGCCCTCGGGTGGCCCAAGTCCCGGGGGCATGGTGGGGGGATAATTTAATGTGTGGGGGCCTCAAGGGCCCCCAAGCCCCGGGGACCGCCACCCCCGGGGCTTTTTTAGAAAAATGGTGCGGGAGGGCTCTGAGCCCTCCTGCAGCCCCGGGGACCACCACCTCCCCGGGGCTTTTTTTGGATACATTATTAAACCTGTGTGGGGGGCTCCAGCCCCCACACGCCCCGGGACCGCCACCTCCCGGGGCACTAAACATTTTAATATGGGGGTCCGTTACGGACCCCAGAGCCCCGGGGACCACCACCTCCCCAGGGCTGTGTATTGAATGGGAGGGGGCCGCGCGGCCCCCTCCTGGAGCCCTTGATGGCCCTGGGGACCACCACCCCCCAGGGCCGGCTCCTGCAGTGTCCTGGGGTGCCTACCCCGGGACACTGTAGTTTGCTATGGCAGGACGGGAGCCTCGCGGCTCCCGTCCTGCCATAGCAAACTGCTTTGGATATTGGAGAGAGAGCAGGAAACCTGCTCTCTCTTCCAATATCCAAAGCGACTGCTTTTCCACATGGGGAGCAGCATGTCAGCTGCTCCCCATGTGGAACAGCAATGCCGGCTCCCAAGGGACGTGGGGAGCCGGCGGGACTGTGGGGGATTGGGGACCCCCACAGTCCCCAACGGAGAGGGCCAGCCCCGGGGATGGGGTCCCCGGGGCAAGTAGTGGCTCGGGAGGGGGCCACGCGGCCCCCCTCCCCAAAAAAGAGAATTTTTTTTTTTTTTTAAATGGAAAGGCCGGCCCCGGGAGATGGGGTCCCCGGGGCCTTAAAATGGCCAGAGGAGGGGGCCACGCTGCCCCCTCAAAAAAATAAATATAGAGGCCATGCCCCGGGGGATGGGGTCCCCGGGGAAAATACAGGCCCAGGGAAGGGGGCCACGCGGCCCCCTTCCCGTTTTTGTTTTTTGGGTAATTTAAAGAAGGGGTAAGGCCCTGGGGGATGGGGTCCCCAGGGCCCAAAAGAGAAAAAAAGGAAGGGGGCCACACAGCCTCCCTTCAGGGGACAAAAAAACAAACAAAAAAAAACGATCGGGCCCGCAGGCCCCGCCCCTTACTTCACCACTCTGCAAACGCGCCCCTGGCGCGTTTGCAGAGGGGAACAAATTCACCTTGAATACTGGGGGTCCCTGGGGGCCAACTAGCCCACCAGGAACCTCCAGTATGCGCCAGGGGGCTGCCTTGCAGAGACGTGTAGAGAGGCCACACCCTTTTACACCTCTCTGCAACGCAGCTCTGTGGCGCTTTTGGAGGTATATGGTGGGCTAGTTGGACTCCGGGGACCCTCAGGATTCAAGGGGACTTAATCCCCCAACCTAAAACGCGCCACGGGGCGCGTTTGCACAGTGGTGAAGGGAGGGGCGGGGCTTCAGGTGACATGTGTGCAAACAGGCCCCGTGGCGCGTTTTAAGATGGGGAATTAAATCCCCTTCAATCCTGAGGGTCCCTGGGGCCAACTAGCCCAACAGGTACATCCAGAATGCGCCACAGAGCTGCGTTGCAGAGAGGTGTAAAAGGGGTGTGGCCTCTCTACACGTCTCTGCAACGCAGCCCCTGGCGCATATTGGAGGTTCCTGGTGGTCTAGTTGGCCCCTAGGGACCCTCAGGATTCAAGGGGACTTAATCCCCCAACTTAAAACGCGCCACGGGGCGCGTTTGCAAAGATGTCACATCAGGCCCCGCCCCCTCCCTTCACCATTGTGCAAATATTCCTCTAAAATCAGCCGAAATACGAATTCCGATTTACTCACCTGTTATCAGGAGAGACCTCAGTGCTGCATCTTTCAGCCCACTACTGGTCCTGAAAAGTAATTTTAACCGTACTTACCGGTAACTTGAATTTCCTTCATAGGCTAACATTGACTGGTTTCACTTGGAAATTCTTCTAAGTGTGGAGTTTTGGAACTTTAAAATATTCCTCTAAAATCAGCCGAAATACGAATTCCGATTTACTCACCTGTTATCAGGAGAGACCTCAGTGCTGCATCTTTAAGCCCAGTACTGATCCTGAAAAGTAATTTTAACCGTACTTACCGGTAACTTGAATTTCCTTCATAGGCTAACATTGACTGGTTTCACTTGGAAATTCTTCTAAGTGTTGATTTTTGAAACATACAAATATTCCTCTAAAATCAGCCGAAATCCGAATTCTGATTTACTCACCTGTTATCAGGAGAGACCTCAGTGCTGCATCTTTCAGCCCAGTACTGGTCCTGAAAAGTAATTTTAACCGTACTTACCAGTAACTTGAATTTCCTTCCATAGGCTAACATTGACTGGTTTCACTTGGAAATTCTTCTAAGTGTGGAGTTTTGGAACTTTAAAATATTCCTCTAAAATCAGCCGAAATACGAATTCCGATTTACTCACCTGTTATCAGGAGAGACCTCAGTGCTGCATGTTTCAGCCCAGTACTGATCCTCAAAAGTAATTTTAACCGTACTTACCGGTAACTTGAATTTCCTTCCATAGGCTAACATTGACTGGTTTTCAGCAAAAAAGTTTCAAAGTGTTGATTTTCACAAACTACAAATATTCCTTAAAAATCGCCTGTATGACTTAAACGCATTCTTTCAACTGTTTACAGGAGATGCACCAGTGCTGGATCCAGGATCCAACACTGAGTAAGAAAAAGTAACGATAACAGTTTTTACCTGCTAAGTGAATTTCCTTCCATAGGATAACATTGGTGATTCTATGAGAAAAAGTTTCTAAGTGTCAACTTTTAAAATACAATAATATTCCTTAAAAATCACGACTGTAACCAAAACGCTTTTACTCAACTGTTTACAGGAGATGTACCAGGACTGAATCTAGGATCCAGTCCTGTGGTTAGAAAAGTAATCCATAAAGTAACTAATTGCATTTAACTAGAAATTCACATTGAGCTGAATGTTGCATTGTGTTTGAAAATGTGTTGCCCATTGCAACAACTGTAACTACTGTACTTAAAAGTGTATTGCCTATCTGCAAAGTATTTAAACTAAAGTAATTCATTAAGAGAAAGTATTTTTGTAATGTAATGTATAATGTAATTACAATGTAATTTAAAAAATAAAATATGTAAAAAAAAATTGTTTCTAAAAATGTAGTAAATCAGTATGAAAAAAATTAATATAACAATTAATACATTTAAAAATTGTCATTTACAAAACCTTTGAAATTCACTACAAAAAACGTAGGTTTCAGGCATGTTATAGTTAGAAATTAGCATTTAAAAAACCTTTGAAATTCACTGAAAAAACCATAGGTTTCAGACATGTTATAGTTACAAATTAGCATTTAAAAAACCTTTGAAATTCACTGAAAAAACCATAGGTTTCAGACACTTTATAGTTACAAATTAGCATTTAAAAAACCTTTGAAATTCACTGAAAAACCATAGGTTTTAGGGACAGTTATAGTTACTTGGACATTGCACTCGTACAAAACCCGTGAAATTCCCCCGTTATAGTTAGTTCAGCTAACTATAACTCGCGCCCCGCAATGCACTGCTGATGACGTCACATATTACATCACTCATGACATGGTCAGTGACATCACTGATGACATCACTGATGACATCTCAAATGACATCACTGATGACATCATCCACGTGATAATCTGATGCACCTCCTCACACCCTAATATAACCTTTGATACACCCACTCTAAATTACAGACTGCCATTCGCAAAACCATAGACACTCCAACACCAATAACTACATACCCACTCACTGATTCTTAGGTCTACACACACACATCCACTCACTCACCCGTACAGTCACTCATGCTTATGGTCACTCAGTACAGGACTATCATATGCACTCATACTCCTATATAGACACTCAAACACCGCCACTCATCCATAGAGGTACTCACACACCTAGTCAGTCATGCAAATAATTAAACACACTACCATTTACTCACCTATACAGTTATACACACACCAGCTCACTTACTCATACAAATACTAGCACATTCTTACGCTCTTATACAATCACTGATACAAGCACACACTCATCCATACAGCCACTATCACAATCAGTCACTCTCGCTTATAGCTATTTATATACTCCAACACACATATATACTGCCTTTCACATATGTAGTTACTCACACATGTACCACTGGGACATACATTCACTCACTAACACACTCTTACACACACTTACCCACCCATACAGTCTATCACAGATGCACTCTTGAAACCATCCACCCAGTGAATCACCCACTCACACATCTATGCACAGAGTCGCACACACCCCTCCCACACAAACACTCAGGCACCCATACAGATACTCACACAAGCATTCAATAACTCAAATAGACACTCATGTAGCTATTCACAAACACATGCAGCCACTTACACAGCAACAGACAGACGGATACAGACATTCACCCAGTTTAGTCACTAACCCATGCATTCAGTAAGATACGTTAAATCACTCACTTATACAGTCAGTCACGCACCTACTAAATCATCCATACAGACACTTACACACCCACTCATTCTTCAATACGTCTTTTCCTATATATATTATAAATATTTAAACTTTAGAGAAACACACAGTCACTGGATGATGTCATCAGTGATGTCATTTGAGATGTCATCAGTGATGTCATCAGTGATGTCACTGACCATGTCATGAGTGATGTAATATGTGACGTCATCAGCAGTGCAATGCGGGGGCGCGAGTTATAGTTAGCTGAACTAACTATAACGGGGAATTTCACGGGTTTTGTACGAGTGCAATGTCCAAGTAACTATAACTGTCCCTAAAACCTATGGTTTTTTCAGTGAATATATATATATATATATATATATATATATATATATATATATATATATATATATATATATATATATATATATATATATTCACTGAAAAAACCATAGGTTTCAGGGACGTTATTGTTAGAAATTTGCATTTAAAAAACCATAGATATTCACTGAAAAAACCATAGGTTTCAGGGACGTTATAGTCAGTTGGACATTTCACTCGTACAAAACCAGAGAAATTCGGCTGTTATAGTTAGTTGAGCTAACTATAACTTGCGCCCCCGCAATGCACTGCTGATGACATCACATATTACATCATTCATGACATGGTCAGTGACATCACTGATGAAATCACTGATGACATCTCAAATGACATCACTGATGACATCACTGATGACATCATGCAGTGAATGTGTGTTTCTGTAAAGTTTAAATATGTTTTATATATATATATATGCCAAGATGTATTGAAGAATAAGTGGGTGTATAAGTGTCTGAATGGATGATTTAGTAGGTGCGTGACTGACTGTATAAGTGAGTGATTAATCGTGTCTTACTGAATGCATGGGTTAGTGACTAAACTGTGTGAATGTCTGTATTAGTCTGTCAGTTGGTGTGTAAACGGCTGCATGGGATGGAGAGTAGCTACATGAGTGTCTATAGGGTTATTGATTGATTGTCTGAGTATCTGTATGGGTGCCCGAGTGTCTGTGTGGGTGGGGGGTGTGTGACTCTGTGCATAGATGTGTGAGTGGGTAATTCACTGGGTGTATAGGATCAAGAGTGCATCTGTGAAGGGCTGTAGGGGTGGGTGAGTGTGTGTATGGGTGTGTTGGTGAGTCATTGGTTGTCTCAGTAGTACATGTGTGAGTAACTATATATGTGAAAGGCAGTATATGTGAGTGTTGGGGTATATAAATCACTATATGTGAGAGTGAGTGATTGTGAGAGTGGCTATATGGATGAGTGTGTGCTTGTATCAGTGATTGTATGAGAGAGTAAGTATGTGTTAGTATCTGTATGAATAAGTGAGGTGGTATGTGTATAACTGTATAGGTGAGTAAATGGGAGTGTGAATGATTCTTTGCATGATTGACTAGGTGTGTGAGTAACTCTATGGATGAGTGGCGATGTGTGTGTGTCTGTATAGGTGTATGAGTGCAAATGATAGTGCTGTATTGATAAGTGACTGCATGTATGAGTGACTGTATGAGTGAATGAGTGGACGTGTGTGTAGACCTAGGAATCAGTGGGTGGGTATGTAGTAACTGGTATTGGTGTGTCTATGGTTTCGAAAATGGTAGTCTGTATTTTAGAGTGGGTGTATCAAAGGATATTTTAGGGTGTGAGGAGGTGCATAAGATTATCATGTGGATGATGTCATCAGTGATGTCATCAGTGATGTCATTTGAGATGTCATCGGTGATGTCATCAGTGATGTCACTGACCATGTCATGAATGATGTAATATGTGACGTCATCAGCAGTGCATTGCGGGGGCGCGAGTTATAGTTAGTTCAACAAACTATAACGGCCGAATTTCTCTAGTTTAGTACGAGTGAAATGTCCAACTGACTATAACGTCCCTGAAACCTATGGTTTTTTCAGTGAATTTCTATGGTTTTTTAAATGCTAATTTCTAACTATAACGTCCCTGAAATCTATGGTTTTTTCAGTGAATTTTAAAGGTTTTTTAAATGATAATTTCAAACTATAACGTCCCTGAAACCTATGGTTTTTTCAGTGAATTTCAAAGGTTTTTTAAATGCTAATTTCTAACTATTCCTACAGAGGTAGGACATGTGCAGAAAGAGGAAGAAACGCGCAGAAAGAAGCAAAAGAAATGCAGAAAGACGCAACAGAAGTCCAGAAAGACGAAGAAAGGTGCAGAAAGAAGCAAGAAATATGCACAAAGAACCAACAGAGGTGCAGAAAGAGGCCTTGCTGCAAAGTCATCCTGTGCCCACAACGTTTTGCTGACTGGTACTGGTGGTAACTGACTCTGACTAACCATGCCCGGAGCCAGTGCTATCCTGAAAGACACTTAGAATACAGTGAAAACACCTACATACACTAGGGTACACTATGGGTTGGGGTACCCCTGTGATTGGCATGACCTCCCATGTAAGGCCCTAGTACATAATAGGGCAGGGGGATTAAAACTACCTCTAGGTTAGAGGTGACAAAAGAGGCAAGAAAAGTGCAGAAAGAAGCAACAGAGGTGCCAAAAGAGGCAAGAGTGGTGCAGAAAAAGGCACGAAAGGTGCAGAAAGAGGGTACAGGGGTGCAGAAAGAGGCAAGAGGGATACAGAAATTTGCAACAGAGGTACAGAAAGAAGCAAGAGCAGTGCAGAAAGAAGCAAGAGAAGTTCAGAAAGAAGCAAAAGAGGTGGAGAAATAGGGAAGAGGGTGCAGAACGAGGCAAAAGGGATACAGAAATTTGCAAAAGAGGTGCAGAAAGAAGCAAGAGCAGTGCAGAATGAACCAACAGAGGTGCAAAAAGAGGCAAGAGGGGCGCAAGAAGAAGGAAGAGAAGTGCAGAAAGAGGCAAGAGAATTGCTGAAAGAAGCAACAGAGGTGTAGAAAGAAGCAAGAACAGTGCAGAAAGAAGCAAGAGAAGTGCAGAAAGAAGCAAAAGAGGTGGAGAAATAGGGAAGAGGGTGCAGAAAGAGGCAAGAGGGATACAGAAATTTGCAAAAGAGGTGCAGAAACAAGCAAGAGAAGTGCAGAAAGAGGCAAGAGAATTGCTGAAAGAAGCAACAGAGGTGTAGAAAGAAGCAAGAGCAGTGCAGAAAGAAGCAAGAGAAGTGCAGAAAGAAGCAAAAGAGGTGGAAAAATAGGGAAGAGGGTGCAGAAAGAGGCAAGAGGGATACAGAATTTTGCAAAAGAGGTGCAGAAACAAGCAAGAGAAGTGCAGAAAGAGGCAAGAGAATTGCTGAAAGAAGCAACAGAGGTGTAGAAAGAAGCAAGAGAAGTGCAGAAAGAGGCAAGTGAGGTGCAGAAAGAAGCAAGAGCAGTGCAGAATGAACCAACAGAGGTGCAAAAAGAGGCAAGAGGGGTGCAAAAAGAAGGAAGAGAAGTGCAGAAAGAGGCAAGAGAATTGCCGAAAGAAGCAACGGAGGAGTTGAAAGAAGCAAGAGAAGTGCAGAAAGAGACAAGTGAGGTACAGAAAGAAGCAAGAGCAGTGCAGAAAGAACCAACAGAGGTGCAAAAAGAGGCAAGAGAGGTGCAGAAACAGGCAAGAAAGGTGCAGAAAAGGGTACAGGGGTGCAGAAAGAGGCAAGAGGGATACAGAAATTTGCAACAGAGGTACAGAAAGAAGCAAGAGCAGTGCAGAAAGAAGCAAGAGAAGTGCAGAAAGAAGCAAAAGAGGGGGATAAATAGGGAAGAGGGTGCAGAAAGAGGCAAGAGGGATACATAAATTAGCAAAAGAGGTGCAGAAACAAGCAAGAGAAGTGCAGAAAGAGGCAAGAGAATTGCTGAAAGAAGCAACAGAGGTGTAGAAAGAAGCAAGAGTAGTGCAGAAAGAGGCACATGAGGTGCAGAAAGAAGCAAGAGCAGTGCAGATTGAACCAACAGAGGTGCAAAAAGAGGCAAGAGGGGTGCAAAAAGAAGGAAGAGAAGTGCAGAAAGAGGCAATAGAATTGCTGAAAGAAGCAACAGAGGTGTAGAAAGAAGCAACAGAAGTGCAGAGAGAGACAAGTGAGGTGCAGAAAGAAGCAAAAGCAGTGCAGAAAGAACCAACAGAGGTGCAAAAAGAGGCAAGAGAGGTGCAGAAATTTGCAAGAGGTACAGAAAGAAGCAAGAGCAGTGTAGAAAGAAGCAAGAGAAGTGCAGAAAGAAGCAAAAGAGGTGGAGAAATAGGGAAGAGGGTGCAGAAAGAGGCAAGAGGGATACAGAAATTTACAATAGAGGTGCAGAAACAAGCAAGAGAAGTACAGAAAGAGGCAATAGAATTGCTGAAAGAACCAACAGAGGTGCAGAAAGAAGCAAGAGAAGTGCAGAAAGAAGCAAGAGCAGTGCAGAATGAACCAACAGAGGTGCAAAAACAGGCAAGAGGGGTGCAAAAAGAAGGAAGAGAAGTGCAGAAAGAGGCAAGAGAATTGCTGAAAGAAGCAACAGAGGAGCAGAAAGAAGCAAGAGAAGTGCAGAAAGAGACACGTGAGGTGCAGAAAGAAGCAAGAGCAGTGCAGAAAGAACCAACAGAGGTGCAAAAAGAGGCAAGAGAGGTGCAGAAAGAGGCAAGAAAGGTGCAGAAAAAGGGTACAAGGGTGCAGAAAGAGGCAAGAGGGATACAGAAATTTGCAACAGAGGTACAGAAAGAAGCAAGAGCAGTGCAGAAAGAAGCAAGAGAAGTGCAGAAAGAAGCAACAGAGGTGTAAAAAGAGGCAAGTGAGGTACAGAAGGAGGCAAGAGAACTGCAGAAAGATGCAAGAAAGTTGCTGAAACAGGCAAAAGGGGTGCAGAAAGAGGAAACAGGTGGGCAGACTGAGGCAAGAGAGGTATAGAAAGAGGCAATAGGGGTGCAGAAAGAGGCAAGTGAGGTGCAGAAAGAAGCAAGATAAGTGCAGAAAGAAGCAACAGAAGTGCAGAAAGAGGGAAGAGGGGTGGAGAGAGAGGCAAGAGGGGTACAGAAAGAAGCAAGTCAGGTGCAGAAAGAAACAAAAGAAGTGCAGAGAGAAGGAACAGAGGTGCAGAAAGAGGCAAAAAAGGTGCAGAAAGACATAAGAGGAATACAGAAAAAGGCAAGAGATGTGCAGAAAGAGGGAAGAAGGGTACAGAAAGAGGCACGAGGGTACAGAAAGAAGCAAATGAGGTGCAGAAAGAGGCAACAGACATGCAGAAAGAGGCAAGAGAGATGCTGAACGTAGAAGAGATTTGCAGAAAGAGGCAACGAGAAGTGCAGAAAAAGAAAGAAATGTGCAGAAAGAAGCAACAGAAATGCAGAAAGAGGCAAGAGAGGCGCAGAGAGAGGCGCAGAAGGAAACAAGAGTGGCTTGCACACCATTAGTACCAATTTAACACCCACATTTAGCAATAAGTAACAGGTGACCATTCTAGGTTTGCAAAGGGCCTTCCAACACGCTGTAACACTTGTCGCTGCATTTTTGGTAACGTTTGAGCCGTTGGAGCTAGAAACAAGGCTTTTTTTGTTCAAATCTACAGATTAGGGAGCAGACGATGAATTATGTGGCTAATGCGGAAAATGTATATTTGTGCGAAAGTCGGTGCAGCCAAACAGTCGCATAATTCCAGTGGCCCTGCTCATACCTCTGACTAGGTCCAGAAGTGCTCCTCAGTGATTCCTTCTTTTTTTTGTCTCATTGAGTTCATAGTTGAGCTTCTATGGAAATGAGGAAGACTAAACCTGAGATTACCACTCCACAACACAGACTACCATACCACATAATTACTCTCCATAACACATAATCCCACTCTACATAATTCCTATAAAATAAATACCACATACTTTCTATCCACATAATTTCACTGCACAACTTACCACATAATTCCACTACACACAACATACATCCACTCCACTCCGAAAAACATTTAAAAACTTTTACATTTACATTGCCAATAGCTCTAACTCTCGCAAATGCGAAACCTATAACATTGCAAACACTTCTTTAACTAGTAGTCGCGTTTGCAGAGTGGTGGAGAAAGGGTGCTCGTCCTCCGACCAGCGCTCAGGAATTCTGCTGCGTAGGACTTACAGGAGGTACCAGGAGGGCTTCTTGGCCCCCAAAGTCCCTCAGGAGTAAATTGGACTTCTTCCTCCATCATGGAGTCTGCCAGGAGGCGCGTTTGCAGAGTGGTGGAGAAAGGACGGCATGGCCTCCGAAGACGTCTTAGCAATCCCACTCTGCGGGACTTCCTGGAGGTAACAAGAGGGGTAGTTGGCCCCCAAGGACATCCTTGGGGGCCAACTACCCCTCCTATTACCTCCAGTAAGTCCCACACAGCAGGATTGCTAAATTCTCAGGGCAGGCCACGCCCCCTTTGCCCACACTCTACAAACACGCTCCCTGGTGCGCTCTTGGATGGGGATTGAAGTCCCCTTTGCTGCTAGGGGTCCTTTATGGGCCAACTAGCCTACCTCTTACCTCCAGTAAGCCCCACACAGTGGGATTGCTGAGAGGTGGACAAAGGCCACGCCCCCTTTCTCCACCACTCTGCAAACGCACCCCCTGGAGTCAAGTCAAGTCAACTTTATTCGGAGTAATTTTTACATCCATAAAAGCATTCGACAAATACACTAATCATTTAAAATAAGAATAAGATCATTTCAATCCTTTACAATGTTAAAAAAATGTCAACAATTCATATCTTTCTCATAAACAAATTTAAAAAATACACATTCTTAAAATTCCACATGAGCAGAGTGGTACATTATATACATTTTTAAAATTCTTATTAAATTCAATCTGTAAAATCTTCATATAGTAAGGCATCTAGGTAAGACAATTCATTTCTAATCTTAATTGCCCTTTGTATAAAAGAGATTACAGAATACACCGTTTTTAAGTTTTCGAGTCTGCAGAGATAGAAAAAAGCATGTTTGTACTGGTAGATTCTATTAGTCAGGAATAATGGTTTTAATTTTTTTCCTGATCTCAGTATAGAAATTGCAAAACAACAAGAAATGCAAAGTAGTCTGTGGGGTTTTTCCATCACAAGGGCAGTTAGGGAATTTGTACGACCACTTTTCCCTACTTGGGAACGCTATTATATAATGCAGGGTACCAAGTCTAAGTCTTGTTAAGTAAAATCTGTGTTGACTCTTGCTTACAAGAGACAGATATATTTGGGTGCCCAGTGTGGAGGGGATTTCGCAATAGTTGATAGCACTTTGTTTGTGACTTATATTCTCCATTCTATCATGTTCCTTTTCGGTGGCATATCTCAACTTTAAATCACATTTGCTAACGTTCTGAATAAGTTCGGGCTTCGCCTTATCAAAATCTCTCTTACAGTATGCTAGCAGGTTGAGAATATGCTCTATCCACTGAATTTTCCTTCCTTTGTCCAAGGACAGACAGTCTTGTATTAAATCCTTCGTCAATTTGGTTTCTTCTTTCACCCAAAGCCCTCTCCAGAATGTGAGCCCCATAAAATGAATAAAATCGCTTATGTATGGTACAGACAACTCTTTATGCACTATAAAATTATCTGTTGATTTTGGAACTGCCAACACTCTCTTTAGGAATGTATTTTCTTTAGTTTGTAAGGACGCAAAGTTCGTCCTCCCCCATATAGCTGCCTCATAGCAGGTTCCTGTCACACATTTACTTCTGTATAGAGTAAGAATTTCCCTAATGGGCTTATTCCCTAACTTAGCTGAAAATCTAAAAATGCTCTCAATAATTCTTAAATTTTTTAAATCACACGCTTTAATATGTGTATCCCAAGTACCTTTTCTGTTAAAGAGTAAACCCAAATAGCAGAACGTTGGGACTCTACTTATATCAGTTCCTCCCACGTGATGTATTTTCTGCTTCAATTTATTATTACCACATGTCATGACGAAAGTTTTACTGAGTTTTAACTTGAGTTTTTTATCAGACATGTATTTATCAAAATGTTCTATTAAGAGTTGTAGCCCATTTGCTGTCCTCGACAGCAACACCGCGTCATCTGCATAGAGGAGTACTGGAGTTATTCGTGTTCCGATTTTAGGGGCGTCTGCATTTTGTTTTTGCAAAAAGCTATCCACGTTATTAATGTATAGGGAAAAAAGGAGAGGTGCCAACACACATCCTTGGCATATTCCCCTTGTGACTCTAAAATCCTTAGTACATTCCCCCATTTTTCCGAACCGTACTCTAGAAGTTAATAGGGCATAAATCTGAGATAAGTATATTATAATATCTATGGGGGCTCCTAGATCTTTCAAGGTTTCCCACAATTTAGCGTGATTGACAAGGTCAAAAGCACTTGTAAGATCTACGAAGCAAAGGTGTAACACTCCGTCCTTAGCTATAGTGTACTTTCCTATTAATAACTCAAGGTTTAGGCACTGTTCCACTGTACCCATACCCCTACTGAACCCATACTGTGCGTCTGAGAGGATGTCGTTTTCATCAGCCCATTGTTCTAATCTTCCCAACAGTATTCTCCCCATCAGTTTGGAGGTGCAGTCCAAGAGGGATATGGGTCGGTAACAGTTCGCCTTCCCCCTGTCCCCTTTTTTAAATGTGGGAACAATAATACTTTCCACCCAGGAGGCTGGCAATACCCCCCCTAGTGCCGCATTAAAAACATTTACTAAGATGGGGGTCCAGAAGTCAATGTTACATTTAAATACATCTATAGGTACCCCATCCGGGCAGGCTGCTTTTCCATTACCACTTTTTTGTAGGGCAGATTTAATCTCCCCTGGTGTAATTACTGATATATGTACTGGGTCTACTACAATAAAGTTTTTCTTCTTTACTGTCGTCTCTAAGACAGCATCAGGGTTAAAAATACCCTCGAAATGTGCGATCCAGTCTTCAGGGGGGACTGCATATTCAATTTTTGCCATTGAATTTTCTTTAAAATAGGGGTGATCAATTGTCCTCCAGAATAATATTGCGTTTCTTGTCTCTGCAGCCTTAACTAAACTCTCCCAAGCATCCTCACGGATTTCATTTTTTCTTTTGTTTAGAGTGCTTTTATAATCTTTTCTCAGGATGCTAATTTTTTCTCTATCTCGTGGTTTTACTTTTAGTGCTGATTTCAGTTCCCTATTCAGCCTGGGGCATTCCCGGTTAAACCATCTAGGGTTATTTTCATGGGTCGGTTTTTTCCTTTGGACTGTTAAGTCCTAACTAATTTTTACCATGATATTATTAAAGGCACTTATAATTAATTGATCTGTTAAGGAGCTGTCCAGACAGCTGTCAATATCTTTTTGTTTTTTTATTCTTAGTTGATCCATAAAAATTGTTGGATTTACCCCGGACCATTTGATGCTAACCCCGTTATCTCCCTTTGGCTTAATGTCTGTATCTGATGCCTTGCCCCTGGGTTGCTGAGTCAGGCAAAACCTTAGTGTGAGGATAAGTGGATGGTGGTCACTAAGCAAGCTTGGGCAAATTACAAATTTTTCTATTGAGCCCGCGACTTTAACTGACACAATAAAATGGTCAATACATGAAGCTGATCTTGCCCCCACATAAGTATGTAAAGATGTTTCTCCGTCTGGGTTTTCCAAATCCAGGGCCATTAAATTATACTTATGGGTAAGATCATTAATTGCTTCCCCATAAGTATCATGCTTAAAGTGCTGAAAGCTTTCCCCAAAACAATCATAGAGTCCACATTGCACACCTGATACAATATCACAAGTTTCAATATTAAAATCACCCGCCCATATCAGTAAATATTCCCCTCCAAGTTCATTTAGAAAATGGTCCAGGTCTTTTTCTAATGCCTTAATGATTCTTGATCTAGTACCATCGAAAATGTTATTATAGAAATTAATCAAAACTATAGACTGTTTCCCCTCCGAATATAAATAAATCAATTGATAATACTGTGACTTATTATAGACTTTCTTTAAAATCAGGGGTGAAGTAAGGGCGATTAGAGTTGCTAGACCACCTTTTGGTCTCCCCATTCTAGATGGGGTTGCTTCGTGCATATAACTTGAAAGCCACTGATAAAAAAAGGCTCAGTGGTCCAAGTTTCCTGTATCATAACCACTGCACTGCCCTCTAAAGTTTTTTGCCATTCTTGGTCGTCTACCTTATTTTTGATTCCTGCCACATTCCATGACATTATATTAAGGGACTCACGACTTGATATACCTACTACTTCTTCCTCCATATCTTCAGGGGAGCTAATTTTTGTCGAGTGCCCTGTATTATCTACAAGTTCACTTTTTGCCTCCCTATGAGTCTGTGCATAGCACTCCCCAACCTGAGTATCTGAAGTAGGGATATGATCAATGTTTCTCTTAGAAAGACTGCCCACGTTCTCACCGAGTCCATCTATATCACTACAGCCTCTAAGGGTTTCATATCTGTTATAAGTTGAGACAGTTGGTACATCTTTATACACTTCAGAGGGATCTGGGTTTCTAAGTCTAGGTCTATAGTCTAAGTCTAGGTCTATAGAAGAATCCTAGCGGAACAGCCATTATATGGTGATTCTTGTTGTGATTTAAAGGTATATATATATATATATATATATATCTCAAAACAATACCCTTTCAGGCACAGAGTGACGCATAACTTATGCAAAAAAGAAGCAGAGAACTCTGGGTAGTTCTCAAATTCAAATTTAGGTGGGAAGCAGCTGCTGTATCGAGCACCCTCAACACCAGTGACACTCTAGATCTGCTCACCTCAAATGTCTGCTTTTCTATCAAAGTCTTTAAGCATAGGATTAGCACAGTGCCATCCACGCTGAGATAGAAAGGAACAAAGTCTTTTGCCATATCTACAGCAAAGTCTTTAAGCATAGGACTTGCACAGTGCTGTCCATGCCGAGCTGCAAAATGACAAAAGCAATTTACCACTCCAGGCACAGTATTACAGCTTTGTTATTTTGTTATAGTTTACAACAAATTAGTAAATTGTAACATAATTATATTTATTTGTTACAGTTTGTAATTTATTGTGTGTATATATATATGTATATAGATATATAAATATATATACATATATATATATATATTTTTTTAAGTTTACAAAAAATTAGTAAATTGAAACATAATTTATAATTATTATGTTAATAATAATTTTAAATCATATGTTTAAATAAACATCCACATATATATAAGATTTTTTATATACGTATGAAATGTATATATAATTTTAAATTATTGAAATATATTTAATCTAAAAATAATTACTGTTAATATATTTAATGTTTACCATGTTTAACTATGTTTATATTAAAAACAACATTTTTGCGTTCGATATTAGTGTATAAAGATATTGTTTGTATTGATATTTTTCTTATTTACATTATAAGTATAGGATAACAATATTTTTGTGCTCAATATTTTTGACACAATATTTATGTCCACAATATTTGTGGTTTCGATATTTTGTCAGTGAACCCCATTCATCCACATAAAGGTTGCAAAGTAAATATGACAATATCATTGCCCAATGTATATTCCTCACTGCTCACACGAAAGATTATCACCAATACATAACTCCGGATGGTTGTACCAATACTAGCAAGTTACTCATGCACATATTTCTTATGGATTTGCATTGTACTTGTGGCACTCAAGAATGTACAAGGGCAACACAATACCTTGAATGACAGTAAGTTATACATGCAAGAGGACCTTGCCTGGCCTTGTGTATACATATAAATGTTGAGTAATGCAACACAGGCCAAAATAGCTGGCTTATGCTACTCTGCCTCAAAAAGGCATCTCACGTGTTGAGTGTGAGTGCATCAACACATTAAATCATTTTCACAAACAATTTTGCATAAGTGGCAGACCAGGGAACCTGTAACAATGCTACACATTCTTAGGGGAGGGGAAATGGGAGATATAAGGACAACACTTCTTGTTTGCTTTTTCTAAGTGAGCTGCATGATGCGGTACACTTAGGAAGAAGTAAATGCCAATGAGGATAAATTCTGTCCAGGCAGGTGTGACTTCCTGCACAAATATAAACCAGCCAATAACTCAGACCCACTGCACTATGGTGCATGGGGGTCTGTGTTAGTGCTAGGCAGTAGTTTCTGTCCCAAAGCAGGCAGGGAGGAGCAATCTGTAGTATCATGTCAAATCCAACACTTGCCTGACCTCTCCCTTTAACACAGGGCACTACAGTAAGAAGACTACCTGTGCTGTGCTGTGTATAAAATCAAATACCTAGCCCCACTTATAGTTTCTAAAGTATGGAAATGGTTCCATGCATAACTCTAATGTGAGGAAGTCCTACAGTTGTCCAGTGGACTCTAACAATGCAACATTCCTCTACAATATACTCAGGACGAATTGAACATCATGTACTCACCTAACACAATAGTACCAACTCATGACGAGTAAATAATATCCAAATAGAGAACAAGGATCCATTTATTGAAATGTAAAACCTAATATCTGAAAAGCACTAACTAACCTACACTGACTAACATTAACACTAGCCTAGACTACCTTATCTAACACTCCTCTCTTAACCACTATTGTCATATGACAAGTTAAACATCAGTCCCCTCCCCTTAATACAAATAGATCAGTACAATACAAATATTAACTACACCCTAAACATATACTACCTACACATAGAAGCCTAAACAAAGATATATATATTTTGGGTTTAAAAAAAAAAAAATGTATTTGTATTTTAGTTCATGTTAAAATCACTTTTTTACCACACGAGTAGCCATAAAAGATACATAAATAAGACCTACATAAAATAAAATACAATCTCATGTATCCATCAACATTAAAATTCAGCGAAATACAATTCAGAAAACAGTCGCACTCAATAGGTGACGCAGCTGTCTAAGAGCAGGTAAACTAAACACTCCCCAATGACCGATACACTTCCATTCGGGCTGTAACTTCTCAGACCACAGCCCCTGTCTAACAGAATGGTTCGACTTGGACACTTATTTCCTGCATCTCACCGCAGCTTTCAGAAAAGAAACAGACACCACAACAAACATCATAACTGTGGTTCTATCATCTCACCAATCTTTAAAGGAGGAAATAAACTTGACCCAGGAAACTATAGGCTAATAGCCCTGATTGACAATGAGGCCTTATATTACGACGGAGTCCTACTTGAGCATCTCAGGGACTAGGCTGATTCGAACTCAGTCATTATCCACAACCAAACAGTGTTCACTAGGAAAACAGGAACTATAACAAACATAACGGCCCTCTCACTTACATTCAACCATTCTAGAGCCTCAAAGCTCCCACTCTACCTATGCTTCATTGACTTTCAGGCTGGTTTCGATCAAGTGGACTGGAATAGGCTATGGGAAAAATTGAAGATCTAGCAAATCCCACCATACCTCCTGAGAGTGATAGAAACCCTATAATCCAACACTTGGGTAAGGATCAAACTGGGAAACGGAGACAATCTCTCAAGGGCCATCCCCACAACTAGAGGGCTTAAACAAGGGTGCGTATTAGCACCGTTGCTATTCAATTTATTCCTTGCAGATCTTCCGCCTATACTTTCCTCCACCAATTCACATGCCCCGAAACTAGGGTCTGCTCAGTTATCTAACATACTTTATGCTGATGATCTGGTTATACTAAGCAGAACACAAGTCGGGATGCAGCGCCTTATGAAGGCAATGGAGGAATTTGCTGATACCAACGAGATGAAAATAAACAGTAAAAAAAACAAAGTAATGATATCAGGGAGAAAGGCCCTCAAAGGGAAGACCAGCTGGTACTTTGGGGGGAGCAGAATACCTGAAACAGATGGTTATAAATATCTTAGTCTCACTCTTGATAGCTACGGCTCTTTCAAGTCCCATAGAGAGGAGATCAGAAAGAAAGGGATGGCCCTTGCAGCAGACCTGGCAGGGCTATTTTGGCATCTAAATTGGCCCTCCTATAACCCGATTCTTGAAACCGCCAAAGCAAAAATAATACCAACCCTAGCTTATGGGTGTGAACCATTGAGAGGCAGAGATATCTTAGTCCTGGATAAAATCCTAATTCATATATACAGGTGAATCTTTCATCTCCCCCAATGCACTTCTCCAGCACAAATTAGACTTGAGCTTGGGCTAACAAAGCAGACTCACGCAAGGGGAGCAGCTTTTGCTGCTCTTTGCTATAAGCTAAAAAACGCGGAGCCCAATTCTATTAATTACTATGTCTGGGAGGAGATTGCAAAAAAGTCACGCTCACCTTTTCACAAATATTTCAAGGTCACCATTGAACTGCTAGGCCTGAAGGAATTGTGAATAACCTCAGCAAGTCAAGATCAATTCAAAATCAAAATCATCAAAATCATCTAAAATATCAGCATCTGGGGGCGTGGCCAAGCAAGATGGCTGAGCGGAGTGAGCCGCTTCAGTTCCGGCCCCCGAGTATTGCCAAAAGACATTTATTGCTCCCATAGAGGACCGAGATACGGAAGGTCTGATTCTACCACCCGCCGTGCTGACCAGGAACACGGTATTTGACCCCATGCCCAGCTCTGAGTCGTGAATTGAGCACAAGCGCGCGCTGGGACGGGGAGCCGGGTTCGGCCTCAAAATGCCGTGGAGACACGGAGCAACGGAGCCGAAGGAGTGGTATGATCACTCATGGCATGTTGGCATCCTCCACCTGGGGCGCGTGTGTGGATTCCCAACGCTGGTCACGGAGGCGGTGCAGGCTGCTCTGGAGTGCGGAGCAACGTGGGGCACCCTGTGAAGGTTCGGGCGGCCTGGAGCACTGTGCCGCAAGGAGCCGCGACGCGGAAATAAAACACGCTGGTAGCGTGATTGCAGCACTGCGGGGCCCCTGAGACGGAGGCACTGACAACAGGAGAGTGGCGGACGGCGGCGATGGTGCCCATCTGCAGGGTTAGTCTGCTCCCTTTTTTTTGCAGTAACGGCGAGAAGAGGGCCCGGGGGAAGACGATGCAGTGGGGCCCTGCCTGACCTTAAGATGACACCTGCCTGGTAGAGATTCCCGAGAGGGGGCCCCTGCAAGCACTCAGTGGCGCTGGAGGGTGGCCAGCAAGCGGAGCCCTCCCCTTGTGCCCTGGACATCCTGATGTGAGGGGAGGGGGCAGGCTGCTACTAACCAGCTGACATTGAAGGCCCCACGGCGCCTGACCTTAAGATGGCTGCCAGTGACTGAACCTCAGCAGAGACCTGCATCATCTCAGAGCATATCCCACGTGGCATCCAGACACCTGGGCCAGCTAGCACCTCGGCGACACCATACGGAGGGACCCCCCGTGCCCTGACTCGACCTGGTGTATTTCTCTGCCCTTATGCCACCAAAAAAGGCGACAAATAAGGTCTCCCGGTACTTCGTAGCTACAGACAAGGGCCCTGCTACCTCCGAGGTAGATCAGTCCCACAAAATGGCACTCACCAGGGAGGACCTGGTGGCTTCTCTCCGGGACTTTAAATCTGAGCTCTGCCTGGAAATAAAACAAGACTTGCGTGCCTCCATGGATCAAGTTAAGGCCGATCTCACTGAGAAGATGGCGACGCTCCGGGAAGACGTGGATGCCGTGGGATCCAGGGTGTTAGAAGTGGAAAGGCAGACGCAGGAAATGGACGCACGCTCCGCCAAAATGCAAGAAACAGAACCTCCAGTCTCAGCTCCACCAAGTGCTCTTGAAGGCGGAGGACCTGGAGAACAGGTCCCGGAGGGAGAACATATGCATCCAGGACCTGGAGGAAGGCGCAGAGGGACCAGACCTAGAGGCATTCGTGGTGGGCCTCTTCTCGGAAATCCTAAGCCCATGACAGTTGAAACTCAAGATTGATCGGGTCCATCGTGTGGGGACCGCACAGTCTGGAGAGCGTAGGCGTACCCGGAACGTTCTTGTCAAGATGCACTCCTTCACAACCAAAGAAGCTATCTTAAGCGCGGCGAGGAAAAAAGAGGAGACCTCATTCCAGGGCTATAAATGTGCGCTTTTTCAATATTTGGCACCCTCTACCCTGGCACGTAGGCAGCTACTATGCCCTGTCACCTCCAAACTGAGAGAAGAAGGTGTGAGATATCGCTGGACTTTACCCTTTGGGCTCGCTTTTGAGCACAAGAACAAGTCTCACCATGTCTCGGACCTGAAGGAGGGTTTGCGCATTCTGGGTCTCCCCATCCCGGAGGATGACAGCACTCCAGGTCCCTCGACCGACTCGGGACAGCCCCGGAGGGAGTCCCGGCCTTGGCATACTGTTTCCAAGAACAGGCAGACCCCAAAATGAAGTCCCTTGAGTAGTGACAGCTCCGGTCATGTTGACGCTCGAGTCTCCTACCCGCAGTGGCCTCTGGTGAGACATTAGCCGCAGCGATCACGGTGCAACGAGGAGGCCTTGAACACTCACCCGGGTTTTGCTGTGACGCACCTGTTCCTCTAAGTTAATGATAGACCGCAGATGGTTCTCTAAGTACTTAATGCTTGGCAATCCGGGGGGACGAGCCTTGTCCGTATTGCCCAGAATTACTCCATTCTTCCCTGAGAAGTTACAAGCTGAGAGCCCGTTGGCTGCTCGGCATACAGTTTTTGGGGGGGTTTGGGGTTTTTCTTTTTTGGGGGGTGGGCTCCTGGTGGTGATGTAGGGATACAGTTAGTTCATGATTTCTCAGGAGGTGGGCAGTTCATGCAGGGAGGCTCATCTGGGATACGAGGTTGCCGGGAGGATGGGGCGCGACCACACGTGCATGCTCCGCGAGGGGGGGCTGGGGGCTGGGAGAGGTGGGGCCAATCTTTCCAATGGTTTCCATAGTGTCCTGGAATGTTAAAGTTCTGAACTCCCTCCACAAATGGCAAAACATTGGGAAGTACCTCAACGATCGCCAGTTTGAGGTTGTGGCACTACAAGAAACACACCTTAAGAAGTCCTAGGAATCGCGACTTCGTCACAAATCTTACCCATTAATTTACAAGTCCTTAGCCGGTACTAAGGAAAAAGGGGTTGCCCTCCTCTTCAGCAGTACAGCCAAGTTCCAACCCGAGGCAATAAAGGCTGATCGGGAGGGGAGGGTTCTAATGGTGAAGGGGAGGCTACGGGGAGTCCTATGCACTTTTATCTCTCTCTATGCACCCAATGCGGGACAGGTGACGTTCCTGACCTCCACACTGGACTTGATTAGTGGGTTTGCGGAAGGCCCATTGGTACTGTTGGGCGACTTTAACTTGACATGGCACGAGGCCCTGGACAGCTCCCGCTCTCATAGGGCAGCTCTCAATAGCTTTACCAAGGGGTTAAACAGAAACTACACATATTGGGCCTGCGCGATGCCTGGCGCACGCTACATCCTACTACCAAGGACTTTACATACTTCTCCCATGTCCATCAATCCTATTCCAGGATCGACTACATCTTCATTAGCCAGACGTTGCTGGGCTCTCTGCAGGCGGCTCAGATCTTGCCCATCTCCATCTCAGACCACAGCCTGATCTCCATCAGTTTAGCCTGGGGGGGGTGGAAAACCTGGCACTTCTAAGTGGTACTTCCCGACATTGATCACACGGGACAGGACGTTACGGGACGACTTAAGGTCTTCCATCACTGAATATTTCACTCTCAACCTTCCACAGGCCACTTCAACCCAAAATAACTGGGATGCTTTCAAGGCCGTACTACGGGGCAAGTGTATCCAACTTAATGCAGTCTTGAATAAACAACGGGCGAAGGAATGCACAGCACTTGAGGGGGAGTTGGAGGCGGTGGAGAAAGCTCATAAGGAAACACCTACTCGGGCACTGCAGCGACAGCTCACCACACTCCGAGGCAAATTGCGATCTATCTATAACAATAGAGCCGAGTACACATTGCTGAAGCTGCGACAGACATCATATGCGCACGGCGATAAGGTGGGGTCACATTTAGCTCGTCAACTACGTGAGAAGAGGGAACGCAAATTTATTGGGGGTATTCTAGACGGGGACGGCCGCCTCACTCACTCCGATGATATTAAGGCTAACATTTTTGGTAAATTCTACGGGGAACTCTATCACGGCACACCCCTGATAGGACCCTACAACAGCAGTATCTAGACTCTCTGGACCTTCCCCATCTCTCCCCGGCGGACGCAGAGCCCTTAAATGCACCCATCACGGCTGAAGAGGTCGGGCAGGCAATCTCCAAGCTAAAACTCCATAAAGCTCCGGGGCCTGATGGTCTAACGGCACAGTTTTATAAGTGTTTTGCGTCCGAGCTTATCCCGCACCTCACGGAGCTGTTTAACGCGATAGCCCTGGACGCCAGGGACTCGACCTCGATGGCTGAGGCAATGATATCAGTCATTCCAAAACCCGGGAAAGATCCCCAGAGCTGTGCCTCTTATAGACCCATAGCTTTACTTAATCTCGAAGCGAAACTCTACTCTTCGATTTTGGCCGCCAGACTGGACGACCTGATGCCCACACTAATCCACCCTGATCAGTCAGGCTTCATAAAGGGTCGGCAGACACATGACAACATTCGGCGAACTCTGCACCTAATCGAGAAAGTGTCTAAATTTAAAATCCCTGCAATATTGGTAGGTCTCGATGCTGAAAAAGCCTTCGACAGGGTGGATTGGTCGTTCCTCTTTCTTACCATGCAGAAATACGGCTTTGGGGACAGATTTCTCAATATGGTCCGGGCCAATTACCACCTCCCACATTTTCGAGTGCAGTTAATGGGAGCACATCACTTCCCTTTGCCCTTAGCAGAGGTACACGGCAGGGCTGTCCGCTCTCCCTCCTTTTATTCGCTCTCAGCATCGAGCCTCTGGCGGCCACAATCCGGGCAATCGCGGAGATTAGGGTAATACGTTTTGGCGGCACTGACCACAAGACTTCACTCTTTGCAGACGACATCTTGCTCACGCTCACGGAGCCTGGCTCCTCGCTCTGGCCGGTACAGGACGATTTAAGGAACTTTGAAGTAGTGGCGGGTTTTAAAGTCAATTTCTCCAAGTCCTCCATTCTAAACCTCACGCTCCCCGAAGCCAAAGCCACGAGATTGAGGAAACAGACGCCCCTACAATGGGCTACCGACTCTCTTCAATATCTAGGCATCTACCTCACCCCTAGAATTGAAGATCTATATAGAGCCAACTATCTCCCTCTGGTGACACAGCTCCGACAAGACTTTAAGAGATGGAGGCCACTTTACATCTCTTGGTTTGGACGGATAAACGCCGTCAAAATGACGGTACTGCCAAAACTCTTATATTTATTCCAGGCGGTCCCAATCGACCTTGATCGTGCTCTCCTGCCCCTCTTATGTTCGCTCGTCATTACATTTATTTGGCAGGGAGGGAGGGCAAGGCTTCCCTTTCATGTGCTGCAGCGCCCAAAGAGGGAGGGAGGGGTGGCGCTGCCAGACTTCGCGCTTTATTATCAGGCGGCACAACTGCGGGTGGTGTTAGAATGGTCCGTGAGAGAATCCGATAAGCACTGGCTCCACATGGACAGGGCGATAGTAGGAAGGTTAATCTGGGATGTTCTATGGAAGCCAAAGAGGGACAGGCCGGCAAACGCTTATCTCAGTACCCCCACCCGCACCATGCTCAAAGTTTGGGACGAAGTCACAAAGAGGGAGGGTTGGCCCTCTTTTCCTTCTCCCTATACCCCAATTCATTTCAACCCCGCCTTTCCACCTGCACTGCACAAGGGGCCCTTTGATTGCTGGAAGGAGGGAGGCTGCTTAGTGATATCGGATTTATTTCATAACTTTGACGTGCTGACGTTCGAGAGCTGCAAAAGAGACTTCCAAGTTACACACAGCGAGCATTATCACTACCTCCAGCTTAAACACACATAAGAGACGCTGCCACCAGGGAATACACAGCCAAGGAGAAACTGGTTCGTTGGGCAGGCACCATGAAGGGAGCAATTTCCTCACTATACGCCATGCTGCTGTCTACCATACACTCTCCTAGGCCGCGATACATGTCATTCTGGGAACAAGTGATAGGGCGGGATATTACCGATGATGAGTGGAAACACATCTGGGGAGATCTTGCTAAACACAACCACTCAGTAGCTTTTAGAGAGACACACTACAAGACACTCTTGGACTGGTACCTCTACCCCACCAAACTTAAATGGATCTTTCCTGACACCTCGGATCTCTGTTGGCGTGGATGTGGTCTGCAGAGGGATTTCCGTCACATTTGGTGGGATTGCCCCGCTATTCGGACATTTTGGGAGGAAATACTTTCACACATTAAAGATCTGCTGGGTTACCCCGTCCTGACGACTATAGAGGGAGCTGTATTGGGCATTAGGGACTCTGATCTTGAACACCAATCGAAGGCGGACAAGGCTATTTTGTGGGCCTGCTTGGGGGTGGCTAAACTCACGATAGCGGCTGCATGGAAAAGGAAAGATGCGCCAGCGATATCACTGTGGCACTCATGCCTCTGGAGAATTCTCTCTTTGGAAAGACTCGCTGACATCTTTAGGGATGAGTACAAGAACTTTGAGTATAAATGGGGTCCCTTGGTAACCTACTTGTCCCGCGGCTTACCCTCGGCGGTGTGCCCTGCCTCTTTAAGGGCTATGCACCTCTTCCAATTCTAGATCCTCCATTTTTCGCTAGAGAGCATGATAACCTCTCCATGAAAGGCCAGGGTACGCCTCCTGCTGCCTCATTTGTTCAACGTATCTGAGGAATCAACAGTTAAGTTTAGAGATATCATCACCACCAGGTAAGGGGAGGGGGGTGGGTTGGGGGGGATGTTTTTTTTTTGTTGCTTGTTATAATTTTGGAGATTATCCTTGTGATTTGATGTAAAAAATCAAGCATCTCTTCTGTTGACTGTGGGGGGTGTGTAGAGACCTCTCGATATGGGAAACTGGACTGAAATTAGCCACCTGTTTTGCTTCAAGGTCCGGCGCACTCTTCTGTGCCTATGTTGTTATACTTGCTTGTGATGCTGAATGAAAAGAATTTTGAGAAAAAAAATATCAGCATCTTTAGAGGATAGGGCAACCCTAGCGAAACGCCAACATGCCTGGGTTGTATCGAACAGCTACACATCCCTGAGACCTTAGCAGTACCTTGCAGAAGCCCTAAATCCCAAGACAAAAAGACAATTTTTGTTCTGCCGACTGGACGGATTCCCATCGCTACCATTTATTAAGCCCTGGATGAGGACAGCTAGAGGCATGGCCTGCAGGCTATGCGGTTTGGCAGTCGAAAACCTGGTCCCCACCATCTGTCTCTGCTCAACCACACTAGGACTTTACTGGATACTTTTGCGCCCCCAATGGAAACAGCAAGGGGTGCGCACTTGCAGGGAAGCAATCTTGACCTGCTTCAAATCATCAGATGCGAGTTCCATTGTTAGAATAGTTAAGTACATTCATGGTGTGGAAAAGGCACTTATAAAAGCGGAAAAATATCGCCAAAGGCCCACATTCCAACTTGCCCTAACAACAGACTGACAACCGCTTCCTGTTTGAGGAAATAGATACCTCCTTGGACAACCACTTCTTGAGTGAGGAAATAGACACCTCCCTGGACAGTGCTAACAAATAACCCTTCACCCATCCACCTCGTCATTCTAAAATGTACCTTGGCCAACAAAATTCATCACCCTGTATTCTCATTGATGTATAAAAAAAGAAAAAAAGGAACATATGGTTGATTAGTTAAATCACATGGTTTTATTAAAATCTTAAATGATCAGTATTAATGTTGCACGTTCATTGCATTTTATTGTAAAAATTTTAAATAATCAAACAATAAACATGTATTATATATTTTAAAAAAAGAGGGATTGGGTAGAGCTTCCCTTTGTTTGATATTATTAGCTGTTGCTTGAACGTGAAACACCTTGAAAAAACAAGAGACAGGAGGCTTTTAGCAAAACAGGAACAGTTTGTTTAATTAAACAACGTGACCGGGAGAACAGTTATAGGCATGTGGTCTGAGGACTGTCTCAACTTACAATCGATCTGAGATGTATTTATATACAATTCATTGAATGCCATAAATGGTTCCGGTGATCCTTGTATGGTAAGGGATATGAGTTGCTACCTTTGAAGCTGTAAAATAATTTATTCAATGTGGAATGCAGGTGGGCCTCGACCTTACGTGAACACAACGCGGCCAATGGGTAACTTGTCCAGATGTCCGGCATGGGGAGTGTGTGATCAATGCTTGTACTGTGTGTGCTGTGTCTTGACTGGTTATATGTTGCTAACTTATGTGGCATCTGACTTTATGGTGTTTTGGGAGCACATGTATCCCTCTGGTCATGTGTGTTCATTGGAGGCAATATCCCAGGACCATTGTGGTATAGCTGCGCCTATCTGTGGGATTGATCTCAGATTTCCTGTTGATGAGTTTGCCAGCTACGTGCTGCCCCACCTGTGACCTCTCAATCAGTGACATCAGGCCTAAGTCTTAGAGCCTGTTTGATTACATACTTCTGAGTCAGGGATGAAGTGGAATTCTCTATGGGTGAATTTGTTAATAGATAGATATGCAATTTTGTTTCTATATATAAATTGTATCATTCTTCATATTCACAATGACTTTCTCAAAAATAACATTCTCCCCTGTAGATGAATGTTCAAATAGGCAATCTAACCCATACTTCGGGACAGTTACTCTGTTGTTCTTTAAACTCGCTTTTCACAATTACTATTTTCCTAGGTACTTGCATTCTACCCAGTTTGAGGACTGCATTTTTACAGTAATAAATTCCAAATTGTACGGCTCCACATGAAAACAAGAACACAATGAAAACTAGTAACAACAAAGTGACAGACTTGAGATCCACCAGGGGAACCAATTTGAGAACCACTCCTTCTCAGGGGTATCTCCTTCCTCACGTATGTCTCTTTGTAAATGGTGCAGTGCTTGGATGGCAAGAGTCAATGTTCCATTGTCCATGTCATTCCCTGGGATAAACATGCAGCAGGACGCACCGATCTTGGCACATAACCCTCCCTCCATCGAGGTCATTAAGTCTAACAAATTTCGATGCTGCATCACCATGAGGCAGATTGCTCTAGGTTCTTCCTTGATTGAACTCAGTGCTGTTCATCATTTTAAGCATCTCCCACCTGGTTATTTGCAAACAGCGGGCGTTCGCTTTTGTCTGTACCGTGAAGGAGTGTATAGCCCTTCCTGCTGATACTTGTATGTCTGTGAACAGTCTGAATTCTTCTAGAATGTCCTGGTACTAAGCCCAGCCAAAATAAACTGCAATTATTTTTTCATGAGCATGATGCAGCAAGGGTGCCTTCTTCCTTAGCGGGTGCTGGTACAAATCCAAAAATCCTTCTCCAGGAATGACCAGGGTCAGAGTGTGTATGGTTACTAGGGAACAAAGTCCTCGCCATCCGGGGACTAGCTGAGTATGGGCAAAGTCACTGCACTACCAGTAAAAATACATCAGCCTGGAGATGCCCCATTGGATATCCGGAATGTGCATGATCATGCCGCAGTTCTCATTCGTGCTCAGAGGAAGAATTCCTTTTTCTCTGAAACATAAGGAATACAGTGTAAGTTTCTGTACAATTAGGGGCTACCCCTTCTCTTCTAGTCAGGTGTATCCACCCACCTCGGTATCCCAGATTTCCTGACATGAGTTGGTCATGCTTTCATTCACTCCCCCCCATGTGACTCATACATCTTTTTGCCCTCTAGTTGAATGCCCCTACACAGTAACTCCATGTCGAGAGTCCACTTGTTGTTAAAGAAGACCACCTCAGATATGCTAAGGGCCACCCTTGGACCAAAATGGAAGCAGGAGTGTTTCGCTACCTCCAAAAATCCCTTTATGGGAAGTCTCAGAGCCAAAGAGTATCCTCCCCTATAGCGCCCTTTCTGCGTATCCTATCCAGCTAGGTTTGGATATCGCTAGACTCGGTGAAACGGTAAAGAGCCGTTGGGTTGGTTTCGTATCGAGTCAGATTCACTACTACCCTGTGGGGTTCAACTTTTTTGGATTGGATTTTGGCCCTAATTCTACATAGGTATAAGGGGAGAAGGCATTTTCCTTTTCCAAGGGCTACCTCTTGGAATAAGTAAAGTCTGTCTGTGCCTACTGCATGCGGTATTAGTAAACAGATGTTAAATTACCTGGCTGATGTCTAGGAGCCCACTGAGGTCATGTGCTGACAACATGTGTTGTGCAAGAGGGCACTGTGTAGTGCATGTGGGATGCTAGTGTTTGGTTTGGTGGAATTGTAAGTGACATGGGAGAGATCCCTGCGCAAGTGGTGTGACAGTTTTTGACAAGACTCCATTTAGCCAGGCAGTTCTTTTGGAGGGAATAGGTACAGCTGCACCCAAAATAGACAGAGGGTACATAGAAGTGCAATAATACATGACTTGTTATTGATCATGGCAATTCTTGGTATGGATCCAGGGGAGGTGCCTGTGGTCCTCCTGTGACTGGGGTTTCCCTTTTACCGGTTCAAACAAAACATTTGCAGTGTAAGTTTGTAATCTTGTTTCGTACACTTTGGATCCATGCTGGGGTGTTGATGTGACAGCTGAGAGGTGGTGCACTCGAAGATTCTGTTGTAGACCTGATGGATAAGATCTTTGTTCATTTTGTTAATTCAGAAACATTTCATGTGTGCCGTAGTTAACGATTTTTCAGGGGTTCCTGTACTTCCCTTAGGGGTGTTTTCTCCATACTCCTCTAGTTGCAATTTTAGAGAGGCACTGTAAGGTATCTTTTTGATAGTTTAAAATTTGAGGTGGCCTATTGGTAATCAGATGGTTTAATGTCTTTTATGAGCCATTGAGCCCCCCTGCCCCTTCTTTGTACCTAACTGGGTGTGTGGATTGGTGCAGAATATTTAAGGAGTGGCCTCCTGATCATAGAGATGGATCACATCAGTTTTTAGTGAGGGTTCTTAGGGCACCACCAGCTTTCCAAGAACTGCGTCTTTCAACCTACAAGTGTGTGGGACTGTATAAGAAAAGGGAGAGTCGCTGTTCAGTGTTGTTGGTGGTTGCAACATGCCCCAAGATCACATGTGTGTATCTCTCAGTTCCCAGCATGCGGTGTGCAACGTGACCCTCCATAGTGGCACCAGATATCTCAACTCCGCCCTTTCTTTAGAGACTTCTTTTGAGCTAACTTTGGGCCTCTTTTGTTGGATTTTGGATGTTTTCCTAGGACTCTTGCGATCTACTACCTCATTTTTCACGAGGAGGAGGGGGTCAGGAATTTGTTCAGTTTTTTGTAATTGGTTGTAACAGAAACCACCTAACTTTTGTAATTAGGGTTTCATAGTGAGCTGGAATTTCAACCCCCTTATAGTCCATGAAACAGAGCAAGAATATCACTCTTTTAGATTTCAACAAAGCAGCTAAGGTTGCAGCTGGATCTTTCAAATTTCACACAAGCCCTTACCTAGCGTTCTGAGAAATGGAAATAGCCTCCTCTGGTAGCACCAGTTCAAACAACAGAAATTGTCTCACAACATGCAGGGCACTGTGATCGCCCCAATCTATGTTGCCAAAACTGCACCAAACAAAAAAAACAACGCTGTGTTATATATTACATGTGCCCCTGATTATGCCATCTTCTGGTGTCCAAGGAGGGGCCTACGGTTTTTTTCAGATGGTGCATGTGAGGCTTGGTTCATTGGTTAGTTGCTAGGACTGATATGGGGATGAGGACATTCGGCATTCTACTCTTTCCTGGAGCTGCGGTGGGCACTGGGGATCCCCCCTCTCCCAGGCACCCCCTCTCCCTCAGACCACATTCTGTTTCCCTTCGGTGCATTTGGATCTGCTGCTCTGGGCTTGTGGCTAGTGACTTCTGATGACCTGGCATGCTTCCATCGCTATTTTGGAGGGGTATGTCATAGTGGTCAGACTTTGGAAATTGGAAAAGCTTGAGAAAAAGGGAAAGAAAACTGTGTTGGGAATATAAGAATGTGAACAGCCCGGGGCTAAGGCCAAAGAACTATTGCCGAAGTCTATCGAGTGATGATGATGAACCAGGACTATGTCAGCAATTCTGGGATGCCTGGCTACTCCCCCACCTAAGGACTTGAACTCGACTTCATGAGTATGGCTCACTTCTTATTGGCTCTTGTGCGTGTGTTGTGGAGGTTGTGGGGTCTTCACTATTCCAGCCGTATGGGAATCCTGGCTCCCACCACTGGAGGACAGCTTTGTTTTAGAACTGAAAGGGGGGCCTCCATTGGGTGGAGAACTCTAGCTTTTTGAGGCACTGTTGGGGCTACATGCCACAAAGGAAACTTTGATCCTGGGCCACATGCCCTAGAATGGGGACCTTTCAACTTGGTGATTGGAACCCATCCTTATTGACTTTTTGGACACTGGGAACTGGGTGCCTGCATATTAAGTACTGTATCTTGGAGCTGCCTGTCCCCTCAGCAGACTGCCCTTCCCCTGGGGTGTGGCCAGCCAATCTCTCCCTGGGGGATCAGCAGCAGATTGGGGCCTTGGCTCCCACAGGTACCCTTGATGGTAAACTTTAGTGAGAATACCCTGTCAACAGAGTGCATACAGCAGCCCTGAATCCCTAAACGTAAGTAAAAGCTTGGATTCCCAAAGTTGTCTCATTGATCCTTCTTTTGGTTTGGTACAGTTTTTGGGGATGTAGGTGAAGGGTTGCTATTTATTCTGGGGGTTTTATCTTACTGTAGATTTGGACACTGTGTTTGTGTGAATGCATTCCCTCCCCAGACATTTATCCCTCCCTGCTGAGGTTGTGGCCCCGGTCCCTGTTGGGCTGAGTTCCCTGTCTGTGGTTGCTGCTTCTACATTTTGGTCCAACTACCTGATCCCTGCTGCAGGGCTGCGGTGGCTGACGGACCTCCCTGTGGCTGAATGTAGGATGCATTTGGGTTCCTCTGTGCTTCTCTTTGTGGATGAACATCTGTAGGGGTTTGTAGTGGCTGGCCCTGGCCCATTGACCACTGCTCATGGTATGACTTTCACCGGCATCTGTCTGCCAGGTGGCCCATCCTTTGGCAATAGTAGCATCCCTAAGTACTGGTTACCTGGCCTCTGCTGTCATAGCTAGGTTGAAGCCCTCTGGGATTTTGGGGTGGAGCTCCCTTTAAGACTGGTGCCATTTGCACACTCATGGCCAATGCAGCCCCCTCAAGGGTGGTCTTTTTCAATTTCTGATAGACCAATTTAGGAGTGTCTCTCTGGGCATGCTCTTGTTTTTCTCTAGCTTGTTCTTGCTTCTTTTTGTGGTAATGTAATATATGGGCTTGTATCTCCTGCCAGGGTTTGGTGTCCAACCCAGCCACGCTGTCCAGTCCGCTTTGTATCTCAGTGGGCAGCACCCTTTTGAGTATATTGTAAAAGAATGGAACTTGTGGGCCCATATCAATCCATGGCTGTCCTGTTTCTTGTCCCCATTGCTCCCTCATTCTATCCAGAAAATTGGTTATACTCTCCCCTGGCTTCATAGTCTCCGCCATTAACCCTTCCACATCTGGGCAATCAGGGAACATATCCCTCAGGGCTGTCCATATTGATTTCCTGTATGAATTGAATGTGGCCCTGTCATGCTCGGTGTCTGTCAACGTAATTGCTGGGATGTGAGTTTGGGCGAACACAGTGTTAGTCTGTTCTCCGATAAGAATGCTTAGCAGACTTTTAATATCGCCTATCGCTAGATTTATTCCTGCAGTGTTCTTCTTAAGCCATGAAATCCATTTCCCCACTCCATCCAGCAATGGCAGTAACTTTGTCCTCAACCTTTCTTTATCCATCCGAACCCATGGCACCCAGATGGTCCCTGCCGTGCCCTTCTGTACTAACGGGTACATTCTTACTTCAGGTAGTTTTACAGGTTTCTCGCTGACATGGCATTCCCATATTTTTGGGCATTCCTGCATGTAGGGGAATTTCCACTCAGGATCTCCTCCCCATGTCAGATGCAATTTTCTGCCCTAGCCATGTCCTCTGGCTCGAAGGATCCTTCCTCTGGCCAATGTCTATCATACTGGTCTCTTTTCTTGGTCTAGCAGGCTAGCAGCTGGTAGAATTGGTGCACCAAGGTCTTGCCTTCCTCTCTTGCTACTATCTCCCTGGGGCGGTCAGTTTGTCCTCCTGTGCATTCGGGTGGAGCAGCATATGTCCTCGTCACTGCTCCCCTCGGGCACGTGCAAAGGTGTCATCTTATTTTTCCTGCATCTTGGTTGGGTCAGTACCAGGCTGCCTTGGTCTCTTAGTTCCCGGTCAGCCCCTCTCTTAGGTCGAATGATTGGTGGGGCTCGAATCCCTGCAAAAGGCTCTCATCTAATTCTACCTCCGATTCTTCCCCGATCTATGCCTTGTACCTACCCCTGCTTTCCTTATGTGGGCGACGCGCTGCTCTGTTTTCTCGCTGTGCTTCCTGGGTGCGAGCTCTTTCTCTCTCTCTCCTTAGCTCACGCCTTTCTTCCTCATCCGGTCTAGTTTGCCTCCTTCACTCTAAGCTATGGGCTGTTCTTTTTGGTTGTCCTTCGCACTCAAATTTGCTCTCTGTTGTTTCCTCATCTACTTGGAAACTTCTGTATTCTCACCCTCGTCATTGGTTCCCAGGGGACTGGGGCTCCCTTCATCACCCCCACTTACTGTCTCACTGTCTAGGATTCCCACAAATCTCCCTGTCATTCGTGTATGTTCGCTCAAACCAGTGGGAGTGCATGTTCTCCATGCTTCTGGGGTTCTATGTGACAGATACGACAGACTGAGGGTCGAACATCTGGGGACTTTTCACCGGACTTGGGATGTGCTGGAATTGTCTGGGCATGCTGGCCTGTTAGTTTCTCATGCTTGGGCCTAACCGTTCATCGTTTGGTGGGGGGGCCTGCTGACTCCTGCCATTGGTGGATTGGAATATCCTAATACCAGGGAACTGGCATGAGCACCTCCATATGTGGTGGGGGAGATGCTGATGCTTTGCTTGCTATCTGTGGTGTAGAATTATCAATCTGGGCCTCCTCGAAGATGGCCCATAGTTCTAATAATGCCTCTCTACTGCCTTTCTTTTGACCTGTGTATTTAGTTTGTATGTGTGTTCTCATATGTTCAATTGCATTAGTGTCAAAAGTTCTGTCCTTTGGCCAGGGAAATGTGTGTGCCTTCATGTGTGCATGCCACTCTTGGCCAAACTTATTGCATTTTTTAGCCTGTGTGGGGAACCAGGTGTACATGTGTTTTAATGTGGAATCCATGATAAATTTGTGGACAAAGTATGACTTATCTCATCTTTGGGGAATCTTTGTTTTTATCTAATCGTGGGGAAAAATGTCTGTGGTATACTCTTATAATTACGTTCTACGAGTTCAGAGCTATGTACAGATGCATCAAACAATTCAATATGAACATTTCATCATCAAAAATAACAAAGCATGCTAAGGGTTTCAACGTTTGGTGTCAAACACAGTTTGTTTGAAATAACAGCATCCTCATATAAAACATTGAGTCATCAACAAAAAAGTGCAATAGTTAGGGCAATCTTTGTTCAACTTTTGTACAAAACACATTTTACTATAAATAACAGCACCATAGCATCACATTTACATTACATCAATCTCAACAAAATTGACAGAGAAAAAATGATGACTTTGTAAAAAATCTCTTAGCTTACTCCTAACGCATGCAATCCTGTGACCGGGGGAAGCTCTGCATGGTACTCGGAACTAAGGGAGCCTGATAGGCTGCCAGTCTCGGCTCTAGGACAAAGGTAATAGTAATAGTTTGCGGAAAAAGGGAATAACTTGATAACCATAGGCCCCTCTTGGCCAAACACAACTTACACCTAGTTTCCCTGGTCCAAATATTTTTCCCTAAATGTCCTAATCACACCCTGAATCACACCCAGTGGCCAAGCAAACCATGTGTGTCATGTCCAGCGTTCCAAGTGACCAACACCTCTCACTCCTTTCAGATACCAATGGCGTTAAGAAACCAGTGGCACTGAGAATCCCTTTTAGAACAAAAAATAAGATTGAGATGCCAACTCTTCGCAAAAATAGCATCCTGGGAGTCATAAAGGGCTATAACATGTAAAGGCACACCTGGGCACGGTGAATTACAGTTAAAGTAGGCAAAGAGATTCTAGACTTACACCATATTGGTATTGATGATAAGGACAAATATTAAGCCAATATATATTTATATCATTTATTTTTATCTTTTCTTTTTTTTGAAGATATCAAAATTATTCCATAATACTTGTTTATATCAATAAATATACATAATTGTTACACATTTGTAAAATATTATCACAGAAAAATCATTTCCAGTTGTCATACTTCATATCATTATTGTAAAACCAGCAATGTAAACATGTATGCAAAATTGGTATTCCTTAGTTTCAGAAAATTCTTTTGAAATCATTGGTCAAAAGAGAACAATTTGGTGATGATGTGCAGAGACTGGCGGCGTGTTGTCAAACAAAGTCATAAAGGGCTATACAGTAAATATTCATGTTTCCTAGCGTGCTGACTATCGAAAAAAGGTGACTTCCACAGGATTGCCTCCGGGGCCACCTTACAACTACTCACCTATAAAATATAAAATAGGTAATATGCCAGATTCAGTCAATGGAATGGCGCTCAGGTAATCTTTTTATGCTTTTCCCTAGTTTGAAATATGCCAAATGCTTTATTAAGGTTCTGATGTAGTCTCTTACCCTCTGTGACGGCTGCTTCAGGATGGGCCTCTGCCTTGCGGATTCAGCAGAACTTCCAATCAATTGCAGTGTTTGCTTACCTTCCTTGCGGTGCAAATGTGAATTCAACGGAGCGGGGTCTCCTTCCTTTGGCTGCAGTCGGGTTTGGGTACCAATCATCTCTGATGGTGGCTCACCAAAATGTTGCTTGAACATGAAATACCTTGAAAAAACAAGAGACAAGAAGTGTTTGGCAAAGCAGGAACAATTTGTTTAATTAAACAATGGGGCCAGGAGAACACTTACTCGCATAGGGTCCCAGGACTGTCTCAACTTGCAATTGATCTGAGATGTGTTTATATACAATTAATTGAATGCCATACACGGTTCGGCAATCCTTGTATGATAAGGAATTGGAGTTGCTGCCTTTGGAGTCGTAAATTAATTTATTTGATGGGAAATCCAGGTGGGCCTCGACCTTGCTGGGACGCAATGTGGCCAGTGGGTATTGTGTCCATATGTCCGGCATGGGAAGTGCATGAGCATTACATGCACTGTGTGTGCTGTGTCCTGATTGGCTATATGTTCCTAACTTATGTGGCATCTTACTTTATGGTGCTTTGGGAGCACTCGTACCCCTAAAGCCATGTGTGCTTTATTGGGGCCAATCTCCATGGACCATTGTGGTATCGCTGATCCTATCTGTCGGATTGATCTGGGATTTCCTGTTCGTGCATTAGTCTGCCGGCTATGTGCTACCCCACCTATGACCAGTCAATCAGTGACATCAGGCCTAGGTCTCAGAGCCTGTCTGACTATGTATTTCTGAGTCCGGGTTGACGTGGAGTTCACAACAGGCGAATTCATTAATAGAGATGCAATTTACATTTTTATACATAAATGTATCGTTCATCATATTGACATCGACTTTGTCAATATTAACATTACCAAGTCCCAAATTATTTTATTGTTCTTGGAAAGTGCCGCACTTTCCAAGAGTTCCATGGCCCAATGATTCAGAGTGGTATTTCTCATCCTCAAAATGTTTTTTAAAATCTTGTGGGATTCCCGCACCACAGCAGGTTCATTCGGGGTGGTGGAGAGAGCCTTCCTCAGCATACGGTTAGCTAATGATCAGTGACTGTCAAACCAGCAAGGGTTCATCCGTCCACTCCTAATTGGTTGTAACAGAAACTGACTAACTTTTATACTTAGGGTTTCAAGGTGAGATAGCATTTCGACCCTCTTATAGTCCATCAAAGAGAGCAAGAATATCACTCTATTAGATTTCAACAAAGCTGCTAAGGTTGTTGCTGGATCTTTCAAATGTCACACAAGCTTAAGCCCATCCCTAGAGTTCTGAGAAATGGAAATAGCCAACTTTGGTAGTGCCACTTTAATTAATGGGAATTGTCCCACAACATGTAGAGCATTGTGATCCCCCAATCTATGTCGTCAAAACTGCAGTAAATGAAAACAAAACTGCTGTGTTACATTTTAGGGGCACAGGGTCACATGCTAATGAAAACCTATAAACAAATGCATAACAAATAGAATACATCTTAATCTAAATAAGTTTTCTTTGCATGCTCTCTGTCTCACAAAATAAAACTGCCCAAACTTCTATATGGAGGGCCTGATAATTGCCAATTAGGAAAAGACAACATAATGTTAATTTTTATAATAACAATGATTGGCTTGCATTCCTTTTGGGCTCCATGTGCTGCACAATCCTATTAAAAGTAGCAAGAAAGCCCAAAAAATAAACTAGACTGCATATGTAAAGATTCAGAATTGCTACATGAACAAGTAAAAGACACATTTATGGCCACATGATTATGTAAACTAACAAACAAATACCATAGATAAAAAGAAAGAGATCACATTAAACCTGATTACCAATTTGTAGTTATAGTTAGTATTCCCAAAGGTAGGAATTCCTTGGATATTACCTCCCTAATAACTTCCCACCTAATAAATCTCCACAAAACTTTCCAGACCTATAGCATTTTCTGCATTTTGGGGTGATCTAAATTTTTGTGGTGAATCTTTAAGGGGATGCAAAGATAAAAGGTCATCCGGAAACACACTTTTCCACCAATGCATTTTCCATAGACTATTTTATTTGACGTAGCACGAAAACAGCTGAATGGATTTACATGAAATTTGGCAGGATTATACATTATGGTGCAGAGATGAGGATTTTGGGGTACTGCAGTTAAGTAGCATAAGAGGTTATAAGGCATTCAAACTTAGTGATATCTGTAACTGCGATCATTTAGTTGAATATCATACAATATTGTTAAACTATCACGGTACCTGGCAGTAAACGTATTTAGAAATGTATAAATAAATTACCTTACATATTAGCACTTTAAGGAAGAGGTAATAGGTAGGAACCTACTACTTACCTATATCTAAGGCCCTAAAACTGAACACAGCCAAAATGTTGTAATCCCAATTATATACTGGCTTGTTATCGCCATGTACCATGGTATACTACAAAGTTATTGTGGTATACCATAGATCAAAATATATCTATTGGACTCCTGTATCCTTGTGTCACTCGTGGTGTTGCATGGGCAATGCAATACTCAAGTAAGATTTACAAAGAAACGCAAGGCCATTATGCGTGGCCCTGCATTGATTGGTAAATCTGGAGAAAAGCAAGGCATGGCAATTCACTGTCTCACATTACTCTGCAAACCATAATATACATTGCTGCTAAATTTCAGATACATCCGTATTCCATTCCACTGAATCCACTCCACTATACACTATTCCACTCTATGCCACTCCTCTCTATGCCTCTCCACTGTACAAGACTCCGCTCTACGCCACTCCACTCTGCACTATTACACTGTATACAACGCCACTGCACGCCACTCCAGTCTAGGTCACTTCTCTGTGCGCAACTATGCTGGACGCTACTATACTATATGCTGTTCCACTCTACCCCATTCTACTATATACCACTCCACTCTACTTTATTCCATTGTATGCCATTCCACTCTACAACACTCCACTGTAAGCTATTCCTCTGTATGCCACTCCACTGTACTCTACTCCACTCTATGCCATTCCAGTGTATGGCACTCCACTGTACACCACTTCATTCTACGCTAGTCAGTTGGACCCCACTCCAATGTACGCCACTCCACTGTATGCTACTACAATCTACCTCACACCATTTTACACCACTCCAGTATATACCACTTCATTATATGCCACTCCACTGTACGCGACTCCACTATACACTAATACACTCTACGCTACTCCACTCTACGCCACTACACTCTACCCTGTTACACTGTACACAACTCCACTCTACTCAAGTCCACTCTACTCTATTACACTGTGTGCAACTCCACTCTATGCTTCTTCAGTGTCGCCACTCCACTGTATGCCACTCCGCAATACGCTACTCCAGTATATGCTATTCCACTCTACACCATTCCACTGTATGCCACTCCACTCTATGCTATTCCAATGTATGCCACTACACTATATACTAATACACTCTACCCCATACCAGTGAATGCCATTCCAGTCTACACCACTTCACTGTACGCAACTGCACTGTACACTGCTCCACTATACGCTATTACACTCTATGCCACTGCTCTGTACGCTATTACACTATTACACTCCATGCCACTCCACTGTTAATCACTCCAGTCTACGCTACTCCCCTGTAGGCTATTCAACTTTATGCCACTGCACTGTACGCTATTCCACTCTAGGCCACTCCACTGTATGCTACTCCACTCTAGGCCACTCCACTGTACACCACTTCACTCTACATTGTTCCAATCTATGCCTCTCCACTCTTATACACTCCACTTTACAGTAATACCACTGTACACTATTTCACTTTATGGTAATCCACTCTGCGCCTCTGCAATGTACGCCACTCCAATCTACGCAGCTCCATTCTATGACACTCTCCTCCACTCTATATAACTCAACTCTATAAAAGGCTACCACACTTCATGGTACTCTGCACCATTCTACTCCACTCTATCCCCGTACACTCCATTGTCAGAATCTATACTCCACTCTATGCCTGCACATTCCAATATACAACACTCTATTCCACTGTACGGCACTTTTCTATATGACACCGGACGCCACTCTGCTGTACGAGACCCCACTCCAATTTATAGCAGTTTTTCTACCTATGCTATGCCAGTACACTCCATTCCATGTCACACTACTCTATGACACAACCAACACACTTTATTGCATTTTACTCTACACTATGTTACACCACTCGAGTCGACTCTGTTCCACTGTACAAGATTTGACCTCACTATACGCTACTGCAATCCACTCTATGCAGCTCCACTGTTTTACACACTAAAGTACTCTATACAACTTCACTCTACAACACTCTACCATACTATATACCACTCTCCAACACTTAACTCCTGTCTATATCCTTTACTCCACTGTACAACACTGTTACTTTACTGTAAGCCACTGTGCAGCACTATACTCCACTCTATCCTATGATACTCTAGTCTACTATAAAACACTGTACTCAACTTTTTGTATGCCACTGCGCTCCACTTTACTCCACCCTACTCTGACACATACTCCACTCTACTCCACTACACTGTACGCCACTCCACTTTATGCCACGTAATGCCATTGTACTCTGTAACACTGTATGCCAATCCACTATACCACACTCTACATCACTGTACTGTACTGTACACCACTCCACTCTACAAACATCAACTAGACTGCATGCCACTCGGCGCCACTGTAGTCTGCCACACTCTTCAATACTGTACGACACCCCACTACACTCTACTGCACAACACGGTACTCCACTTTATGACAGTTTATTCGATTGTATGCTACGCCACTTCACTCTACTGCACTTCATGCCACTGTAGTCTACGACACGCCACTCAACTCTATGACACTGTATCCCACTCTACAGTACCCCAATCCAGCGTACTCCACTCAACTATACTCCACTCTACTGCACTTTATCCCACTCTACGCCACTGTACTATACTCCACTCTCCGACACTCCACTCCACTGTGCGTAACTCCACTCTACAACTCTGTACTGCACTCTATGCCCATCTATGACACTCTGCTCCATTCTGTGCCCATCCATGCTATGCCACTGTACTACATTGAATGCCAGTCAACGACACGCCAATCAATTTCTCTCTACAATATGCTACTCCAATATTTGACATGGCACTCCACTCTATGACACTCTCTTCCACTGTACTCTAAAATACTCCACTTGACAATACTCTACTCTATGACACTCTACTTCTTCCTACTCAACTCTAAAACACTCTACTCCACTCTGATAGTCTACAACATCCTTTTCTACTGTTTGACATGCCATTCCAATGTACAACTCGCTGCTCCAGTCTACGATACTTGACTCCACTATATGAGACATCATACCACTACAATATATAGCACTTTATTACACTGTACAATACGCTACTACACTCTACACTATGCCACTCGATTCCAATTTACGATACTCCGGTCCTTGACAATAGACTGTACAACGCTCTCCTCCACTGTACTGTACAACACTCCACATAACCACTCTCCACTTGCAAACACATTTCTTTTTTTTTTAAACATTGAAAGTGATGTGAAAAAATTAAAGATTAACGCTTAGTTATGGTTAGGAAAACCTATTTTACCTATGCAAACCAAGTTTAAACTACACAAACATCAAGAATTCTAAAGTTTAGTTATAACTTTCATTTACAGTTTATCCACCTCCTTCAATTTATTATAAGCAGCAGGCCACATCACACACCCTTTTCAGTTCTCTGACCAGACAACACTAACTAAAACTTCAATAAAAGTGATTAATAGTTTGGATGTGTTGGGGGTTGGTAATATCCTCAGATGTCAGACTGCATGCACATTAGAACAGAACAAATATGTGCATATGTAAAGAAAACAGATAAGAGAAACCAAGAATGCCCACTGACATAATGTGTATTTGATAGGGTGGCAGAAAGCAAGAGAAGAACTAATACACTGGCTGAGAAAAGCAGGTGGATCTGATGGGAGAGTTGATGCTCATTAAAAGTCAGTAGGTTTCTCTGTTCTGGATAGAGGACATGGAACGAGCCTTACTTAGTAGTATTCATATCTTTTAGAAAGTGATGTGACCTGGTGAGGGTATGATGGAAGATCTGATTGGTGTTACTTATGGCGATGAATGGTTTGGATGTTGAATGGTGTATAATAGACGTCACAGCAGAGGACATTACAGGGCATATTTATCAGCAATTCACACAACGCAGCACGCCACCTTGCTGTGCTACACTACTTGAAAGGGAGAGGGCAGGAATGCACAGTATTTAACAATATTCAGCGCATTTTTGCTCGCTGCCTGTGATGGCGCACAAACTGCTGCCTAGCACCAACGCAGACACCCTTGCAGCATGGTGCAAGGGTGCCTGCGTTGTAGGCAGGATTGTTGTTGTTCAGGAAGGGGCATATTTGTGCTCAAAAGAAAAAATCCTCATAGGCAATTTCCTCTCTCTAAGTGTGCTGCAGAATAAAGTGGAATAGGGTGGGGTAAATACCAATAACTACTTTACCCCATGGTGAAGTATTTATGGAATGTGGTAAACAACAACTACTATGAGCTTTCAACTTAGAACTGAGTATAACTTACAGGATTGTTATTTAACGTACAAAATTCATTATATTTTGCTTTTTTTCTGTGCCTTTAATATACATAAATAAGGTAGGGTTGATCAGTCGAAATCTCACGGGTTAAAACTGTGGGTACAGGAGCAGCCGTGCAGGTGACAGCGGTGGGGCAGTGGGGCCGGGTGGGGGATTGGATTCGACAGACGATGAAGAGGGAAAATTAAATAAATATTTCATTTTCCCTCATCGTCGTCTGTCGAATCCCCCCCACCCAGCCCCAACACTCCACCGCTGTTACCTGCATGGGTCGCTCCTGTGTGGGTATGAAAATTCACACACCACTCAGAATTTCGATCCCTTTGCAAACCTCTGCACAGGAATCAGAATTTAGCCCCCACTGTGTTATATGGGCCTCCTCTGTAAATCTGCAACCATAGTTTTAATATTTGACAAGGGTGTGAAATTTGATTTTGAGTTATGATTTGGGGTCTTTCCGAAAACTTTCCAAGTCATGCCTTAAAATCAGTACAAGGCATAATCCTGGGAATGGGTTGGAAATTCCATTTTCCAAATTGAAAATATACATGAATGTAGTTTGAACAAGGAGAAAGGTGTCATGGGGTTCCTTTACTCTTCTCAAACTAGACAGGGATTTACTCGTTCTCAGCAGTTCCAATGTGGAGGGTACTCTTTGCTGTATATTATTTTTTTTTGGCCTTAGGACTCTGAACACTTTACCACTGCTAGCCAATGCTAAAATGCATCTGCTTCTCCTCAAAACATGGTGACATTAGTGTATACAAGATTGGCATAGTGTACCGTGTACCATAAACCCAGGGCGTGCAATCTAAATGCTACTAGTGATCCTGGAGCACTGCTTGTGCTACCCACACAAGTAGCTTTTCAAACCTGTCTCAGGCCTGCCGTTACAGGGGCTGTGTGTGCAGTTTACTGCCACTTTGACTTGGCATTTAAAATCACTTGCCAAGCCTTAATCTCCCCTTTTATTACACATAAGTCACCCCTAAGGTTGGCCATAAGTGAAACTTTGGGCAGGGTGCTGTGTTACTAAAAGGTAGAACATGGACTATTTTAAGTTTTACATGTCCTGGTAGTGACAAACAGCTAAATATGTTTTGCACTACTATGAGGCCTACTCCTCACTTAGGTTATCATTGGGACTTCCTTAAAACACTTATTAACGCTGTAATTCCTGATCAGAAAGGAGTAGCTACATCATGTTTCATATCTTTGGAATGGTGGTGATAAAACATCTTTAGTGGTAAATTTGGATTTGACACTACCATTTTAGAAATGCCACTTTTAGAAAGGGGCTATTTCTCTGCTCCTAACTTTGCTCTGTGTGCCTGCAGCCTATCTCCAATACACGTCAGGACTAGGTGTCAGCTACACTTTGTACATACCCTCTCGACAGCCACAAACACAGGAAAGGCCAGGTGTGACAGAGGGCTCATCTGCATTCTGATAGCCTTACTAGGCAGGAAGGGGGAGAGATGGCTCACACTTACATCTGAATAGGCTATGTCATCTCCTCACACAAAGGGCTAATTACCCTTACATCAAAGGCACTTTTGGCTATAAATACTAGCTCTCAGACCCTATAAAATCAGTACACTATTGGCCCTGGGAAGAACTCTGCTGGAGTAAAGACTGCTGTTCTGTAAGGATAGCCACATTGCTGTGACTAACTTTTCCGAGGAGCTTCTTTTCTGCTTTGCTGAACTGCCCGGCTGCCTGCTGATCTCTGCCTACTGAGGACAAGGACTGGACCTATCTCACTTGAATCCAGAGTGACTCCAAGGGCTTGCTGGCTTGCCCCCTGTTTTCTAAAGTCTCAGAGACACAAAAAACTTCCTGCAGTCCTGCTGGTGCTGCTGGACTCTGCATCTGTGAGTCCTACACTTACCTGAGGTGCGCCCTCCAGTCCTGGGCCTCAGAAGTCAGTTCTGAGGCTGATTTCTGCAAATACCAATGCATTGTCTGGACTGCATGAGAATTTCCGCCGCATCACCCTTCGATGTCGATACAGAGGCTACTCGATGACATTGGATCCACAGCCTGCATGGCTCGATGACGATGCTGTGCACGGCTCAATGACGACGCATTGCATTACCTTCAATGGAGCTTGATGATGACGCAGAACCCTCTTTAACCAGCTCGATGATGATGCAGTAGAGACTCTCAATGTCGACGAAAGCTCCATCCAAAGTGTTTCTTCAGCAGGACATGTCTGGGTCTTGTAGCCGGCATGCCCTCCTTTGCAGTCAGCCTGAACTTTGAATTTGCACTGGTCCCTTGCAACCTCAAGTTACCTTTGGACCGCCTGTGACTTCTAATCACTGTTTTCATGTTTAATTTTAAAAATTCATAACTTGACTTCTACTTATTGTTTTTTGTTGTTTTGGTCTTGTTTTACTCAGATAAATATTCTCTATTGTTCTAAACCTGTTTTGGAGTATTTTTGTGGTGTTTTCATTGAGTTACTGTAATTTAACTGCTGCACAAGCTACCAAAGGGTCAGCACAGGTTAGTTTAGGGTGTGTATCTGACTTACCCTGAGTAGAATGGCGGTCCCTACTTAGACAGTGTGCAATTCTCTGCCAACTAGAGACCCCATTTCTAACATACATCAAAAGGTTAATCCCAGGTGCCCAGCCATACCCTTTATGATTCCCTCATAAGCCCTATCTCCTTCCTAAGTTGTGTCCAGGTCCCTTCCTTGTGATCTATTACTAAATCTAAGAGTAACCTTTCGAAGTGTAAAGGAAGAGTCCCTTCCTCCAGTATGTGTCCCACCCAGCTCCCAGGAATGCAGCAATAAACACATTTGTTGGGTGGGCTATCCTTTCCTGTCTTCACTAGGCAGGCCTGGGCTTCCCAAAATGGAACCTATGTTCCTCCATGTAATGTTCCATTGCAGTACTCTTACCTCCATGCATTGTGCCACTGTGGACACACATGTACTTATCACAAACAGGCAGTTGGTGCGCACTGCTCTGTACTGTAGCTTCTCTATATTGTACCAGGGTGTGCTATTTACAAACACACACTGCCAGCACACACTCACCATGTGCTCGCTGCACATACCATTCATGTATTGTACTTTATGCAAGCACACATACGCCCAGCATAAGCTTTCATTGCACATGCATTGCACATGAATTGCACAGCAGTACACCTTTCATGTCATGTATTCCTCATATGCATAGAACATGCCCTAATTCCACATGGACTACAAAGTACTGCTCTATCCCTGTACTGTTCCCTTCCAGGGCACACATGCATGCAGCGCAGAATCACTACTCTGGCACTGCGCAGTCCTCTACCTTTACCTGATGTAGGCCAAGGATCAGTTAAGTACATAGCAATGGAACATTAAAAAAGGTGAGTGAGCCTTAAGGCCTCACTCCAGTGCCACAGGCTAACAATTACATGTTCACTACTACTGATCACTACATGGTATGCTGCCACCACTGCGCTTGTGCTGCTGAACTCCTGTTGAAGGCACTAGCTTTCCATCACTACGATGATAGTGCTTTGGGTCCCCTCCAGGTCCAAAAAGACTGCAATCCATGAAACAGGCCTATGTCATGGAACACACACATGATCCTTTTTACCTGTGACATAAAAATCAGCATTAGAGATCCAGACAACAGTACAGTTAGGCACACAGGGCATCGGTAAACGGCTTTAACCATGCAGAGGGCTTTTCTATCCCAACAGGTACTATAACTAGAAGGCACACCAAGTACTTACTGTGCCTGCAACTAGACCAGAAAAAAGACTGAATCCTGTGACTATGGCTGAGAGAAAAGCACTTCGACATTTACAAAGAAAGTCCAGCAGTCTTAAAAGAATGGAAATAACTTAAGTAAATATAAGGTTATTATTGAAATTATAAAAGTTAAATCAGCAACCTTGAAATATTGTCTGTGGTTATCTTGTATTGCCACAACAGAAATTGCTGCAGCATAATTCACAAAAACTAAAACAACCAAGAAAAAGTACTTCAGATTTACCATACAATGCCTACATGGGAAAATCTGGAAAAAGTGGGAAAAGCCTATCATATATCATTAAAGCTATTCCAATGTTTTAAATCATATACAAAACACACAATGTATAGTGATCCCTTTTTAAAACATCACAGAAAGGGAAACCCTTTAAACGTACTTACGCTACATCAATAAGAAAGTACACACCAGTACCAAACAGTCACTGGAAATGTACCAAATACTCTTCTAATACATATTACAGTTAGAGCTATAAAATATACAATGAAGTAGATACTGTAACAGAGCACTATAAACCACCAAATATGTCAGAGATTGAGATGTCCAAGACTTAAAAGAGACCTACAGAATATCTACTGCTCCCAGTGGAATCACCTTAAAAGACTATGGGGCCGATTCCGATTCCGGCCGGAAAACGTACCGACCGACTCGGAGCTGGAATACATTTCGACCGACACGTACCGGTGCAGCCCGACCCACCAAGTATGATGAGAAGCGAGCAAAACCCGACCGACTCGTACGGAACACAAGCCGAACGACCGAGCCGCGCGGAAAACAGCAATCCGGCCGGAAAAACACGCGATTCGAACCGACCGACTCGCACCCGGAACAATACCGAACGAGACGTACCCGCGGACTCCCACCCGCCAAGTACGATGCAAGGCGTGGAAAACACGACCGAGTCGCACAGAGGACAAGCCGTACGACCGACACGCATACAAAACTGCGAGCCGAAGCAACCCAAAACACCGCGACCGACGCGTACGCAGCATAGAAAACAGCACAAACACAGCGTGAACGAAACGGACAAGCCCGTACGAGACAACAGCAGGGTCCGACTCGGTCACAAGAACGTCTCCTACATGCACGAAAAATACAAAGGGAAAATACACAAAAAAAGGCCAAACAAGCAATTACAAAGCCAATAAATACTGGGGGGAGGGGCAGGGAACAAAGACACACCCACAACTCCACCCATATAAAGGACACAAATCCCTACCATGATCCTTTGCAAATTCAAATTACCTGCCAGCACTCAACAGACAGCAACCACACACCCACAGCTCATCCATCACACAAGCCACACACCATCAGCACCACAACAAATAGAAACCTCACATACACCTAGCAAAACACACACTCACACACCTTCACCTGCACACCAACATACACATCACTCACCATCACCACCCATCACCATGCCCCCAAAGAAGAATCACAAGTTCCTAGATAGTGAATTGGAAGTCCTGGTAGATGAGATCCTCAGGGTAGAGCCACATCTCTTTGGTACACTGGTCCAACAGACACCCATGTCACAGAAAACAAAGATGTGGGAGAGGATCGTCGACAGGGTGAACGCACAATCACCATGTTTGCGCACAAAGACAGACATCCAGAACAGGTGGTATGACGTGCGCAGGAGGGTCAAGGAGCTGTTGAAGAAGGACTACATCTTGAGCCAACACACCGGCAGTGGCCCTCCTGCCAAGCCACTATACCTCAGGCCCTGGGAGGAGATGGTGCGGGCCATCCTACCACCAGTGAGCGTCTATGGACTAGAAAACATCCCAGAGCCTGGTGAGTACACAACAAATGTACACAATATTCTGCGACTACACACACACATCACTGTCAAGGGGAGAGTCAAACCATGCACTCTTAGCAAATACACAGCAACCAGAACAGAATCATCCCAAAATGTGTATGTCACTCAGAGAAACACAACACATGCCATCACAAAGTGACATTTAACTGTGTCATCACATGTACAAAAACAACTACAACTACAGCTAGGCAGTGGCACAAATATAACTGACAAACACATCCAGACAAGTAGCCACCACTACAACACCACCACACAGTGAAGCCCACTGAAAGAAAGGAAATATGTGTATGCTGGGCAAGTCAGTGTAGCCAATAGCATGATGGGAGTTGTAGGCACAGATATTGCTCACCCTCACAATTGGTCCATCAACACCACTCTCAACCATGCTCACATCACAGGGAGTGGAAAAGGACTCACAAGATGGCTGACACTGGCTACTGCTGTGGGGAGCACAAGGCCCTGCTGGCAACTGTGCAACAACCAACAGCAGGACACCACTGACTGACATCCTGAAAGACAACTTGCACTCCCTGCAATGGAAGCACGGTCCATGGTGGGATATCTGGCTGGGTGGGAAGGAGGACTCACAGCACTGACCATAGTCACAAGCACCTCCCCTCACACACCCCCTCAACACATACTCCACAGAACCCACCTGGCGGAATGCAATGCCTCACATCCTAACTCAAGGTCCCACAAAGAACCACCACCCTGGGTCATGCTGTGTGAAGCACAGGGACACTCCTGGGACATTTAGCCAAACAACTGCCCGGACAACACTCCCAGCCATCCTGTCAGCACAGGCAGCCTACCCCACAGGGAAGCAGAGTCAAAAGGAAGGAAGTATGGGCATGCTGGGAAGGGGGGTGGAGGTAATAGCATGATGGGAGTTGTAGGCACAGATATTGCTCACCCTCACAATTGGCCCATCAACACCACTCTCAACCATGCTCACATCACAGGGAGTGGAAAAGGACTCACAAGATGGCTGACACTGGCTACTGCTGTGGGGAGCACAAGGCCCTGCTGGCAACTGTGCAACAACCAACAGCAGGACACCACTGTCAGCCATCTTGCCATTGCTCTCACACTCACACAACCTGAAGTCCACCCAAAAGCAAGTAAGTATGGGCATGCTGGGAAGTGGGGTGGAGGCAATAGCATGATGGGAGTGGTAGACACAGATATTGGTCACCCCCACAACTGTCCCATCAACACCACCCTGAACCATGCGCACATCACAGGGAGTGGAAAACAACTGACAAGATGGCTGACACTGGGCACTGCTATGGGGAGCACAAGGCCCTGCTGGCAACTGTGCAACAACCAACAGCAGGACACCACTGTAAGCCATCTTGCCATTGCTCTCACACACACTGAAGTCCACCCAAAAGCAAGTAAGTATGGGCATGCTGGGAAGTGGGGTGGAGGCAATAGCATGATGGGAGTGGTAGCCACAGAAATTGGTCACCCCCACAACTGTCCCATCAACACCACCCTGAACCATGCGCACATCACAGGGAGTGGAAAACAACTGACAAGATGGCTGACACTGGGTACTGCTGTGGGGAGCACAAGGCCCTGCTGGCAACTGTGCACCAACCAACAGCAGGACACCACTGACTGACATCCTGAAAGACAACTTGCACTCCCTGCAATGGAAGCACCTTCCATGGTGGGATATCTGGCTGGGTGGGAAGGAGGACTCACAGCACTGACCATAGTCACAAGCACCTCCCCTCACACACCCCCTCAACACATACTCCACAGAACCCACCTGGCGGAATGCAATGCCTCACATCCTAACTCAAGGTCCCACAAAGAACCACCACCCTGGGTCATGCTGTGTGAAGCACAGGGACACTCCTGGGACCTTTAGCCAAACAACTGCCCGGACAACACTCCCAGCCATCCTGTCAGCACAGGCAGCCCACCCCACAGGGAAGCAGAGTCAAAAGGAAGGAAGTATGGGCATGCTGGGAAGGGGGGTGGAGGCAATAGCATGATGGGAGTTGTAGGCACAGATATTGTTCACCCTCACAATTGGCCCATCAACACCACTCTCAACCATGCTCACATCACAGGGAGTGGAAAAGGACTCACAAGATGGCTGACACTGGCTACTGCTGTGGGGAGCACAAGGCCCTGCTGGCAACTGTGCAACAACCAACAGCAGGACACCACTGTCAGCCATCTTGCCATTGCTCTCACACTCACACACACTGAAGTCCACCCAAAAGCAAGTAAGTATGGGCATGCTGGGAAGTGGGGTGGAGGCAATAGCATGATGGGAGTGGTAGCCACAGATATTGGTCACCCCCACAACTGTCCCATCAACACCACCCTGAACCATGCGCACATCACAGGGAGTGGAAAACAACTGACAAGATGGCTGACACTGGGCACTGCTGTGGGGAGCACAAGGCCCTGCTGGCAACTGTGCACCAACCAACAGCAGGACACCACTGACTGACATCCTGAAAGACAACTTGCACTCCCTGCAATGGAAGCACCTTCCATGGTGGAATATCTGGCTGGGTGGGAAGGAGGAGCGGATGACAACCAAAATACAACCAATGCAGACCATGTACACACCCCAACATTCACATAGAAATGCCCAAATAATGCAGGACAATGTGCTACACCAATATCAACCCCTGACTGTGACAACTTAGGACAATGCAATGTACAGGCCCGCATCCAGAGGCACAGTCACAACTGTCAGGTGTGTCAACCATTGATGCCTGCAGAAACATAACATACATTGTGTGTGTCTCCCAAAAACAGGTGATGATGGGGACACAGCAGCAGATGCTGAGGAGTCCTCGTCCCAGGCTCAAGAGGATACGGAGCTCACTGGTGTGGAACAGCCTCTGCCTTCCTCGGATGAAGAAGACTTACCTGGCACCTCCGGAGCAAGTCATCATGCAGCACCAGCAGGACCACCAGCTGCACCCCCTGCACCCACCCCTCCAACGACTGTCAACACACATACCACCCCTGCCGACATGGACAGACCAAGGAGCAGCACCACCACCAGCACAGGGACCCTGGACCAACGTGGGGCCATGGACACCACCACCACCAACAACCCACAAGGTGGCCCAGGGTCACCTGTGCCTGCCACCTCAGGTACTGCACGTGTCGCCAGGGGTGGTGGGAGGGGTGGGAGACATAGGTCGCTGCTCACAGAGGGGTCTGGACTGCATGATGACCCACAACTGGCACGCATAGCCGATGCGTACCAGTCCAGCACCGGAGAGTTCAGCCAGGTAGTGGGGCTCCTCAGGGACATTAAACAGCAGCAGGCTGCCCATCATGCCCGCTTGGACTCACACATGTCCCGCGTGGAGTCCAAGTGGGACACACTGCAAGAGATGACGGCGGTGCATAGGGACATATTACAATGCCTCCGCCAGATGAGCAGCAACCAGTCAACACCTCCCTGTGTGCCCACAACATCTGGTGCTGAAACAACTGCAACTGCCACAGGGAGGGCGGATGACTCTGGCGGAGAGTCCCCTGCACCGCAGTAGCCTGCACTTGAGGGTCCCCCCCCAAAGAAGAGGGGCCGTCCGAGGAGGGGAAAGTGAGAGGCCGATGGCCATGTGCAACCCCCAGGAAGCCAAAACCTGTTCTGGATAATCACCTTTGTGCGCAAACTGTTCACCCTGTTGACTGCAACACAACTCTCCCACATGACATGGGTCAGCGATATGGGGAAGAGCAAATATTACGTCCTTACAAACACAGGAGAATAAATTCTTAAAAAGAGTATTGGCTGTCCCTAATTCTACAGCCAATTTTATAATACATAAAGAACTGTCAGTATCATATATTAATGATTCTATAAATATTGCAGGATTTATCTTCTGGCGTGGGCTATGGGCTAAAAAGGAGACTAAATTTACAACTGACCTGGTAAAGGACTGTCTGGCTCTTGACCACTGTAAAAATAATCCTTGGCTAGAGCATATCTCTAATTTATTTAAATATTGTAAGTTGAATTTTAATAAAATGGATCTAGAGTCTATTCTGGATATAAGTAAGAAAGATCTGAAGTTGAGATATACTCTGGCCAGTGAACAAGACAGACAGGATGATACAAGACAGAAGCAAAGTGTCATTACTTATTGTGAAATTCCCTTGGTGGAGGGTATACAAACATATTTAACCCTAGTAAGGAATACCCAACACAGATATTATTTAACAAGGCTTAGACTTGGCACTTTACATCATTTATTTGCATTCTCCGATAAGGAAAGGTGGTCTTATAATCTACCGAATTGCCAGTGTAATGGAAACACACCACAGTCCACGTTGCATTTTTTACTATTTTGTACCTTTTATAGTGATATTAGGAAAACTGTTTTAAAACAACTCTTCATAACTAACAGGCTCTTTGATTATAAACAGGCCTTTATATTTCTATGTAGCCTGGATAATATGAAAATCGTCTGTTCAGTTATTTGTTATATTGTAAAAGCACTTAGGAAAAGAAGAGAACTAACATATTTAGATGCATTATTATATGAGAAATCCAATGAGAATAATTAGATCTGTTTAATATTGAATTAATTTAAGAAATAGTATGTAGAATAAGCATATTTGAAAACATGAGAAATTATTATTAAATGCTATATAGTTGTCTATTTTTAAATAAGTGTATATATTTTAATTGTGTATAAGGAGGACATTTTAATATTTTCACTGATAAATTATGTTTGCTCCCTCTAATGAATTATTCATATGTTTATATTTGTCTGTTTTTGTAGTATGCTTTTATGGTTGTACATTTTTACACAGAATAAAGCTGAATTGACTTGACTTGACTTGACATGGGGAGCTCAAGTTGGACCAATGTCTCTGATTACTGTGGACTTTACTCTGGACATTTCTGCTACCAGGACTTCCAAATTATCTTGGAACTTTGGATCACAATCACAATGTACAGCACCCAACAACCTGTGCACTATACTCACACATGTATGTCAATAAACTCACTTATACACCATACTTGCCTCTGTTGTGATTCCTATGTTGTCTCAGAAGTTGCGATGATGATCGGGGAAATGACACTGTGCATGCTAACAGCTACAGCAAGTGCAACACCGGCATGTGAGTCATGGCGACGTCACACATATGGGGGAGGCACACCACCAGGGCTACACAACACATACACACCATGGCCATCTGACTCATCGCCTACACTGATGTTGCCAGGAAATACGTTGCATTGCACAGACCCAACACCTATTCACAGTCTGTGTTAACTAGCCCACTGGTGCAGTAAGCAAATGTCAGTCAGATGTGTGACCACAGACAACGCACATCACAAAGTGAAGCACAGGTTTATTACACATTTGCAACATGTTGTAACCACCACAGATGCAAGGTAATCCCACCTGGCAGTGGGCACACTGTCAACAAGTGTAGAAGGAAGGAAGTCCATGGGTGTGTTGCACATCACCTGTAGGGACACAACAGCTACCACCCGGGAAGTCGAATCACGGTGTTGGGGATCACAGTTGACCAAACGACGCTGAAAGTACCCTGTGAAGGACAGAAATGACACACAGTCAAAAGCACTGAAGAACAGGACAGAACTGCAATACTTATGCACAATACATGTTACAAGATACCCACCCAGAACCAAGTTAGCATGTCAACACTGTTGGGGAGTACAGACTACCTGCAAGGACACATCGCTACACGCATACAGACATGTAGCCCATGGACACACTCAAACAGCACCAGAGCACCACCAACACATATCATGCAAACTCACATCATTGACATGCCATCTCTGGATACTCACATTCAGCTGAAGAAGTTGGTGATGAGCTGTGTGCGGACATCACCATCATCATCATCATCATCACTGGCATCGTGGTCCAGGCCAGGATCCTCCACAGGTGGCGGACGTTGGTCATCGTCATCCAGGATGAGAGGCAACTCCTTCCGCACTGCCAGGTTGTGGAGCATGCAGCAGACGATGATAATCTTGCACACCTTTGCTGGGGCATATGGGAGGGACCCTCCTGTCTTGTCGAGGCAGCGGAAGCGGCTCTTCAGGAGACCAAATGTCCGCTTAATCACTCTCCTGGTCCGACCATGTGCCTCATTGTAGCGCATCTGGGCTGGTGTCACAGGGTTCCTGAGGGGCGTCAGCAACCATGGCAAGTTGGGGTATCCGGAGTCACCTACATACAGACAATTGCACATTAGCAGAGTTGGAAAAGAGGGTGGAACACTACATAGCAGAACACACACAATGGTACAAAGTCAGTACACACCAACAAGCCAGGCACGCTGGTTCCGCATCTGTGCCATCATCCTTGGGATGCGACTACTCCTCATCACGTAGGCATCGTGTGCAGAACCAGGGAAACGGGCACACACGTGTGTGATGCTCATATCTGCAAGACAGACCACCAGTGCATTGACCGAGTGGTAGTGTTTGCGGTTACGGTTGGCCTGCTCTTGGGCCTGTGGTGGTACCAAAGCCACATGTGTCCCATCAATGGAGCCAATGACATGCAGCATCCTCCCCAGGGCATAGAAGTCACTCTTCACGCCAGTGAGTCGTTGGAGTCTAGGGAAATAGATGTACTGGTTCAGGTATATCAACATAGCCTCCAAAACATCCCGGAGCACACGGCTGAACATGGTCTGTGACATCCCACCAGCAGTCGCCAGAGTGTGTTGAAAGGTACCGGTGGCAAAGAAGTGTAGGGCTGCCATCACCTTCACCTTGGGGGTCAGCGCTGTAGGGTATGGATGGCCAGGTTGCAAATGTGGTGCCAAGCGCACTGCCAAATCCTCAATCAGCTGCCTGGTGAAGCGGTACCGTCGGATGCTGTCACGTTCCACCATCGTTGCCAGGTCAGGGAATGGTCTTTGGACAGCTGGTGCCCTGCAGTGCATAGGTGAAGAAAGCAAGATTGTCAGTCACCCCACATATGTGGCATTGAACACACTCAACATCACATGATACATCATAATGAGGCACAAGTACATGATGTGTGCAGTTCTGTACGGATATGTATGGCACATACATGGCCAACATCTAACATCACAGTTCAACAAGTGGCATCAATAAGTCCCAGGTCGTGCCATTGGATACCATGAGGCCGTGTCCCAGTTCCCATCTCCTGCTGCCAAATAACAAACACACCCCACAGTGACATGTGAGGACTGATGTGCCCCAGGCATCACAGCTCAACGACAGGTAGATTCCCAGGGACCCTGTATTGCCACATGGACACTGGCATGACATGGTGTATTATGTATACACCACAGCAAAACAACCATGACCCCCACAGGTAGTGGTCCCTGTTGCCTCGGCAGGACAGACATGGACGTCTGTGACACACACACGCACAACATCAAAGTCCATGCACAAACAACGTGGATGTGGAGACTGCCTCCCATTGTGCACATGAAATCAGAGACATTGTAAACACAACATGCACACAGACTGTGGAGGACCATCACCATTGTGCCAATGGGTCACCCTGGGTTGAACATAACGTCCCACATGGGACTCAGGGGGTATGTGACATGACATACACATACACCACCGTGAACTGTGACCATGCCACATGCTCAGATATGAACAGTTGCACATCACAGTGGTCATGTACACGAAACACCAAGGATTCTGTCCCCATAAACACGTGCACAGCCTGGGGGTGGCTGCCCCCAAGTGACACCCACAGAACAACATGTTCACCCCCATACACGGAATAGGTAATGCAGCCTTACATGCCCTAGGATACAGTTTGGACAGGCTGTGGTGTTGTAGGTGTGCCCCTCACTCCCTGGGAAGTATATGTGGCTGGCATATGTTCACCTGTGACAGGCATGGTGACATATGCCAGTGACTTGTACAGGGATGCGTTGGACAGCAATGGACCGATCAGTGCGCACACATTGGCCATTGCATTCAGTGTGCGCTGGCACGCGTTGTACCCGCAATACGCGTTGGACAGCAATGGACCAATCAGTGCGCACACATTGGCCATTGCATTCAATGTGCGCTGGTACGCGTTGTATTGGCAATACGCGTTGGACAGCAATGGATCGATCAGTGCGCACACATTGGCCATTGCATTCAATGTGCGCTGGTATGCGTTGTATTGGCAATACGCGTTGGACAGCAATGGACCGATCAGTACGCACACATTGGCCATTGCATTCAATGTGCGCTGGTACGCGTTGTATCCTATGTACGCGTTGAACAGCAATGGTCCGATCGGTGTGCCCGGCTGGCCCATTGCATTCAATGTGTGCGGGTACGCGTTGTATCCTATGTACGCATTGAACAGCAATGGTCCGATCGGTGTTCCCGGCTGGCCCATTGCATTCAATGTGTGCGGGTACGCGTTGTATCCTATGTACGCGTTGAACAGCAATGGTCCGATCGGTGTTCCCGGCCGGCCCATTGCATTCAATGTGTGCGGGTACGCGTTGTATCCTATGTACGCGTTGAACAGCAATGGTCTGATCGGTGTTCCCGGCCGTCCCATTGCATTCAATGTGTGCGGGTACGCGTTGTATCCTATGTACGCGTTGAACAGCAATGGTCCGATCGGTGTTCCCGGCCGGCCCATTGCATTCAATGTGTGCGGGTACGCATTGTATCCTATGTACGCGTTGAACAGCAATGGTCCGATCGGTGTTCCCGGCCGGCCCATTGCATTCAATGTGTGCGGGTACGCGTTGTATCCTATGTACGCGTTGAACAGCAATGGTACGATCGGTGTTCCCGGCCGGCCCATTGCATTTAATGTGTGCAGCCGAGGAGTGGTCAGAGGGACCCAGTGGCACGGAGGGCGAGGGGAGCCACACCGAGGAGTCCTCAGCACCATCCACCTCAGCTGAGGACCAGAGCAACTCAGACGATGACTCCCTTATGGAGGCGGGTGTCAGCAGCCACCACACCCCAGCTAGTGTTGCTGTCCCCGCCACCACCACCACCACCACCGGCTTCCCGTCGGCTCACATTCCCGAGGTCCGTGGAGGCTCCCATGTTCGGGAGCGTGTCTCCTTCGGGCCAGGCACCGCACCCCCTGCCCCTGTGTCCCCTGCTGCCCTGAGTGAGGAGTCTGTGTACCTCCTCCGCCAGCTCCATGTAGGACAGACAACGATGCTGAGTGTCCTCCATGCACACACCAGTCTGTTGACTCAGCTGGTGTCATTCATGGAGGGCATCTCATCGGGCATGTCTGACCTACAGAGGGGCAATAGGTCCATGGACTCCTCCCTGACGGCAGCAGTGTCCCTCCTCCGACAGTCCCTCACCCCCCCTTTTGTACCCCATCCACACTCCCCAGCACCTTACCCGTCCCAAGCACACACACACTGGCACAGGCACACACCAGCACAGACACATGCAGCACACAGACACACACGCCACAAACAAGATGCACACGCACGCACCGTCAGGGGACTGCAACCACACTCACAGGGGATGGGGCACAGGCACAAACACACGCATCCACAAGCAAAGCGCAGTCCTCAGTTGCCTCTCCCTCCAAAGACCCCTCCCTTGCCTCCCTTGCCTCACCTGCAACCCCAAAGACACAGCGGCTCTTCCTCTGTGACCTAGGCCTCTTCCCCTCCGATCCAGCTGATCCAGCATTCAGGGGGAAGAGGAAGCCCACCCACACGGAGCGGAGTGCCCCTGGCCCCCGGACACCATCCCCCAGGCGCAGACCAACTGAGGCCCCCACCCGCAAGTCCCCCGGTCCCGGAAGAGCAAGACCCCGCCGCCTCCCTGCAGCTCAGGCACCAAGTCTCCTTCCTCCATCCCTCAGGCCCCCACTCCACAGGTGCCCCCACCACACCCTGCCCCAGGTTCCCCCACCCACAGATACACCATCCCCAGAAGGGTCAGGCCTTCTCCCCTGCCACTTGCTCTTCTGGCCCCACACCCCCGCTGCACTTGTCTGTACCACTGATGTGGTGAGGGTGTCCTCCCCCTCTGTCCTGCCCACCTTACCTGATCCCCATTCTCCTCCCCTGGAGGTGGGCACTGCAGTGGAGTCCACTATCACCCTGTCTGACTTGGGCGCTGCAGTGGCGGACCTGTCCACTCCATCTGCAGGGTCCACTGCAGTTGTGCCGGCACCCACAACATCTGAGTCATGCCCCCAGTTGTGCCGGCACATACCATGTCAGACACCTCCACTGCAGTTGTCAGTGGCTCTCCAGCACCCACCACCCCTTCCCTGCCTCCTCCTGGTGAGCCCTGATCCTGTCCCTGCGGTGCCTGGCCTGCCCCCCGTATGCCCCTCCTAGGGGATTGTCCCCGGTTGTGATCAGTGCAGGCATGCGTAGGGTGACATCTGCCACTGTCACCCTGTATAGACTTCCTTGATGGACTGGCCATTGGCCTTTGTTGATGCCTTACAGTTCTTCCAAGTTTTGAACCCACATGCTGAATAAAGCAACTTTCTGTTCTCTAGTGCTTTTACTTCTGATGTACATGATGTTGATGACGCTAACCATGCCCTTGCTGCAGTGATGGTGATATTTGGACTCATGAAAATGAAGTGTTACTGTGCAGGAACCCATGTGTTCCAGGGGGACAGTGTCCTATCCTGTGGTGTATCCATGTCATCCTTAGCAGCATCTGAGGGTGTCATGTTTTCAATATTTGGCAATGGGATTTCCTACTTACATTAGCAATGTCACATCTGTGGGTTCCACCCATGCACATCTGTTGTGTTTGCCATTGTTCAATTAGTCTAGTTCCCTGACCGTGTGGCCATCTCCACTGGAATGGAATGGAATGGAAAAGGCACTTATATAGCGCATGGCTACCCGGGGGCCTCCCAGCGCTTGGCTAGAACCAGAATCCATTAGTAGAACATTCAGGGAAATAGCAAGGTTTTTAGTTGCCTTCGGAAAGAGAAGTGGCGGGGTTCCCTGCGTAAGTGAAGTGGTAGGGCGTTCCAAAGTTTGGCCGCATTAAGTCAGAAGAGGCGACGGCCACTTCTCGCCCTCTTGATCCTTGGGACCTCCACCAAGTGAAGCTCATCCGAGCGCAGTTCCCTGGGGGCCTTGTAGCGACGAAACATTTTCAAGATTAAGGAAGACCCATTCCCTTGCAGAGACTTGTGGACAATACAAAGGGCCTTGAAGCTGATTCTTTCCTTCACTGGGAGCCAGTGAAGGGTCCGCAAGGCCGGTTTCGCAGAGAGGCGATTAGATATTCCAAATAATAATCTGGCCGCACAGTTTTGGATCGTTTGCAGTTTCATAATTACTGCCAGAGGGGCCCCTAAGTAGAGTGCATTTCCATAGTCTATTCTGGACAATATCAAGGATTGGACTAATATTTTTTGGCTTGGAAAGGAAGAAGAGGAAGCACTTTGCGGGCCATTCTAAGCAGTCCATAGCAAGTTGCCACTGTCTTCCTAGCTTGCACCTTGAAAGTCAAATTCTGGTCTAGCCAGATACCTAGGCTCTTTATCTCGCTCCTGGGCGTTGGGACTGGTCCCATACATGCTGGCCACATGGTACTCAATGAAACATTGGAAGGATTACCCAGGATCATAATCTCTGTTTTACTTCCATTGAGTTTAAGTTGGGACGCTCCCATCCACTTGGAGACTTCCTCCAGACATGAATGGAGGTCTTGGGATAGCTGCTTGGCTTGATTAAGCGCGACGACCAATTGAGTGTCATCGGCGTAAGTCACCATTTGGATTCCAAAGGGGGCTACAATATCCGCCAGAGGGGCCATATACACATTAAAAAGGGTCGGACTCAGGGAGGATCCCTGAGGTACTCCACAACGCAGAGGCATTGATCTCGAGGTCATCTCATCTTCAAATATCTGGAAGGATCTATCTTCCAGGAAAGAACGCAGCCACTTCAATGCAGTGTCAATGACTCCCGACTTCCCAAGGCGGTGAATCAGAATACGGTGATTCACCGTATCAAATGCTGCGCTCAGATCGAGAAGTATGATGACAGATGCCCCTCCTGCGTCCAGAATCTTTCTGCTTTCTTCAACTACTGCTAACAAGGCGGTTTCCGTGCCCTGTCGAGGTCGAAATCCCATTTGGGAAGGGTGGAGCAGATTGTTGGATTCAATAAAATTGGAGAGGGTAGAGTTGACATACTTTTCAGCGAGCTTGGCCATCGCAGGAAGCAAGGAGATAGGGCGGTAATTGCCCAAATCTCCTGGATCCAGGTTGGGTTTCTTCAAGAGTGTCTTTACCATAGCTCTTTTCCAGTTACAGGGAACTATTCCTGTACTTAATGAAGCATTAATTACATCTGTAATAACAGGGGCAATTATCGGAGCAACCCTTACCAAAACATTCATAGGTGCAGGATCCCTGGGAGATCCACTTTTCACCGAGGAAAGCAGCGTCAAGAGAGCTTCCTGGGTGATTAGTGGAAAAGTTTCCAGCAATGGTCTAGTTGACAAGACACCTTGATCCAACTCCTCGCCTAGTAGGTCGTATTTATCATCAATCTGAGGCAGGCATTTAAGAATGTTCTCTATTTTAATAGTAAAGAAATCCGCTTGTTTGTTACAGCGTTGTCCGGAAGCATCAGGGGCCACGGACGAGGCAGGGGTTTTAAGGAGCTTCTTTATAATAATAAAGGTTTCTCTAGGAGAATTTCCGGCTGACAGAATTTTTTCCTCAAAGTAGGAGGTCTGAGCCTGTTTAATACCTGCTTTGTAAATTTCGATAACTCTCCGATATTCCAATTTTTTACTTGGTGAATAATCTTTCCTCCAACTACGTTCCAGGACCTTGCATCGCTGTTTAAGAATGCGTAATTTGGGAGAGTACCAGGGGGATTTATGCAAACCCTCTGTCTTTTTCATCAAGATTTTTGGGAGGACTGCATTCAGCGAATTATCTATCCAGTTGCAAAAATCGTCATTGGACATGCAGGTTTGGGCATCAATGGGGAAGGACTCATCTGTGTTGTCAGTGCAACTTGCTATACATGTGTGTTGGATCTGTGCTGTTGATTTCGTTGACATTCCCATGACCAGGCTGATGTGACGGGAGCCTTCATTTGTGCTAATTGTTGACTGTGTGACCAAGTGTTCTGCTGACATGATGGAGCCCTACTGATGCGACATATGTCACAGCTTTCCTCACACAGGAGTGGAGTCCCCTCATGGCAGTGTGTACTCCTGTGACATCTCGTGCGCCCAAGGTGTGTGTTCTATGAGCATGTGTGTGTGTTCACTTCCATGTTGCTGTGCATGCTGGGATCCCTAGTGATGTTCCTGTTTGTGATGCTTGCTGAGTTGAGCTATGTTCCCCCAAAGTCTTCTCCCTGGGTTCTCTGTGATGTGGGTGCATGGCACATTACTGGTCATCAGGGTGTCACCCATAGGTGTGTTTGCTGTCAGGGCTGAGTTTGTGGGCAGACGCTGATGTGTCACAGTCAGGATTCCCCTTTGCACTTGTTGTTTACACCTGTCATGTGATTTCTGGTTTGTGTTAGCTTTCATTGGTTGTGACACGTTGTGTGTGTGACTGCTGGCACTCCTCAGGGCTGCAATGTTGGTAGTTGTCTATGTGTGTTCTTTGTGGGTGACCTTGGCTTCTTCATAGGTGTGTGACTGTGGCTGGGATCCCATTGGTTGGTGTGGTATTGCCGTCATGTCCATGTACAGCGTAGTGTGCAGTGTGTCAGACATTCAGGAGTCTGGTTGAGTGGCCATGTGTGATGTGTTTCTGCACCTTGGTTCCCACCACCCCCCCTGGGATTGTCATGGGTGCATGTGCAATGTCACCAGTGCATGTGAGCTTCACTGCTGCACATTGTTGGAGGTCGAGGTGTGTGGTGTTGAGTGTGTGCAGATGAGAGTTGTTGCCCGGCTAGACCCCTGCCTCCATGTTGGCCTTGGCTGACAGGCTGTGCTGATTGATTTGTGCTTGTGTAGGTGTGATGGTAGTTTGTTGCTCAGGACACATGACTGTGGTTCACAGTGTGAACGACATCTAGCTTTGTCATCACAGTGGGATTGTAATGCAGCCCAGGGTCACCACATTGTGGGGGCCCTGGGTGTGGTGCTGTGGTGTCTGTGTGTCTTGCTGTGTCAGTTGCTGTTCCTACATGCTTGTGTGACATGTGTGATTTCTGCTCCCTCTCATCTGACAATGCCTGATTGCCCACATAGGGGAGTTGGATCCATGAGTTACCTTTGTGTGGCACTGTATGCACATCTGTGTAATTGGTATTCAGGCCTCCTCATGTGTTGTGTGGTTGCCTGGGGACACTGGTACCCCCCTCACCTGTTGTGTTTGATGTGCAGTGTGGGTCTGCCTGTTTGTGTATGTGCATCGGCACCACTGCATTGGCATATCTTAGGTGTGCCATTGGCTGTATGTTGTTTGGTGTGTTTGCCCTGCTGTCCCTGGGACTCCTAGGACATCAGTCAGCACAATGATCATTGTGTGTGTGTCCCATTGCTGCCATGGTATGGTATCTGTTCACCTCCCTTCTACAGTCTCCACTGGGTATCTGCATTTGTGTGCCCATTGGTGCAAATATGTGGGTCTGCATTCTGATGGTCACTTCTGTCATTGTGTCATTGATGAATGTTGACAGTGTCAGCCCCCATGGGTGATGTTTGTCTGCACATGGCCAAAGGTATGTCTTGTTTGCACTGCACTGTTTGCCTCCCCCATTCTATGTTGCTATGGGACACAAGCACTACTTTGCCACTGATGTGTTTGTTGTTCTGTGACCAGGAATCATCCATGCAGTTTGGCAGTTGCAGCTTTTTCTTTGTCAACACATACATTTTGGTCACTGTGATGATGGGGGTTTGGACCCCATTGCCACAATGTTCAATATGTGCTTCAGCTATGGACCCCACACTCACATTTTGGTCACTGTGATGATGGGGGTTTGGACCCCATTGCCACAATGTTCAATATGTGCTTCAGCTATGGACCCCACACTCACATTTTGGTCACTGTGATGATGGGGGTTTGGACCCCATTGCCACAATGTTCAATATGTGCTTCAGCTATGGACCCCACACTCACATTTTGGTCACTGTGATGATGGGGGTTTGGACCCCATTGCCACAATGTTCAATATGTGCTTCAGCTATGGACCCCACACTCACATTTTGGTCACTGTGATGATGGGGGTTTGGACCCCATTGCCACAATGTTCAATATGTGCTTCAGCTATGGACCCCACACTCACATTTTGGTCACTGTGATGATGGGGGTTTGGACCCCATTGCCACAATGTTCAATATGTGCTTCAGCTATGGACCCCACACTCACATTTTGGTCACTGTGATGATGGGGGTTTGGACCCCATTGCCACAATGTTCAATATGTGCTTCAGCTATGGACCCCACACTTACATTTTGGGCACTGTGATGATGGGGGTTTGGACCCCATTGCCACAATGGTCATGGCCTGCTTGCATTGTGGGTGCCACACACATTTATGTGTGGCACTTGTGATAGGGGGTCACATTGTATGTCCACAGTCCTGTTCAGTGTTGTAGGCATTTGACACAGTCTACACACGCTTGTCATGGTGTTGGGGGGGATGTCTTTGTGTTGCATTCTTTCTGCTGGTGTGTGCTTCTTGTGGCATGTATTTGCCATCCTGTGAGTGGGGGTGTTGGTGGTGGTAGGCATCCAGCCCCCCATGGGTAGAGGTGGTAGTAGTGAAAGGCATCCAGCCCCCCATGGGTAGAGGTGGTAGTGGTGGTAGGCACCTGGCACCCCCATGGGTAGAGGTGGTAGTAGTGGTAGGCACCTGGCATCCCCTGGGTAAGGGTGGTAGTAGTGACAGGAATCCAGCCCCCATGGGTAGAGGTGGCAGTAGTGGTAGGCACCTGGCACCCCCATGGGTAGAGGTGGTAGTAGTGGTAGGCACCTGGCACCCCCTGGGTATGAGGTGGTAGTAGTGGTGGGCATCTGGCACCCCCTGGGTAGAGGTGGCAGTAGTGGTAGGCACCTGGCACCCCTGGGTAAGGGTGGTAGTAGTGACAGGCATCCAGCCCCCATGGGTAGAGGTGGTAGTAGTGGTAGGCACCTGGCACCCCCATGGGTAGAGGTGGTAGTAGTGGTGGGCATCTGGCACCCCCTGGGTGGAGGTGGCAGTAGTGACAGGCATCCAGTCCCCCATGGGTAGAGGTGGTAGTAGTGGTAGGCACCTGGCACCCCCATGGGTAGAGGTGGTAGTAGTGGTAGGCTACTGGCACCCCCTGGGTATGGGTGGTTGTAGTGGTAGGCACCTGGCACACCCTGGGTAGAGGTGGTAGTAGTGGTGGGCATCTGGCACCCCCTGGGTAGAGGTGGCAGTAGTGGTAGGCACCTGGCACCCCCATGGGTAGAGGTGGTAGTAGTGGTGGGCACCTGGCACCCCTGGTTGGAGGTGGCAGTAGTGGTAGGCACCTGGCACCCCCTGGGTATGAGGTGGTAGTAGTGGTGGGCACCTGGCACCCCTGGGTAGAGGTGGCAGTAGTGGTAGGCACCTGGCACCCCCTGGGTAAGGGTGGTAGTAGTGACAGGCATCCAGCCCCCCATGGGTAGAGGTGGTAGTAGTGGTGGGCATCTGGCACCCCCTGGGTGGAGGTGGCAGTAGTGGTAGGCACCTGGCACCCCCTGGGTATGGGTGGTAGTAGTGGTAGGCACCTGGCACCCCCTGGGTAAGGGTGGTAGTAGTGGTAGGCACCTGGCACCCCCTGGGTAGAGGTGGTAGTAGTGGTGGGCATCTGGCACCCCCTGGGTAGAGGTGGCAGTAGTGGTAGGCACCTGGCACCCCCTGGGTAAGGGTGGTAGTAGTGACAGGCATCCAGCCCCCCATGGGTAGAGGTGGTAGTAGTGGTGGGCATCTGGCACCCCCATGGGTAGAGGTGGCAGTAGTGACAGGCATCCAGCCCCCATGGGTAGGGGTGGTAGTAGTGGTGGGCATCTGGCACCCCCTGGGTGGAGGTGGCAGTAGTGGTAGGCACCTGGCACCCCCTGGGTATGGGTGGTAGTAGTGGTAGGCACCTGGCACCCCCATGGGTAGAGGTGGTAGTAGTGGTAGGCACCTGGCACCCCCTGGGTAGGGGTGGTAGTAGTGACAGGCATCCAGCCCCCATGGGTAGAGGTGGTAGTAGTGGTAGGCACCTGGCACCCCCATGGGTAGAGGTGGCAGTAGTGGTAGGCAGCTGGCACCCCCTGGGTAGGGGTGGTAGTAGTGACAGGCATCCAGCCCCCATGGGTAGAGGTGGTAGTAGTGGTAGGCACCTGGCACCCCCATGGGTAGAGGTGGTAGTAGTGGTAGGCACCTGGCACCCCCTGGGTATGGGTGGTAGTAGTGGTAGGCACCTGGCACCCCCTGGGTAGAGGTGGTAGTAGTGGTAGGCATCTGGCGCCCCTGGGTAGAGGTGGCAGTAGTGGTAGGCACCTGGCACCCCCATGGGTAGAGGTGGTAGTAGTGGTAGGCAGCTGGCAACCCCTGGGTAAGGGTGGTAGTAGTGACAGGCATCCAGCCCCCCATGGGTAGAGGTGGTAGTAGTGGTAGGCACCTGGCACCCCCATGGGTAGAGGTGGCAGTAGTGGTAGGCACCTGGCACCCCCTGGGTAAGGGTGGTAGTAGTGACAGGCATCCAGCCCCCCATGGGTAGAGGTGGTAGTAGTGGTAGGCACCTGGCACCCCCATGGGTAGAGGTGGTAGTAGTGGTGGGCATCTGGCACCCCCTGGGTAGAGGTGGTAGTAGTGGTAGGCAGCTGGCACCCCCTGGGTAAGGGTGGTAGTAGTGACAGGCATCCAGCCGCCCATGGGTAGAGGTGGTAGTAGTGGTAGGCACCTGGCACCCCCATGGGTAGAGGTGGCAGTAGTGGTAGGCACCTGGCACCCCCTGGGGATGGGTGGTAGTAGTGACAGGCATCCTGGCACCCCATGGGTAGAGGTGGTAGTAGTGGTGGGCACCTGGCACCCCCATGGGTAGAGGTGGTAGTAGTGGTAGGCACCTGGCACCCCTGGGTATGGGTGGTAGTAGTGGTAGGCACCTGGCACCCCCATGGGTAGAGGTGGTAGTAGTGGTAGGCACCTGGCACCCCCATGGGTAGAGGTGGTAGTAGTGACAGGCATCCGGGCCCCTATGTGTATATGTGGCATTGGTGATGGGCATCCCGCCCCTATGGTGCTGCTGTTTCTGGAGTAAGTAATTTCTGCATCCCTCTGTGTGTGTGTGATATGTCGGTTACGTGTAGTTTGTGTTTGTGGTTGGTGTCTGACCTACCTTCTGCGCCGTACACGTCCGTGCCTGTTCCGGTAGTAGATGTAGAATATTGGAAGGATCGGAACGATGGGATTCATGGTTGGTTCGTCTCGTTCGTCTTTGTCGTTGCTTCGCCTCGTCCTCGTCGCTTGCGTGTTCGTCTCGTAGCCGTGGATCGTGTTCTGGCGCGAATCAGAGCTTATGTGCGCCTCTCCCGGATGCTTTGACGTGCCGTGCGTAGCGACGGGTTCGGCGCGTACGGGAAGCGCATCGATCTTGTCCGGCCGGACGGGGCTGCTTTTTGGCTTCCGGGCGACTCGAATCTGCGTATACGGATCCGGCTCGGTCGGGGATCAGGACCTGGATTGGGTGAGTACGACTGGGTCGGAATCTGTGCTGTTGTGCGCATCGTACTTGTTCGTTCGGATTAATGTGCGGATCGGTCGGGAAACAGGCATTCGCATGGCTTTTTTCCCGACCAAATGGCGTTGGGTGCGTCTCCGACCGAGATCGGAATCGACCCCTCTGTCTTTATGTTTGTATTATGGTGATATCTTTAAGGTATGTAACGCTACAGATATATATATGTATATTTAGATATCTATAGAGAGAGAGAAATATAATCACATTAAAACTGAAACCGTCCTAAATTCATAAGTTTTGGTTAGGAATTCAATCCATAACTTGCACAACAGCCATGCAAACCATAATTCGCATTACAAATGTCCAACAAAGGTTCATGAGTTCTTGCTGACGGTTCATGGACCACAGGTGCTGTTCTGAAGATGACCACAAACACTGCCTCATGGTCTGCACACTTTGGGGCTTATTTACAAGCCCCTTGCGCCACTTTTGCGTCATTTTTAATATGGGAAAAATGCCGCAAAAGTAGCGCAAGGGGCTTGTAAATAAGCCCCCTTGTGTCAAAATTGTATTTAAAAAAAAAATTGACATGGGGGTTTCCTTTAGGGCCCTCCATCTGAGCCAGCGGCTCGGGGGATGCTGTCCCTGCCCTTTACCCTCTTTCATTTTTTCAGGAAACCAGGACTGAGTCCCCATACCCTGTGATGACAACTGTAATATTTTTGGTCAAGTTGCAAGTAGCAAGTGAGAGCGCGTTGGGTCATTGAACCCAACTTTAGGATTGCAGACCCAAAATGGACAATGGGAGAAAAAGCTGCTTGTCCAATTGGATTTTTTAATTTATTTTTTATTTTTTATTTTTCAGATGTTTTTGCGAACTCAGGGTCTTGGACCATCCATGAATCAACGGTCCAGATAAGTCTATCCTTCAAAACTTGCTTGACATGCTGGCTCAATTGATGCACACAAAACCTCTTCTCTAATTCTAATTTCACAAAAATGACTAAACAGATTTACACCAAACCAAGCAAAGGAGTAAAGTTCTACTTTCATGCCAAGTTTTGTGTAATTACTATCAGCTGCTTTTATCTCTGTCAACAGCTTCCTGTAAGAAGTAAAGTGAGAAACATCACTATTTTTACTTTTTTGTACCCCCTGCCCATTTGTTTTATCCTCAGTTGATGGACCAGAATGAAACGTGCCATGCCAAACCCCAATGGATAGAGGTTTTTCTTTTTAAAATTAAGAACTCATGAGAGCTGGAGCAGATTTCATATTACAAATGCTTCACTGTGATTTTACCTTATATCACAAATGTAACCCCTTACAACCGTGTTTTGGTTTTTTTTTTTTAACACAAATAAATATGTGAACATTATATACTAGTTTCACAAACTATGACAGAAGCTTGTTTTAGAGAAAAGTACACATTTTGGCATAGACAAATAGGTAATTTTGTCAGATTTAGAATCATTTGGTTCAATACTATCTAGGATGAAGCACTTGGGCATTGTGCCCACCATCACAGAGCTCTGCGTTTATTTGTTTGAAGAAAGGGCATAGTCTATTACTACGTTGAACATTGTGTGTTGGAGACGCACAGACTGTTACTTCATGCATAATATAAATAGACCGTACTGTGAATTTGCACGGAGGTTGGAGAAAACTGAGGCAGGGATGCTAATCCAGACTTTCATTAGATCAGACTCTGCATTGCAGCTTCGTGCGAACATATTACTTCACAAAAAGTGTGGCTGTGGGAATTTAGTGCATCAGCTGATGTACTTGTCATATTCAAACTCTATAAAATGTTGAGTTAGAAAAAGGTGGCATGTATGTTCTAGGTCTCTCATAAGAGAACAAGAAGTCATTGGAGGTGGTTGATTTTTTTTACACCTCCTAAATGTGGCAGTAATTGGCATTTGTTGTTTTTCACTGGTTTTATGGTGCCCATCCACCCGCTGTATGCAGTACAGGTGGATCATTTAAGAAGAAAGTTGAGCACAAGTACATTCTTGCAGTTCATATCTCTAGCCGACGATATCTCTGGGATATGCACTAATATAGGTTGGCAGAAGAATACTGGAGTCCCTGGATATGTTACCAAACCATAAATGTCTATATTTGGCAAACTCTAAGAAGTTGATGGAAAGAAACGGATGTCACTAGCCCTTATTTATTGCCTTCAAGACTGTGCAGAAATGGGCATTTTGAGAATTTTTAAAATGGTGACACTACTCTACAGTGCCACCTCACACTAGAGTACATCTGTAGTAAAGGCCAACATACTTCTATGTTCCCCTTTGTTGTTTTGTATTATGTGGATTTGTAGAGCACGTTATCAACATAGTAAGAGTATAGCCCCACCGAGGGTGGGCGGGGCTATTTGAAGAGCCAGGTCTTCGTCTTCTTTCTGAACACAAGAAAAGGAAGAGGGTCCAGGAGAATGCCTGGCCTCTGGATCCGTTTCTGTGTATGCAAGTGGGAGTCCAGCTGAGCAGAGGTATCTGGAGGGTTTGTGGAAGGAGATGCGTCTGTTTAGGTAGGTGGGGCCTATATTGTGTAGTGCCTTGAAAGAGTGAGTAAGGACCTCGGGTATCAGGAGCCAGTGGAGCTCCATGAAGTGTGGTGAGATGTGGCCGCTGCATGGGAGGTTTATTATGAGTCTAGCTGCTAAGGGGCATATTTACAAGGGCTTTATCTCCGCTTTTTTGGCTTAAAAAGCCAAAAAAGTGGAGATAAAACTATCGCCCTATTTACAAGAGGGTGCTAACATGCATAATCGCATGTTAGCACCCTTTTTCCCAACGCCTCCCTTTGCATCTCTAATGAGATGCAAAGTGGGCGTACCCCGGATGGACAACTTGCAAATATCGCGGATGTTCACATTGCGATATTTACAAGGCTGCCCCAGCATTTTAGCACACGTTAGTTTTTGGAGAAAACCGCTGTTTTCTCCCAAAACTAACGTCTGCTAAAATGCAGACTTACCTATCCCTAACATTGGGGTGGATTATGCTGATACGACCCTGTGGGTCGTATCAGCAAGGTTATCGCCGTTTTGCAGGGAACATCGCTTGAAAACCAGCGATGTCCCCTGCAAAACGGCGATAACCTCGCTATCTTTGGAATTTTTATCGCCCTGGAGAAACGCGTTGTTAATAACGCGCTACCAGGGCGATAAATTCCAGAGATAGCCTGCGATAACAAAATTATCGCTAAGCACGGCCAGCGATAATTATCGCTGGCCGTTGATAATATGCCCCTAAGTTCTGGATATTTTGAAGTCCTCCGGTTAGTTGCTTGCTGATTCCTGCATAGAGGGTGTTCTTCTTGGCCAGTTTGATGGTGACTATGGCATGTGTGACCGTCTTTCGGTTGTTGCTTGGGAGCCATTGGAAGATTTTCCTCAGTATGTTGAGGGCATGGAAGTAGGATGCAGTGGTGGCATGACTTGTGCAGTCATGTTACGTTTATTGTCTTTGATGATCCTGATGTCCCTGGCGTGGGTATGGGTCAAAGGTTGGCCAGTCACCAGGTGGAGTCCCATGGGACGGGGTTCTTGCTGAAAATCACTACTTCTTTCTTGTCTGTGTTTAGCTTGAGGTAGTTGACTTCATCCAGTTGGTGACTTCGGTCATGCAGGCTGTGAACTTTTTCCATGCATTGTGGGTCTTGTCCGAGAGGGAGATTTTGAGTTGCTTGTCATCGACGTAGTAGAGGATGTTGATGTTGTGGTCGTGGATGACCCTGGCTAGAGGGAACATGTAGGCATTGAAGTAGGCAGAGCTGAGGGACAAGCCTTGTGGTACTCCACAGACAAGTTTGTTAGTTTGCGATGAGTTTATGGCCAGGCAGACAGCTAATGGTCTGCCTGTCAGGAAGGAGCATATTTACTGGAGAGCGGATCCTTGGATGCCAATCTCCTGCAGGCATCACATGGATGGAAAATCGTGTCAAATGCCGCAGAGAGGTCCAGGAGAAGGAGGTACGCCATGTCTCCACTGTCCAGGATCATGCGTATGTCATCTCTGGTGGTGATGAGCGCTCTTTCTGTGCTGTGGTCCTTTGTGGTGATATATGGCATGCATAGGTTTTTATTGGGTTCAGTGGTTGCCTACAAGTGCTAAATACAGGGCTGGTGGCAATTGTGGAATAAATCAAGAAGTAATAGTGTTTTGTGGCTCTTGTCTTTTGGTGAAGAAGCATTGTCCCATGAGGGATAGCTCAGGTGTTTGGAGCAGAATCTCTCGGCATATGGAGAGACAGCTTGGCTGTGTGAATTCTGTGTATAAAATATATGTGCAACCTGAAGCACCTCTGCTGCCTAAAGCAATAACCACTACTTTCTCATAGTGCAAATAGATGTAGAAATTGCTGGAAGGGTGCTATGGAGAGGCAGTGCAGCGTAACAGCAGCACTTACCTTGTATAGGTATTACATCACTGTGTTGTGCCTGTCTAAATAGTGAAGTTTGGCAGCAAACTACTTGTGAACCCGAACTCTGCTGTCAATCTAAACCAGGGGCTGTCAAATACAGCATAACTTTGAACACAATAGGTTACCAATACAAATGCATTACACAAGGAAAACACACTTCTTTGTGTGCAACACGTTCCGGTGTTTCAATGTGTACATCACACTTTTTCCTGTAATTACTAAAAGACATTTAAGAACCACCTTTACAGAGACTATAGTCAGTCTCCCAGAAGGCATTCTGAAGAAAGTAGTAACAAATTACGTATTTTATCAAGCACATTGCCGATTCAAGATTTACTACTAATATATTTTAGTGTTTTTTTATACTGCATGTGCTGTGGGTCTTAGAAGAGAATTGAAAGCTGGTTGTTATAATGTATGTTATTACGAGACCCTATTTTTGTGTTTTTTTCGGAGTGATGTAGACACAGGACAAAGCACAAGCTTGGTGACTTACTGCACGGATGAAGCTCAATCATGCATTACATATGATAACTGCTCAATGTGGGGTACTAATAACAATTATGTTATGCTTAAGATAGTGCAGATTCATGGCAGAGCAAGTAACATGTTATAATATTGCCAATTGAGTGGTATTCAGTCTTTTTCAGGAGGAATGAATGATGAATCAGGATTCAAACCTGTCACTTGCTAGTCATTCACCCAACCAGGTATGTTAACCCACTAAGCTCAGTTTTATGAGGCCTACACATTAGTGCAGCCTCTAACAAGCATATGTTTAAATATCCTGATGAGCAGACTGTAAACATACCTTTGGCCAACAATCGAGCAAGAGCACCTTTCTATACATCCAATAAAAAAAACGTAATGTGTACGTTATCCTTCCAGGAAGGAATTGGCAGAGAATTATCAAAAGGGCCAACATTTTGAAATAACTTTTCAAAAACATGTTTAATGTGCTTTGTACTGAAATCTGTTCAAGCTGCTTGTTACTTCATTTCGCTCAACCACTCCTTTAAAGTTCTGTGTAAGTAGTCTATAAACATCGAATCCACGCAATCATGTCTGTTCTAATAGTATTAGGTTTGCCCAACATATTTAAAATTCACAGTTTGCCACTGTTTTATTGTATTAGCTCTGAGGATAAGTCTGCTTCCAATTGTTTGAAGTATGAACTCCGCCTCCATTACTTGGTGTGTCAGCCCCCCTAAAAGATCCGTTCTAGTTGCGTACCTGACTGTGAGCATGCAGAAATGAAAAATAAAGCGGCACACCCGTTGTTACAGTGGGCAGGTTGAGCACAGGCATCAAAGGTATGTGCTTGGAGGCAAGTCCCTCCCTAGTAGCACCTGAAGCCCCCTGCTGGCCCGAAATACCCCATAGGAGCCTGAATGATCAGGCTGTATGTGTAGTTCAGTTGCATGGGGCAAGGGAGAGATGAGGGCGAGCTTTACCCATTGGTTTTGTGACGTCGGACAGATAGTTCCTCTTATAGATCTACGTGCAACGTCACGTGCTTAAATGGTGAGCCAAAGAGCATTTCTGTTCGGCCATTCAGTGCTCGAGTTTAGGTAGTTATTATGTTTCAGGCATCCTTGCCATCATGTGAGTTTGATGCCATTCCGTCTGTATGTGGGCATGGTATCTTTAATTTAACATCTTCGGGATGGTCAATATGTATAGTTCTGAAAAGATGTAAATGTGCTAGTATAAAGTGAATAAATGTACAATTGAGGTGGAAAAGGCTTAGCTCACTATATAGATGTGATGCATTAATGCTCTCTGTTCCCTCTCAGAGATATGGGCAAATACCTAGAAAGTAAATTCTCTAACACCCTGTCTCTCCACTAGATGCACTTCTGCACTGGCACCTAGAAGACCTCAGTCTCTGTCATGCTGTCGCTCTCCACTGGGCGTCACTTCTACGCGTTTAACTCCATCTCTAGCCTCCACTTCCCCACCGTCTGAGTCTTATTGGGGTCTAAACAAAAATTAATTAAAAACAACCATTGACAGTGTCAAGAAGTCTAGGTTTAACGTGACAACACAGGCATGTAGAATGATGTATCCATGCGAAAGCCAATCCATTTGGCCTTGCCAGCCAATGCCTTATAGTGATATTGTTTTTGGTGAAAGTATTGTTAATGATGGTATTTTTATACTGGTGTTGGTGGCGGTATTGTTGGAGGTGGAATGGTTAGTGGTGGTATTGATAGTGTGTGGTGGTGTTAGTATTGATGGTGGTGGTAGTGATATTGGTGTTATTGTTGGTGGTGCTGATGACTGTATTGGCAGTGCCAGGGGTATGTAACTGATGGTGTCTTATTTGTAGTGGTGATAATATTGGTGGTAGTGGTGGAATTGGTGGTGGCAGTACTATTGGTGATGCCTTGCGGTGTTGGTTTTATTGTTGGTGCTATTGGTTTTATTGATATTGATTGTAGTGTTCTTTGTAATGTGTGGTATTGGTGGATGTGGTATTGCTTGCGGTGGTGTTGGTGATAATGCCTGTAGTGGTGTAGGTGGTGATAATTGTATTACATTGGTGATATTGGGGGCATTAGTTGTATTGGTGGTGGTATTACTGGTAGCAGTGGTGTTTTTGGCGGGGTGGTGGTATTGTTGTTAGTAGTGGTAGTGATGTTATTAGAGGTATTGGTATAGGTGGTGTTGGTGGTGGTATTGATTGTGGTGATATTGGAGGTATTGGTGGTGATTTGGGTGCCATTGGTGATATTGGTGATGTTGGAAGTAGTGGTGTTGAGATTGGCACGGTAGTATTGATGGTGATGTTTTGGTTGTATTGTTGCTAGGGTTGGTGGTAGTAGCAGTGCTATTGTGAGTAGAATGGTGGTGGCATTGGTATTACAGTAGTGCTATGGGTGGTATTGGTATTGATTGTGTTGGTCGTGCATGCTCCCCTCACGCATTGCTGTGCAAGCATCCCATTGGAGAAGGAATGAGACAGCGAACAGCCAATAGTTTGAGGTGAGAGAGAAAACCTCTCTCTCTGGGCTTTTCTAAAATGTGATTTACAAGGTGATCAAAATAATAAAGAGTCTCATCAAAAGTCCACGTTATGTATATTTTAAGCAATTAGTCCTGCAGATAGCTGCACTGTGAACCCAGACCCAAAGCACGCCTGTTTCCTCCTCTCCCCTAGAGGCATTTGAAGCCAAATCCCTAACCCTGCTGGCTCCAGCGGGCTGATGATGATCCCCTCCCCGGGGAGCATGGCCTGAGGTCAGTGCTGAGTACTTGCCACCGAGCCTCCATGCCAATCCTGCTGCTAATACTGACCTTTAAATCACAGCTTTTGAAGCAAATATTTGAAGGATGATGGCTGTTTGCTGACTCGGTGACCCTGCAGTGAAGGAGCTGATCACTTGTAGATTATCCTGTTTGCACAGAAGGTAAAGGGCTTGAGAATAGCCACAAAGCCAGCCACGTTTGCACAGGTCCTTTTGTCAAATGCGATAATTGCTTCTTGACCACTTTAGATGTCTGATTATGTGTGCTTGTTACATCATGACTGCTTCATAACGTGCTTGGTGATTAAATAATGCTTCTTTCTTACATCATGCATGTATCTGTCCATTCTGGGGCGTTACATAATTGTATTGGTATTTATATGGTGCTCACTATATTTTATTGTTGCAGTTTCATATAGGACGAACACTGGGTGTTAGAGCGCTTTATAATAATAAGTGGAACCATTATAGAGCGACCATATTTGCAGAACCAAAACCCAGGACAGCCACAGACATTCACCCAGGGCACTGAAGACCTATACTACAGCACTCACCGCCACAAACGAAGGTCTGCACTGCCACATCCGACAATCTTATGAAAAAGACTAGAAATACAAAAGACCAGCATTTCGGATGCTGAGGACTTCTGTTTCATAAAAAATGGACAGCCCAAGAACGGGTGAAGGTGTCAAGTTGTCTAATATCACACATGAAAAAGCACAGTCCACTTTGTTTTGCATTCTGGAACTTGTGATCCTGTATTTATAATAATACGATAATATACAAGTAAAAGACGTCAAAAAATGAAAAAAGTAATGAATAAGCTTCAATGTCTTTTCACCAGGAATAAAAAATAAACATTCAGGGTCCCTTTTCCGAGTTTTGTGCAAACCTCTGAGACCTAAATGAAAATCCTCTCTCTCCAATGCAGTGATGAGACCCCGGGCATGCTTGGCCTCTGCTGATGGGCTCAGGTGACACTGGCCCACCCCTCTTTAAAGCCTGTTGTGCTACATGAATGAGATGAGGCATCACAGCAGGCTACTTTTAAAGAATTCAGTTCTGGCCATAGTGTGAGGAGAGGGCCAGTGAAAACAAGAGCATAAACTAAACAGTAATGCTGCATTTACTTACTGGTAATAGCATTACTCTGAATCCTTCTCTCGCCGTGACGAATCACAGATTGAGGCCCCTGTGCCTCCCTTCCCAACTTCCTCCCAACGTACAAAATTCCCTCCCCCTCTCCTTAATTCCTGTTCTGTACACTACACAGTTGGACTGGCCGACAGGGCGGCACGGAGGGACTGAATCATCACAGCGAGAGAAGGCCTCAGAGAAATGCTATTACCGGTAATTAAACGCAACATTACCCCCTTGTCCCACTCGCTGCGATGAATCACAGATTGAGATGTACCCAAGCCACAAACTGAACCAGGACAACTGTACAGAATATGCAAAACACAAGTATAATACACAGGCAAAAAATTGTTTACAACACATAAGCCAAAACCTTGAAACCCAACAAATCCAGAAACTCCGGACCCTGGACCACCCGATAATGAGTAACAAAAGTAGATGAAACCACGCAAGTAGGAGCTCAACAGACCTCCTGCAATGAGGCTGCCTGTACCTCAGCAACTGAAGCCGACATGCCCCTAGTAAACCCCCCGTGGATCCCAGAGGAGAAGACAGACCGAACTGCTTGTATGCAAGCAGAATCACCGACCTTATCCACCTGCTCAAGGTCTGACTCGAAGGCCTACCTGGTGGGACCAAAATTCACAAGCAAAGCAGAGGAGACCCGAAACTCCTTCAGCCGGTACAGGTAGATCAAAAATGCCCTCCGCACATCAAGCGAATGTAGTGCCACTTCCTCAGGAAACTGAGGATCTGGAAAGAACACTGGAAGAATCACTTTCTGCTGAAGATGAAATATAAAGTTCACATTAGGGACAAACCCTGGACCCAACTAAATAACAATCCTCTCTTCAACCACTCGAAAGAAAGGAGACAGACAAGACAGAGACCCCAACTCTCCAAGTTGGCAAACCAAAACCACGGCCACCAAAAAGAATACCTTCAGCGTCAGAAGACGTAGACCCACAGAAGACAAAGGCTCAATTGGAAGATACAGAAGAGCCTGTAAGACCAACTGCAAATCCCAAGAAGGACACATCAACTGCAGGATAGGACAGAGAGTTGAAAATCCCTTAAAAATCCTGGAGACCAGGCCCTGATTGTTCACCCGACCACCCCAAGGGGACCAAAAAACCTTAATGGCTGCCCACTGAACTTTGAGAGTGGCTGGACTAAGACCCAACTGAAACCCATCCTGAAGAAATTCCAGGACCTGAGGGAGAGAAACAGAAAGAGGAACCAAGCGCCTCCGATCACACCAAGCCTGAAACGTTTTCCAATGCCGAGCATATGAAGACCTAATTGACATCCTCCTGGAAGCCTGCACAGAAGAGGAGACCTTGCAGAGAAACCCTGCAACACAAACACACGTTCAACCTCCAAGCTGTTAGCTTGAATTTCTCCAAAGACTGGACCTGGAGAACCGGAAAACACAGGGGGAGAAGGAATCAAGGGATGCTGCCACTCTGACTCACCTTTATCTCCATAAGAAGAGGAAACCAGATAGAGTGGTGTCAATACGGAGCCACCAGAACAACCTGAGCCACCTCTCTCCGTACCCAAATTAGAAGCTTCTGGATCAAAGGAAATAGAGGAAAAGCAAGCATCAGGCTCAATGGCCAAGGACACGTCAGGGCATTGACCCCCGAGGCCGACGCCTCGCACCCCCTTGAAAGAAAGGGGGAGGAAGGGCATTGCAAGGGCTCGCAAACAGACCCAACCGGGGGCAACCCCACAACTGACACACCCTGTAAAACACCTGGGGAGAAATACAAAATTCCTGGGAGGATGAAATCTCCCTGCTCAGGTAATCGGCCTGACAATTCAGAACTCCCTGAATGAATATGGCCCTGAGACTGAGCCCATAGAAACAGCTGATCTGCAATCGCCAACAATGACAGAGCTCTCGTCCCCCCCTGCTGATAGACATAGGACTTAGCAGTGGTATTGTCCGTCTGAATGATGACATCCTGTTCCCTCAACAGAGGAGAAAAGTGAATGAGGGCCAGACGAATCGCCTCCAGTTACCTCTTGTAACTTGAAGACCGAGAACTCTGGCTGACATCTCACAGGCCCTTGACCTGGAGAGCACCCAACCAGGCCCCCCAACAACTTATGCTGGTATCCGTTGTGACGATGACTGGGGCTGGAGTGAACAAGGGAATCCGGTTCAGGATGTTGGACGGAACCAGTCCAGTTCCTTCCGAATTGCCACTGTCACAGGGAGGAGACACGACAAATCCTGCACATTGGGAACCCACTGCTTCAGAATGAACCTGATGAGGATAGTGAGAGGCCCCCTGGCCTAGGCAACCAAGAAAACTGTGGCAGACAGTTCACCCTGCACCCTCATCCAGAGCGACAATGCCTGAAAAGGTGCCGACAACAGGTCCCGTAGATGTGAATGAATTTTGAATACCCTTTACTCTGGCAAAGCCACAATGCCCAGATCTAACAGGCACCGAGCCACTATGGAAATGTGATCCTGAACAGAAGTCAACGACGACTTCTTCACATTGACAAAGAAGCCATGAGATGACAGAAGATCCAGCACTGTCGTCACATGCAAACAAGTTAGGGGAAGAGAAGCCCCCTTGACCTGGCAGTTGTCGAGGTAAGGGAAGATTGAAATCCCTGCAGGTGAAGAACAGCCATCAGGGGAGCCAATACCTTGGTAAACACATGTGGATCAGACTTCAGCCTGAATGGAAGAACCTGGAATTGAAAATGCGTTGACCCCACAGCAAACCTCAGAAACCTCTGATGACTTGGGTGAACAGGGATGTGCAGGTATGCATTCTGAAGGTTGATAGTTGCCATGATGTCCCCGGACATATCAGAGGGATAAGCTGCTGTAATTACATCATCTTGAATGGCATGGACGCCACCCACCCATTGGTTGAGATGCTTTAAATCCAAAACAGGTCGAAACTCCCCCGGCACCTTCTGAACCAGGAAGAGAATAGAATAAACCCCTTGACCAACTTGATCCAGTGGCACGGGGATGAGTACCCTTTTCTCCAACAGAGTTGTGACCCCAGCTAACAGAGCTTCCTTCTTCATAGGATTCTTGGGAATGAGATGCACTCTATATCGGGAGAAGGAGAGACAAAGTCGATAAGATAGCCGCTCTGAACGATGCTCATCACCCACTTGTCCGAGATGGAAATCATGCCGGAAGAAATGCTGCTGTCCGTCCAGCTACATGTCTTGTGTCCAAGGAACTGCCATAGTCAGGACCGTTGACTTAAGGGCCCCCCTTGGAGATAACATCCTGCTGCTTTCCTGTCTGAGGCTGAAACCTCTTCCTTTGGAATGAATAGGAGCAGTTGTCCTTATGAGAAGTGCTTTAAATGGTCCGGTACTGAGTACAGGCACTTCTTTATTTTGAGAGGAAGAGTACCGGCACTTCTCAAGAGAAATGTAATACTTTTAATTGGAGAGTACCAAAACATCAGCCAGGAACTTCGGCTGTTGCTCCATATGAATTAGGACATCCATCACACTCAAACCTTCCTGCATGGCTTCTGCCAGAAGCAAAAAGAACAAATGATGGACGGAATGCTGAACAAATCAAACATTCATCCCCAGTCACAGATCTGGGTTTAATCCATTGTTTTTTTGCTCATCACACCACTTCAGTTTGGACCTAGCCATATGCAAATCAGTCTTGACCCTGCTCCCCATGGGAACAATCCAGCCCGAACTGCCAGGCCAGGTCCTCCCTGGACTGGAAACAAGCATCCTAGGACCAGTTTTGGGGTATCAACCCTCATCAGCCAGGTTAGCTTGAATCCAGTGGCCCAGTGAGCACTGGACCCACGTCTAGGCATACCCTTCCCACTTAGGCCACCAGAGCCTCAAAATCCTTCACCAAGGACTGAGCAGTCAATGCCCCATACGATGCCACCCTGGGAGCCAGATTAGAGGCAGATAAAGACTTCTTAAGGCCACCATCCACCTTGTGATTCACATGATCTGAGGGAAAACAGTCATCTGGATTCAATGAGGACCTGCCAATGAGAGGGTTCAGGATGAAGTCGACCCTGATAGCATGTGGCAGTAGCTTATCCCCTTCTTTCAAGGCATAGGATTTCTGAAGACAGCAGGGAATCTTATGGTGTTCAGGCTCTTCCCAAGATCTGAAGATGGCCGCTTTAATCTTGGGGTGCAATGGCAAAGCCAGCACCGTAGGTGTAGCAAATTGTGGGAAAAGATCCTCAGCAGCTCCCCCTTCACTGGAGGTGGTGCCATGCTAGATTATCTCTGATATGCGACAGAATGTCCGCTAGTTCTTCTCTGGATATGAATTTTTCACCAGGCACAACGTCTCTCCGGCTATGAGTCAGCAGATGATTCCGAATCCTGATCATCATGCAACAGGAGTGAAGTTTGCTTAGCCTTATGTTTGGAGGACAAGGCCACATCAGTCACTGCCTGGACTTCCAAGGCTGAGAGGAAAACAGAAGCCGCAGCAAAGGCCCACCAGAACCCCTTGCTGGCACATCCTGCTGATAATCACTCTCCTCCCCATAAGCAGGGGACTGTGACCTTCGTCTCTTTACAGTTCTCCTCTCCATAGCTGCTAACACAGTGAACCACAGCCCAAAACATCCCTAAATAGATAGGAACTAAAAGGACACCATTGGAGAGAATTCCCTCCAAAAATCTTAACCTTTAAAAAGAATGCTTAACAAAATGCCAAGCCAATCATAATTTGTTCTCCCTGTTTTCCGTTTTTACTGATTTTTACAGATAAATACAGACTGAAAACCATGTATTTTCCTGTCTGTATTTGGATAAAAACTGAAATTGTGTTGTTTTTTGAGTGATTCTAAATGCCGTCAGTCATGACAGCCAGGCCAATAGCTGTGCGGATTGACAGGTAAGGGGGTGGAAAAAATGAAGGAATTTTTTGTAAAGAGCTTTAAACAGTAGTAGATATGCACTACCTTCATTCTAAAATTCGAATGTTTTCTTATAAGTGCATATTTGATCATCTGAGTGTGCTTATTTCACTGAAACCTGTCAGCTGTTAAGGCATAAGTGCAAATTTGTTTGGGTTAAATAAATGTAGAAACATGCTCATTCCAGCTTCATTTTTTCACAAAACCCAAACTAAACATGGATAAATACAGATAAAATTATCAAAAAATAAATATGGATAAATACAGACGGAAATGTCAAAAAAATAAATACCATAAAACCGGGAACCCTAATCATAATCTAAATGTAAATACATTACCGAGTAGGGAAATCCCCTGTACAGAAGAAAGTGATGTAACATTAAGGCTGTTGTAAGAATCCAATCCGAGAACCACACAATGCAGAAGTGACGACGCCGGGGACTGGAACCTGGCTTCCCAGCAGCTCAGGACGGAACAACACATTTGAAACAATTTACACTACTTCAGGCTGGTTGCTGAGGAGCCTCTGTCTCCCCAGCAGCTAAGACCTGCATGCTGTAGAAAGGCACCGCAGACCTACGGCTGGCCGAGATGAGAAGGGGGAAACCAATACGCCAGTGCGCCGCATCGCAGGCAGACGAGCAACAATCGCCAGATACATATTATAAATCATAAGTTTTAATGGGAGTATTACATTAAGCCAGGTGGCTTTTATTAAAGGAAGAGGCTGATGTAAAGAAGGAGGAAAAGAGTGGGTGGCTGTGGAGTGAAAGAGGGATAGGAATCATTGGGGCGGAGGATGATTTAGGGACAAGAGGGAGGAGAGGCCCAGAATCAAAGGGGTGCCTCTATGAAGTGCAGATTGGGAGGTATCACTGGAGGAGACTAAGTTTCAGCTCCTTTACGAATCTGCTTATCGAGGCAGTGGTGCGTAGTCTAGGAGGGAGTAAGTTCTATGCCTGTTTCATACCCCAAGCATGCCTATAGAATTGTGATTCTTACGCCTGTCTCAAACTTCAGACTTGTAATATAACACTTGCTAGTCAGAGCATGCCTGTTTCATACCCTTTGCATGCTTGTTGAGTTGTGCCTTTTTATTACTTTATCCCTTACATCATACCCCAAGCTTCTTAGATTTTGCTTGTTTGTTACATTATGCCTGTTTCATGGCCTTTGCACAGGACCAGCTTTAGATTGGTGATGCCCGGTGCTACAATCTTTGCCGACACCATCCCAATGGCCTCCTGCTTCATGGATTCCCTCACTACCACCCTTCAGTGGTGCCCCTCATCTCTCCTTAGCCCCTCTCACACATTTATTTTATATTGCTACTCTTCCCAATGTAGACTGTCAGAGCGCTTTACATCATAAAAATATTATACAGAGACAATGAGTCACACAAGTTTGTAAATCAATGAATAGGAAATGTTACTTAAGACAATGAGGACTACAAGGTGTAAAACTCACATGCCATCCATACTGGTAGGTATTATATATTGAGTGCTTGGTCTGGAGAAATAAAGGGGCAGATTAACTAAGTTTTTATGATGTGCAGTAACCAAAGGTGCTCTGCTGCATTGTGTGAATAGGAGAGAGCACAGCATTACCATATCTACTAAGATATGGTGCAGTTATGTTTTTCCTCTAGTGCTGGTGTAACATAGGCTGTCTTGCACCGATGCACACACCCTTGAACCATGGTGTTAGGGTGTTTGCACGATGTCAAGCTTGGGTTTTATACAGTAAGGATATCTTACCCGCACAAATGTTATGCTTTGACAAAATCAACACTTTATCACTTTGTAAGTGTGCTGTGCAGCACAAATTCCAAGTTGGAAAGATTTGGAGAAAATAAAGCTTTTCTCCAACTTTATGTCTGCCTTGAGTAGGTGACATTTCTTTAGTTTGCTGATAGAATAGGGTTACGTTACATTCTTTGGATACATTGGGCTTGAAGACCATATCTGATTGGCTGAACATCTGAAAGATGATCAGAGCTCTATGTGTGTGAAAAGGAAGATTTAACAGCACTCCTGGAGGTGATGTGATTTGGGCGGGATCAGATATGGAATATGAGGTGCCTTATATCGGGTCTTTATCCTGGCCCTACCAGTGAGAATAGGGCAGAATGCGAAGAAAAGTGCTTTGACGAGAATCTGCCCTTTTGTATATGTGTATTGCTCAGGGCTGGCTTTTGGCATGGGTGAGCTGAACCCAGGCCCAGGCTGCCAATCTTAAGAGGTGTGAAAGGAACTGTCTGCAAACAGAAACACCCCTCTATCTTGGCTGTAGTGGTTTAGTTTGAAGTGCTTCTAATTGTTTTTTAAGTGCTGCAGTCACAGTTTATAACATACTGTCAACCTCTACCTTGCCCTCCCATTTACCTTTCACTTCCTCCCACCACACATCAACACCCCTTTCCAGTAGTATAACGAAACTTAAAGCAAAGTACATGGAGCCCCCCTACATGGAGCCCCCCCCCACGCTCCAGACCCAGCCAGGAGCTCTCAAGCCAGAGGCCCGCCAACCGTGCACAGTGCCAGAAGGGCCCTCAGGAGCTCGGGCCCCCGCACCGTGGGGGCTGCGGGGCTATTGTTACACCACTGCCCCTTTCCCTCCCCAACAAACAACTTGGAACCAGTCTGACGGACCTAAGTTGTGGTTAATTCAGATGAGCTGGGTAAGGTGCAAAATTTGTGTTCAGGGGCAAGGCCTTGCTTTGATGTAGCCAGCGAGGGACTGACCTGTGAAAAGTGGCTGCTGTCTCATTTTATTCACCAGCAGTAGTGATGGCGACACATTTTTTTTTCTGTCAAGGGCATTATTGGAGCAATGGCCGGCTCTGGTATCACTCCAGCACATGGCACATCTACAGGCGCCCACCACCTTATGGCGCTAGAAGGAAATTGTCATGTTACATGTTTCTTCCTGTTAGTCTCTTGCTCCTGCTCCGAAGAAGCTCATCGGCAAGTAATATCTCTAGGTGCCTAGTGACAACTGGGTACCGCGGGCTCACTAAGAAGCCTGAACTATGGTTTGTTTGCTTGTTTACCTATGTTGTTCTTATTTTGTTTCAGGTACATAGCGATCATTAGTGCAGTAAGTGAAGAGACAAGGTTATGAGCTAGAACTATATCCCAATCAGGGCTTTAAGTGCGATCAAAAAACTGGGAAGGTCACTGAAAGGGGTGTAGTCGATGTAATTAAGGGCGTGGCTTAAAAACACGTAAGATGAAAATCTGTGCTTAGTATAGTGTGCCGCCCTACTGGTATTTTGCTGCTTCTGTCATTGCATCTAGTTATATAATACAATGAGTAACATTACACCTACAAGAAGCCAAGACTATTGACTTTGTCAATGGTTGTTAGTTGCATAAGATAAATAAATAATAACTATGGCTTCGTTGTACAGCATATTGAAAATGCTTCAGTTCTGAAATGATGAGACTGTAGAAGAAGTATAACGAGTCTCTTTGAAGTTACATCAAAGGCAGTGAAGGGTGGTACTGCTACAGAGTTAAGGTATTAAGAACCGCAAGATAGAAGTAAGATATAAGAAAATATGTACAGAAAAGCCGAACAGTAGCCTCAATCTCCCAGAGACAGCTTCTCCTAGCATACCAACAGGGTCACCCTTACAACCTCCCGTCTCTCTTCATCCCGGTATAGAGTTCGAAAATCTCAGCTCTCAATCGACCATGACTTACAAGGCCATGCAATTCGCTATCAGAGATATGAAGAACCTACTACTCATATCAGAAAAACTTCTATCAAAATTGGAGCTCCTTCAGAAATCAGTTCACGAAACCCATAATAAACTAAATACTATCCCAATGTCATCGACAAACAGACTATACCGTCCTCGCAATCAACTCAGATATCTGACAGACAATGAGATACAAACCCTTTTGCTATCATATGAATCATCCCCCAATCCTCCCACTAAGGTAGACAAACATATCATTCAGTCAGTCCCAATTAACGGAAGCAGAACTGTAAAGACTAGCCATAGAATGCCAAACTTCAACAACCTAAAAAAGTGATTTTAATTCCCGAAAAGCAAGACTCGATAAAGATCAAACCACAGAAACCTATTCTGTGTCTACTACTCAACTGTCGGTCAGCAAAGAAACATGCCGCAGACATAGCCGACCTCATCTTAAACGAGGAAATTGGCGTAACTATCCTAACAGAATCATGGCTATCTGATTCATCCTCCCCATGCCTTGATCTATTAGTCCCCCCGAACTACAGCATTGTGAGACTAGACAGGTTAAACAAAAAGGGTGGAGGCATCGTCTGTATACATAGATCTGACATTGCCATTACGAAAGTACAGTTAGACCCCCTAGAGTCATGTGAATACCTCGGTTTGTCCTTAACCCCTTCGGTGCTTATGACGAGCTAGACTCGTCATGGCACACAGTGCTCGTGTGCTCATGACGAGTCCAGCTCGTCATAAGACCACCCACGGGGGAAGCGCTGGCGCTCCCCCCGTGGGAATCCGATCGTCGGGTTTTTTTGGGGGAAGGCAGGGGAAGGACTTCCCCTGCCTCCCCCCGCCCTCCCCATCAATGACGTCAGCGCGCGAGGCGCGCTGACATCATTGAGGGTTTCCCTTTCTTCCCCGACGCGCTGGAAGCCATTTGCTTCCAGCGCGTCGGGGAAATCAGGTGAGTTTTGGCTCGGGGAGGGGGGGTTTGATTCGAAAAGAGGCATCGAGGGAAAGGAAAGGGTTTTCCTTTCCCCCGATGCCTCTTTTGTGCATTCCTGCTGCACAATCATGTGATCGTGCAGCAGGAATGCCCACGAGGGAGGGAGGGAGGGTGATCTACGCCGCTGTAGTGTAGGAAAGGCACTATACATTTCCCCAACGAGGTAGCACTTACTGATTAGCCAGTAGAAAGTACTCCAGTTGAGTAGAGGTATTGCACAAAACGGTGGCATCTTCGTGGATAAATATGCAGGGCAGATGTGCCTTCTCTCCATTTCCAACGTGAAAAGTTAGCTGTAATCCTTGATGGAGGTCTTTGCATCCTTCATTTTCTCGAGCGCAATTCTCGTGTAGAATTCGTGAGCGTGGAGATGTGCCTTCTCTCCATTTACACCCTGAAAAGTTAGCTGTAATCCTTGATGGAGGTCTTTGCATCCTTGAATTTCTGGAGCGCAATGCTCAAGTAGTTCCTGTGACCAGGAGGTTCCTTCTCCTCGTCTGCCGCTGAGATCCTGCTCTGACCCTTTATAACAAGAGGCATGTGAACGGGCCTAGAAGCCCCGCTCGTTTGGCCCCGCCACACATACACTAGCGGTATGCAACGTCTGCCCGCCCTTTCCCCACTATGATGGACAGCTTACTCAAAGGACCCCGGCGCTTTCGGCGCGGTGGCAAAGTTACAGACACACAGGTCACTGGAGACAATTCTTCTGGTCCTTTACGCAGCTGTAGTGTAGGAAAGGCACTATACACTTACCCAACGAGGTAGCACTTACTGATTAGCCAGTAGAAAGTACTCCAGTTGAGTAGAGGTATTGCACAAAACGGTGGCATCTTCGTGGATAAATATGCAGGGCAGATGTGACTTCTCTCCATTTCCAACGTGAAAAGTTAACTGTAATCCTTGATGGAGGTCTTTGCATCCTTCATTTTCTCGAGCGCAATTCTCGTGTAGAATTCGTGAGCGTGGAGATGTGCCTTCTCTCCATTTACACCCTGAAAAGTTAGCTGTAATCCTTGATGGAGGTCTTTGCATCCTTGAATTTCTCGAGCGCAATGCTCGTGTAGTTCCTGTGACCAGGAGGTTCCTTCTCCTCGTCTGCCGCTGAGATCCTGCTCTGACCCTTTATAACAAGAGGCATGTGAACGGGCCTAGAAGCCCCGCTCGTTTGGCCCCGCCACACATACACTAGCGGTATGCAACGTCTGCCCGCCCTTTCCCCACTATGATGGACAGCTTACTCAAAGGACCCCGGCGCTTTCGGCGCGGTGGCAAAGTTACAGACACACAGGTCACTGGAGACAATTCTTCTGGTCCTTTACGCAGCTGTAGTGTAGGAAAGGCACTATACATTTACCCAACGAGGTAGCACTTACTGATTAGCCAGTAGAAAGTACTCCAGTTGAGTAGAGGTATTGCACAAAACGGTGGCATCTTCGTGGATAAATATGCAGGGCAGATGTGCCTTCTCTCCATTTCCAACGTGAAAAGTTAGCTGTAATCCTTGATGGAGGTCTTTGCATCCTTCATTTTCTCGAGCGCAATTCTCGTGTACAATTCGTGAGCGTGGAGATGTGCCTTCTCTCCATTTACACCCTGAAAAGTTAGCTGTAATCCTTGATGGAGGTCTTTGCATCCTTGAATTTCTCGAGCGCAATGCTCGTGTAGTTCCTGTGACCAGGAGGTTCCTTCTCCTCGTCTGCCGCTGAGATCCTGCTCTGACCCTTTATAAACAAGAGGCATGTGAACGGGCCTAGAAGCCCCGCTTGTTTGGCCCCGCCACACATACACTAGCGGTATGCAACGTATGCCCGCCCTTTCCCCACTATGATGGACAGCTTACTCAAAGGACCCCAGCGCTTTCGGCGCGGTGGCAAAGTTACAGACACACAGGTCACTGGAGACAATTCTTCTGGTCCTTTACGCAGCTGTAGTGTAGGAAAGGCACTATACATTTACCCAACGAGGTAGCACTTACTGATTAGCCAGTAGAAAGTACTCCAGTTGAGTAGAGGTATTGCACAAAACTGTGGCATCTTCGTGGATAAATATGCAGGGCAGATGTGCCTTCTCTCCATTTCCAACGTGAAAAGTTAGCTGTAATCCTTGATGGAGGTCTTTGCATCCTTCATTTTCTCGAGCGCAATTCTCGTGTAGAATTCGTGAGCGTGGAGATGTGCCTTCTCTCCATTTACACCCTGAAAAGTTAGCTGTAATCCTTGATGGAGGTCTTTGCATCCTTGAATTTCTCGAGCGCAATGCTCGTGTAGTTCCTGTGACCAGGAGGTTCCTTCTCCTCGTCTGCCGCTGAGATCCTGCTCTGACCCTTTATAAACAAGAGGCATGTGAACGGGCCTAGAAGCCCCGCTCATTTGGCCCTGCCACACATACACTAGCGGTATGCAACGTATGCCCGCCCTTTCCCCACTATGATGGACAGCTTGCTCAAAGGACCCCGGCGCTTTCGGCGCGGTGGCAAAGTTACAGACACACAGGTCACTGGAGACAATTCTTCTGGTCCTTTACGCAGCTGTAGTGTAGGAAAGGCACTATACATTTACCCAACGAGGTAGCACTTACTGATTAGCCAGTAGAAAGTACTCCAGTTGAGTAGAGGTATTGCACAAAACGGTGGCATCTTCGTGGATAAATATGCAGTGAAAAGTTAGCTGTAATCCTTGATGGAGGTCTTTGCATCCTTCATTTTCTCGAGCGCAATTCTCGTGTAGAATTCGTGAGCGTGGTTAAGCAGATGTGGCTTCTCTCCATTTACACCCTGAAAAGTTAGCTGTAATCCTTGATGGAGGTCTTTGCATCCTTGAATTTCTCGAGCGCAATGCTCGTGTAGTTCCTGTGACCAGGAGGTTCCTTCTCCTCGTCTGCCGCTGAGATCCTGCTCTGACCCTTTATCCCCTTCGGTGCTTATGACGAGCTGGACTCGTCATGGCACACAGTGCTCGTGTGCTCATGACGAGTCCAGCTCGTCATAAGACCACCCACGGGGGAAGCGCTGGCACTCCCCCCGTGGGAATCCGATCGTTAGTTTTTTTTTTGGGGAGGCAGGGGAAGGGCTTCCCCTGCCTCCCCCCGCCCCATCAATGACGTCAGCGCGCGAGGCGCGCTGACATCATTGAGGGTTTCCCTTTCTTCCCGACGCGCTGGAAGCCATTTGCTTCCAGCGCGTCGGGGAAATCAGGTGAGGTTTGGCTCGGGGGGAGGGGGGTTTGTATCAAAAGAGGCATCGAGGGAAAGGAAAGGGTTTTCCTTTCCCCCGATGCCTCTTTTGTGCATTCCTGCTGCACGATCATGTGATCGTGCAGCAGGAATGCCCACTAGGCACCAGGTTTTTTTTTAATTTTTGTGTTGGGGAGTGGCCAAAAGGGCAAGGGTTGCTCCCCTTTTACGGGGGTGAATATTTTATTTATACTGTTAGGCCCACCTACCCCTTAGCTTGGCTGGTGGATTGTGTGTGGACTGGTGCATTATTTGCATATGTGATTGTAATGTTTTTTTTCTCCTTTTTATTCTAGTGTAAAGCTTTTGATTCCTGTTTGCGGTTTCGGCAGTTGTGGTTCTGCAGTTTTGCGTAATTGCATTTATTTGGTAAGAAAAATATTTTTGTTGTGTGTACTCCAAATGAGTATTATTGTCATGCATGAATGAATTTTTTTGTAAGTGGTGCCATAATGGCAGCATATTTGTTAGTGTTCAGAGCATGAAATTCTTTGCGATGTTTTGCATTGTCTTATGTGTAATTTTTTTCTTCTTCTTTTTTAGTGGGATATTGTTGATCCTTACTGTGTCTGTGCAGAGTAGGTGGTGGTGAGTCTAGCTGCTTCTGTCACGTGAGTGGTATAGTGTTGGAGTATATAGGTCTTTGTGATAAAGCTACATTTTGTTTATTTCTTTTTTTTACAAAGGGTTTGTTGTTGTTGACTTGTTTGACAAGTAACCTTTATTAGTAAGCATTATGGCTAGCCGTAGAATTACTGCTCAGCAGGTGGTTGGTTTGCTTCTTGAATCTTCCTCTGAGCAGGATTATGAGACTGACAGTGCGTCTGAGGGAGAGGAGGGAGGGGAAGATTCAGGCAGTGAGTTTTCTCTCCACATGGAATCATCGGATGATGAAGGTACTCTCAGTGCAGATGAAGTGCCTGATTTAGAGGAGGATACTACTGTGCCGATGGTGCAAGAGGCATCTGGATTGCAGCCTGGGGCTGCTAGGCTTCCTACTGGAAGTGCTGGACTCTGGGTTGATCCAAACATGGTGCAGCCGGTGTTGCCTGCCTTTAGTGGTTATGCAGGGTGTAGAGTGGATTGTGAACATTATTTGCCTATACAGTATTTTCAGTTGTTTATGGATGATGTATTTTTGGGTGAGATTGTTGAGCAGACTAATTTGTATGCTGAACAGTTTTTGAGGGACAACAGTGCCAGACTTAGGCCCCATTCTATAGCTACCCGGTGGAGTCCCACAAATCTGGAAGAGATGAAGAAGTTTTTGGGTTTGACTTTTTTGATGGGTTTGATAAGGAAGCCGTCCATGGGTTCATATTGGTCTACCAGTCCCTTGATGGCAACGGCCATATTTCCTGCAGTTATGACTCGTGATCGGTATTTACTTTTGCTTCGGATGCTGCATTTTGTTGATAATGGTTTGGCGTTGCCACGAGATCACCCTGAATGTGACCGTCTTTTTAAGATTCGGCCTGTTCTTGATCACTTTGTAGATCGATTTTCAGTGATCTATACTCCAGGGAAAGAAATATCTATTGATGAGTCTTTGGTCCTGTTCAAGGGCCGTTTGGTTTTTAGGCAGTACATTCCTAGCAAGAGGGCACGCTATGGAATTAAGCTGTATATGTTGTCTGAGAGTAGGACAGGATATGTTTTTAATTTGCGTGTGTACACTGGTAGGGATTCCACTATTGACCCCCCTGGTTGTCCGTCCACTTTTGGAGTTTCAGAGAAAATTGTGTGGGATCTTGCTAGAGGACTGTTTAACAGAGGCCACCATTTGTACCTTGATAACTTCTACACTGCTGTGCAATTGTTTAAGGAATTGTTCAAAGTGGACACTTTTGCTTGTGGCACAATCCGCTCTAACCGTAAAGGTTATCCAAAAGAGCTTGTTTGCAAAAAACTTCAGAGGGAACAGTGCAGTGCCTTGCGTAGTGAGGAACTGCTAGCTGTGAAATTTGTGGACAGGAGGGATGTGTACATGCTGACTACCATCCATGATGAGAGTACTTCACCTGTGGCTGTTTGGGGTCAGATTGCTGAAGTGCGCAAACCTGTGTGCATTTTAGACTACAATAAGCACATGGGTGGTGTTGATAGAGTAGATCAGAGGTTGGAACCTTACACTGCTATTCGTAAGTCTTACATTTGGTATAAGAAGTTGGCCATCCATCTCTTCAATTTAGCAACTTTCAATGCTTTTGTTGTGTTCAAGGAGTGTTCTCCTGCGTCAAAGTTGACTTTTGTTCAGTTTCAGGAGTCTGTCATAGGCAGCCTTGTTGTTGTGGAACAGGCAAGTGTTCCTAGAGTTGGAGTGGTGGAGGATGTGGCTCGATTGAAAGATCGCCACTTTCCTGATCACATTCCTCCTACACCCTCAAAAGACTTTCCCACTAGGAGATGTAGAGTCTGTTGGCGAAGAGGTACGCGGAAGGAGACTCGTATGTACTGCCCTGAGTGTCCTTCTAACCCTGGGCTGTGTGTGCCTGCTTGTTATAGAGCGTACCACAAGCAAAAGAATTATTGGGAGCAACCATGAGTGGTAAAGTGAACTGCCTGGTCTGTAATGTTTAAGAATTGTTGTTCTGTTTCAAGGTTGGCATTAGTGCAATGTATTTAGTTTCTGATTTTGTGTTAGTAGATTTGTATCTATTTGCAATTTGTTTGTGTTTTCTTTTTTGTATAAAAAAATCCTAAATGTGATGGTGGTGTGTGTAGGCTGGTGCTTGGCTGGCGGTGTGCGTGAAGTGGCGCTTGGCTGGCTGTGTGCGGGGAGTGGCTCTTGGCTGGCGGTGTGCGTGGAGTGGTGCTTGACTGGCAGTGTGCGTGGAGTGGCGCTAGGCTGGCGGTGTGCGTGGAGTGGCGCTAGGCTGGCGGTGTGCGTGGAGTGGCGCTAGGCTGGCGGTGTGCGTGGAGTGGCGCTTGGCTGGCGGTGTGCGTGGAGTGGCGCTTGGCTGGCGGTGTGCGTGGAGTGTCGTTTGGCTGGCGGTGTGCGTGGACTGGCGCTCGGCTGGCAGTGTGTGAGTAGTGACTTGCTGCTGGTCACTACACACACTGCTAGCCGAGCGACACTCCACGCAATCCATCAGCTTGTGTGGTTGCTGTGTTAGGAATGTGGGCGTGTGAAAGTGATGGGCCCTTGAATGGCGCTGTCTGCTGGTGTGAGTGTTGTAATGTGATGGGCCCGCGGCTGGTGGTGTGAATGGTTTTGTATTTGTCACACGTATGAAAGGTGTATGAATGGCCTGTAAAGAGGTTGGTGCCTTGTCGTGGCTTTACAGCTCACGAGCTGTGAGTCAATGGTTCAGTTTCTCGTCCTTTCAATTATTAACAGTGCATTTCATTTTTGTGAAATCACTTGTTAATACAATTGTATATACTGAACCATCACTCACCCTCGTGCCAAATCCAACCAGTATGTGTGTGTGTGCTTGAGGATTAGATGGCTGTGCAGTAATATTTTTTTTTTGTCTTTCTCAAGCAGGGTGTACCTTGTCCCTTTTTGTGAATGTTGTAATGTGTTTGTTTCGTGCCTGGGGGTGTGAATGGTCTTGTGTGTATCACGTATGAAAGGTGTGTGAATGGCCTGTAAAGCGGTTGGGGCCTTGACGTGGCTTTACAGCTCACGAGCTGCGAGTCACTGGTTCCGTTTTTTGTCCTTTCAATTATTGACAGTGCATTTCATTTTTGTGAAATCTCTTGTTAATAAAATTGTATATACTGAACCATCACTTGCCCTCATGCCAAATCCAACCAGTATGTGTGTGTGCTTGAGGAATAGATGGCTGTGCAGTAATCTTTGTCTTTTTAGTCTGTCTGCCAAGGTGTACATTCCGTCTAAGAATAACCTACCAACTGTAGATATTGTCGTAAACGAAACACCCATGGGAGTACATGGTGATATCTCTCTTGTGGATCCCAACAAGTTATGGTACCCACAATGTCCTGCAAACCTCAAAATGTCTGTCACATTTTCCTTGCAATATTGTGCCAAAATTTTCACGTTGCAGAAATAAACAACACATTATCTCAAAATGACCTGGTTTTGCAAGGGGGTCACCTGGGTTTTGGCCCGGGGCTCGGCGGCCACATAGGGAAACCTACCAAACCCACACATTTCTGAAAAGTAGACACCCGGGGGCTCCCAGGGAGGTATGGCTTGCGTGGATCCCCCAATGTTTCCTTACCCAGAATCCCCTGCAAACCTCAATTTTAGCTGAAAAAATCACTTTATTCACACATTTTTGTGTGGGAAAGTGTGGCATCACTGGACTCACACAAATTTCCTACCACCCAGCGTTCCCCAGGTCTCCCGATAAAAATGGTGCCTCACTTGTGTGGGAGGCCCAAGTACCCGCGACAGGCAAGGGCCCACAACGTATTGAGGCGACCTCAAAATGGCCTTTCACAAAACCACCTGGTTTTGCAAGGGGTCACCTGGGTTTTGGCCCTGTGCTCGGCGGCCATCTAGGGAAACCTACCAAACCCACACATTTCTGAAAAGTAGACACTCGGGGGCTTCAGGGAGGTATGGCTTGCGTGGATCCCCCAACGTTTCCTTACCCAGAATACCCTGCAAACCTCAATTTTAGCTGAAAAAATCACTTTTTCACACATTTTTGTGTGGGAAAGTGTGGCATCACTGGCCTCACACAAATTTCCTACCATCCAGCGTTCCCCAGGTCTCCCGATAAAATGGGGCCTCACTTGTGTGGGAGGCCCAAGTACCCGCGACAGGCAAGGGCCCAAAACATTTTTTGATAGGCAATGTTGATGTTGCCTCAAAACGTTTTGTGTCCTTGCATGTCGCTGGTACTTGGGCCTCCCACACAAGTGAGGCACCATTTTTATCGGGAGACCTGGGGGAACGCTGGGTGGTAGGAAATTTGTGTGAGGCCAGTGATGCCACACTTTCCCACACAAAAATGTGTGAAAAAAGTGATTTTTTCAGCTAAAATTGAGGTTTGCAGGGGATTCTGGGTAAGGAAACGTTGGGTGATCCACGCAAGCCATACCTCCCTGGAAGTCCCCGGGTGTCTACTTTTCAGAAATGTGTGGGTTTGGTAGGTTTCCCTAGATGGCCGCCGAGCACGGGGCCAAAACCCAGGTGACCCCCTTGCAAAACCAGGTGGTTTTGTGAAAGGCCATTTTGAGGTCGCCTCACTACGTTGTGGGCCCTTGCCTGTCGCGGGTACTTGGGCCTCCCACACAAGTGAGGCACCATTTTTATCGGGAGACCTGGGGGAACGCTGGGTGGTAGGAAATTTGTGTGAGGCCAGTGATGCCACACTTTCCCACACAAAAATGTGTGAAAAAAGTGATTTTTTCAGCTAAAATTGAGGTTTGCAGGGGATTCTGGGTAAGGAAACGTTGGGGGATCCACGCAAGCCATACCTCCCTGGAAGCCCCGGGTGTCTACTTTTCAGAAATGTGTGGGTTTGGTAGGTTTCCCTAGATGGCCGCCGAGCACGGGGCCAAAAACCCAGGTGACTCCTGCAAAACCAGGTGGTTTTGTGAAAGGCCATTTCGAGGTCGCCTCACTACGTTGTGGGCCCTTGCCTGTCGCGGGTACTTGGGCCTCCCACACAAGTGAGGCACCATTTTTATCGGGAGACCTGGGGGAACGCTGGGTGGTAGGAAATTTGTGTGAGGCCAGTGATGCCACACTTTCCCACACAAAAATGTGTGAAAAAAGTGATTTTTCAGCTAAAATTGAGGTTTGCAGGGGATTCTGGGTAAGGAAACGTTGGGGGATCCACGCAAGCCATACCTCCCTGGAAGCCCCCGGGTGTCTAATTTTCAGAAATGTGTGGGTTTGGTAGGTTTCCCTAGATGGCCGCCGAGCACGGGGCCAAAAACCCAGGTGACCCCCTTGCAAAACCAGGTGGTTTTGAGATAGGCAATTTTGAGGTCGCCTCACTACGTTGTGGGCCCTTGCCTGTCGCGTGGTACTTGGGCCTCCCACACAAGTGAGGCACCATTTTTATCGGGAGACCTGGGGGAACGCTGGGTGGTAGGAAATTTGTGTGAGGCCAGTGATGCCACACTTTCCCACACAAAAATGTGTGAAAAAAGTGATTATTTCAGCTAAAATTGAGGTTTGCAGGGGATTCTGGGTAAGGAAACGTTGGGGGATCCACGCAAGCCATACCTCCCTGGAAGCCCCCGGGTGTCTACTTTTCAGAAATGTGTGGGTTTGGTAGGTTTCCCTAGATGGCCGCCGAGCACAGGGCCAAAAACCCAGGTGACCCCCTTGCAAAACCAGGTGGTTTTGTGAAAGGCCATTTTGAGGTCGCCTCAATACGTTGTGGGCCCTTGCCTGTCGCGGGTACTTGGGCCTCCCACACAAGTGAGGCACCATTTTTATCGGGAGACCTGGGGGAACGCTGGGTGGTAGGAAATTTGTGTGAGGCCAGTGATGCCACACTTTCCCACACACAAATGTGTGAAAAAAGTGATTTTTTCAGCTAAAATTGAGGTTTGCAGGGGATTCTGGGTAAGGAAACGTTGGGGGATCCACGCAAGCCATACCTCCCTGGAAGCCCCCGGGTGTCTACTTTTCAGAAATGTGTGTGTTTGGTAGGTTTCCTTAGGTGCCGGCAGAGCTAGGGTTCACAAACTACAGCTAGGCACTTTGCCAAAAAAGGGTCATTTTTCACTGCGAAATTGAGGTGTGACCACGTTGCGTTTTGCGCCGTTTCCTGTCGCAGGCACTAGGCCGACCCACACAAGTGAGGTACCATTTTTCTCGTAAGACTTTGGGGAACGCGGGGTGGGTGGAAATTTGTGGATCCATGCAGATTCCAGAACTTTCCACCACAGAAATGTGGGGAAAATGTGGTTTTTTGATAATTTTTTATGTTTGCAAGGGATTCTGGGTAACAGAACCTGGTGGGAGGCAGTCCAGTCACCCCATCCTGGATTCCCCTGGGTGTCTAGTTTTCAAAAATGTATAGGTTTGCTAGGTTTCCCTAGGTGCCGGCAGAGGTAGGGTTAAAAAACTACAGCTAGGCACTTTGCCAAAAAAGGGTCATTTTTCACTGCGAAATTGAGGTGTGACCACGTTGCGTTTTGCGCCGTTTCCTGTCGCAGGCACTAGGCCGACCCACACAAGTGAGGTACCATTTTTCTCGTAAGACTTTGGGAAACGCGGGGTGGGTGGAAATTTGTGGATCCACGCAGATTCCAGAACTTTCCACCACAGAAATGTGGGGAAAATGTGGTTTTTTGATAATTTTTTATGTTTGCAAGGGATTCTGGGTAACAGAACCTGGTGGGAGGCAGTCCAGTCACCCCATCCTGGATTCCCCTGGGTGTCTAGTTTTCAAAAATGTATAGGTTTGCTAGGTTTCCCTAGGTGCCGGCAGAGGTAGGGTTAAAAAACTACAGCTAGGCACTTTGCCAAAAAAGGGTCATTTTTCACTGCGAAATTGAGGTGTGACCACGTTGCGTTTTGCGCCGTTTCCTGTCGCAGGCACTAGGCCGACCCACACAAGTGAGGTACCATTTTTCTCGTAAGACTTTGGGAAACGCGGGGTGGGTGGAAATTTGTGGATCCACGCAGATTCCAGAACTTTCCACCACAGAAATGTGGGGAAAATGTGTTTTTTTGGACAATTTTTTATGTTTGCAAGGGATTCTGGGTAACAGAACCTGGTGGGAGGCAGTCAAGTCACCCCATCCTGGATTCCCCTGGTTGTCTAGTTTTCAAAAATGTATAGGTTTGCTAGGTTTCCCTAGGTGCCGGCAGAGGTAGGGTTCAAAAACTACAGCTAGGCACTTTGCAAAAAAAGGGTCATTTTTCACTGCGAAATTGAGGTGTGACCACGTTGCGTTTTGCGCCGTTTCCTGTCGCAGGCACTAGGCCGACCCACACAAGTGAGGTACCATTTTTCTCGTAAGACTTTGGGGAACGCGGGGTGGGTGGAAATTTGTGGATCCACGCAGATTCCAGAACTTTCCACCACAGAAATGTGGGGAAAATGTGTTTTTTTGGACAATTTTTTATGTTTGCAAGGGATTATGGGTAACAGAACCTGGTGGGAGGCAGTCAAGTCACCCCATCCTGGATTCCCCTGGTTGTCTAGTTTTCAAAAATGTATAGGTTTGCTAGGTTTCCCTAGGTGCCGGCAGAGGTAGGGTTCAAAAACTACAGCTAGGCACTTTGCAAAAAAAGGGTCATTTTTCACTGCGAAATTGAGGTGTGACCACGTTGCGTTTTGCGCCGTTTCCTGTCGCAGGCACTAGGCCGACCCACACAAGTGAGGTACCATTTTTCTCGTAAGACTTTGGGGAACGCGGGGTGGGTGGAAATTTGTGGATCCACGCAGATTCCAGAACTTTCCACCACAGAAATGTGGGGAAAATGTGGTTTTTTGGACAATTTTTTATGTTTGCAAGGGATTATGGGTAACAGAACCTGGTGGGAGGCAGTCAAGTCACCCCATCCTGGATTCCCCTGGTTGTCTAGTTTTCAAAAATGTATAGGTTTGCTAGGTTTCCCTAGGTGCCGGCAGAGGTAGGGTTCAAAAACTACAGCTAGGCACTTTGCCAAAAAAGGGTCATTTTTCACTGCGAAATTGAGGTGTGACCACGTTGCGTTTTGCGCCGTTTCCTGTCGCAGGCACTAGGCCGACCCACACAAGTGAGGTACCATTTTTCTCGTAAGACTTTCGGGAACGCGGGGTGGGTGGAAATTTGTGGACCCACGCAGATTCCAGAACTTTCCACCACAGAAATGTGGGGAAAATGTGTTTTTTTGGACACTTTTTTATGTTTGCAAGGGATTCTGGGTAACAGAACCTGGTGGGAGGTAGTCAAGTCACCCCATCCTGGATTCCCCTGGGTGTCTAGTTTACAAAAATGTATAGGTTTGCTAGGTTTCCCTAGGTGCCGGCAGAGGTAGGGTTCAAAAACTACAGCTAGGCACTTTGCAAAAAAAAGGTCATTTTTCACTGCGAAATTGAGGTGTGACCACGTTGCGTTTTGCGCCGTTTCCTGTCGCAGGCACTAGGCCGACCCACACAAGTGAGGTACCATTTTTCTCGTAAGACTTTGGGGAACGCGGGGTGGGTGGAAATTTGTGGATCCACGCAGATTCCAGAACTTTCCACCACAGAAATGTGGGGAAAATGTGGTTTTTTTGACAATTGTTTATGTTTGCAAGGGATTCTGGGTAACAGAACCTGGTGGGAGGCAGTTCAGTCACCCCATCCTGGATTCCCCTGGGTGTCTAGTTTTCAAAAATGTATAGGTTTGCTAGGTTTCCCTAGGTGCCGGCAGAGCTAGGGTTCAAAAACTACAACTAGGCACTTTGCCAAAAAAGGGTCATTTTTCACTGCGAAATTGAGGTGTGACCACGTTGCGTTTTGCGCCGTTTCCTGTCGCAGGCACTAGGCCGACCCACACAAGTGAGGTACCATTTTTCTCGTAAGACTTTGGGGAACGCGGGGTGGGTGGAAATTTGTGGATCCACGCAGATTCCAGAACTTTCCACCACAGAAATGTGGGGAAAAGTTGTTTTTTTGATAATTTTTTATGTTTGCAAGGGATTCTGGGTAACAGAACCTGGCGGGAGGCAGTCCAGTCACCCCATCCTGGATTCCCATGGGTGTCTAGTTTTCAAAAATGTATAGGTTGCTAGGTTTCCCTAGGTGCCGGCAGAGGTAGGGTTAAAAAACTACAGCTAGGCACTTTGCCAAAAAAGGGTCATTTTTCACTGCGAAATTGAGGTGTGACCACGTTGCGTTTTGCGCCGTTTCCTGTCGCAGGCACTAGGCCGACCCACACAAGTGAGGTACCATTTTTCTCGTAAGACTTTCGGGAACGCGGGGTGGGTGGAAATTTGTGGACCCACGCAGATTCCAGAACTTTCCACCACAGAAATGTGGGGAAAATGTGTTTTTTTGGACACTTTTTTATGTTTGCAAGGGATTCTGGGTAACAGAACCTGGTGGGAGGTAGTCAAGTCACCCCATCCTGGATTCCCCTGGGTGTCTAGTTTACAAAAATGTATAGGTTTGCTAGGTTTCCCTAGGTGCCGGCAGAGGTAGGGTTCAAAAACTACAGCTAGGCACTTTGCAAAAAAAAGGTCATTTTTCACTGCGAAATTGAGGTGTGACCACGTTGCGTTTTGCGCCGTTTCCTGTCGCAGGCACTAGGCCGACCCACACAAGTGAGGTACCATTTTTCTCGTAAGACTTTGGGGAACGCGGGGTGGGTGGAAATTTGTGGATCCACGCAGATTCCAGAACTTTCCACCACAGAAATGTGGGGAAAATGTGGTTTTTTTGACAATTGTTTATGTTTGCAAGGGATTCTGGGTAACAGAACCTGGTGGGAGGCAGTTCAGTCACCCCATCCTGGATTCCCCTGGGTGTCTAGTTTTCAAAAATGTATAGGTTTGCTAGGTTTCCCTAGGTGCCGGCAGAGCTAGGGTTCAAAAACTACAACTAGGCACTTTGCCAAAAAAGGGTCATTTTTCACTGCGAAATTGAGGTGTGACCACGTTGCGTTTTGCGCCGTTTCCTGTCGCAGGCACTAGGCCGACCCACACAAGTGAGGTACCATTTTTCTCGTAAGACTTTGGGGAACGCGGGGTGGGTGGAAATTTGTGGATCCACGCAGATTCCAGAACTTTCCACCACAGAAATGTGGGGAAAAGTGTGTTTTTTTTGATAATTTTTTATGTTTGCAAGGGATTCTGGGTAACAGAACCTGGCGGGAGGCAGTCCAGTCACCCCATCCTGGATTCCCATGGGTGTCTAGTTTTCAAAAATGTATAGGTTGCTAGGTTTCCCTAGGTGCCG